>CM065590.1:554015657-554615657 GCA_033119425.1 Bufotes viridis | reverse complement strand
AAGTGTTCCGGAATTTTGGCCGGACAAAAAGTATTTTCTCCGGCCAAATACTGTAAAAGTGACTGAACTGAAGACATCCTGATGCATCGTGAACATAATGCTTTCCGTTCAGAATGCACTAGAACAAAATGGAAGCGTTTGTTTCCGGTATTGAGCCCCTAGGACGGAACTCAATACCGGAAAACGCTAGTGTGAAAGTACCCTGATTCGTCACAAAGAGAATTTTTTTGTAAAATTTGGCGAAGCAGCCAAATCGAATTTTTCAATACTTCACTTATCTCTAGTCATCAATATCAGATTGATGGGGATCTGGTAATAGAACAAGTGATCGGCGGGGGCGCCGGCCGTCGGACCCCCCACTGATCTGATCTTGATGACCTATCCTGAGGAGAATTCATTGATGGCTGGAGCTCGGAATAACTCCTTTAACTCTTTAGGACTCTTTGCGGTGTGATTGTCCTTAATATAATAAAGTATGTGGTAGTAAGAAATGTCATGTTTCAGTCTGGCACGTACACTCGCGCCTCATGCATGAAAGCTCCTGGAAACATTTGGATATTGTTTCTGACATCGCTGGCATTTTGATATGCTTTGGTTATTGTGTGACGTGTATAAAATATTCTCTAACATTTTCAAGCACTCAAGTGTCAGAAGTGTGGAACAGCAAATAGCGGCTGCACCTGCTCTGCTAGGTGACATATCCCCACGCTGCTGAAGAGATATGCGGTACAAATTACCAGAGGGGGGCGCTGTTGCACGTCTTCTCTAGGTTTCGATTGCCTTTCTGTCTAGTTGGTGGTTGACGGCTAAAAGCCAGGCACTTATTTATTGTGTTTATTAGGAAGGCCGTATCGAAAGACGATCCATCGTACCGCTGTATTATTGGTCTGCACATATCGCTGTCTTGTATTACTTTGTACGTGTCCGAATTATTTTTTTGGTACAGCAAACAAAGCTTGTTCACAATTTTCTAATATGTTAAGAGTATACGTTTCAGGATCTCTGCTTGTAGTCATTGAATGGGAGGCTTTATTGTTTACTTTCAGAGGACACTCATGTGTAAGTAAATGGACGTATGTGGCTCTCATACAAGGACCGTGCGTTCAGCCGTGCCACACTTGGGCTGCTTTCACATCTGCGCTTTCCATTTCCGCTATTGAGATCCGTCAATAGTGAAGGAAAACTTTCCAGTTTTATCTCCATTCATTGTCAGTGGGGACGAAACTGAACTGAAAGGGAACGGAGTGCGCCAGAATGCTTTCCGTTCCCTTTGGTTGCATCCCCATCACGAACAGAATAGCGCTGAACTTAGTGTTTTTCTGTCCTGACTCACAATGTAAGGCCTCATGCACATGACCGTAGGTGTTTTGCGGTCCGCAATCCATGGATCCGCAAAACACGGAAGCTGTTCCGCGTTCCGTTCCGCAAATTGCGGAACGGAACGCGGCCCATTGTTGGAATGCCTATTGTTGTCCGCAAAATGGACAAGAATAGGACATGCTATATTTTTTTGCGGGGCCACGGAACTAAGCAAAGGACACTGACAGCACACGGAGTGCTGTCGGCATCTTTTGCGGCCCCATTGAAGTGAATGGGTTGGCGCCCGAGCCACAAAATATGCGGCTCGGACGCGGACCCAAAATACGTTCATGTGCATGAGGCCTAAGTCAGTGGTGACGGATCCGTTTTTTATGACACATAAGAAAGCGGATCGGTCCCCCATTGACTTACAATGGTTTTAGTGCCGGATTCTTCATGGCTATTTTAGAGATAATACGACCGGATCCGTTCATAACGGGTGCAGAAGATTATCCTGACGGAAGCGTTTTTGCAGATCCGTGATCCAAAACATAGATGTGAAAATAGTCTTAGGGAGAGTTCATATCTCCATTTCATTTTCCATTCTTCTGATCCATCAGAAGAAAATAAAACAGTATCCTGTAAAAAAAACGGATCCTGTTGCATCAGTTCTCATCCGTTTGAGACATTTTCATCTGAGATCCTTTTTTTTCAGTCTAAAAAAACGGATCTCAGATGGAAATGGCTCAAACGGGTGCCTACTGATGCAACAGGATCCATTTTTTTTTTTCACTTCTTCTGACAGATCAGAAGAACGGAAGGCTAAGGGTGCTTTCACACTTGCGGTTTTACTTTCCGACGTAGAGATCCGTCGTCGGGTCTCTACGCTGGAAAAGAAACTGATCAGGATTATCCCCATGCATTCTGAATGGAGAGAAATCCGTTCAGTATTGTAACGTTTTTTGGACGTTGACAAAACCACAGCATGCTGCGGATTTGTCTCCGTCCAAAAATCCAGGAGACTTGCCGTAACGCCGGATCCGGAATTAATGCCCATTGAAGTGCATTAATCCGGATCGGTAATTAAGCTAAACATCGTTTCGGCACATCGCCGGATCCGACGTTTAGCTTTGCGCATGTGCAGCAGCAGTTCCTATCGGGGCCCCAGTGTAAGCTGGGGCTCCGATCGGTTACCATGGCAGCCAGGACGCTACTGAAGTCCTGGCTGCCATGGTTAGTACTCCGCAGCAGTGTACTTACCTGCGCTGCGGTCTCTGGGCACTCCTTCATGACGTCACAGGTCCGAGTGGCGCATTGATCTGTGACGGGGGAACTGTGACATCATGAAGGAGTGCCCGGCGGCCGCAGCGCAGGTAAGTACACTGCTGCGGAGTACCAAGGCAGCCAGCACTTTAGTAGCGTCCTGGCTGCCATGGTAACCTTAAAGCATCTTCAAATGCTTTCAGCCCACTTGCGTTCTGACGGATCCGGTGGGCCGGAGGTGCCTGCCGGATCCTCAGAACGCAAGTGTGAAAGCACCCTAAACGGTGATATGAACTCTGCCTTACCACCATTGTAATTAGTCAATTCGGGGAATGTAAGCCTCACTTTTGGAATGTCCCCAAACACATCAAGGAAGACCCACTTATGCACAGGGCTTGCATACGACCTGATAATTTTCGCCTAAGGACAACATGCAAACTTAGGAACAGTCCCTCCAACTATGCCATACCAAGTGTGTGGAAGTAGCTGAATTGCTGAAGAGGGGCACAATTCTTAAATGAGGTGGAAGAGTTAGAACAAGAAGTATTGGATAATATATTTCTGCGAATTGACTTAAAGCCCATCTGTCAGCAGATTTGTACCTATGACACTGTCTGACCTGTTACATGTGCACTTGTCAGCTTAAGATATCTGTGTCGGTCTCTAGGTGTAATGGTAACGCCGAACCAGAGATAGGTGCACACTGCCGTCACACTAAACCCTCACACTGATGTTAAAAATTGAGAGTTAGTTCGACATATCCTACTAGGAGGATATGTCTTAAGCCTCGGGCACCAGCGTCAAGGTCTCTCAAGTAGCCGTGGCTACTCACTACAGCCATATGGGCGATATCAGCAGTGGGCAGTACAGGGCATTAGGACGACTCACAAACATCTCCTCTGTTACCTCCAGCATGTAGCCATGCTTGCAATGGGAGGTGGGAGGTGTCTATGAGCCCTACCCAAGACTGACTGATATAGCCCAAAGCTATATCTTTGGGCTATATCAGTCAGTCTTGGGTAGGGCTCATAGACACCTCCCACCTCCCATTGCAAGCATGGCTACATGCTGGAGGTAACAGAGGAGATGTTTGTGAGTCGTCCTAATGCTCCTGTAATTGCCCACTGGCCCCTGATATCGCCCATATGGCGCAGGTAGGTGAGTGTTAGGGCCCACGGGCTACTTGAGAGACCTTGACGCTGGTGCCCGAGGCTTAAGACATATCCTCCTAGTAGGATATGTCGAACTAACTCTCAATTTTTAACATCAGTGTGAGGGTTTAGTGTTACGGCAGTGTGCACCTATCTCTGGTTCTGTGTTTGTTCTGAATTCTTGCCACATCCACATAAATTTCATCTTATGTAGGATGTCCATTGTGGTACTTATAGTCCGTTGCTGGCATCATCCATTGTATGCATTTTTTGCTGGTGATTTCCATTAGCAACGGACTACAAGTGCAGGATGTGCTCCCCTATAGAAATGCACAACTGCATATGGGTATGAGCGCATGCTGCTTGCTTATCACCACATTTTTTGATGGTTTATATATATATATGTACGGAGGTGTATAAACTCCAATTTAAATGTGCCTGTTTTTCATCTTCAGGTCACATTTGGGTGCACCTGCTAGGCTTTGGGCTATATCAGTCAGTCTTGGGTAGGGCTCATAGACACCTCCCACCTCCCATTGCAAGCATGGCTACATGCTGGAGGTAACAGAGGAGATGTTTGTGAGTCGTCCTAATGCTCCTGTAATTGCCCACTGGCCCCTGATATCGCCCATATGGCGCAGGTAGGTTAGTGTTAGGGCCCACGGGCTACTTGAGAGACCTTGACGCTGGTGCCCGAGGCTTAAGACATATCCTCCTAGTAGGATATGTCGAACTAACTCTCAATTTTTAACATCAGTGTGAGGGTTTAGTGTGACGGCAGTGTGCACCTATCTCTGGTTCTGTGTTTGTTCTGAATTCTTGCCACATCCACATAAATTTCATCTTATGTAGGATGTCCATTGTGGTACTTGTAGTCCGTTGCTGGCATCATCCATTGTATGCATTTTTTTGCTGGTGATTGCCATTAGCAACGGACTACAAGTGCAGGATGTGCTCCCCTATAGAAATGCACAACTGCATATGGGTATGAGCGCATGCTGCTTGCTTATCACCACATTTTTTGATGGTTTATATGTAATGGTAACGCCCCCATTTCTCCTACAGCGTCATTTGCAAATATTAAAACATAATTTCCCTCAGCAATGCGGACACATGGACACATATAAACATGTGACCAACACAGACGCCTTCAGCTGCCAAGCACACATGTAACAGGTCAGCCAGTGTCATAGGTACAAATCTGCTGACAGATGCCCTCTAATGGGGCAGATTTACTAATTCTGCATAAATTTACACAGGAAGTCGAGAAATGTGCCAAATTAATCCGAGTGGTTCAGACCAGATTATAAATTTGGTTTATGGCTAAACACTTTTGTCAAATGTTACGCAAATTTCAAAATTACTTCATTTAAAAATCTTCCTGCCTCTGAGATGTAAACTCTCGGCCACTAGGGGTCTCACTTCTACCTAAGTTGCAGTCCACTGCCTGTTGTCAGGCAAGATCCATCCCTAGTAGCAAAGACGCAGAAGATGGCAGAGAGGAAATGGGAACGTGTCCGAGCGAGCTGAGATCCTGAGACTGATAAAAAAACGGATTCTACACTGTTTCTGACGATTATATGAGTCTCCTACCTTTCTGTAAGTGGGATCTCCCCCTCCTTATCTATTCTGTGAGCTCCAGAGCTGAAAACAAACAGTGTTAAGTAAGGGAAAGGATTTCACAGCAGTGCAGTACAGACAAATTCCACAGAAAGGAGATGCCCCTGCTGCTAAGAGAATTGCATCTACTTGTGCAGCTGGTGAAGAGAATAATTAGGCTGAAAAAGACATTAAGGAAGCCTCAGATGAGACCTGCTTCTTCACAGTTATGGTTGTACAAAGAAGCAAAGAGATTATGCAAACTTTTTTGAAAACTCCGCTCTGTGTTAAGCCGCACAGATTTATCAAGCCCAAGTGAAACCTTGTCATTTTTGCCCATAGCAATCAATCAGAACACAGCTTTCATTTATCCAGAGCTGTTTAAGTAATGAAAGCTGAGCTGCGATTGGTTGCTGTGGGCAACTAAGACAATTTTCCTCTACCAAAAATGACAGTGATAAGATGCTTGTTCAAGGCCAGAAAAAAAAAAAAAAGATCTCCAAAAATAGTCCTACTGCAGGAAGAATGGATGGGGTTGATTAAGGACAAGAGCGTCAGTTATGCAGTTTTCAGAAAGAATTATATCGCTATAAATATGTGGAATAGAAGGGGGTGACTTTGAGAGGAAACCGATTTCTCTTTGACATTTATTGCTTTATGGATGGGAAGGGAGGACGGAAAAAAAGGGGAGTCTGTAAAAAGATTTGCTAAAACATCTTCATTAACAGCTATGATGGATGGATATAGTATATATTGTCATTGCCATCACTGGCAGCTTCCAGCAGATGCTTAAAGGGGTATTCCCATCTTGGACATTGAGAGCATATAGCTAGGATATGCCCTCAATGTCTGATAGGTGCAGGTCTAACCTCTGGGATCTGATCCTATACTTAGAATAGATCCTGTAATTGACACCACGCGTTCGTGGCCGCACTCCATTCATTTCTATGGTCATAAGGATGATTAGTACTAGGGGTTCGGAAACGAGTAGACATGGACTGTCTGTCTGGTTTATAATGCACTATTTTCAATAAGAGCTGCCATGTTTGATTAAGAAGCTGGAACCTTTTCTCTTCTTTTTGGACATTCATTTCTTTAGGACTGCTGAAAATAGCCGGGCTCTGGCTCGACTATTTCCGTAAGCCCCATAGAAGTGAATCGAATGGTGGCTCAGTGCGCTTCCCATTCATTTGTATGGGACTTCTGAAAATAGGCGAGTGTGCTGCTTGGCTATTTTCGGCAGACCCATACAAATTAATGGAGGGCGGCTGTGCATGTGCAATGCACCTTCCGGCACTTTGCAGGCTCCGTTCTAAGTAAAGAAGTGGGCCCCAGAGGTGGGCCCACACCTATCAAACATTGGGGGTATATTCTAGTGATTTGTCCTCAATGTCCAAGATGGGAATACCCCTTTAAGGTTGTGCTGCTGACTACCTGGCATGTGATGTGCCATGCACCTGACTTTTGTCTGGCACAGTACTGCATACATGCCAATTTTAGAAACCTAGGCACTTCATGTAATAAGACAGACATGTTGATGGCTTACATGGACAAAATTAAACCTTATGGACCAAGTCCAGAGATAAAGGCTAGTGAAAGCTTCAGAAGAAAGCTGTTGAAAATTTTATATAAAGATCAATCGGAGAATATGAGAGTACTAGACTGAGGAGAAAAAGGTATGGATCACATCCACATGCTATGCATTGATCTATTGCTTCCCCAGCGTAATATATAACCTGTGCACTAGGCACCTCGTATACGTTTTGATCAAACTGCATAGGCCCACTCACCACGTCAAGGTGGCCTCTAGTGGGTCCTTACCCTAATTTGGCACAGTGCCACATGGCGTCCACCGCTGTCACAACACAGCACCTGCAGGCTGCAAGACCTAGCAGCTCAACATCTCCTAGCAACCATCCGTGAAAATCGCATCGCATCCGCACTTGCTTGCGGATCCGATGCGATTTTCACGCAGCTCCATTCATTTCTATGGGGCCAGCGTTGCGTGAAAATCCAAGAATATAGAACATGCTGCGATTTTCACGCAACGCACAAGTGATGCGTGAAAAACAACGCTCATGTACACAGACCCATTGAAATTAATGGGTCCGGATCACGCATTGCACCCGCGCTGAATACTCGCTCGTCTGGAAGGGGCCTAAAAGTTTATTAACCTTTAGGCAGTCTAATGCTAATTAAAAAACATGGGTGAGAAAGGGACGAGTGCTGATACCACAAAAAGCAAAAAAAAAATTGGAAAAATGAGGGTAAGGGTGGGTTCACACTAGCGTTATGGTTTCATAAGCCGCTTCAGTTTTCGCGTCAGGCAGCAGAAAGGCTAGGTGCACCCCTGACCAGACCGCATGGATATTTCAAAAGATAAACAACAAAAGCAAAATCACACATAAAAAAACTAAAGAAATTGGATATCTACAGCCCGTGTGTGGATACATCACAAAATCGACTTTAATCACTCTAAAGAATTGGACACAGGTCAAACATGGAAAAGTGCCAATATCAAAAAAATTGAAAAAACATGGAAAAGTGCCAATGACAGTCAGTATCAGCACAGACCTATCTATTTCTAATATTTTGAGAACAGGTTAGGGTGCGTTTACATCACCGTTTAGCTTTCCGTTCTTCTGATCCGTCAGAAGAAGAGAGAGAGGGGGGGAAAAAAACGGGATCCAGTAAAAAAAAAACGGATCCTGTTTCAATAGTTGTCATCCGTTTGAGCCATTTCCGTCTGAGATCCATTTTTTACACGGGAAAAGGGTACTTTCACACTAGTGTTTTTGTTTTGCGGCATAGAGTTCCGTCGTCGGGGCTCTATGCCCGAAAACTACTGATCAGGATTATCCTAATGCATTCTGAGTGGAGAGAAATCCGTTCAGGATGCATCAGGATGTCATCCATTCAGTACTCAAATGTTTTTCGGCCGGAGAAAAATCTACAGCATGCTGCGGATTTTTCTCTGGCCAAAAATCCGGAGGACTTGCCGTAACGCCGGATCCGGAAATAATGCTTATTGAAGTGCATTAATCTGGATCCGGCATTAAGCTAAATGTCGTTTCGGCGCATTGCTGTATCCGACATTTAGCTCTGAGCATGCGCAGAAGCAGTTCCGATCGGGGCCCCAGTGTAAGCTGGGGCTCCGATCGGTTACCATGGCAGCCAGGACGCTACTGAAGTCCTCGCTGCCATGGTAAGTACTCCGCAGAAGTACTTACCTGCACTGCGGCCCCCGGGCGCTCCTTCATGACGTCACAGGTCCGGAAGGCGCATTGATCTATACGCCGCGGGGACTCATGACGTCATGAAGGAGTGCCCAGCGGATGCAGCGCAGGTAAGTACACTGCTGCGGAGTACCATGGCAGTCAGCACTTCAGTAGCATCCTGGCTGCCATGGTAACCTGAAAGCATTTCGAAGACTGATCAGGATCCTGATCAGTCTTCAAATGCTTTCAGGCGACTTGTGTTCTGATGGATCCGGCGAGCCTGAAGTGCCCGCCGGATCCTCAGAACGCAAGTGTGAAAGCACCCAAAAACTGCATGCAGTACTTTTGTTTCCATCTAAAAAAACGGATCTCAGATGGAAATGGTCAAACAGATGACAACTAATGCAACAGGATCCGTTTTTTTACAGGATCCTGTTTTTTTTCTATCTCTCTCTCTTCTGACGAATCAGAAGAACGTAAAGCTAAACGGTGATGTGAATGCACCCTAAGGCTACATTCACACGTCCGTAAGTGTTTTGCTGATCCGCAAATTGCTGATCTGCAAAAAGCGGACATCGGCAATGTGCGATCCGCAATTTGCGGACTGCACATTGCCAGCACTGTAATAGAAAATGCCTTTTCTTGTCCGCAATTGCGGACAAGAATAGGACATGTTCTATTTTTTTCAGGAACAGAATTGCGGATCCTGAAAAAACGGATCCTGAAAAAACGGATGCAGATCCTGAAAAAACGGATGCGGATCCAGAAAATGTAGATCTGCATCAATTCCAGCCACATTGAAAGTGAATGGGTCCGTAAATTGCGGAATGGATGTGAATTGAGCCTAAATGGTAGAGATTACAATTCCTCAATAGAGGAATAGGCACGTCCTAATATCGGCCAATGTCTCAGGATTTGATGATTTTTATGTTAACAACGTTTGAAATTGATTTTGCAAAGACTAATTTGGCGTGCCATCGATTATCTCTTTACTATTATGGGCTACCAAGTCCTTTCCTCAGCTCCAGTCCCAACAAGGGGCACAGAGTGCAGGTCTCCTTGCTTCAGAAGAATTCCTCCCAACCCTGTAATACATATTCATCCTCAGCTTGGCCGAGCATGCATGTGTTCTCAATAGGATGATGGAAGTGAGCTCCTGTTTGACTATTTTTCGTGGGACAACCCCTTTTAATCACAGGGTGGAATTGGCTTTCACATTGGGTTCAAAGGGGAAATAGGAAGGGATAAGCTATGTACAGTGCTACAGATCAGGATGGTTCTATATGAATATACGAGAAATAGTTCATGCACACCGTGTACATTGCTATTTCCATTCTATCCATCAGTCTTCATGTGCAATTAGCACTATGTGAAGCTTAATTCCACGATCTTTGGGATCCTCACCTATAATTAGTAAGGCTGTCATTACAGATGAAACCGTAGACACAAGTGGCTGGAGATGAGACGACATCTCTATTAGTACGAGCTGCACATTCATATTACAAGTGAATATATTTGTTTTATGTGAGCGTTGCAAAAACTTTTTACATTTAATTAATGTGTGCTTTTTACCTCCTTAATAGGAAATGGAAATTTTCCTGTAGTAATTCAATTTATTAGACAAACTCTCTATTACCTGATTTTTGTAAGCGATGCTGCAGTGAGCGCCTTGCTATTACGAAGACATTTTCTTAATTTTCTACAACTTCATAGTAACATAGTTTATAAGTAGAGATGAGCGAATTTTTCAAAAATTCAATTTGCCGGTTTTCCCGAATTTTTTTGGAAAAAATTCTGTTAAATCCGAATTTATTAATTTTGTTAAAAAACTGCTATTTCCTGGCTGCAGAGAGCCTTTATAGTGGTGTAGAACACTGTGCCTTGCAGTAACACGCATAGGGAGTCTGCTTTGGTAGGGAAATAATACTGCAGATGACAGGCGTCGCTCTTAGAATCACTGCACACTTCACTTATTTGGGCAGTCACCGGCCAAAACTGACCAACTAACTCAAGTATGAACTCAGCCTTACAGGTCAATATTAGCGCCAAGAAGAAGCGCACTCCGTTTACACTGCCGTCAGCTGATTCCACATAGATGTCTACAGAACCTGTTCTATTAAACGCGTATACAAGTAGAGCCCCCCAACAGAGTGGAGAGGGTGTCAGCAGTAAGTTTGTGTTGACGTCACTGATTATTTTGCCCTTTCTCTGATCCGTCAGAACAATAACCCCCAAAAAACGGATCCTGTCTGTTGAGCATCCGCCTTCACTCGGTCAGCATTTGGTCAGTAATCCATCAGTATTGCTAATGCCAAAAAACACAGGAGTGGATCCAAAACAGAGATGACACGTGAATGGAATATTTGCATATCTTCTGTGTTTTATACCCACTCCTGCTTTTGGCTACCAAATGACAAGCCAGTTCTGATGGGTCCATACAGGCCTTACAGCTGCTATACAAACAGGATCCGTTGTGCGCCTTATTTTTCCTGGCTTCTGACAGATCAGAAGAAGGGTCAAATAATGATTATGTCAGCCAGGCTGAAAGGCAAAATAGTGGCCCAGTCATGAAGTGGGGAGGGTGGGAACAGCATGAGAAGTCCACAGAGTGGCCCTATGTGGTGGAAGCAGCATGAGGAGGCCACAGAGTGGCACAATGATAGTGTGGAGGTGGCAGCAGCATGAGAAGACCACAGAGTGACCAGGTGACAGACAGTTGCTGCTGATGGAGCTGAAACTACTCCTAACCCACCCCCCCCCAACCCTGCCAAAGCAGCCATGGCAGAGGAACGTAAGCGCAGAGGTCCCCTCCGGTCAGACCTGCGAGAGGATAGACCATGGCAGCGGCCAACTGACTATATAGGATGTCTCTCAGGGGTGTGGAAATTTTTTAAAAAAAACTACTTGTCGAAGGACTAAAGCGGGGGCTCAATCTACTTGTCCCTCAAGACAATCTACTTGTCTTGATACAAATTTCTCTCCCTCCTTGTCACCTTACTCCCCCTCCATGTCACATCTCTCCCACTCCATGTCACATCTCTCCCCTTTCAAACAAATAACTGGTCGGGAGCCCAAGATATTATGATCATACAGAGGAGCCCGGCATCTCTGCACCCTAAGGCAGCCGCGGTCATTCCTGCACTTGCCTGAAGCAGGGCTAAGCTACCGAACAAACTTCCTGCCCGGCGCCTGGAACTGCATGTCTCTATAGTAGTTCAGTTGGAGGCTAAGGACATGGTGGAGGAGGAGGAGGCAGATGCGGGCATTGTCACAGGACCAACGGTGTGACAACGTGAAGGCGGAAGCAGAGTCACCTGGCCAAGTTGCTGGTGTGGCTGTGCAGGAACCACATTCACCCAGTGGGCCGTGAAGGACATGTATTGTCCCTGACCGTAGTTACAGCTCCACACTTCGGCGCTGCTGTGCACTTTGGCAGACACCAACAGGCTCAAGGATTGGCCCACCTTCTGTTCTACATGTGTGTGCAGGGCTGGTACTGCCTTTTTGGCAAAGAAATGACGGCTTGGGACTCTCCATCTCGGCTCGGCACAAGCCATCAGTTCTCTAAAAGGTGCAGAGTCCACCACTTGGAAAGGGAGGGATTGCAGCACAAACAACTTGGCCAGGAGCACATTGAGCTTCTGCGCCGTTGAATGAGTGCATGCATACTGTTGTCTCTTAGCAATCGCTTTGGTGATCGATTGCTGAAGGAATGACTGACGAGGAGTAGGAGGAGCAGGAGCATCAGAACGAGCAGATGATAGGAAGGACAGACAGCTCCCTTCGGCTGAGGTGGTGGACCCTTGACTGCCTGAAACGGGGTGTGACGTGCCACTGGGTGATGCAGCGGTTGGCTGGACTACCAGATCGGAGTCACCGTTCTCCCAGGACACTTTGTGACGCTGCATATGTTGACACAGGGCCGTGGTTGGTACCCTGGCCACACTTCTCCTTCTGCCCACAGGTTCTACATACGGCCATGTTCACCTACCCTGGTGGCTTAACAAAAAACTGCCACACTGCGGAGTAGGTGATTTTAGCCCCACCGCCGCTGCCTCTGTGAACCCTTGCACCCCTACTTCCTGGGCAGGTAGGCTCCTGCGAAGCGAAAGGTCTACCCCAAGCAGGTTTGGCTCCCACCTCCCCTTGATGCCACCCTGCTGACTCCTTGCCATGCTGGTGACTTTCTGGCTCTGCCGCTGCCTCACAGGCAAGCTGCCACCCTCTTCTCCCGATGATGAATAAGCCCCTTTGTCAGCTCCCAAGTGCGATCAGCTACATCATCATCATCGAGTACTGTCTGCACGTCACTGGTGACCTCATTAACCGTCTCTGGGTCAGGAGCCTAACCGCTCGCAACACAAGCTCCCACGCCACTCTCCTCATCACTACTTGCCCGCCTAGTGGAGGAAGCGGCGGATGTCTCCTCCACATCTTGGCTTGCCAGTAGCTGCTGACTGTCTTCTAGTAGCTTGTCCTTGCTGTATAGTGGAGCTGAGCCCACAGCATACAATACTTCTCTGGCTGAGGAAACAGAAAAGAACAGAGGCAGGTTAAGGTCAGGTGAGGGCACAGGGCCTGCTCCCAGGCCATGCCAGCTAAAGGTTGTGTCTGACGAACCCACTGACTCTTGGCTGGGGGTGTCTGATGTCACTTGCGACTAAGTCGCTGATCGAGTCAACCATTCAAGAACCGCTGGGTTGCTAGTCACGACACGACCGCTAGCTGACACTGAGAGCTGAGGCCTCTCGAAGTTACCTCTGCTGCCATGGCCCCTTACTCTGCTGCGACCTCTGCCTGCGCCAGAAACATTTAGGCCTCTGCCACTCCCCTGTGCAGGGCCTAGCACTTCTCTGTCTGACATACTGTTAGATCAAATAAATAAATAGGAAATTAAAACACCCCAAAAAAGTCTATAATTTTCTCACCACCACACAATAAGCTAATAAGCCCCCCCCCCCCCACTAATACACAAAAAAGGGTTTTAGAACATATAACTGCACCGCTGAATGGCAAATACATTTTTTCTTTTGCCACTAATACACGCCACAAACGGCTTTAGAACATATAACTGCACCGCTGATCGGCCAATATATTTTACTTTTGCCACTAATACACAACAAAAAGGCCTGTAATTTTACCACTTCACCACACAACGGCTAATAAGCTCTTTTTTCCCACTAATACAGGCAAAAAAAAATATTTACAACATACAGTATAACTGCACTGCACTAGGGCAAATAAGACGTAGAAATATTTCCTTGTATTAAACACTTAAATTGCTGGAATTACAGAGCTGTATAATGGCAATTTGGATCCCCAGTCAGTGCAGCAAGGTGTAATCGGATTGTTCCTATTACCCAGGCTGTAAACTCTCCTACTGAACCCTATTCAACATAAATGCTGCTGAATGATTCCTCACTATCCTTTCCCTACACCTTGAATAATCTTTCCCTGCACTTGTAAATAGTATTTTAGTACAATTACGTTTTTTCTGGCACTGTCCCTAGCGCCTGCTGAGGTCTCTCCCTGCACTGAGTACACTGGTAAATGGCAGAATCCAAGATGGCCTAAATCAGTAGGAAAAGCGAATAGAAAAAACTGCATGATATATCTTATTAAAGGAAAATGTTTCTTCCTCCACTTATCACGACCTGTCTCCTACACAGATGATTCACCCTCAATTGACAGCTAAAATACATCTTGAGAAATGAGGCAGACTATAAGTCTACGGAGAAGGGAAAGGGTGGAGTAAGATTCTGGAAGGAGACAGAGACACAGACACGCAGAGATGCGGCTGCTGGCGCTAGTAACATTTGTATCTCAGCCCAGTGCTGGATTCACAGCTACACTGCTCAGTATTGCTGTATAATGTCTTTCATGCTGATGCTCCTATGAAGTGAACTTGCAACATTATGATGGTTTATAATGTTGTGACTTCCAGTCTCACTGGCGAACTACTGAACTGTAGTTACCGCATGATGTGATAACAGTTCAGTAGATTGGTGGTAACACTTGAATTCACAACATCACAAATCACTATAATGTGGCAACTTCATTTCACAGAAGAAGCGTTCAGGCCACTGTCTGAAACTAACCTAAGAGTAAGGGTCCATTGACATGTCCGTAGTGTATTGCAGATCCGCAATACACCCGGCCGGCACCCCCATAGAACTGCCTATTCTTGTCCGCAATTGCGGACAAGAATAGGACGTGTTCTATATTTTTCGGGAGCCGCAGACCGGAAGTAGGAAATGCGGAGGCAGACAGCACACTGTGTGCTGTCCGCATCTGTTCCTGCGCCATAGAGAATGAATGCGTCCGGATCTGTTCCACAACGTTGCGGAACAGATCCGGACCCATTCTACGAACGTGTGAATGGACCCTAAGGATGGTTAGAGAAGGTTTTACA
This sequence comes from Bufotes viridis, assembly GCA_033119425.1. NCBI lineage: Eukaryota > Metazoa > Chordata > Amphibia > Anura > Bufonidae > Bufotes > Bufotes viridis. The sequence goes on along the minus strand of CM065590.1, from coordinate 554,600,715 downwards.
GAAGTGGCCATATTTCTTAAGCGAAGATTTTTATTAACTTGGTACAAATCTGCTTTAGCCTGCCCTTGACTGTACACAGTGTACATTTTTCGAAGGTCAGTCCTAAAGGGGTTCTCCGATATTGGGATCTCCCTATGCCCAGGCATGGTACAGGGGTTAAAAAAAATAAAGACAGCGTTCAGCCTGGGAAATATGTTTTTTTTCCCCTCAAAATGAACATACTCGCCTGAAATTAGCCTTAAAGGGATATTCCCATCTGAGACAATGGGGGCATATTACTAGGATATGTCTCCATTGTCTGATAGGTGTGGGTCCCACCTCTGGGACCCGCCCCCACAAAGAGAACGGAGCGGGGAAGGTGGCGGCTGGAGGACCACCACCAAGAGCTCTCCCCATAGTGCTGAATAGGAGTGCGCCAAGCTTGCACGGCCTCCGCTCCCATTCATGGGGCTTTTTTTGGCGGCCCCATAGAAATGAATAGATGGTGGCTGCGCAGTGTGCCCTCCACAACTCTCGGGACTCTGTTCTCGAAATAAGTGCAGGTCACAGAGGTGGGACCCCCACCTATCAGAGAATAGGGGCATATCCTAGCGATATACCCCCATTGTCTGAGATGGGAAAGCCCCTTTTAACTGCACTACACTGTATCACAGGGTGAACTATATGGATTTATGTAGTTTCTTAACCTTACTAGATACCTCCCGCTTTAAAATGAACTCACAGAAGTGGCCATATTTCTTTAGGGAAGATTTTCTTTAACATGGCACAAATCTGATTTATACTTGGCTGCACACAATGTACATTTTTCAAAGGTCAGACTTAAAGGGGTGACAGCAGGGACACGACTGTCACCGGTGCTCTGGTCCCTGCTGGATGGCCAGTCCATGGCCTCAGCAATGATGGCACATGAGGCTTCTGGTTCTGGTTCAGAAGCCGAGGACAGGGGAGCTTGGTGCTGGAACCAGAACACCAGTGATAGATGAGTTTTATTTTTTTGTACCACAGCTTTGAACCCTGTCTGGCCATATTATAAAAGGGTTCCCAGTGTCGGAGAATCCCTTTATTACTAATATCTAATGATTTACGGTACTTCTTTGATACAGTTGTGTTCAAAATTATTCAACCCCCAGTGAAATTGAGTGTTTTGGCCAGTTTGACATTGATTTTGATCATTTCAGTCATCTTGTTTACAATTAAATCAAAGAGGCACTTGTAAGTCAGACAAATATAACATAACATTTATAATGAAATAACCACAAATGTCTTTTCTGTGCTCACATCATTATCAGTTTTATTCAACCCCCAAGTGACATTCAATCTTAGTACTTAGTACAACATCCTTTTCCAGTTATAACAGCTTTTAAACATGAAGCATAGCTTGACACAAGTGTCTTGCAGCGATCTACGGGTATCTTCGCCCATTCTTCATGGGCAAAAGCCTCCAGTTCAGTCACATGCTTAGGCTTGCGCGCTGCAACTGCTTTCTTTAAGTCCCACCAGAGGTTCTCAATCGGATTTAAGTCTGGTGACTGCGATGGCCACTTCGAAATGTTCCAGCCTTTAATCTGCAACCATGCTCTAGTGGACTTGGAGGTATGCTTGGGATAATTGTCCTGTTGAAAGGTCCAACGTCTCCCAAGCCTCAGGTTTGTGACAGACTGCATCACATTTTCATCCAATATCTCCTGGTACTGAAGAGAATTCATGGTACCTTGCACACGCTGAACCTTCCCTGTACCTGTAGAAGCAAAACAGCCCAAAGCATGATTGACCCCCCGCCATGCTTCACAGTAGGCAAGGTGTTCTTTTCTTCATAGGCCTTGTTCTTCCTCCTCCAAAGATAGCGTTGATCCATGGGCCCAAACAGTTCTAATTTTGTTTCATCAGTCCACAGAACACTATCCCAAAACTTTTGTGGTTTGTCCACATGACTTTTGGCATACTGCAGTCGACTCTTCTTATTCTTTGGAGACAGCAAGGGGGTGCGTCTGGGAGTTCTGGCATGGAGGCCTTCATTACGCAGTGTGCGCCTTATTGTCTGAGCTGAAACTTCAGTACCCGCATCTGACAAATATTTTTTCAGTTCCTCAGCAGTCACACGGGGACTTTTCTCCACTTTGCACTTCAGGTAGCGCACAGCAGTCGAAGTCAGCATCTTCTTTCTGCCACGACCAGGTAGCGTTTCAACAGTGCCCTTTGCCTTGAATTTGCGAATGATGCTTCCTATGGTGTCTCTTGGTATGTTTAACATCTTTGCAATCTTCTTATAGCCATTGCCCTTCCTGTGAAGAGAAATCACCTCTTCTCTTGTCTTCCTGGACCATTCTCTTGACTTCACCATGTCTGTAAACACACCAGTAAATGTCTAGAAGGAGCTGAGGATCACAGTCACTTTACATCTGCCTAATTGGGGCTTATTATGCTTGATTGCTGCTCCTTGACATCCACAGGTGTTTTCAATACCTGATCGAAAACACTTGAATGAACCTCTGTTCTTAAGAGTGGTCGTCTTTAAGGGGTTGAATAATTGTGTCAATGAAGAAATCACAAAAAAACCATTTAATACTGTATTACAAAAACAATTGATGTCATTTTAGTTGCATTTGGTTCTTTAAAAAGTCCTTGTAAGATTTCATTCTGAACACAATTACAAATGTACACTAAATTCCCTAAAACCCTTTACAGCATTGGGGGTTGAATAATTTTGAACACAACTGTAGGTCATGGCCTTTGACATAGTCCTCTCTTTTTAAGCGGTCACTTTTTCCTCTTTTTCTGAGATGCTGGCCCCTGTACTACTACTCCTAACCTTTTCCCCTATGTCCAGTGTTCTCCTTACTAGGTGCCGGGAATCAGACCGGCGTATCCCATGTAACGATTAGAAAGCTGCTTGTCCCTGTTTGCCTGTTAATTGCATCCCATTATTTTCCTCTCTTCGTCCGTTTCCGTTTTGTGCTTTTGACAGCGGCGCGATTACTGCAATAATAGGCTTACATAGGGTAATAGGCTTATGGCAGACATTATTTATGTCAAGGACAAGCAATTTAGCTTGGCCTGGCACATAATAATTAGATTTGAGCTGATGAGCTCATCCGTAATGTGTTTAGTTCAGATTAACAGCTTATTTCGGGACCCTCCCTTCAGTAAGATCCATTTAAGGGTTATAGTCATCACTCAGGTTTCATGCAGCTGTCTTGGTCAAACCTACTGGTGAAATTGACACTTTTTAACTCTTTAAGCCCATGTTACATTACACTTTTGGGAGCACAAGTGATACATGTGTTTTTATTTTAGCCCAAATTGCTAAAAACACATTTATTGGTGGTCGGTTAGTTCTATAGTTAAAAAAAAAAAAAAAAAAACGGGAATTAACAGTGAAAACAGCAGGAGATTAGTCCATGGGACTGAAGACCAGGAGGTTAAAGGCCAAGAACAAGTAGAATGATCCATATACACTCCCGTACAGACTTGTCAGAAGTCAACAGGATTAAACTTTACTCTTTGGGGAAGCCTGGCCGCAAGTGTTTTCCTTGTTGTGCCCCCACAGGTAAAATTGAGTATTACACCATTCTCATTTGATGTTAAAAACGTTTGCATTAAAAAAAAGACAAAAATATAATTCCAGTGATACCTTTATTGGCTAACCAAAAAACATTTTGTCTGGTTGCAAGCTTTTAGATCATTTTCTGAAAGCTTGCAAATGTTTTTGGTTAGCCAATAAAGAATTTACTGGTATAATACTTTTGTCTTTTTTTAACATCACATGGATTTTTCTGGTTAACACGGTACCTCACTATTTTTGCTATACACCATTCTCAAAAAATGAATGAACTGTACGTGTAATACATGAACATGAGAGAGAAACTGTTCATGGTCACTCTCTGCTCTGGTTAATAGATGAATAGCCACATAGCTGTGGCAGGCCTCAGATTCTTCAGAGGGACCGAGCATTCCACAAGGAATGAACGGCTTCCCCGAAACAGCTGTCTGTGGATGGATAACTGGCTTAGGTTTTCCCTGTCACAGCCTAAAAGCTTGTAAAAGAGCGGGATCTTGACATAGGGGCCACTTAATATGGTGGATTTGGTGATCTCTGTAATGGGGACACCCCTTTGTTCCTCGACAGGGGGATTATATGTGAGGTCACGGTGGGAATAAAGGTAGTCCGAGGGAAAACACAGTTCTGGTTACTCATGGTTATGTCGTCCCTGGGCAGGCTTGCATAAGTGATCAGGAGAACAGCACAGAAATTCTTTGGGTGACACTCTGGTGTAAGGGACACAGTCCAGATGGTGGTTTGAGGTGCCCTTGGTGGTCTGTATTAATTTGCCTATGGCAAGGTCTCTTATTGTTATGACGCCAGTACCTTTTATGGTGGTACAGCCATTTACGTTAGTGTTAACTGAGGAATTAGAGACTGAGACAAGGATGGTGCAATTTAACTTATAACTTTTACTCAATGTTGCTCCTGGTAACAGTTACATCCAAGTATAAAACAGTCCCTAGTACATCCAGATATGAAATACAGTCTTTCATGCATACGGAGTTAGGGAACTGTAAGTCCTCAGGGAAAGCAGGCTCTTTGTCTTTTACAGGGGCGTAACTATAGGGGAAGCAGGGGAAGCGGCTGCTTTGGGGCCCTGACCCAGAAGGGGCCCATCCAAGAGGAGGAGAAGTACTAAAATATTTTGTCAGGGCCCCTCAACATTATTACACAATGAAATTATATACAGTGGTAGTATAGACAGTGTAGAAAACGGATGGAACAGCTGCCGGGTTTGGTCTGAGAGAGCGATCTTTGCTAGCCACAGGAAAGGGGGCAGCATGAAAGGAAGGGGTTGGGAAAAACTTACTGGGGGAGGGGGCCCCTTTTAAAAATTTGCTGTGGGGCCCAGTCTTTTCTAGTTACGCCACTGGACTTTTATATATATGAAAGCTACTGCTTCAGACTAGGCTTTTGAAGTATGAAAAGTCTTAGGCCGGTTTTAATTCTCACCTTATTCTAACCTTGATTAAAGGTGGTTTTCAGAATCCTTGAACCTCTATTTCCAGTGCTTTTCTGACAGTTGGCCTCACTGTCCTCAGGATTTAAACTGGAGGTGTGGATGCCGGAAGCTGTGTCCTACACCTAATTGCAAAGGTGCCTGGGAAGCCCTCTAGTATGGCTGGTTGCTATCCTTTGACTTGAATAAATATACTGGTCCCTTGAAACTTGCTGTTTGCAGCTTGTCACTGGTCACCCCAGGTACGGGCAAGCTATAGAAGTAGATTTCTCACCTCTAGGCTGAATCTAGGCTTTAACCCTGGGCCGTGGAGCCATCAGGGAGAGAGCAGAGAGGCAGGAGGCCTCCCTCCAGAAGGCAGCTACATCATGGCTGCACTCTGACTAAACTCCAAGAAAACTCTCCTTAACAAGGCCTGAGCTAAGCTATTTATACACTGTTACACTGCCCCCATCTAATGGTAAGACTAGTGTAATGCAACCTAATCGGCCTTTATGAAAGAATCTTACATAGAATCACATAATGACATGGGAGAATATGACATGAGATGAAGTACGGCATTCAGACATAATATATGACAATAAAACACAGTAAAACCAGTACGCGGTGCCCACGATCACGACTGGGACACTGCATTTCACTGTGTTGTAGACCCAATACTGGGGCTCCACAGTTATTTTGCATATTACTGTTTCCCAGGGAGCTTTGCACTTTGGATTGCTGTGTTGAGACTCTTAAATGAGGCTCTGTTGTGTTTTTTGTAGCTGGTCTCTCTGAGATCAGCCATTGTTTTGTTTAAGTAGTCTCCAAGGCATTGCTCCTGGTTATCCAGAATCCTACTCCACACTGATGAGGGACAACACCCCAAAACAGCTGTCTGTGGATGGATAACTGGCTTAGGTTTTCCCCGTCACATACTTAAAGCTTGTGAAAAAGCGGGATCTTGACATAGGGGCCACTTAATATGGTGGATTTGGTGATCTCTGTAATGGAGACACCCCTTTTCTCGGTTTTCCTTCCTTTGAGGGATATCTCGCTTTCACTGTGTTGTAGACGTAGACCCAATACTGGGGCTCCACATTTATTTTGCATATTACTGATCACTGCTAGGGAGAGGCGCTCCACCCCCAGGAGTGCAGTACTCGCAGGTTTTTTGCTCTTAGATGCCATGGTCACGTTTGACCATGGCATCTGTGGGGTTGAATGTCTGCGATTGGAGTTATTGCCAATCGCAGACATTAGCCCCAGCTGTCTGCTGTTTAAAACAGCAGTGCCATTTTTAAACCCTACACTTAAAGGTTATCACATTGAGAGAAGATTTAACAATTCCTCCTTCTGTATGTAGCATCTTCTTTCTGTGGCTGGCAAGATGGTCAATGTGTAAGTGCTGCCATTTGGGCTGCTGTAGTTTGGGTATAAGCATCATTGCAATGTGTTTTATTTATGTGGCTGAAGATGATCTGTAACGATATCAGTTCCATTCTTCGACCGTCACCGGCCAGCTCTACTGTTAGAAGCTACAACAGTTACAGGGAGAGAGCTGTAGCACAAAAGTCACACCCCATGTGCTGTGATAGGCAGAAAGCTACAGGAGAAAGGACATGCTCCCTGAGCTGTGATAGGCAGAAAGCTACAGCAGAAAGGACATGCTCCCTGAGCTGTGATAGGTAGAAAGCTACAGCAGGCAGGACGTGCCTGCTGAGCTGTGATAGGAAAAAAGCTACAGCAGAAAGGAACCCCCCCTCCCCACGAGTTGTGATAGGAAGAGAGCTGCAGAAGAAATTACATACCCCCTGAGCTGTGATAGAAAGAGAGCTGCAGCAGCAAGGACACATCCCTTGAACTGCCAGCCTGAAATAAATCTAGCAGAGCAACTGGAGCAATTAAAGAGGAGATCTTTGGATCCATGTGAGGTACAGGGCTGGTTCTAACTATGATAGGAAGAGATTGTCATGGATGATGGTGTCTGATTTTTTACATCAATCATAACAATCAAATCTGTCCTCTTCTGCTTTTTCCAAGTATCTGCTCTTTCAAGTCAGATGGATTTTTTTTTTTGGGGAAGCTGAACATTTACAGAGCGCTAGAACATTAGAGATATATAGCACAAGTATTACTAGACATCTGGCGATCTTTTTTTATAATCGAAAACATTCTCAGACTATCCTATTCTGAAAAAACAGACGCGGCTGAGCAAATATTGACCCTGCCTCTCCTAACAATGGATAGCAAGGAGACGTGACCAAGTGCCCTGCTCTATGGTTCTTCTGACAATGACTTTGTGTAGGGCATTGTTCTTTTTTTCTGGGTAACAATGTCTCCTGTTGTGTAATCTTCTCTAAAACCTGGTAATTACTCTTCACGTTTGCAGGATAAATGTTTGCTCTGGAAGTATTTATACAGGTTATAATAAATAATTCACAGTTCTGATGCAGCAGATTTCGTGTCTGGATTCTAAACCTAGTTTCTCAAGACTCCAACAATGAACCGAATCGCTTGCTGGGCTTTTCAATTAGCAGCTAGGTACCTGTAGAACAATTTCATCTTACTCTTCGGTTCCTTGCTCAGCAGCTACCAGATACAACATAGTGGCAATCACAACCAAGAAAAGGAGAATCACGTTATAGTGTATCATTTCTTGGAATGTAGTAGGAGAGTAGAAGAAATAAATAAATTCATCCTCTACCACCTACATGTTGGAAGATGACGTTACTACACCAGGAAATTATTATACTGGGAATTTTATTTTCCTATTTTCTAAGCAAAGTGACAAAAAGGAAGATTATTCAGGAATGAACTAGGGATTAAACTGGGTCTTAGGGTCCATTCACACGTCCGTGTGTGTTTTGCTGACCGCACATCGCCGGCACTCTCATAGAAAATGCCTTTTCTTGTCCGCAATTGCGGACAAGAATAGGACATGTTCTATTTTTTTCGGGAACGCGATTGCAGACCCGGAAGTGCGGATCCGCAATTGCGGACCCGGCCGGGACATCGTCTGTCCCCATTGAAACTAAAATTGCGGACGTGTGAATGGACCCTTAGACGTTGTGTCCATCTTCAAGATTACATTGAAATCCCCTCTCCCACCAGAATTTTTTTTTTCTGAACCAACTAGTATTTTTTATCCCAAAAGCTGTCCATACACAAGAAATAACTGATATCTACCAAGAACTTGCCTGATCGGCCAGGGGAGAGGGGAATAAGTTACTGTCAGTCTACTCTTTATTCTTTATGGAAAAGATATATTACCAAAAAAGACAAGGACTGGTTTGCTCAACAGTGATGGCTGGTGCTGTGGACTGACACATTTTTGACTAAGGTAGATTGTCTGCCTGTAGCTGAGCTGAAGAGGCGCCGACAGTGAAAGCTTCCTCGGGGATTTCAGGCTGCATTTTTGTACATGGACGTGATTTTATTTGGTCACAGATAGTAAGTAGACTCTTGATTGATGAGCGGATTAGTTTACAGCCTTTGCATAAATTTACTGTGTATATTTTGATTTCTACTTTTCCAACCTATTTCTGCTATGATTTCCACAAATGGATTTTATTTTATACTCGAAAATAGCATAATCTGTTATAATTTCTATAGCATATACGTAAATATAATTTATCCTTTTCATTCAATATTAGCATTTTCAAAATGCACAAAGATTCAAAAAGATCCAGAGAACCGGATGTTTGCTCAGTATGCAATATTTCATAAGAAATATAAATGAAAGAGGTTTGGGGGGCTGACCACTGGCACTCCCATCGATCCTGAGAATTGGGGCCCCGTTCTCCTGTTCTGGTGGAGCAGCAGGTCCAGTATGCGGCCGGCCGCTCCATTCATTCTCTATGGGAGCACTGGAGATAGCCGAGTACAGAGCCATAGAGAGCAAATGGAGCAGGAGGGCACATGTTTGACCTGCTGCTTAATCAGAACAGGGGAACGGGACCCCCATTCTCAGGATCGCTGGGGGTGCCAGCAATTGGGCGTGCCAGCAATCAGCTAGTTGATGGATAGGGGATAACCTATGAACTTGGCACAACCTCTTTAATATGTTATGAGGCAGAAACACGACAATTATTTTCCTCTTCTAATCCTCCATATAAGGTAGTATGGCCGCAAATAGCGGGTCTACAAAACACGGGCACCAGCCGTGTGAAAGCCGCATCTTGAATGGGTCAGCGCTCTGCAAGATACAGCAGAAGATAGGACATGTTCTAAACACTCTGAAGCCTTTCCGTGGGATACATGCCGTATCTTGTGGATCGCGGACCCATTCAAGTCAATTTTAGTAATCAATAAGCACCTGCTTGGAAAATACCTGAAGTCTGCAAGTTATGACTCTATAGAGCCCAGTTAGCGACCAAATGCCAGAATCACCGTATCTGCTTACAGGTCAGGCTTTTATTATCCGAAATGGATACACCCTGTACAAGCGAGGACTTGCTGTATTTATATGTGCGGCTAACATTGCTTTTAGAGATGAGCTAATTTCATATTTTGAATGTCGTTCACGCTTCGTTTACTGGTAAAAAGTCAATTGCGTTACCACGGACCATAACGCAATTCGATGACGGAATGTATAACGGAATGCCTTTAGAGGCATTCCGTTATTCATTCCGTCATAATAGAAGTCTATGGCCTGCATAACAGATCTGTCCCTTTTCCGTTATATATTCTATCATAGAATTGCGTTATGGTCCGTGGTAACGGAATCCATAACGCAATTCATCTTTTACCAGTAAACGAAGCGTGAACGAATTTCATAACCGGAAATTCGCTCATCTCTAATTGCTTTACTATTGGAGAAAAGTTGCGTTGACCTCAGCATCAAAAATGCCTGGAATAGTATTAGTGTCGAATAGTATCTTATCTCCAACTTAACTTACAGTTAGAAAGAATGAAAGCTGAAACTGTGTACAAACCTTTCCATTAGGCCGAAAATGAGTTTGTATCTGGCAAGAATCCCCGTGCAGCAGGAGATAAGTTGTATAAAGTGAAACATAGTTCATAGGAGCTACATCACCTGAGTGTATCCCATCCAGATCAGCAGGAACATTTCTAGATTCAGTTTTATGATCAGAGTAGTGACGGTAGGGGCAGGAGCCACAGAGAGATCTGCGCATTCTTTATATGCACTTTATTGTATGGTTTACTTTGTATTAGAGTGTTTTTTTTTGCTTTATGAATTTTTGTGCTATTTATGTTTGAATATAGGCAGACAACACTAATACCGCATGTGCTCCAGTTTTTATTGTCCGCTCCATGCTAATTTTTATCACGAATATCGCCACTTTGAGAATTCGCAAACATTTAGAATATAGTGATATATATTTGTATTTTCGAATATTCTATATTTTTTTCCCTCTGAACTGAGTCATGATCCCTCCCTGCTTCTTGCTTGTGGACCAATGAGAAGGCTGCAATGTCTTTGTCTGAGCTTAGCAACATCCCTAGCAACCAATAGGAAAGTTGCCTACCCCTTACTATATAAGAACCACCAAGCAGCCATTGTATGCAGGTTTTCTTTCAGTTCTGAGAGAGAGAGCAGTGTCATTGCTGTGCTCTGTGCTTTCCTGAGTCACATTACATTAGATAGTTAGTTAGTTAGCTTATATATATAATACAGATAGTTAGTGGGAGATAGGTCAGTGTAGGTTAGATAGTGATATAATGTAGCTGATAGTAGTGGCGAAACTGGAGTTCTATGGGCCCCAGGGCAAACTTTGAATTGGGTCCCCCCCCTCATGCGAGCCTCCGCCCACTGTTGGACATTATTGCCACTGCCGCACCACTGATCATCCATGCATCCATAGATAGATAGATAGATAGATAGATATGGAATTAGATAGATTTGTAATTAGATAGATAGATAGATATGGAATTAGATAGATAGCTAGATAGATAGATATGGAATTAGATAGACAGCTAATAGGCTGTGCAGTGTCCTGTGTGACATACAGGACGGTCACAGCCCAGCAGTGGGGATCAGTAACTATGGCAGAGCCCAGAGCTCACCACAGGCAGAGAGAAAGCCTTGCCCCGGGAGACGGTAAACTGGACGGATCGGCAGTCTGTATGTGTCCCGACATTTGCTGGGTATAGGGCTAGTCTAGATGTACCTGCTGGAGATGTGGAGTGCTGCTCCTGGGGTCCATCACTGCTGCAGTGCCCGGGAACCGGCAGACCTACACAGGAGATCGCCGAGCAGACATGCCTGCTCCTGCTCTCCTTCACATTCCCTGGTGTCCCTTCTGGTGTCGTCTTCTCGTTACACACAGAAGTAGAGCGGGCCTGCGCGGATGTCCTGAGGGACCTACCTGGAGGCATAAAGCAGGGAACACTGGCAGCAGCGGCACTTAGTTAAAATATAGGCACCCTCTGCGACCACAATCGGTACGCCCCTGGCTGATAGGTTCCAGTGCAGGGTGTTAGGATTATATCAGAGCACTCTATCTGCATATAAAGCTATTGTAATGTTCTGCCGTGCCAACCATTTTCTCGAGTCTCAGGAAACTTCTAGCAGCTTGAAAAATGCAGCTATAGTGACCCGAGCCTGTATTGCGCGCGCATTATGTGAATATTACATTACCGATATTCGCAATCAAGAAAATAATCGTAAATTCTCAAATTTATGACTAATATTTGTCCAAATATTTGCGAAATATCGCGAATTCGAATATTGCCCCTGCCGATCATCACTACTGATGTTATGTTTTATTTTACATATTTTTGCCATTTTTCTATAAAAGCTGTTATTGCAGGATGTTGGATTTTGGGTGGGTCTTTTTTGTGTATTGGAGAGCTATTTTCAGGTAGGTATTATGTTTCTCTCTCTTTTATTTTATAGTATTGGGTGAATTCTAGACCAGTGAGCAGATCTTAAAGGGGTGATCCCACAAGTAATGTAAAACATGAAAATCAAACATCATGTAGCACATGACAATCTATTTCTAACATACTTATAACCAGCCCTCTACCTCACAAGAGATCTCCCCATTTATTGCGGTAATTGTTCTGCTAGATTTATTTCAAGCTGTCAGTTTAGGGGGCGTGCACTTTTTTAGGGAGGGCGTGCCCTTTCTGCCGCTGCTGGTGGCATTTGAAGGATGAAACCGAGCATGTATGTCATGTTACCTCAGTCAAGTGAGCTGAACAGAGAATTTAAAAACAGGGCAAACAGCAGGTGGCGCTATACAGATAGAATTTAGTGAATAACTTGGTGGCTATAATGCATTTTTAATTACGTTTGATTACAAAAGTATTTAGATGCAGGTGCTGGTTTGAAAAATGTAGATTATATTTTGTGGGAGACACCCCTTTAATTCTACCATAATGTGGTTCTCTCCGAACTGAATACTGCAGGGATTTATCTGAAATAATACCTGAAATTGAATTTCACCCGTTATATGCATTAATTAGCAAAAATCTTGTTCTTTTTACTACTTTTCTAGTTTTATGAAAAAAAAGCGATTAATTCTGAATCCTAAAAGGTGTTAAACTCCTCCAGAAGGGATGCTCGCCGGAGCCGATCCTCAGCAGGTTTAATTAAGAGATCCCGGTTGGAAGGCAACACTTGATGAGGGTAGACTTTGGGGTCTCACACTCACTCCAGAGGAATGAGAGATGGAGAGCAGGCCCTGGCTGAAATGAATTAGCATCAAACAGAATAAATCAATTTTACATAGCAGGTGAGAATGTACTATGTTAAGCCGAGGAGTCGGTCACCTGAAGGGCAAACAAGTCTTATTGTTGAGGATTTGTGCTGGGTACGGTTACAATGGTATGACAATTTCCCAGTCCTGATGCTCACATTGTGGGAGTGATCCAGACACGGGCCTTTGTATGCTGACATTTGCATTCATCCTTAACAAGTAGAAGAGGCTTCTCGGCTTCGTGCTACAATAACACAATGTCATTGTCACCTGCACTGTTCTCATAAACGATTCCAGTCAGGTTGACAATAGATGACACCCACACTTATGCCTGAGACTTTAAAAGGTGACTTATTGCACCAAATACATATGTGCATGTTAAATTCCATTAAGACGTAATATTTCTCATCGTATAGAAAAAAGGGGAAGGCAGAATATGCCCAAGAGACCGACTTTCAATCTTTTCTATGCCAAAAGGAAATTGGATGTGGATTAGTAAATTGCCTCTGAGCTACAACATTGATTTGGGTCCTAAAGAGGATGTATATGCATTTAATTAGCGTTTCATTAATTGGATTTACACTGAAGAATTAATTATCTTTTTTGTTTATTATTGTTTTTTAACATTGCATTATTTGCGGTGTCCCACTCCGTCTCAGTAGTGGGGTCCTGTATGTTTAAGAGTATTTGCAGAAGGCCCTTCTATGCTGTGTATTTATATTGCTGTATATTTCTGGTGCTCTCTCTCATGTAATTACATCCATTAACCCCTAAGTGGTGCTGGCACCACATTATAGATAGATAGATAGATAGATAGCTAGAGCAGGGGGATAGGGAAGTTAGTGAGTGTGTGAAGCCCCCATTTTCTGCTAGTTAAAGGTCCCACTTCTGGGACCCACACCTACACCAAGAATGGAGCAGGGAATGTTGTGGCTGGAGGACCCCGGGTCCAGCCATCATCAAGCGCGGACCCCATAGTAGTAAATAGGAGCACTTGCGTGGCCTCCGCTCCCATACATTTCTATGGGGCCGATGGAAATAGCCGAGTCAGTGCTCGGCTATTTTCAGGGGTCCATATAAATGAAAGGAGAGCAGCTGCGCATGCGCAGGGAGCCCTCAACAGCTTTCAGGGCTACGTTCCCGGTGTAGGTGCAGGTCCCAGAGGTGGGACCTTCACCTATCAGACAATTTAGGCGTATCCTAGTGTTATGCCGCCATTGTGAGAGATGGGAAAACACCTTCAAGGGCAACAGTTGAGACACAGAGAAGTGAAGTGCAAGAAAGAAAGGAAGGGCAGCATAAGTTTAGTTCTCAGCCAAGGAAAGCTACCTCCAGACTCAAAAAGACGCCTCAGCCAGACTGAAGGGTCAGACTAAAGAAGTGGACGACCAAAGCCAAGGCTGGACCTACTGTACCTGAAGTGAGGTGACATTTAGCTTCACCTCTGAGTTGTGCGCAGACCAATGGCTAAGCCTGAACAGAAGAATAACAGAATCCCAGTGTGTTGAGAGACTATAAGGAGAGCTTAGTGGAGGTGAGAGTGTTACCTAAGCCTATGGACTCCATTAGCACCCTACGTGAGACAGGAGTTAGCCGTATTTGAAGCCGCATTCCTCTATGGACAGTGAGGACAATACTTATGGAAATTGTGCGTAAACCAGGAAGGCGAGATATACCTGTATGTATAATGGCCATGTGAAGCAGTTTATTGATGTATACTCCCAGGGGTGCACCACCAATGAGGCCAGGTGAGGCGATCGCCTCAGGCAGCACCAGGTAGGGGCAAGAGGGGGCAGCCGAAGGACCATAAGCTGAAGGGAAGGGGTTAGGTTAAGAAATTGGAATTGGAAGGAGGGGGCGGCGCTGTTTCAGTTTTCTTCTCAGGCAGCAGACAGGCTCGGTTCACCCCTGTATACTCCACACTAGTGTTGGTCACGAATGTTCGATTCGCGAATTTTATTCACAACAATACTTAGTGCACCAATCACTAATATGTAGTCAGACCTGATAAAATGTGAAGTTGCACGTATTGCGCCAAAATATGCGCATCATTAATTGACGGTTTCCGCAATCGTGAATATATCGGAGCACTCTATCTGCATATAAAGCTATTGTAATGTTCTGCCGTGCCAACCTTTTTCTCCAGTCTCAGGAAACTTCTAGCAGCTTGAAAAATGTAGCTAAAGTGACCCACGCCTGCAATACGCGCATATTACATTGCCGATTTTCACAGTCAAGAAAATAATCTCGAATTCGCAAATTTATTATGAATATTTACCCAAATATTCGCGAAATATTGGTTCGAATATTGCCCCTGCTGCTCATCATTACTCCACACCTGGAGGATAGTCAGCCAGAAGAACCAATACCTCACCAAGAGCCTGTTACTAGGATTACACATACGACTAACTTGTGATGCCCTTTGAATGGATTACAACTACCTCTATGCATTGCAATAATCTGTCTTGTTTTAAAGGGGATCACCGCATTGATTCTGTAGAGATTAGATTTGTTATCCGTTTTTCTCTCCTTCAGCTATTAAAGTACTGTGGTACACCTGCAAATTTGTCATTGCATTTTTTTCCAGGCGGTTTGTACCTTACACCACTATGCCCTCCCCGCACTGCGCTAACACCTTCAGCTAACGTAATGATCATTAAGTGCGAGGCTGGTACAGTAGATAAATGTACATGCTGCCATTCTATTACATGGTTCTTCGCTGATCAGCTGTCCTATCCTCTAATTTAGAAGTCCACCGAAGTTCCCGCTGTCTGTTTTATCTGTTTCATTCTTCCATTATTGGTTTCCACTTTTCATCACATCGATCCACTGATACCTGCACTGGGAAGTCGTTTTCTGTAAACTGGTTTGTTTCTGGTCTTGTTAACGTCAGCAGTGAGAGCTCTAAATGCTTCTATTGTAAAACCCGTGTTTTCTTTGAATTTGTATTTGATGTAGCTTTCATGAAGCCACCCATCTCCCTTGTGGTGATCGACAAATGCAATGCCAAGCCCTCAAATCAGGATGGTAGTCAGTATCATTTTGTGAGTAGTTTAGGCAATCAATGAGAATGTTAAAGGGGTATTACAATTCTAATTCTAATCTATTGTGAGATATTTTGCAGTCCGCATATTACGGATCCGCAAAATACGCAATTTGCGGACCGAACGGCCCTTTATAGAAATGCCTATTCTTGTCCGCAAAACGGACAAGAATAGGACATGACTCATAATTTTTGCGGGGCCGCGGAACGGAGCAACAGATGCGGACAGCACACGGAGTGCTGTCCACATCTTTTGCAGCCCTATTGAAGTGAATGGGTCCGCACCCGAGCTGCAAAAAATGCGGCTCGGATGCGCAACCAAACCACGGTCGTGTGAATGAGCCCTAAGGGATCACAGTTCACATTTCTGCTTCATTTACTGTTCTTTTGATCCGTCGCACACTCAGCACTTTTTTCCCACCTGAAAAAAACAGGATCTCAGAAGGAAATGGCTCAAATGGATGCCAAATGTGCAATTGGATTCATTTTTATTTTTTTTTACAGGCGTTGCGCCCCTTTCCAGGCTCTTAGTGGTTCATTGATAGAATTCGAGTGTCCAGCATTGAAGAAATTGGAAATCCTATCAATCAAATGCTAAGGGGCAGGAAAGGGGGCGCGGTGAGCTTGACTTCATGTGAGAAAGCCGCTGCCCCCTTGACTTCAAGACGATAATTTCCATAGTGCGGGCAGTTGAATAAAAGTCATTTTTCAGACTTTTGGTGCATTGTTTAGCAAAGACACAGACAACTTTGGAATTAAGCTACAGACTGCAATATGGTAATGCTGGCAGTTTGATATGCATTTTCTAGATGACAGGTTCTCTTTAAAAAAAAGAATTCTGCAGTCCATACTGTGATGTGTCCAAACTGCGGCCTATAAAATTCTTATGACTTTTAATAGCCGCAAGCAAGTTGTCCTAGAATGTGAGCAGGACTGGTCCACTTGCAGAGCTGCTTTGGGCGGACGGGGCCTTACTGCACACTACACTCTGGCACTTGCATATACTACACATTGGTGAGTGTTCCTGTCAGCCTGCTAAGGCATGATGGCTTATCGTAGGCAGGATCACATCATTAACATCTGTTGTAGAACAGTGTAATGTGTAGTGAGCCCGAGCTCCGTCAGCTCCCTAGACAGTTCTGCGAATGTTTCTGGGGCATCGCCGGCATCATGGGCATTGCAGCGTGCAAAAACACCCATGCTATTAAAATATAAAAAAAAGTTATCCCATACAGTAAATGGGCGATTTGCCATTTATTCATCACTTTAGTTTTGCAAAAAATTAATAAAAAGTGATCAAAAGGTCATAACACTCTAAAATGGTATTATCAAAAACTACAGACCGTCCTGCAAAAATTGAGCTCCCACTCATCTCCGTAGACATAGCTATTAAAAACGTTATGGGGGTCAGAATATGCTGAGGAAAAGAAAATAATAATTCCAAAGTTGTTTTTTTTGAGTATTAAAATACAAGAAAACCTATACATATGTGGTATCAGTGGATTCATACTGACCTGGAGAATGAAGAGCACAAGTCAATTTTACTGCATAGGGAACACCGTAAAAAAAAAAAACTGTAAAACTGTGGCGGAATTCAGTTTTTTTTTCCCAATTCCACCACACTTACACATTTTTCCCCGCTTCCCACTACACCCTTTGCAATATTAAAAGGTGGTATTAGAAAGTACAACTTGGTCCGCAAAAACTAAACATAGTTTTTTTTTTTTATTTATATTGGGAACACAACATTCTTGTCTTTTTTTTGCTTCCGTTTGTTCCTAATTTTGATCCGGCTGAAGGGTGTCCATCCAGTGGTTGCACCACCCTCCACATTATGCCAAGGTGGCCGTATATAGCTGTTGTGTCTTACACAACAGCAAAAGGTGATCACCTTCTTAGTGGATTTGGGGTTTTATCTTTTACCCTAGGGGGCGAGATGTCTCTTTTTTTCCTTTTTAGTGTAATCATCATCAGAATGGGTTAGTTTCTATTTTTCCGCCTCTTTATTTACCAGGTCTCTGCAAGAACAGAAACCTGTTGCATGGGAGTCAGAGCTGGAGATCATCACTGAATTTGAGAGAAGTTACAGAGGAAGCTAAAGAAAGATTAAATTAAAATGAAGCCTATCTATATTAAACATCTAACACCTAACATCTAACATCCAACATCTTTCCAAGAAGCGTACCTTCCAGCCTAAATCGTTAACTCAAGATTTCCTTCTGCACAAGAAGCGGCAATGGCTTGGAGGTACTTCTGATTCTTCTGGTATCACACAGTGTGTTCACTGTGGAAATGACACTGAGAAGTTACAGTACCTTTACCACCTGTCTTCTTTACGATCTCATTTTCTCAACTCATGAATGTAATGCCTGCCAAGACCACGGCAAGGAGCTAACATAACAAGGTACTTGATCTATCAAAATTCACAGGTACAGTATGAAACGCGAGATGATGACAGACTGGTTGTAAACTTTCAGGTATGAAATGAAATCCTGTAATTAGAGAGGAAAAAGAAGCCAACTAAAGTAGTTAGGGGAAACATGGCATTTACATGACAGGAACAGATTATTTTAGTGTACAGTGGACTACTGTATAATATAGACCATCACCCACAATCAGTACAAAAGAAACGGTGTACACAGTTTCCATTGTCACAGGTCGGTACTTGTGCTGTTTCCTCACATAAAACGCTTTTGCCCTTCCTCTGATCCGTCAGAACAATAACCCCCAAAAAACGGATCCTGTCTGTTGAGCATCCGCCTTCACTCGGTCAGCATTTGGTCAGTAATCCATCAGTATTGCTAATGCAAAAAAAAACAGGAGTGGATCCAATACAGAGATGACACGTGAATGAGAAGACCACAAGGTCTGAAGGTGGCGGCAGCATCAGGAGGAGGCCACAGAGTGGAACAATGACAGTGTGAAGGTGATGGCAGCATCAGGAGGCCACACAGTGGCACAATAACAGAGAGTGGAGGTGGCAGCAGCATCAGGAAACCACAGAGTGACCTGGTGAAAGAGTGGGGAGGTGGGTGGCAATACGAGTATCAGCTGAAGATGGTGGGTTAAAGAAGGAGCACTTGGCATCAGATGTGTGGCATCAGGTGGATGGCAGCATCAGAATAGTAGCTGAGGCAGGTAGCCAGAAGAAACCAGTGTCTTTTGTCAAAGTGTTGGTATGGCACCATGGATGATCTAATCTGATGCATCAGGCATTGGTGGGTGGAAATCCTAACTAATCCATGCCTGATTCATCTTGACAAAGGTCAGTCTCTCCACATTTTGGGTGGACAGGCGAGTTCTTCTTGGGGTAACTATGGCCCCTGCCGCACTAAACACCCGCTCTGATGCCACACTACTGGCTGGGCAGGACAGCTTTTCCAGGGCAAACTCTGCTAGTTGCTAATACACTAATACACACCAAAAAGGGCTGTAATTTTCTCACTTCAACACACAACGGCTAATAACCCCTTTTTCTTTTTCCCCACTAATACACGCCAAAAAGGACTTTAGAACATATCCGCTGAATGGCAAATATATATATTTTTGCCACTAATACACGCCCAAAAGGGCTTTAGAACATATAACCGCACCGCTGAACATCAAATAAAATTTATTTTTGTGCCACTAATACATGACAAAAGGGGCTGTAATTTTCGCACTTCACCACACAACGGCTAGAAAGCCCTTTTTTCCCACTAATACAAGCCAAAAAATGCTTTAGAACATACAACTGCACCACATAAGGACAAATAAGACGTAGAAATATTTCCTTGTGATATATCCTGTTAATAGCTGTATCAAACAGCACTTGCACCCTAAGGGCTCATGCACACGAACGTATTTTCTTTCTGTGTCTGTTCGGTACTCCGTGTGTACTCCGTCTCCGTATGTCCGTTTTTCCGTTCCGCAAAAAAATAGAGCATGTCCTATTTTTTTCTAGGTTGCGGACAAGGATAGGCATTATTACAATGGATCCGCAAAAATTACGGATCCACAAAAAAAAAACGGATGCCATTCGAAACGTCATCCTTTTTTTTGTGGATCCGCAATTTGCATACCGCAAAACACATACGGTCGTGTGCATGAGGCCTAATAAGAACAGTTTGCTGGAATTACAGAGCTTAAAAATGGCAATTTGGATCCGCAGTCAGTGCAGCAAGGTGTAATAGGATTGTTCCTATTATCCAGGCTGTAACCTCCCCTACTGAACCCTGTTCAACATAAATGCTGTGGAATGATTCCTCCCTATCCTTTCCCTACACCTTGAATAATCTTTCCCTACACTTGTAAATCGTTTTTTAGCACAATGACGTTTTTTTCTACCACTGTCCCTAGTGCCTGCTGACGTCTCTCACTGCACTAAGTACACTGGAAAATGGCAGAATCTAAGATGGCCAACGCTATTTATAGGGCTATGACATCATAGGGCTGGCTGCTGATTGGCTGCATGCATGGCATTATGGGTGATCCGGCCTTCCCAGAGTTCCTTGCTCCATGTCCTCACACGTGCAGCAGCCATTTTAGGAAAAAATTTAAATCGTTACCACGAATCGCGAGTAAATTTGGCTTTGGTGCGAAACAAATTTTTCCTCAAATTCTGATCGAATTCCACTTCATCAGCTTCGATTCGCTAATCTCTAGTCATAGTCTTACCATTTGGATGCCCCATAAGCTTTTATCCATAGATAGGGTTTTAATCCCTTGTGGGGGCTGACAATCCTAAAAGAGCTATATGCAGAACAGGTCCATATAAACTTATGCTTATGGACGTACAGTACATGGAGTTATAAGATGAGAGCTATAGAAGTCTATATGGCCGTGCTGTACCTCTGTCTCCAATTTCATACAGAAGTAGGAATGTGACAGAAAAATTGCTTCTGCGGGAATAGACCCACAATGGGTTGCTGTATGATGGTCATAGAACAGCAGTTCTGGATGCAAAGTACTTATATTGTATATACAGAACGCTATACATAAAGGTTTTAAATGCTTTATAAAATGCAGCTGCAGCCTGGAGGATAGAAAGACTGTTTTTGACAAACACAATGGATTTCTGTAAGTTAGCTTAGGAATAGGATCCATTTCTATTAAGTTCTTCAAATGAGTTTAAATGAACAGTACTAGCAGCAACACAAGTTGTGGCTTTTTCCGGCTGGAGCAGTTAATGATCCCATTAGTGATTTCTTTGCTCACTGCCTAATTAATTTGTTGATGTGAACAAAAAATAAAGTTGATTGACAGTTTTTTTTCAGACAAGGAGCAATATTGAATTCTAACACCTGACGAAGTTTCTGTAAAATGTGGCAAAATACAATCATCTACTGTACGCAGAGCCTCGATGTCTGATAATGTTCGGCAAAGCTTGTTGGCATTACTTATATCAGATTCCAGTTTACTTCCATACATGGTAGGGGTTGAATAACGATGCTCACATATTTCAGCAGGAACTGCTGACCATCTAATGTGAGAGAGGGATCAAGCTGTTGAATTTCAGCATGTCCAATACTTTTTTTTTTCTCAAGAGATAAACCACTGCCAGCAGTCTCTGGCAGCAGCTTATTCTTCTTTCCCTACTGAAAACACATGCATGCTTGGCTCAGGAAGATTGGGAGCCATATAAATGGGTCAAAAATGATCTGCTCTGTGGCTATAGAATTTATTTTAATCAACTTTCACAAAAGACAAGTACATCATTATTTGTGGTTTGAGGGTGTGTCTGGTGCCGACATTTATCAAAGTCTTTGGGCGCAGTATGGAGAAAGTTCACTACTGACAACAGCACTGAGCGTGACCGTGAACTGATTCTGTAGAACAGACAAGTGGCAGTGTAAGGATACGGTAGTTTGCGCTCCAGCCTGGATCATGCCCTGTGTAACCATGACAACGATCGCTGTTTGCCTCCCAGGCTGGAAGCAGTGGCCGCTGGGCCGTCTAAGGTGGCTCCGCCCACCCACACTTGGTCAATAAATAGGAGCCAGGTGCTGCACAGGGGGTTCCACTAATGGAGTGCGCACCCTGCCTGCTCCATTCACCACGAGGACTCAAGATCCTAACTACCTGCAACTCTGAACCTCCAGGAGAAACCCTCACCTACCTTACCCGGCTCCACCACTGCAGGATCCCTGCAGGACTTCCAACAGCAAGTATCAAGCCTGTCATTTTGTTTCACTGACATTGCTCACTGAAAGGAAGGGACTCGCGCTGGTGGTTATTAGTACTGCAGGCCTGGGATTCCTGAGCGTTGCCAAGAGCTGTTATTCACATGAACTTTAATCTGAACTCTCATTCCTAAAACGAACTTTCCTCACTATTAGTTTTACACTCTATCTTTAGTACGCGGTACATGATTTTGTTAACCCCATACTCTCCGCTTAAGACTGAGAGAGCCGCCTGGGGTACACACTGAGCAGCCGCAAAGACACCACCAACACTCAATCAGTGTGCCAAAAGTGGATGTCAAAGGACACCGCAGTTGAGATCCTAACTGATCAATTTGGTGCGTTACATATTAGTGGAACCCCCATGGATCCAGCGGAGCTCGCGCGGCATATGGTCGCCCTCACTGAGAGGGTGGAAACCCTTAACGTGACCGTACAGAATCTCCAATTGGAAAATCAGGCGTTGCGAGATCTCGTCACGTCGCGCACAGGACACCCCCACGATGGACCGGAACCCAAGGTCAGTCCACCTGAACTTTTCTCAGGAGACCGGAAGCAGTTCCGCGAATTCCTGAATGCGTGCAAACTGATGTTTCAGTTACGCCCCGGACCTATCCTACCGATAGAACCAAAGTACTCACCATGATCTCGTACCTCAGGGGAGCCCAGAGCATGGGCTAACACCTATTTAGAAAAGGAAGACCCGGTCTTGAATTCCTTTCCGCAATTTCTTGAAACAATGGCCCTCCTTTACGAGGACCACAACAAGCAGCTGACTGCGGAGACCGCCATTCGCACCCTAAAGCAAGGGAGACGACCCGTAGAGGACTTTATTGCGGAATACACTCGTTGGGCCCGTGAGACGGAATGGAATGATCTCACTCTTAGAAATCAGTTCCGTCTCGGTCTATCTGAGGCCCTGAAAGATGAGTTAGCCCGCGGAGAGCTGCCACATACACTCGACGCCATGATGCAGAAGGTCACCACCATTGACAGACGCTTAAGGGAACGCAGGGCTGAGAGAGTCTCAGGGTTTACACCCACCCCGAGACAGACCAGCCCAGATCCTGTAGCAGAGATGATGGAGATTGGGGCAATTCGTGGTCCTCTGACTGAGAGAGAGAAGACCCGGAGACGGAACCTCAACCTCTGCTTATACTGTGCGTCGGCTGACCATTCGGTTGATGGATGTCCTGCCATAAGAAAGAAACATGAAGGTAAAATGATGACGTTCTGTAACTTAGGCAGAAAAATAACAACACAAGTGGTTACATTTATACGTCTCTTACCTTACAGTGGGACCAAAACCGAACTATCGTTGATGCAATGGTGGACACGGGAGCTTCGGGAATTTTATCGATAAGCATCTAGTAGAGAGAAATAAAATTCCCCATACAAGGAAAAATGTATCGATATCCGTGAGTTTTATTGATGGTACAACCTCTAGACCTATCCATAGCCAGACTCAACCCCTTTTGGTGACAAGCGAAAATAGCCACACAGAATTTTTATCCTTTGATGTCATACACTCCCTTCGTTCCCCATCATTTTAGGCTTGCCATGGCTCCGGTTACATCAACCAGTTCTCCTATGGGAACAGGGGAGAATTGGGTTTACCTCACGTTATTGCAGGGAGACCTGCTTCCCTATTAAAACGCTCATGCATGTAGGGGTGAACCAGGTCCCTACCCAATACTCAGAGTTCTCGGAGGTATTTAGTGCAAAGATGGCGGAATCCCTACCGCCCCATAGACCCTACGATTGCCCCATAGACCTGCTGCCGGGCAGTGAAATACCCACAGGAAGAATCTACCCATTGGCACAACCAGAACTTGACCACCTCAAACAGTATCTCGAAGAGAACTTAAGGAAGGGATTCATTCGGCCTTCAACCTCCCCTGCAGCCGCGGGTATGTTCTTCGTAAGGAACAAAGACTTGAGCCTCAGACCCATCATTGATTACAGAGCATTAAATAAAATAACAATCAAAAACCGGTACCCCCTGCCGCTAATATCCGAGCTTATTGAAAGACTTCAAACATCAACTATCTACACTAAACTGGACTTGAGAGGCGCATACAACTTGATTAGGATTAGAACCGGGGATGAATGGAAAACTGCTTTCCGCACCCGGTACGGACTCTTTGAGTACATGGTAATGCCTTCGGCTTGTGCAATGCCCGGCCACTTTCCAAAATTTTATCAACGACATATTCAGGGATCTACTAGATGTATGTGTTGTCATCTATCTAGATGACATATTGGTCTACTCCGATAACCTACAAGATCACAGGAAACACGTCCGTTGGGTACTTGCGCGATTAAGCGTCCATCACTTATATGTCAAACCAGAAAAGTGTATATTCGAGACTACTACCCTTCCGTTCCTTGGTTATATAATCTCACCCAAGGGAATTCAGATGGATCAGTCAAAGATCACTTGCATCCAAAACTGGCCGATTCCGGACTCCAGGAAAGCCCTCCAGCGTTTCATAGGGTTCTCGAACTTCTACAGGAAATTCATCAAAGACTTCTCTGCTACCATCAAACCCCTAACCAGATTAACTAGTGTCAACACGAAATTTGTTTGGTCCATGGAGGCCCAATCAGCTTTTGAGTTACTTAAAGACAAATTCACTTCAGCACCAATTCTGACCATTCCGAATCCAAACTATCACTTTGTGCTGGAAGTAGATGCATCACAAGCAGCCATAGGAGCTGTTCTGTCCCAGCGGAGCTCCTTCTCATCCCCATTACATCCTGTCGGGTTCTACTCCCAGACTCTAACCACCGCTGAAATCAACTACCCCATAGGGGAAAAGGAACTTCTTGCCATAAAATGTTCCCTAGAGAACTGGAGGCACCTACTTGAAGGTTCAACACACCCCATCACAATATACACGGATCACCGTAATTTACAATACCTGAAAACCAGTAAAACACTGTCAGCACGTCAGGTACGGTGGAGTTTTTTTTTTGACAGATTTGACTTTCAAATTACTTACCGACCAGGCTCAAAAAATGGGAAGGCTGATGCCTTATCACGTCTGGCTGAATGCCGCGCCGCAGTCACAGCCCCCACATGCATTATACCACCTAACAAAATTATCTTCGCCACCATCGAATTGGAAACCCAGCTTAAGGATGCTCTGAAAATTGACTGTGCTAACATCCCCCCTGGACTTCTGAAAGACCAACGGGGTTTTCTCTACAAAGACAACCTACTGTACATACCAACTCCTCTCACCACCCAGGTAATCAAACTCTGCCATGACTCACCCCTCGCGGGACACCCTGGCATTGCCAGAACCATAAACCTGATACGCAGGAACTTCTGGTGGCCAAAAATGACCAAAGAAATTAAGCAATATGTTTCCACATGCAAAAGTGATAGAAATCGACCATATGGCCTTCTTATGAGTCTTCCTATCCCTAACAGACCCTGGGAATGGGTTTCAATGGACTTCATTGTAGAACTCCCCCGCTCCAGAGGAAACAACACCATCATGGTTGTAGTAGACCTACTAACTAAGATGGCACACTTCATCGCCCTCAAAAAATTACCTTCCTCCAGTGAAACTGCCGAGGCCTTTCTGTCCAATGTCATAAAACTACATGGAATCCCTAGCCAAGTTATATCAGACAGGGGTTCACAATTTGTATCCAAATTTTGGAGAGCACTCTGTCTTAGACTCCAAATCGACCATAGAATGTCTACCGCCTACCACCCCCAAACTAACGGGCAGACGGAAAGGGTGAACCAATGTCTGGAACAATTTCTCAGATGTCACTGCTCATTCCTTCAAGATGACTGGGAAAGCCTACTCCCTCTTGCCGAATTTGCTTACAACAATTCTGTGAATTCCTCCACTTTACATAGTCCATTCTTTGCTAATTATGGATTCCACCCTAGGTCTCTCCCTGAAATCAACCTTCCTACAAACGTTCCTGCCACAGATGATTTTGCAACTACCTTGCAAACAACCCTCAGGATGCTGAAAGACAACCTCCAACGGGCAAAGGAAAGGCAGAAGATCTACTACGATCGTCACAGAAGAGAAAATCCTCCTTATCAGGTTGGAGACTCGGTATGGCTGTCAACGAGAAACCTTCGGTTGGGGGTACCTGCTAAGAAACTGGGTAGGCAATTTTTGGGTCCTTTTCTGATAGAAAGAATTATCAACCCCAACACGGTGAGACTTACCCTTCCTCCTCGACTACAGGTACATCCCACATTCCATGTATCGTTGCTAAAACCGTTTAGACCTAGCCCGTTCCCCTCACGGGTTCCTCAACCCTCCCCCGATAAATGTCCGAGGTGAGGAGGAATTTGAGGTTGAGCAGCTTCTCGACTCCAGAAGAAGACGGGGAGGATCCAGTACCTCGTTAGATGGAAGGGTTACGGGTCTCAGGATGACTCTTGGGAAGATGTGCGAGACGTCCATGCACCCAGACTCCAAAGGTTGTTTCACAGGAGATTTCCCGACCGACCCTCCCCTACTGGGGTACCCCGGAGAGGGTCCCCTTAAGGGGGTACTGTAAGGATACGGTGGTTTGCGCTCCAGCCTGGATCATGCCCTGTGTAACCATGACAACGATCGCTGTTTGCCTCCCAGGCTGGAAGCAGTGGCCGCTGGGCCGTCTAAGGTGGCTCCGCCCACCCACACTTGGTCAATAAATAGGAGCCAGGTGCTGCACAGGGGTTCCACTAATGGAGTGCGCACCCTGCCTGCTCCATTCACCACGAGGACTCAAGATCCTAACTACCTGCAACTCTGAACCTCCAGGAGAAACCCTCACCTACCTTACCCGGCTCCACCACTGCAGGATCCCTGCAGGACTTCCAACAGCAAGTATCAAGCCTGTCATTTTGTTTCACTGACATTGCTCACTGAAAGGAAGGGACTCGCGCTGGTGGTTATTAGTACTGCAGGCCTGGGATTCCTGAACGTTGCCAAGAGCTGTTATTCACATGAACTTTAATCTGAACTCTCATTCCTAAAACGAACTTTCCTCACTATTAGTTTTACACTCTATCCTTAGTACGCGGTACATGATTTTGTTAACCCCATACTCTCCGCTTAAGACTGACAGAGCCGCCTGGGGTACACACTGAGCAGCTGCAAAGACACCACCAACACTCAATCAGTGTGCCAAAAGTGGATGTCAAAGGACACCGCAGTTGAGATCCTAACTGATCAATTTGGTGCGTTACAGGCAGTGGATTATGTGGCAAATCATTTGCAAATCAGCTATGGCTCTGTGTCACGGACGATGTTGCAGATAGCTGGAACTTATAAATAAACGATTGTGAAATTTTGGTTGTGGTGGCTCTCTCCCAATCAACTAAAATATGGTGCTTCAAAACAAAAAGAGGGAACACCCACCCTCTGATAAATGAATGAATATATAGCTAAAATTGGTGACCACTCATACATCCGGCATCAAACTGAATCATAAAAAATTTATTTATATAAAAAGTTTTTTAATAAAAAATGTAAAAAATAAAACAATAAAACATTAGAACAGTAGTAAGATCCCGTATATTCAGTGACTGTATTGTCGCAGGAGGTCTATAAGTTTGCGCAAATCTGTAGATGTGTAATATATGGCAGAACTTGATTGCGTCAATAAAAGACACTGATATTAATGATTCCACGTATTACACTACAATTTATATGTAAAGAGAACAATCAGTAACAGGCAATCTCCTGTACACCTTATGATTTTCCATAGTGCCACTTGGAGTTCTTTGCGAAAAATATCGCCAAAAAATGCGTTGTCTATAGCTGTACGCCTCTGAATGTCCTATACAACCGCAGAAGTCTCTATATGTT
The DNA here is from genome assembly GCA_033119425.1 of Bufotes viridis. Lineage (NCBI taxonomy): Eukaryota > Metazoa > Chordata > Amphibia > Anura > Bufonidae > Bufotes > Bufotes viridis. The sequence continues at coordinate 554,573,025 of CM065590.1, read as the reverse complement.
AGTAATATGTATGGACAGTCAAAGTCTCTAGGATGTTATGCTAGAAAAGTGTGTCTCAACAGATAACTTCTCGATCACCGGTAAATCGCATCATGTTATATGTATCTGTTTTTCTTCTGAAGAGTCTCTGTTTTGTGTTGGTATTTCTTGCCTCCTTCCCTGTAGGTGCGTGTATTTTCCGGTGGCTTGGTGAGGGGCGAGCGGAGCGGATCGTCCGTCGGCGTCTCGCGTCGCACACCTAGAGCCGAACAGCGCAAGTCTTGCGAGGATATGCGCGATGTCGTCCTCACTGCTGTGTATCCGGACACCAGGGAATTTTTTATAATTCAGTTTGATGCCGGATGTATGAGTGCTCACCAATTTTAGCTTTATAAATAAACGACTGACTACCTTGATCCCAAACTAAGGAGCATATAGGTGAGCCCTTTAAAATTCTAAGAGCTCTCACTGACTGCTACGCACATGTAAGGGCCTCAATGGTAGACGGTTGCATGCCCACATACCTAAGACTGTGTGACACCTAAAAACCCTATAATAGTGAGGGGACATGACCACCGGCTCCCTGCACTAAATACGGACAGATTCAAAGTCACCTAGAATCAAGCCAGCAAGGAAACACAATAAAGGGAAAAGACTTATCTGAGCAAACCGCAAAGTGAGGCAGTATGGGAGGGAATATAAAGGAAGACGATTAGTCTAAATAAGTGACACCTGGCAGAAGGAAAGGAGCTGACAAAGTGAAACCAAAACAAAGAACGTCATACGAAAGGTAGGGAAGAACATCTGTCTGACCTTCTCACAGAACTAGTGGTGACAGTTCCCCCCCTCTACGGGTGGACTCCGGACACTCAGAACCCACCTTCTCAGGATGAGACCTATGGAAAGCCCTGATGAGATGAGTGGCCTTAATGTCCGCCACTGGGACCCACATCCTCTCCTCAGGACCATAGCCCTCCCAATGAACAAGGTACTGCAGAGAACCGCGGATAATGCGAGAATCCACAATCCTGGAGACCTGAAATTCAAGATTACCATCAACTAAAATCGGAGGAGGAGGCAAAGAGGAGGGTACAGTGGGTTGGACATAAGGTCTTAATAGGGACCTGTGAAAAACATTATGGATCTTCCAAGTCTGAGGAAGATCAAGACGGAAAGCAACGGGGTTGATGACAGACAAGATCTTGTAAGGCCCAATAAACCTAGGACCGAACTTCCAGGAGGGAACCTTCAGTTTGGTATTCTTTGTAGACTACCACACCAGATCATCCACATTCAGGTCCGGACCAGGCACATGTCTCTTATCCGCCACACTCTTATATCTCTCACTCATCCTCTTTAGATTACCCTGAATCTTTTGCCAAATAAATTACAAGGAAGAGGAAAATCTCTCCTCATCAGGTAAACCAGAAGACCCCTCTCCAGAAAATGTCCCAAACTGCGGATAAAACCCATATGCACCAAAAAATGGTGACTTTTCAGAGGACTCCTGGCGACGGTTATTTAACGCAAACTCAGCAAGGGACAATAAAGAATACCAATCCTCCTGATTCTCCGCCACAAAACAGTGCAGATATGTCTCCAGATTCTGATTGACGCGTTTGGTCTGACAGTTCGACTGCGGGTGAAAAGCAGAAGAGAACAACAACCGAACCCCCAAGCGAGAACAGAAGGCCTTCCAGAATCTGGAAACAAATTGCGTGCCCCTATTAGAAACGATGTCTGAAGGAATGCCATGCAATTTAACAATGTGATCAACAAACGCTTGCGCCAGCATCTTAGCATTGGGTAACCCAGGAAAGAGAATGAAATGCGCCATTTTGCAAAAACGGTCCACTGCCACCAGAATCACAGTCTTCCCCGAGGAGCGAGGCAATTCCGTAATGAAGTCCATGGACAGATGTGTCCAAGGACAGGAAGGAATGGGTAACGGGAGGAGAGATCCCGATGGTCGTGAATGAGGGACCTTGGCACGAGCGCAGGTCTCGCAGGCTGCCACAAAACCCTCAACTGTCTTACGAAGAGTCGGCCATCAGAATCTCCGAACAATGAGATCGACTGTGGCTCTATTCCCCAAATGCCCAGCAAGGACAGTATCGTGGTGCTCCTTAAAAAACTTGTGTCGTAAAGCGAGAGGCACAAATAACCTCCCAGGAGGACAAAGATCAGGAGCCTCTGCCTGAGCTGCCTGAACCTCTGCCTCCAAATCAGGATAAAAAGCAGGGATGACCACCCCATCAGCCAAAATGGGACCCGGGTCTTCAAAGTTCCCCCCTCCCAGAAAACAACGTGACAGGGCATCCGCCTTCACATTTTTAACCCCAGGGCGGAACGTAACAACAAAATTAAACCTAGAAAAGAACAAGGACCATCTGGCCTGTCTCGGGTTCAGACGCTTGGCTGATTCCAAGTAGGCCAGATTCTTATGGTCGGTAAACACTGTAAACACTCTGGCTCCCTCTAACCAATGGCGCCCTTCCTCAAAAGCCAACAACTCCCTATTTCCCACATCATAATTTCTCTCTGCAGAGGAGAATTTGCTTGAGAAAAAGGCACACGGTTGCCATTTGGCAGGAGAGGGACCCTGAGATAAGACCGCCCCCACACCCACCTCAGAAGCATCCACCTCAACAATAAAAGGTAGAGAGACATCAGGTTGTACCAAAATGGGAGCGGAAGCAAAACACTCTTTAATACTAGAAAAGGCTTTAAGCGCATCTTCCGACCACGGGGAAAAATCCACCCCCTTTTTAGTCATATCAGTGAATGGCTTAAAAACAGACGAATAATTCAAAATGAACTTTCTGTAATAATTAGCAAAACCCAAAAACCGCATCAGCGCCTTCTGATTCTCAGGAAGCTCCCAATCAAGCACAGCGTGGGCCTTCTCAGGGTCCATTCGAAAACCAGAAGCGGAGAGAAGAAAACCAAGAAATTGAATCTCCGGAACCGCAAACACACATTTTTCCAGTTTGTGTACTGAATACCCTAGTATCAGAGCCAACCAAACCCAGCTGCATGGCCTCCTCCTCAGAGGGGATTGAGACAGACTGAGACCCCTGTGCACTGAATGAGACAGTCCCACTGTTCTTGGACTGAATATGACATGAAAGAGTTGTCTCTTCTCTCTCTCTAAGGCGCCTGTCAATACGAACAGCTAGAGACATGGCAGTCTCTAATGACACTGGTCTCTTATGAAAAGCAAATGCATGTTTCAATCTTTCAGAAAGACCATGGCAAAATTTACTTCGGAGTGCAGCATCATTCCAACCAGTATCAGCTGCCCATCTCCGAAATTCAGAACAATATATCTCTGCGGACTGTTTACTCTGGCATAAAAGGCGCAGTTTAGATTCAGCCAGAGCAATACGATCCGGGTCATCATATATCTGCCCCCAGGGCTACAAAAAATTCATCCACCGATCGGAGGGGCTGTGCCCCCACCGGCAGCGAAAATGCCCAAGACTGAGCGTTATCTCTGAGCAGCGAGATGATGATTCCCCCCCCCCCCCCCTCTGCTCCTCATCACCAGAGGAATGAGGACGTAAGCGAAAATGGTTGCAAGCCTTTCTAAAGTGAACAAAATTCTCACTACCCCTGGAGAATGTATCCGGAAGCGAGCTCTTAGGCTCGGAACAAACTCAAGGAACGCCAGCAGAACCGGTAACCTGAAACTGAGACACAGTTTTACAGAGGTCTGCTATCTCCAGAGAAAGACACTGCATACGGTCAATCAAGGCTGAAACTGGATCCCTGCTTAAGACGGTATGGTGGTTTATAATGTCACGGATGATGTTGCAGATAGCTAGAACTTATAAATAAACGACTGACTGGCTTGATCCCAAACTAAGGAGCATATAGGTGAGCCCTTAAAACCCTAAGAGCTCTCCCTGACTGCTACGCACATGCAAGGGCCTCAATGGTAGACGAATGCATGCCCACGTACCTAAGACTGTGTGAGACACCTGAAAACCCTATAATAGTGAGGGGACATGACGACCAGCTCCCTGCACTGAATACGGACAGAGTCAAGCCAGCAATAAAACACAATAAAGGGAAAAGGCTTAGCTGAGCAAACAGCAGCAGCAGCAGCCTCCAGCAGTGAACACTTCATCCAAGAAGTAGTATAAACCGCAAAGTGAGGCAGTATGGGATAGATGATTAGTCTAAATAAGTGACACCTGGCAGAAGGAAAGGAGCTGACAAAGTGAAACCAAAACAAAGAACATCATACAAAAGGTAGGGAAGAACGTCTTTCTGACCTTCTCACAGCACTGGCAGTGACACTAATACATAGCAAACTTAGGTTTTGAAAAGTTTGTGCGAGATGGGTACCGAAACAACTCGCAGAAAAGCACAGAAGCTTTTGGACATCTGCAAACAAAATTTGGACCGATAATCTAAGGAAGGAGAAAATTACTGGTGATAAGACATGGATTCATCACTCAAAGCCTGCAAACGGCAGAGTATGGAATGGAAACATCCTCAATCTCCGACCAATATAACGTTCCAAAGTCAACCATCAGCAGGACAATTGACGCTTACAGTTTTCTGGGATTCTCAAGGGCCAGTATTGGAACAATATCAAGAAAAAGGTTCAACAATCAACAGTGTTCATTACAGTAAGATACTCCCTCAAGAGACTTGAAGCCTAAAATTCTGACAAAATGCAGAAGACCTCTATTAAGGGTGTTGTGTTCTGCATGGCAATGCACATCTGCACACCGCTCCCCACACTGTTGACACTCTCCAAGAAATTTGTTTTGAGGTGTTCAAGTATCCTCCCTATAGTCCTGTTCTTGCCCCATTGGACTATCACCTGGTCTCCTGAAAGCCATATGAGGATGAAGATTCACATCTGATGACTAGGTGAAGACAGCATTGCATTCATGGCTGGCAGCTCAGCCTAAAACATTTTCTAAGTAGATAATACAAGAGCTTGTTGACAGATGGACTAAGTGTATTGAAAAGCCTGGAGATTATGTCAAAAAATGATATCTCTATCTTTTCTGAAAGTTAATTAAAATAAATTCTGCAGCCAGAGTGTGGTTAATTTTGACTCGCCCTTGTAGACACAAATTATGGACACAAGTGGAGATATTTCCACAAGCAAGCAGCCTGATTTTCTAATCTCATAAAATCACTTTAACAGCGAAGAGGCAGTCTACGGTGGTCACATGTGTGGTACCCCAGTCAGGGGTATATAGAACTCATTTAAAATAGTAATAACAATTGAAAAAATAAAAATAAAATAAAACCAAAAAAGTTCACCACTGCGTTTGTTGATGTCCAGTCAGCTCCGCAGACCTCCAAGTGATGTGGGTCACAATCACATTAAGGTCGCTTTGAGGAAAGGCTACTGTATTGGCTGTGTTGAAGGAGATTGGCGCTTCCCTTGAGCTTGTGAATTTGGACGTATACCAGGCAGCGCGACCACCTTTTGTACCAAGTATATAGAACTCAGCTGCTATAAAACATTCTCTTAAAATAACCTTAATAATCTTGTTAAAAATTTTTTATTTTTTTTACAGATCCTCTTTAACTAGATCTACCAGTTCCTGGAATCTTCTTCTGTCATCCAAGATGGCACTTCTTCTTAGAGTATTTGGTGCACACTGATCATTTGTTAGCCCAAGAACAAGAGGTAATCTGGCCATAACCCCTACAGGGAAATTCACGGTGGAACGATGGCCAGGTGGCGGTCCGAGCCCTCCGATTGGCTGCCAGCCCGATACATAAAGAACTTATGCACCTGACCAGCATCCGCAGGTGTCTTCCTGAATTCAACTATTTCACCGTCCTCAGGTTCTACTAGTGAGGCATTTTGTTTTGCACTACTGGCCCCACCTACTTTTGTTGTCCCTACCTACATGTTTTGGCGCTGCCTTCTGTCAATTTGGACCTGCCTACTACATGGGGCCTCTTTAATTTTTTTTCCAGGGGCACTTCAATTTAAGAGCAAGACTGGACAAGTAGGACGTGTCTTGGCCAACTGATGCAAAGCAAGTATCAGATAGTCTAAGAAGAGGTGTTTTTGATGACAGAAGAGGAGCCAGAGAATCAAGGGATCTGCCGCTGAAAAGATGAAAAGTAAGGCTCCAAGTAAGGCTACATGCACACGACAGTTGTTTTTTGCTGTCCGCAAATCGCGGATCCGTCTTCCTTTTTTTTTCACATCCACATCCTTTCCGTGTGTCCGCAAATTTTGTAGGTTGTGTTTCCGTGTCCGCAAAAAAAAAAACGGAAGGCTTAAACCAGTTTCTTAAAGTACCTGTACAAGTTCCCTGGTTTCCAAGCAACCATCCGCAAAAAAAAAACGGATGCGGATGACAAACAATTGGCTTCCGTTGGTCATCCGCATTTTTTGCGGACCCATTGACTTCTATGGGTCCGCAAACCGTTTTTTGCGGACAAGAATAGGACATGCCATATTTTTTTTGCGGACATGAAATGCGAACAGCGGACATGGACAGGCAACGGAAGAGGCATCCGCATTTTTAACGGGTCCATAGAAATGAATGGGAAACCATCGGATCCGCAATAAAAACGGAACGGAGGCCGCAAAAAACACTGCCATGTGCATGTAGGCTAAGTGTCCGATTCGTTCCCCAGTTAACCTAAAAAAAAATCTTGAGCCAGACGGTCACTTTTACAGATTGGAGGTTAATAGCCAGGACTTTTACTTGTGAGTGGGACGTTTGCCATGATGTTGTTGCACTATACTGAGATTTGATGTGTTTGAAATGTATGTGAATTGATGCTATAGCTTAAAGGGTTGATGCCTTAAATTATATGATTGTATGAATTGTACTGCACATAAAACTGCCTTCTTTCACAGGGAGAAAATGCCAGAAGCTATTTGTGATAACATAGTCTGTGTTTTGTCTAATTATGTTGTGTTTGGTCTAGGTTATGGTGTGAATGCTTCCATACAGTGAATATACCTATAAAAAAATGGGAGAATTTTTGGGTGCTTGTGCAGGGAGCCCAGGAGGAGTGGAGTGGAGGATGAGAGTGGTAGTGTTTCTGACTGCAGTGGCAATCCTCATACCGATGCTCTCCTAGGGCCGTGCAGTGGTAAGAGGCTGCACTCTTTCTTCGCTTTGGGGCACACCCTTATGTCTGGGCTCCTTACTGATAGTAGTTGGAGTCAGTAACAAGGCCAATTGTAGAAAATAAACAAGTCAATCTTTATTCAAAATGGGAGTTGCAGTACATCAAACACAGTTCCAATTCCAATTCACAGTGCAAATCTTCCCAGATAGCGATTTATGGGTATAAGCAAGGTTGGGAGTTGTAGTACTCCTTCTCTTTATCACTTCAAAGTTTTTCTTTCTGCAGAATCTAAGGCTGGAAATAAGGTTCTTGCAAAATTTGCCTCTAATTCCTAGTTGAGGGGTACAAGATTAAGATACATCTGGAAAGGACCGCGTCAAAGTGTGGAAGGCTGTATGTCCCTCACATTGCATTAAAGTCTCTATCAGCCTTAAACAGCAAATACCTTACTGAATGACTACGATGCTCGGCTATGCAGATTCTGGCTATGCCATGCAGATTCTTTATATCTCTGGAATACTCTGGTTTTCTCTCTGTGGATCTCTCAGAGATAGTGATTCTCTGGGATGTATGCCTAGTCTCCTGTGAAGTGAGCCCATGTAGCTTCTCTAACTTCCTTAGCTAACACATTACACAATAACTGAATCAGGGGCAGACCTAAGCCTCTCTCCCAACTTCCTACAAGGGAAGAGTCAAAATTATTAACCCTGACAAATCCATACAAAACTATGTAGGTGCAATACAATGCATCAAATTTCTTTAAACAGCAAGAACAATTTGCGAGTACCCTATTCTGGGAGAGAAAAATATGAGTCCTAGGACAGTGGTCAATTTTTCCAGGGATTGGGTGAGTTCTGGGGCGGGGCTTAGGGTGGTCGGGGTTTAGGGGGCTGCTGGTCGGCATTGACTGATTCACGCGCATGACAAAACATAAGGTGCATGTTATAATATGTTAAAATAAGGTCCTTATGGATCCCGCTACCACAGGCTACCGTAGTGCATGCTGTCAGTAAAGAGATCCATAACGGGATTCGGCAATAACCCGAACTTGAGACGCCGAACTTGAAAAATAAGTTCGCTCAACTCTAGTCACAGTGTCTGCTCTGAAGGTCTCATTTGTGGAAGGTTATTTTATCCTTCCTTAATATACCTGCAGCGCAATATTACAGCATGAAATGTGTTTTTTGTAGGTTTGCACATGGATTTTATTCCCTGAACGTCTCACTCAGGGCAAAGAGAGTTTTTTGTACTTTTACAATAGGGAGCAGCAGTTGGCCATGATGACACCACCACCCTCACCTAACTTAGCAGGCACGCAGTATCTTCAGGCAGGCTCTTCTTGCTTCCTCTGCCTCCCCAGCCGGGACTACTCCCTCTCCTGTCCTGGCCCACGTCTCTGCCTGTCCTGGCTCAAGTCTCTGCTTCCGCCACCTCCTATTTACAACAAATGGGTGGGAGAAGGGCGCGGGCAGCGTTGGGCACACAAAGAAATCAGCAACGTCAGGAGGAGGAGGCTGCCATTCGCTGAGCACAAGCGGTACGCAGCAGTAAGCCCTCCGCCTACTTTAATATTAGACATATTCATTGGTGGCAGTGGTGCGGCGCCTCAGAGTCAGCTCATTGTATTGGGCTCTGCAGCGGCCGCGACATGGGAGGGAGGAATTCCCAAGCCTCCGTCCCTCCCTCCTTCTCCACCGACTTGTAAAAACATGTACACGTCGCGCGCGCATGCGCCTGGCGTCAGCGCTTCTCTGATCCTCTGCCGCCCGGCAAACTATCTTCCAGGGCCCGGTCCTGGGCCACGGCGCGGCGGTTGGGGACTGCTGTCCTAGGAGATCTCAGAGGGTCATATACCAATTTTTGACCAATTGGAGCACTTGATCCAGGGAGAATCCATTTGGACCTGAATAGAATATTTGGATCGATTAAGTTTGGTCACGTCTAAACTGAATTAAAAATATGTACTTTCATATATTTTTCAGTAACATTTAATCTAACAGATACAACTTTTTTTGGAGTCTGTTTTCTTTTTTTTGGTGGGGGGGAGTTGGGGAAGGGGGGGGGCTGGAAATCTCATTAAATATGGACCCTGCCCACAAGATTAAAAATGCGTGTATTTTGCATCTTTGGCAGTGAACATTCAAACTTTTGCTGATTTCTATTCACAGCATTGACAAAATGAGCATGTGGCAGGTCTTATCTCTATTCTCTAGTGAACAGTTGCCAAGAATCTTGCCTCTAATATGTCACAGACCAGTACATCTTTAGTAAACTGTAGCAGGGTGCTTTTCGTTTATTCGTGTTTTCAACACGCTCTTTTTTTCCCCTGGCACTCACTAGATTAATAGCCTTTTGGTCACTCTTTTCAAACTCTCAGAAAATGCAATTACAAGCATCACAGTGAAAAATTAAAGCATTTGCTTCAATCTCATTAAAGAGACAGGCCTCCTATTAACAAGGCAAATGACAAAAGGAGCATTAAAGGAAGACAGGTGAGGGCTGAGAGAAAAATGACTTATCTACCTGCTAGTTGGGAAGAAATCCATAAATGTTCAAAAAGTGAGAAGAGAGTAGATACAATAACAATACAGTAACGATCGTTAGTTACAGGGTGTCTCACTGCTGGGAACCTCAGAGATAAGACGTAATCTCTGCAGGAACCTTGCAGCCAGTTCACTTCCCTTCCCTATTGTCAGAGCGGAAGATGACTTTTATAGCGGTCAGACCTTATAGACAGAATCATTTTTGGCCCCAAGTGGTATCTGTGGATCCCCATACTAGGATGGCAAAAGAAATCAGCTAGACATAGTAGTTTTGATGATGTCACCTGGCCCTGTAATCCTGCCTCAAGAATTGGCGCAGCTGAATACTGCGCATGCACCAGTGGCTGAATGTGCAAATTCAACATCCAATAGCATAGTGCATTGGTATAATGGTGCAGGCTTTAGTCGTAAATTAGTTCAACTTGGTGGAGATGACAGGGTCAAATAAGGACTTATAAGTGCTTAAAGGGCAACCCTTGAAAATGTCCTGAATGTATATTCACCTATTTTCTCCGCTGTTCCTTTCCGCACTGCCCTTCAGTCCTCATGCTGCTGATGTCATCGTCTTGGCTACAGCAGTGACGTTCCTTGCGCAAGTTACAACTGCAGCCACTCACTGGCCTCAGTGGAGATGTCCTGTGCACAGCTAAGGCCAGCGATTGGCTTCAGCTGTGACTTGTCCAAGGAACATCACTGCTGCAGCCAAGAAGATTACATCAGCAGCGGGAGGAATGTAGGGCAGTGCTCAAAAAAACAGTGGAGAAAATAGGTGAGTATCCATTCATTTGTTATTTTAGGCCATTTGCAGGGGTTGCCCACATTTTTAAACAACTCGGACAACCCCTTTTAGTGAAAAAGCACACATCACCACTGAGACTCGATTTCTGGCGTAGAAGAAGACTGACATTTATTTACGCCAGCCAGGGGCTATGATAAATTTGGGCCCCTGTGTGTAGATGGGAAAAACTTCCAGAATGTCAACCATCACTGCAGCACTCCACCTATCTGGACTTTATAGCAGAGTGGCCAAAAGGAAGCCTCTCCTCAGTAAAAGCCTGGAGTTTGCAAAAAAGCACCTAAAGGACCCTCATACTGCGAGAAACAAGATTCTCTGCTCTGATGAAACCAAGATTTAACTTTTTGGCCTAAATTCTAAGCGTCATGTTTAGAGGAAACCAGGCACTGTTCATCACCTATCTAATACCATCCCTTCAGTGAAGCATGGTGGTGGCAGTATCATGCTGTGGGGTGTTTTTCAGCGGCTAGGAAAGTAAGACTGATCAGGGTTGAGGGGAAGCTGAATGGGGCAAAGTACTGAGATATTCTTAATAAAGACCTGATCCAGAGTGCTCTTGAGCTCATACCTCAGTGGACCAGCAGAGCCCTGACTTGAACCCAATCAGACATCCCAGGAGATACCTAAAAAATGGCTGTCCACTGATGGACCCCATTCAACCTGACACAGCTTGAGAAGAGCTATAAAGAAGATTGGCAAAAAATCCATCAATCCAGGTATGCAAACCTTGTGGCATCAAACCCAAATAGACCGGAGGTTATAATCGGGGCTGCCAAAGGGGCTTCAACTAAGTCCTGCGTAAAGGGTCTGAATACTTATGCCAATGCAAGATTTAGTTTTTCCTTTTTAATAAATTAGCAAAGACTTTGAACATTCTGTTTTCACTTTCTCATTATGGGGTATTGAGCGCAAGGCCGCAACATAACCAAATATGAAAAAAGTGAAAGGGTCTAAAGACTTTCTGAATGCCTTATATACTTGATTATTAAGTCAAAATTCCCACCATGACAGTTGAGGACATAGTTACTAATGAATAGGCACCAGACTGTTGAGCAGGAGTTGTGGCTTGACAAGTAATGAGTGTAGTTTACGTTGTGACACTGTGCTCCAGAGTCCAGAGTTCCGGTGCAAAATTATGGTGAAAAGTGAACCAGCTAATAGGTGGTATAAACATAAACTAGCCGTTTTAAGTGCACTAAATTTAACATCCAGCTTCATCCACTGTGATAAACCTGGTGCATCTCTAGACTTTCCACTCTTTGCTGACACCATCTAAATCAGAGGGGCACAACGTTTTCTGGTTGGGGGCCACATTGCCACACTGAACCAATGATAAGGGCTGAAAATAAAATTTAAAGAGGTATTACCAACTGAAATAATGTATTTATGGCATATTGAACACAGAGCATACACCATTAATGTCTGGTTACACTTCTAGAACTCCCATCTAATGGGCAAAATACATGAAGAATGCATGTGAGCAGCCACAAGACATAGACATACATGTCTGTTACCAGATGGTTTGGGGGCCGCACAGAATGGTATCAAGGGCTGCCGGGCCGCAGGTTGTGCACCCCTGATCTAAATCTTACAGTATTAGTAAAACTGCTCCATTGTTCTTAGGCTTCTTCCACATCATCGTTATTATTTTCTGTTCTTCTTCTCCGTTAGATAAGCAGATGAACAGAAATAACGGAAGTGCCGGATTCAGTACATAACTGACGCAAATGGAACCTATCAGATCCCATTGACTATAATTGGTTTCCGTTCGGGGACACATTTTTTTTAGCGGAGAAAAAAGTCCTGCATGCAGGACTTTTCTCTCTGCTACTTTTGATGAACTCTGTAATGGAGGCCCAGAATAGAGCCTCCAACGCAGATGTGAATATACCCTTGAGACTAGAAAACCATGACTACTTTCTTCTGGAAACAGTGGCACTTTTGTTGGAGGGCTGTGTGTGTGTGGTACGGCAGCTCGGCCCCATTCGAGTGACTGCCCGTGAAGAAGAAAGGTCTTGTTTTTTCTCATCTCAGACAACTCAGTCATGACTTTTTCTACACTTTAAATGAAGAGGTTAATGTAAGCTTGCTGCATGACTAATACATTCAAAGATTATTTACTGCAGCCATTCGGTACCTGGTCTTCATCATAATGAGGTGCACATTGCTATTGAGAAGCTCTTAATGCGGCGTCTGATGGAAGGAGATGTTGTAATTGGCTGATTTATAACTGAAATAAACCAATGTCTGTTCCCTTGGTTTCCGGCTCCATGGGTTCCGTCACAGACAGAAGGCTACATGGGATATTTAGATGAGATCAACCCTGGCTTTCAATTACAAAAGGAAGCTTTTCTAATGAAGTGCTCAGAGTGTCTTAATGTGAAATTAATACACCTTCCAGGGACATCACTCTTAATAGAATTAAGAATAGATTAATAATCGCCAGATACTTTGCAATTAAGAGAGAAGGGAATTTTCCTATTTCCGACACTAATGGATCCACAGGGAGAGATATTTTTAATATTCAGTGTTAACTGTTTTCTGTCTTAAACCTGTTGTAATATTAAATTGTACTGCGGAAAGTTGCGCCGGCTCAGGCAAGGAAAGGGTTAGCTTTGCGGCTCCTGTTTAGAAGATTAACTACGATCCTGAGATACTTTCCTAATGGAATTATAGATGGGATTTTTAAAGCTGTCTTCATAATGTAAAATTATATATGTATTGAAATTAGAGCTCCAATAATTGTCCATTTCTGTGTATTTCTAGGCAGAAATGACATAATTTTTGGTAGTGTGCACTCTTTCTTACCCAAAAACTATTCTAGGAGGACTTTTAAATATGTGAGCCGCACAAAAGGAAACGAAATTCTCCTATACTGACATTGAAAGCCTCTCGCCGAGCAACCCAGTACACTGCTCCGCACTGAAGAGGGGCAAAAACCCTAAAACGGCTGTCTGTGAATGGGTCAAAACAACCCTGAAACGGCTGTCTATGAATGGGTCACAACGCTAAAACGGCTGTCTGTGAATGGGTCACAACCCTGAAAAGGCTGCCCGTGAATGGGTCACAACCCTGAAACGGCTGTCTATGAAAGGGTCACAACAACCCTGAAACGACTGTCTGTGAATGGGTCACAACCCTGAAATGGCTGTCTGTGAATGGGTCACAACCCTGAAACGGCTGTCTGTGTATGGGTTACAACAACCCTGAAACGGCTGTTTATGAGTGGGTCACAACAACCCTGAAACGTCTGTCTATGAATGGGTCACAACGCTGAAACGGCTATCTATAAATGGGTCACATCGCTAAAATTGATGTCTGTGAATGGGTCACAATCCTGAAACGACTGTCTATGAATGGGTCACAACAACCCTGAAACGACTGTCTGTGAATGGGTCACAACCCTGAAATGGCTGTCTGTGAATGGGTCACAACAACCCTGAAACGTCTGTCTGTGAATGGGTCACAACCCTGAAACTGCTGTCTGTGTATGGGTTACAACAACCCTGAAACGGCTGTCTGTGAATGGGTCACAACCCTGAAACTGCTGTCTGTGTATGGGTTACAACAACCCTGAAATGGCTGTCTGTGAATGGGTCACAACCCTGAAACTGCTGTCTGTGTATGGGTTACAACAACCCTGAAACGGCTGTTTATGAGTGGGTCACAACAACCCTGAAACGTCTGTCTATGAATGGGTCACATTGCTGAAATGGCTGCCTGTGAATGGGTCACATCGCTGAAATGGCTGCCTGTGAATGGGTCACAACGCTGAAACGGCTGTCTATGAATGGGTCACATCGCTGAAATGGCTGCCTGTGAATGGGCCACATTGCTGAAATGGCTGCCTGTGAATGGGTCTCATCGCTGAAATGGCTGTCTGTGAATGGGTTACAACAACCCTGAAACGGCTGTCTATGAATGGGTCACATTGCTGAAATGGCTGCCCGTGAATGGGTCACATTGGTGAAAAAGGTATCTGTGAATGGGTCACAACCCTGAAACGGCTGTCTATGAATGGGTCACAACCCTGACACGGCTGTCTATCAATAGGTCACAACCCTGAAACGACTGTCTATGTGCAGTATACGGGCACTTTAATACCCGTTTACTACCAATAATGTTATGTACCTTTAAGTGGCTTACATGTAATTGCCTGCAGTAATGTGAGGATTGTTATGTAGGTGTTAGACCACTAGGGGAACTGTTGAGCAGGGCTATATATAGCTAGGCCAGGGCAGGCTAGAGTTAGTGCAGACCCTGGAGTCTGTGAAGGCCACATGTCTCGGGCCTAGGCAAGTCAGCAGGAGCCAAGCTGAGGCAATCCCTAGAGCAAGAGGTACTGTAATGTCAGAGGAGGTACACTGCAAACTGGAGATTCAAGGATATAAGCCAGAAGTAGGGCATTGGGGCCTTGAAGTATAATTGCCAGTCAGGACAAGCCAGGAAGAAAGTAAGGTTCACCTGCAATTCAAAAGTCCTGTTATTTAACCCTCTGTTTACCTTGCTGGATATAAGCCTGCTGTAACTGAGACTGTACCAAAGCCAATTGTCTGCAAAAGAACTGTTTAAGAGAGTGCCTTCTGTATTACCACTGTTTCAGTAAAGTTGGAATTCTGTTTCAAGATACAAGTCTGCACCTCCATTATTCCTACTATAAATACGGTGTGCCACCGTTTACTGGCACTGGCGTCACGAAACATCAGGGACTTAGCCATTGGCACGTTAAACTACAACACCAAGGGCACCTCACATTGCACCTGGCTGTGTCCCTTCAGAACCCAGAGAGTGCCCCAGAGGAACAGCGTGCCGGCCTCTCCATCACTGGCATTCCCCAGGTTAGTCCCACACATTGCTCTGACTTGGGGATGCTACATTTTGGCGTCACGAACAGGATCCGCACGTTTTTACGGACTGTGAGCAAAACGTGAACTTTGTGCCTTAACCAGTTTGCCAAGTGACAAAACGCCTGTTTATTTGAAGTGAACTTTGTGGACTGAAAAACGTACAAAAAGTGTCCCTAAAACCTCCAGAAAGCGCTGTGCAGTGTTGCGCTATCAAAAGGAAGAAAATCGCCACTTCCAAATGTGTTTTTGTGGACTTTTTAGCATTCTGCTTGCTGTCATTGAATAGCTGCATCATGGCGCCCAAGATGGCCGCCTGAACTGTGGACTTATCTACTGCGCCATCACTACTCATTGCTGGCGGGAAAACTTAGCGCCAAACTCTGCAGCGTCACCGCCTTATTCAAATTGTCCAAGCTGGACTCCACCTACTTTGGGCCTGGAAGAACGCAGACGCTGTTCCCCGTCGGAGTAAGTTCGAAGCTCCGCCCCTCCGGCCCGACGTCCTCGCGGGAAGGGACGCTGCGCAAGGGATTCCCGAAGACGTCCTTCCGGATCTCGCGAGATTTGGACTGCCTGCACCGGAGTAAGTACAAACTCCTGGGTGAAATAATTCTACACCGGAGGGGGGTCACCTGGTTAGTAAGGCCCGAAAAGGGGACACCGGACTCTTTCCACCGATTGCACTCACTGGCCAGTAACCCCGCCAGCGCGACATCGGACCTGTCGCTACCTCTTAAAGGGACCGCACACCCAATTAATCTGCACCATGTCGGACTCAGAAGTAGCAGAGCAGCCTGCCCCAGGGAGCCAGTGGCCACCAACAGTATTGCGCCTGCCAACATGATGCCGCTGACGATGCCATACTACTTTGGGGCCCCATGGTTTCCCCGCTACGCCGGGAGGCTCATAATTTAAAAGACTTCCAAGACAAACTCCTGGCTCTGTTCCGGCTCTATCCTATCAACCCGGAGCAGCAAATGGAGATTCTGTTAGCCCAGTTGGAAGGAGCGGCCCGCCGAGAAGTCATGTCCTGGCCCGATTCAGAGAGGAGTACCATAGAGCAGATCTTTGACCGCCTCAGCACTACCTTTGAAGTCAGGACTGTGTCTGAAATAAAGATGCGCTTCTTCAGTAAGAAACAAAAGCCTGGTGAGTCACTCCGTGATTTTGCTTTATCCCTCCAAGAGGCCTGGAGGGCCGTCATTCATATAGACCCTAGAGAGGTTGACACCCAGGATCAAACTCTGAGAGAACAATTTATTGCGGGTGTGAATAGCGAATCTTTAAAAACTCAATTGAAAATGTTGTCGGCTCAGCACCCTAGCAGTATTTTCCTGGACTTTAAAGAACTGGCCATTAGTATTCTGGGACAACATCTGCCAACGGAACCAGTGGCCCATCCCGAGCCTTCTGTCCGTAATCCTAAGCTGACTGATGCCAGCCTGCCAGGGGCCAGCCAAGCCGCCCAGACTCCAGTGCCTGATACAGTAGCTGCTTTGATGGAACAGGTCAATTACCTCACTAAGAGCCTGGAAAAAGTCTGCAGGAAACTGGAAGAGTGGGAGAAACCCTTAATGCTGGAAGATGAACTCCTTCTGCCTCAAAAGCCTGGCCCCCTGCGTATCAAGAAGTTTATCCCAGAGATCCTGGACGACGTTCAAGTGACCGGTTTAGGAACCGCAAGCGGCCTGCCTGTAACTACTGCAAGAAGTTGGGTCATACTGAATCTACTTGCTGGCAGTTAAGCGGGCCACCCTCGAGGCTGAGGACCGCCCCTCGGGAGGTAGAACAACAGGTCCAAGGGATCCAAACTGGATGCCCCGTTATGTGGGGTCCCGTCCCAAAATAAACGTCCGGATCAATGGAGTGCCTTTTGAAGCGTTGCTGGACACTGGATCTCAAGTCACCACTATTCAGCAGTCCACCTTTAATCAGTTCTGGAGTTCCAGCCTGCTTACCCAGCCACCTGAGTCCTGGCTGGAGATAATTGCAAGCAATGGTAAGCCCATAAAAGTCCATGGATACTGGGAACCCACTCTCCAGGTGGGAGAAGCCACTTTACCACAGCAAGGAGTGATCGTGGTACAAACCGGGGATAAAGGTGGTCACCCTGTGATTGTTGGGACTAATGTTTTCAAAAATTGCTACCCCGAGGTACTTGAAGCTCTCCATCAGTCCCTGCCTGCAGCTTCCTCTGCCTCCAAGAAGGTCCTCCAAAAGACTATCAGCGTATTGTGTGCTCAGCAGAGGTTTGCAAATGAAAAGGAGAGATCTGCACCGCCAGGATCCGTGATAATAGGCCAGTGACTCTACCTCCAAACTCCCAAACCCTCCTGTGGTGCCGTGCTGTCCTGGGAGTCCAGGGCCAAGACTATCCGGCCCTGGTGGAACCTGTCCAGATGGAGAACTACCCATATGTGAGAGCTGCCAAGTGCCTGGCGACCGTCTCCCAAGGTAAAGTACCTGTCCGTCTGATTAACCTCAGCGATCATCCTGCTGTGCTTACTAAGCACTGTCCTGTTGCCCAGCTTTCCCAGGTATCCTTCCAGGATGTCATCCGCCTGCCTGTCACCGAGAAGCCACCAGCTGCCACTCGAGGACCTCTTCCTGCGGACGACTCTCCAGTGCCCTGGTGGAAGGAACTCCATGTCGGGGACGAAACTACCCCGCAACATCAACTAGAGGGACTCCTGAACCTAGTAAAGCAACACCATCAAGCCTTCAGTAAGCATGCAACGGACTATGGAGAGGTCAGTGTCATCCAACACACCATACCCACTGGCTCTCATCCTCCCATCAAAGAGAGGTATAGACCCATACCACCAACTTCATACCAAACTGTTAAAGAGATGATCCAAGAAATGAAAGACTCAAACGTAATCCGGGACAGTCGTAGTCCCTGGGCTGCACCACTGGTTTTAGTTAAAAAGAAAGATGGTGGTATCCGGTTTTGTGTAGACTATAGAAAGATAAATCAGATCACTCACAAAGATGCATATCCATTGCCACGTATTGAGGAGTCTCTAACCGCTCTAGGCTCCTCCGCCTATTTCTCCACCTTAGATTTAACCAGCGGATATTGGCAAGTGCCCGTGGCCCCTGAGGATAGGGAAAAGACTGCTTTCACCACCCCTATGGGCCTGTTTGAATTTAATTGCATGCCATTTGGACTGTGTAATGCCCCCGGGACCTTTCAAAGATTAATGGAGTGGTGCTTAGGCCATAAGAACTTTGAGACAGTGCTGTTGTACCTGGATGACGTTATCATCTATTCCAAAACGTATGAGGACCATTTAAAGCATTTAGCTGAGGTGTTTGAAATCCTTATTAAATACGGCCTCAAGATTAAACCGTCCAAATGTCACCTGCTTAAACCGGCTGAAAAATACCTGGGACATGTGGTAAGCGCAGAGGGAGTTCAGCCTGATCCTGATAAGCTGGCTGCTGTCCGAAATTGTCCGGTCCCCACTACAGTGAAGGAAGTGAGGAGTTTCCTTAGCTTCGCTGGCTACTACCGGCGCTTTATCCCCCACTTCGCTCAAATAGCGGATCCAATCCAGGAACTCCTGAGGGGGCAACCAAAAAAGAGCCCAAAGACTCCTGTCCCCATTGAATGGAATGAAGAGAGGGAGGTTGCATTTCAGTTGTTAAAGAAAAAGTTGACTGAACCTCCCGTGCTGGGGTACCCAGATTACAGTAAGCCATTCCACCTTTACACAGATGCCAGCAAGAAAGGCCTGGGAGCAGTGCTGGCTCAAGTGCAAAAGGGAAAAGAGAGAGTGAAAGCTTACGCCAGCCGGTCCTTAAAGGGAGCCGAAAAGAATGATCAGAATTATAGT
This sequence comes from Bufotes viridis, assembly GCA_033119425.1. Classification (NCBI taxonomy): domain Eukaryota; kingdom Metazoa; phylum Chordata; class Amphibia; order Anura; family Bufonidae; genus Bufotes; species Bufotes viridis. The sequence goes on along the minus strand of CM065590.1, from coordinate 554,553,947 downwards.
TCTTTCAAATTGGAGTTTCTGGCCTTAGTGTGGGCGGTAACAGAAAAATTCAAAGACTATTTGGCTGCCACTCCATTTATTGCATTCACTGATAACAACCCTCTGGCTCACCTGAATACCGCTAAACTGGGGGCCTTAGAACAGAGATGGGCCTCCCGCCTTGCTAATTACGACTTCACTGTAAAATACCGGGCTGGCCGTTCAAACGATAATGCTGATGCCCTGTCAAGGCTCCCCACTGAAATAGCACCAGATGACATACGGGATGCCTGGGAAGATGTAGAGATGCCAGCATTTTATAACCGGTTTGCTCAACAGGACCAAGCTCAAGCTGCCGACAATGGAACCTCTGACCCTCCATCCTTTGATAAGCCTGCATCCAGAGAGGAAAAGTGGATTAAGTTGCAATCAGAGAGTAGAGTTCTCGGTGAACTGCTGGACTTCTTCATCAGTGGCAGAACCCCTGAAAGAATTCGGCGAAAGACCGCAGACCCAGAACTCATCAAATTGTGGAGGCAACGTCAACAACTTTTCCTTCAAAATGGCCTGTTGCTGCGACGAAGCCTGGATCCAGTGTCAAATGACAGAGTGCACCAGATCCTCATCCCGCGTCGTGATGCAGGTATGGTTTTAGAAATGTATCATGACAGGTCTGGACATTTTGGGGTTCAAAAGACTGAGGCCACTGTCCGTAGGCGGTTCTACTGGGTTGGAATCAGAGAGGACATTGAGAAGTGGTGTCGGGAATGTACAGCTTGTGCCCTAAAGAGAGGTGAACATCATGATCAGAGAGCACCGCTGCACCCTATTATAAGTACCGCCCCTCTTGAACTGGTTGCTATTGATCACGTAAAGTTAGAGCCCAGTCACTCAGGGTATACCTATGCTATGACTATTATTGACCATTTCACTAAGTTTGCCGTAGCAGTGCCTGTGAAGGACCTGACAGCCAAGACGACAGCTGAATTGTTCTGGAAACACTTCCTCCTGCCTTACGGCTGCCCAGAAAAGATCCTCACCGACCAGGGGTCTGCGTTTGAGTCTCATCTGTTCCAGGAGCTGTGCCAACTACACAATTGCCAAAAGGTCCGGACCACGGCCTATCATCCACAAGGTAATGGACTCTGTGAAAAGATGAATCAGACCTTGATTGAAATGTTGAGAGCCGTGCCTCCTGAGACCAGAGGAGATTGGCCCAACCTGCTACCACAGCTCATGTATACGTACAATAATACTATCCATTGTTCCACTGGATACACTCCTTTCTACCTGTTGTTTGGGCGTCAGGGTAAATTGCCTGCAGATCATTCCCTGGATGTACAAGTGCTCGATGACATTAATCCCCTGCCTAAAACTGACTGGGTAACGGAACATCAAAGGCGCTTGCTTAATGCCAAAGAAATTGTCCAGGAGCGCATGGAAGGTGCCCGGGAGCGACAACAAAAAGACTATGATTTGGCGGCCCATGCAGAGCCCTTGGCTGTGGGGGATACCGTGTGGTTAAAGAACAATCACCGCACCAGTAAACTAGACAGTAAATGGGAGAGGACTCCCTATCTTGTATCTGCCATCCCTAATGCTGAAACTCATACCTATGAGGTCACCAGAGAGGGTAAGGGTCCCCAAATTGTTCACAGAAACCGCCTAAAACTCTGTATTGACAAGGAGACTGTCGTTGGAGATTCCGGATCCGAGTCTTCGGAGTCAGATTCCATTGCTTGGCCTGCTGAACCTATGCAGGCCATAGCAGACTTGCTGAATGATCCTGAGCCGCTTCACTGGTTCCTTACACCCTGGTTAAACTTTGGGGTGCCTGCCCCGGCACCTGCTGAACCTGCAGCCGTAGCAGGCCCAGCTCAGGGTGCTACTGAAAGGGGTCCCACTGACGTGGATCCTTATTGTCCCCCTGTACCCGGACAAGAGGAGACCTTGGCTCTAAGGAGGTCTACCCGGTCTACAAGGGGGCGCTTACCAGTACGTTTTGAAGACTATGACTGTACTGGAAGTGTTTCCCGACTGGAAACCTCTGTGTGAGCATCATCCTTTTTAAGCTTGTGCCCAGATATGGACTCCCTGTGTGCGAGCCTCTGTGATATGTTCTTATTATGGACTTATGCATTTTCATATGGACTATGTGATGTTTTATTATGTTCTTATTATGGACTCATGCATTCTCTTATGGACTATCCTGGTGTTAACCATTGATTTGCTGTACCAGGTCAGCATCACAGTTCTGCATTAACAGCCTGCAAGCAGAGGACGTCACCCCTTGTCACCGCACTTCTCCGTTACCAGCTGGACCTGATAATAATTGTCAATGCAGATGGAATTGATTACTGAAGTGTATGTATGCCTGCATGTTTCCTTTTGTCTTTCAGGAGAAGAATCCAGTTGGGTGGGCCCCTGTTGGAGTACGAGGTCGTACTCAGTTTAAAGTCGTGGGGTATGCAGTATACGTGCACTTTAATACCCGTTTACTACCAATAATGTTATGTACCTTTAAGTGGCTTACATGTAATTGCCTGCAGTAATGTGAGGATTGTTATGTAGGTGTTAGACCACTAGGGGAACTGTTGAGCAGGGCTATATATAGCTAGGCCAGGGCAGGCTAGAGGGAGTGCAGACCCTGGAGTCTGTGAAGGCCACATGTCACGGGCCTAGGCAGGTCAGCGGGAGTCAAGCTGAGGCAATCCCTAGAGCAAGAGGTACTGTAATGTCAGAGGAGGTACGCAGCAAACTGGAGATTCAAGGATATAAGCCAGAAGTAGGGCATTGGGGCCTTGAAGTATAATTGCCAGTCAGGACAAGCCAGGAAGAAAGTAAGGTTCACCGGCAATTCAAAAGTCCTGTTATTTAACCCTCTGTTTACCTTGCTGGATATAAGCCTGCTGTAACTGAGACTGTACCAAAGCCAATTGTCTGCAAAAGAACTGTTTAAGAGAGTGCCTTCTGTATTACCACTGTTTCAGTAAAGTTGGAATTCTGTTTCAAGATACAAGTCTGCACCTCCATTATTCCTACTATAAATACGGTGTGCCACCGTTTACTGGCACTGGCGTCACGAAACATCAGGGACTTAGCCATTGGCACGTTAATCTACAACACCAAGGGCACCTCACATTGCACCTGGCTGTGTCCCTTCAGAACCCAGAGAGTGCCCCAGAGGAACAGCGTGCCGGCCTCTCCATCACTGGCATTCCCCAGGTTAGTCCCACACATTGCTCTGACTTGGGGATGCTACATATGAATGGGTCACAACCCTGAAACGGCTGTCTGGTTTTTGCTTTCGTTAATATCATTTAAAAATCCATGCAAAGCTACTATATTGGTTTTTTTTTTTGCTGTGTTTCTTTCAGTGCGATAGTTTTGCTATCTAGGGCACTTGCAAGAGATGGGCTCGGGCTCCTACAACCAGTGATACCTCCTCGCTGGACACTTTTCAGCCTAATTTGTATACCAATCAAACTTTGCCATTGCCATTTGTTATACACACTTGAATGAGGTGACAGATTCCCTTTAAAGGGATTTTCTGAGACTTTTACACTGTATCTGATAAGCCGGGGTCTCACATCTGGGATCCCTGGTGATCAGCTGTTTGAGAAGTAGCAGCGCGGCCATCTTCCAGCCTAGCCTAGGCCATGTGACATAATTTTCATTGATCACATGGCCTAGGTGCCGCTCAGCCTCATTAAAGTGAATAGGGCTGCAATACCAGTCATAGCCACTGTACTATGTACGGTGCTGTGCTTTGTGAGCTGAGAGAAGGTTGTGGCACCGGTGCCTGCTCAAACAGCTGATTGGTGGTGGTGCCGGGTGTGGAACCCCCACCAATCAGATACTGATGACCTATGCAGAGGATAACTCATCAGTATAAAAGTCTCGGAAAAACCCTTAATGGACCGGCACAAATCTGGTCATGTGACCAAAACCGGGAGGACCTGCAGAGGAGAGGGAAAATCATTTCTGGGCTGTCTCTTTACGGTCAAGCCGACCGTGACCCAACCCCCCCCCCCATGTTTTTCTGGGAGGCAGTTCATAGGCCAGTTTTGAACTGTATCTGCCTACAGGGAATTCAAGTCCTGCTCTCAGGAGACCTGGGATAGGTGCACCATTTGCCCTATGGTTAAAGCAACCCTGCCATATCACTGCATATCTAGAGAAATTTCCTGTTTACGACTGTAAGGTCACAATCAAATGTGGCTGATTTTTGAAGATCCTCAGTGTGGATGTCACACAACAATGTGCACCATAGTACAGTAAAATACACGTGAATTGAGTTTACAGTATTATTTCATATTGCAACATGCTATAAAAGGTAGAATACGTACCAGATCTGTAGCTAAATCCATGGCAAATCAACATGTAACACAGCAGATTTGCAAATCTGCAATGGACTTGTGAGAGTTCATGCACATGGCAAAACCACCATTCTGTGCCTCCAGGAGTAATCAATTTATCTCCTAAAAACCTTTGTGTGTAAACATGAAAGTGGACAGAGGTACAGTATAGACCCGTACCAATCTAAGGGTGCCATATTAGGAATCCATAATACAGCCACTATAGAAGTTGTACTTGCTTCCATCTCCAGTTGTCACACTCCGAAAACAGCAAGAGTGCAAAAGGATTTAACTGGGCAACAGTTGAATAGACATTATTAAGGGATTGTCCAGGATTAGAAAAATGTGACTGCTTTCTTCCAAAAACTCCACCACCCCTTTCCTTAGGTTGCATGCAGTATTATATCTCTGCCCCATTGACTCCAGTGGAGTTGAGCTACAATACCAGACACAACCCATGGACGGGGACGTTGCCGTTGTTAGAAGAAAGCATCCATTTTTTTTCTAATCCTGGACAGCCCCTTTATTAACTTGCAAGAAGAAAGCGATTTCAGATCTTGTATCTATCAGTGTTTTTCTGTGGTTGATTCTTCAAGGTTGAGACACTTATGGTTTGAAAGTTAGAAAGATGCTGTAGTATTTCCATGGGGGGTAAATGTAATATTTAGAAAAAAATTTTTTGTACCGTTGAGCAATTTTTTGACAACTTTTAGTAGATAAATAGGTTTCAGTAGGAAAGTTGACCAATCTTACTCAGTGATGCTCAGCATTGAGTATTAGATGACCTTGGTTGAACTTGATGGACTTATGTCTTTTTCAACTGTATTAACTATGTAAGTCAATCAGTCATCACCATGTTGAGGAAGTTGCTAACAGCTACGCTTATTGATATGGTATCATGGGCGTAGCTATAGGGGGTGCAGAGGTAGCAGTCGCTACCGGGCCCAGGAGCCTTAGGGGGCCCAAAGAGCCTTGTACCGCATAAGAAGACACACAAAGCACTGAGGGAAGGGGGGCCCAAGCTGAACTCTTGCACCAGGGGCCATGAGCCGTTAGCTACGCCCCTGGGTATGGTATGGTATTTGTGCATGGAATTGATTCTATCCTCTATTGGAAATGAAGAAATACAGAAGTTCATGGCTCATCTAAATAAATGTTAAAGCCAGCAGTGTTATTTCCCATTCTGTCTCAAGAAAGTTGTAGCCCTAGAGCTAAGTATACAAAAAGCGGGGATTACTTAGCCCAGCCAGATTTATCAGTAGAAATGCTATGTTGACATAGAGGATCCGGTGTTCAGCGTGTTTTTGGCATCTAGGTGAGGCATCATTGGCATAACTATGGCGGTTGCAGTTGAGACCGGGCTCACAAGTATACTAAGTACTGGTTTGATCTAATTTCTTATTTCCTTTGATGATCCTGGATATTCCCACTGTCAGAAAGGAGATCATGAATCTTTCAATGCCAAAAGTTGTAGTAGGTCAGTATATAGTCAAAAAAGGGAAGCTTTGGAAAAAAATGCAGATCGGTGGCTGCAAGGGACAACGCTCTCTCAGCACATGTCGTCATGGGAGAGACCACTGAGCTGCATAGGAGATTATACTCCAACCTTATCACTACTTAGAGTAGTGGTGGTGTGTACGTGTATCCAGTAACTAATTTGAGGCCAATCTCCTGACCAACAGCCCAAGTAGATTAAAATTGCATGTTCATGCACTGGCTGACACCAGAGAGCATGTGCATGCTCTAACAGATTAGATGCTGCCGTCCTTATCGTGAAGTTGATCACTCCAATCAGAGAAGATGTAACCGTACTGCAATTACTGGCTGCTAGTGCTGCGTTAATGGGTCACGTATGAGACCAAGAGATGCTGCTAAAAAGGGGCCAAGTAATACCATAGCGCAGAACAAAATACCACAGTGCAGTACAAAATACTTCCACCCAAGCCAAAGTATGAAACTGTATCATAATCCTGAGGATGGCAATACATTAATTAATGATGAGAGCATCAGTCCTTTATGTACCTGGCTGGTGGCCAAAAGGGATTGGTTGGGGCCCTCTGGGCATCAACCCACCACAAAATTTCCCTGTAGGGCCTACGGCCAGTTTGACTATGGTTGGGGGGCCCAAGCTAAACTTTTGCACCAAATCCTGTGAGATTTTAGCTATAGCGTGTAATTTTATTGCAAGAAAATACTCAACTGTATGCAAAAGACATAGATAACAGTGTGGCGTATAGTTGCAAAAGTCTTCCAATGACTTCCATTGTAAAAATGTGCACAGTATTCTGTGGAGCATACAAGTTTTTACTGTATTGCGTAGCAGTCTATATAGTTCTATATAGAAATAGAAAAAAAAATATTAACTGGTTCAAGTTTTTTTGGGGGGACATAATACTCATGGCCTGTCCTAACTCATCATTTTTTAGGTCCATTAACTTCTCATGTGGACATATTCTAAATAAATGAAATTTGTATATGCATAATCCCTACTTTATACTTACATTACAAACCTTTTCCATATTTGTCTTTTCCCGAAACTATTGATTGTCTCTAAAACAGTTTACCTGTGTCACTTAAAAATATATTATTTTAGCTCTGTTAATTATAATGAGGAATTTGGAAGAATTATTGTATGGCGAGTAGTTCGCTGGAGGCAAATGCCAAACACAGGCACAAAAGCCCTGTTTATTATGAGTGAAGTGAAATTTCAATGGTTTCATTAGTGGAAATTAACTGAGCATAATTTTTATGGCTGGCACGTGAAATACCAGCTCTGCAGTCAAAGAATTATAAACCTCGACTTGCTGCAAAGAAACCATTAGGCATATGCATGCAAGAGCAACCATTAAAATGCTAATGAATATAAGAGAGAAGGGTGTAGGTAATGGCTGAGAGTGTGGATACGTGTATGAAGGGGTTAGATAGATGTTCTTATAAAACACAAAATACTGGTATAAAATGTGGATTCTGAGATCTGGTCCGTTGGAGGGGAAAGGGATTTTTTCCACTTTATGGCAAAATGGGTCTCTGTCATTAAAACAGTGGTACATATAAGGTTCGGACCGCGCGTGTAAAAGTAGGTGATATAAAACAGTTTTTTTCCTCCCTTCAGAAAAGTTTCGAGGTCTGCAGATGTCCTATTAGTGGATATCCTGCAAATTGGTGAAAGAATGCAATAGTGTAAATCCGTATGATTATGCCGCCCCGTAGTGCACAGATTGTACTTACACGGCACTTTACTGACAAGAGGCGTATCAGAGGAGTCCTCCGCAGTTTGTTGGATTCCTCGTGGCGTAGGTCCACGTTCACACGCCGGCACACAGGGCTCAACGGCGGACTTAACTGCAACCAACACCCGGTGGGTCTGCTAGTGTTCCCAACTTCTTTTCATTCAAATAATTCCTGTGGATACAAGTGGCTCCCACCGTAGTGAAGCTCCGATAACTGTTTAAATTTTTTTTAATCAGTACATACTTACAAACATGCACTTTAAAATCGCAATGTAAAATCCCAGTGTCTTTTTCCTTTGCCCGACCCAGGTTTCGCTCCTTGAGCTTCGTCAGGGGCACACGTCATCTCTCCCTCCCCCTTCTCTTTTATTCATCAGGTTAGCACCAATCAAGCACCTGACGTGTCATTCAAAACGCCTCCTATTTTATCCTCATACTTCACCCTACACTTGTATGTGTACACTTGCGGACTGGTGATTAAGTATTTTTTCCTTTACTGTATTAAAACAGTGGTGTTTGTCTTCATCAGGACTAACTTGAGGTTTGTAAGTATTAAATAGTGGAACTTGATGGACCTAGGTCTTTTTTTAAGCCACTATGACCTGCTTCACAGCTAGTTGTATCTGCTGCTGGCGTAAAGAATCCTATGGTCAGTTAGTAGATAGTTTCTACAAAAAGCCTCCTCTGTAGTCAGGTCAGAAGAAACTACCCTTATGGTTCCAACATACATAGACTATTCTCTTGAAGGATGTTTTCCAGACTAAGACATTGATGGCCTATTCATAGGAAGGGTCATCAATATCAAATTAGTGGGGGTCTGAAACATCTCACCCCTGCTGATCAGCTGTTACCTGCAGCTGTGGTTCCAGGGGTTAAAAAGCATATGGAGCTGGAACTGGAATACCATAGCTCTGTACACGGGCACTGCTGACTATGGAACTCTCAGTGAGAGTAAATGGTGATGGGCATCAATAAGTTAGTCCTGGAGAAAACCCTTTAAATTAGTAGGAGGAATTACCATTCAAAAGAATTTATTTTTTCAGGGCTGGTTAAGAGAAATAACCTTCAGCTTTGGGGCCCATGAAGTTTTGAACCTTTTCTTAGGAAACCCCTATTGCCCTTGCATTAAGACTGAGAAGAGGATAGGCGGTATAGTGGTATGAATAGTTGTCTCCATGTGGTACACAGTGGTTGGAGTCTCCTGCTTGGTGAAAGGTGGGGTGCCATTGATACTATGGTGCGGGTAAAAGACAGGAGACCAGACAAAATAACAAGAGTCTTCACTGAATTGCAAAACTACCAATATTTCCGCATATGCTGGAGGCGCAAATCTTAATAAAATGATTTCCACAAGTACTGGCTGAATCATGGGTCACCTTTAGAGCATAGCAACTCCTTATATACCATTCCAGCCAAAAGGATGCACAAACGCAATTTTTTCAGCAATTTCTAAATATGAAGTGCAGACTCAAAAAATCAGCAATCCAAACTGCCACGCTAATATGTTTGGGAGCAGGAATCTTTTAACCCCAATCAAATGCTATGAGGTCAGTTAGTCATAAATGTGCGTTACCCTCACAGACTAAATTCCGCACTCCCTCTTTCAGCTGCTCATCAGTCTGAGTGGTTGTTCAGATATATGCAATCTAAGGGACTCACTGGCGTCCTCTGGGCATCAAACAGGCTGGTTCTGACTGACAGGACTGAAAGTAATTCACTGCCTCAGGATCAGACTGCACTAATTGAGCCACCAGAAGCCAATCCCAAGGGTATAAACTGTACCTTCCTTCTGGAAACAGCATTTTAGGGGTAGAATTACCCAATTTATTAGCCCACAGCCTTTGTAAATAGTATAAGTAAGTGTAAAACATTAGAAAACAGTGCAAACACTGTATTACACTGACCAAGGGTCAGCCAGATCATTGCTAACAAGCGTTCATAGTAATGCTAGTTAGCAATGATCGGCCAGTGTAAAGATGCCGCCGATTGTTGCATCTTTCGCAAAAATCATCGCTTTCTGGAGGCAGATTGTGGCGTCTAATCATGGTCTACTGATGGCAAATAGTGATTCTGTATGTGGATGAACAATGGCATTAGCGATCTCACCACCTCATACTGAGGAGGACATCGCTGCGTGTCAATGTAGTGCCTTCCTTCACTTACGAGCAGGCGTTGGTCAGGAAGGAACGCTTCCTTCCCAAAAATCGTCAACCTCATCTGCCAGTGTAATACAACCCTTTGGATTGGAGTAGGGAACCTCTGGCACTCCAGCTGTTGGTAAACTACAATACCCAGCATGCATGCTTGCTCCGCTCTTCTAACTTTCATAGAAATGAATGGAGCATGCTGGAAATTGTAGTTTCACAACAGCTAGACTGCCGAAAAGTTGTTGACTCCTGGCTTAGGAATATATCACATCGCATAACATCTCATAGGATATTCCAGTCTTAACCACTAGCAGTGGCCTAGTACCGTAGGTCACTGCCCCTTTACCTGTATTCACAAGTGTCACAGTGTTAATGAACAAGAGGTAGGGAACCATCTGCAGGAGCATAACGGATTCTTACTTAATGCCTTGAGCATTTCCCACATTTTTTTTTACATTGCACACACAAAATGAAATGTATATTATTGGGATTCTATGTGACAGACCAACACAAAGTATGTGTGAAGTGAAAAGAAAAGGATACATGATTTTCAAAATTTTTAATAAATAAAAATCTGGAAAGTGTGGTGTGCATTTGTAATTTATTATCAATATAACTACAGCTGTTTTGTGAAGGCCTCAGAGGTTTGTTAGTGAACATTAGTGATCATACAGCATCATGAAAACCAAGAAACACACCAGACAGGTCAGAGATAAAGTTATGGAAAAGTGTAAAGCAGGGTTAGGCTATAAAAAAAACATCCCAAGCTCTGAACATCTCACAGAGCACTGTTCAATTGTTCAATCCATCATCTGAAAATGGAAGGAGTATGGCATGACTGCAAACCTACCAAGACATGGCCGTCCACCTAAACTGACAGCCCAGGCAAGGAGAGCACTAATTAGAGAAGCATCCAGGAGGTCTATAGTCACCCAGGTGGAGCTGCACACTGCACATCACACTGTACAAAAAATCCCCACCGTTAAACATGGTGGTTGCTGCTTCATGGTGTGGAGGTGATTTTCTTCAGCAGGGACAGGGAAGCTGGTCAAAGTTGATGGTTGGATGGATGGAACTAAATACAGGGCAATCCTTCTGGAAAACCTGGTAGAGGCTGCAAAACAGTTGAGACTGGGGCGAAGGTTCACCTTCCAGCAGGACATTGACCCTAAACATACAGCCAGAGCTACAATGGAATCACAGAAACATAGAATTTGTCGGCAGATAAGAACCATTTGACCCATCTAGTCTGCCCAATATACTGAATGCTATGAATAGCCCCTGGCCCTATCTTATATGAAGGATGGCCTTATGCCTATCTTATGCATGCTTAAACTCCTTCACTGTATTTGCAGTTACCACTTCTGGAAGTAATACTTCCTGATATTACTTTTAAACCTTTGCCCCTCTAATTTAAAACTATGTCCTCTTGTAGCAGTTTCTCTCCTTTTAAATATTCTCTCCTCTTTTACCGTGTTGATTCCCTTTATCTATTTTAAAGTTTCTATCATATCTCCTCTGTCTCTTCTTTCTTCCAAGCTATACATGTTAAGGTCCTTTAACCTTTCCTGGTAAGTTTTGTCCTGCAATCCATGTACTAGTTTAGTAGCTCTTCTCTAAATATCCTTCTGCAGATATGGTCTCCAGTACTGCACACAATACTCCCAATGAGGTCTCCCTAGTGCTCTGTAGAGCGGCACGAGCACCTCCCTCTTTCTACTGTTAATGCCTGTCTCTATACACCCAAGCATTCTGCTGGCATTACCTGCTGCTCTATGACATTGTCTGCCCACCTTTAGGTCGTCTGATATAATGACCCCTAAATCCCTTTCCTCAGATACTGAGGTTAGTACTGTATCACTGATTTTATATTCTGCTCTTGGGTTTTTACGCCCCAAGTGCATTATCTTGCACTTGTCAACATTAAATTTTAGTTGTCAGATTTTTGACCATTCCTCTAGTTTTCCTAAATCCTTTTCCATTTGGTGTATCCCTCCAGGAACATCAACCCTGTTACAAATCTTTGTGTCATCAGCAAAAAGACCATTGAGGCCTTCTGCAATTTCGCTGATAACGATATTAAACAATATGGGTCCTAGAACAGATCCCTGAGGTACCCCACTGGTAACAATACCATGGTCTGAATATACTCCATTGACTACAACCCTCAGTCTGTCCCTCAGCCACTGCCTAATCTATTTTACTATATGGGAGTCCAACATCAAAGACTGCAGTTTATTGATAAGCCTTCTATCTGGGACAGTATCAAAAGCCTTACTAAAGTCCGGATAAGCGATGTCTACTGCACCTCCACCATCTATTATATTAGTCACCCAATCAAAAAAGTCAATAAGATTAGTTTGACATGATCTCCCTGAAGTAAACCCATGATGTTTTTCATCAATGAATCCATGGGATTTTAGATGTTCCACAACCTTCTCCTTAAGTATGGTTTCCATTAATTTTCCCACTACTGATGTCAGGCTTACTGGCCTATAGTTGCCCGATTCCTCTCTACTACCTTTCTTGTGAATGGGCACAACATTTGCTAATTTCCAATTTTCTGGGAAGACTCCTGTTACCAGTGATTGGTTAAATAAATCTGATAATGGTTTTGCTAGTACACCACTAAGCTAATTTAATAGCTTTGGGTGTATCCCATCAGGCCCCTGTGATTTATTTGTATTATTTTTAAACAGCTGACTTAGAACCTCATCCTCTGTAAAGACACATGCATCAAAGGATTCATTATTCTTCCTCCCCAACTGTGGTCCTTCTCCTTCGTTTTTCCTTTCTAAAAACTGAAAAGAAGTATTCATTGAGGCAGTCAGTTGGTTCTTTATCATCTTCCATATACCTTCCTTCTTTTGTTTTTAATTTGGTAATTCTTTATTTTAATTTCCTTTTTTTCACTTATGTATCTGAAGAATGTCTTATCACCTTTTTTCACTGACTGAGCTAATTTCTCTTCTGCCTGAGCTTTAGAAGCTCTTATAACTTGCTTGGTCTCTCTCTGCCTAATCTTATAAATGTCATTTCTCCTGGACTCCATTGAAATTGTTCCAGTCTAATAGGGACTAGTATACCACTAATCTAATTTTAGAAAAGTCAGTTCTTCTAAAACCTAAAACTTTTGTTTTTGTGTGGAGTGACTCAGTCACTGTACTTATAGTAAACCACACTGACTGGTGATCACTAGATCTCAAGCTTTCCCCTACAGTAATATCAGATACCTAATTCCCATTTGTGAATACTAAATCTAAAATGGCCTCCTTCCGGGTTGGCTCCTCAATTACTTGCTGTATAGATAATCCCAGTAGGGAATTTGGAATATCTGTACTCCTGGCAGAACTAGCTATTTTGCTTTTCCAGTTTACATCAGGAAGACTTAAGTCTTCCATAATGATAACTTCCCCTTCCAATGTCATTTTAGCCATTTCCTCAACTAGTAGATCATCTAATTCTTTGACTTGGCTTGGTGGTCTATATATCACACCTACACGAGTTACCTTATGATTATCAAGCTGCAACGTAACCCAAACTGACTCTAAATTGGTCTCACTGACTTGTATTAGATTAGATTTTATTCTATCTTTCACATATAGGGCCACCCCACCTCTTATCTTGCCTTCTCTGTCTTTCCTATATAAAGAGAACCCAGGTATTGTTATATCCCAGTCATTACTCTCATTGAACCATGTCTCAGTAACAGCCACTAAATCTACTGTATATTCTCAGATCCCATTATAGACCCAAGTTCATTGATCTTTTTCCCTAAACTGGAATGGTTTAAATCAAAGCATATTCAAATGTTAGAATGGCCCAGTAAAAATCCAGACCTAAATCCCACTGAGAATCTGTGGCAAGACTTGTTGCTGTTCACAGACGCTCTCCATCCAATCTGACTGAGCTTCAGCTATTTTGCAAAGGAGATTGGGCAAAAATTTCAGCCTTTGGGCAAAGCTAGTAGAGACATACCCCAAAAGACTTGCAGCTGTAATTGCAGTGAAAGGTGGTCCTACAAATAATTGACTGGGGGTGGGGTCTTAATACAAATGCACACCACACGTTCCAGATGTTTATCTATTAAAAATTCTGAAAACCATGTATCATTTTTGTTTTCACTTTAGACATACTTGATACTTTGTATTGGTCTATCACATAAAATCCTACTAAAATACATTTAAGTTTGTGGGTGTAATGTGAAAAAATTCAAGGGGTATGAATACTTTTTCAAGGCACTGTATTTATAAACACACACATATAAAATATTGCATTCTCTGTTTCTGCCACAGAGATTCATCTGTCCGTACACCCTGGTAACACATGGTTCTCTTATACATTAGCTCGTAATTAGAAAAGCCGCAGTTCACAGTCTAATCAGTGTTTTCTTTATTGCTGCAATGAAATCTTTACGTTCCAGCCTCTCCGTAATTATTCTATAATTATATCACAGCCAAGGGATATTCATAAGAAGCCAGGAAAATGCTTTGACTTCTACAGTTTCTTCTGCCTTTGACCTGTTCTGTGCTGTGCTCATTCCAAGCTTTAGGGTAGGGTGCCCATATGTCCTCTTTTCCCCAGACAGGACCTCTTTTTGAGACCTTAAAAAAAGTCAGTCCAGAATTTGTAGAGACATCCGGGATTCACAAGGCGTGCACACATACAACTTTATTTTTAATGTGAACAGCTTTTTATTACTATCAGGTCTTGTACTGGCGCCAGAGAGCGGCGAGTATAGTGCTGCTAGCAGTAGTTCCCTGGTCTTCCTTTTATGGGTGTCGTGCTATGCTGTGTCCTGACAGCGTATGGCCTCAGGATGTAGTGCGCATAGGTGCATGCTGTGACCTCACTCTGTGCAATGTCAGGTCACAGTGCAGAACTGCAAGAGGAGGTGTTTTATTTATTCATTTTTTGTCTGATCAAAGGTGGGGTGGGGGTTATAGGGGGCTATGAATTTAGGGTCTGATCTGAGGTCTAATTTAAGGGAAGGAGGGGTAGGGATTATAGGGGCCCATAAATTTGGGGTCAGATCTAAAGTCTGATTTAAGGGCTGGGGGAGCCATTCATTTGGGGTCTGTATAAATATGGGGTCTAATCTGGGGTTTGTATGAATTTTGGGCTAATCTGGGGTTTGTATTAATTTTTGGGTCTGGTTGAGTTTGGAGTGTCATCAGGGAATCTGTATGTATCCTGCTGTCTGGTTTGGGAGTCTATTAATTTTAGGGTCTATCAGGAGGTCTGTATTCATTTTGAGGTCTGGTCTGAGATTTGATGCCTAAAGTCTGCTTTGGGCGTCATCATTTTCTAGTTCTGTAGCCATGTCCTTGGGCACCATATTTTGACAGTACAGTATTTCGGGTCATTGGCAGCAGTATCAGTACAATAATATGGGCACAGGGGGCAGCAGCAGGCAGAGTATTGGTGAATGCTGCAGGATGACAATGATAAAGGGGCAGCTGTATAGAGGGGGTTCTTTGCTATAGATGGTAGGGATGGACTACAGAAACCATGAGTGAAGAAAGGGGTGTAACCTAATGTCTTGGGCCCTAATGCAAAATCTGTAATAGGCTCCATCTACAGTGTGCCAGTGTGCCATTTATTAATCCTGGTGTCTAATTATATAGCACAGGGGTTAGTACACCGCAGACCAAAGACGTCTGGGCATGATGGTCTGGACCAAATGGAGGAGAAAAGGAAAGTGAACAAATCAGATCTGTGGAGACGTCACCTGTAAGTCACTGGATTTACATTTAGTATACCGAGGGGCGTAGCTAAAAATGACTGGGCCCCATAGCAAAAAATGTGTATGGCCCCCCCCCTCCTGGATCTCCCACCCCCACATATCTATCATACCTCCCACCCATTCCAGGACCTCCCACCCCAACATCCCCACACCCCTCTCTAGATCCCCCTAAGTGTCATCCACAGATCCCCCCTAAGTGTCATCCACAGATCCCCCCTAAGTGTCATCCACAGATCCCCCTTAAGTGTCATCCACAGATCCCCCCCTTAAGTGTCATCCACAGATCCCCCCCTTAAGTGTCATCCACAGATCCCACCCTAAGTGTCATCCACAGATCCCCCTTAAGTGTCATCCACAGATCCCCCTTAAGTGTCATCCACAGATCCCCCTTAAGTGTCATCCACAGACCCCCTTAAGTGTCATCCACAGATCCCTCCTAAGTGTCATCCACAGATCCCCCCCTAAGTGTCATCCACAGATCCCCCCCTAAGTGTCATCCACAGATCCCCCCTTAAGTGTCATCCACAGATTCCACCTTTCCACAGATCCCCCTTAAATGTCATTCACAGATCCCCCTAAGTGTCATTCACAGATCCCCCCTTAAGTGTGATCCACAGATCACCCCTTTCCACAGATCCCCCCTTGTGTCATCCACAGATCCCCCTTAAATGTCATCTACAGATCCCCCCCTAAGTGTCATACACAGATCTCCCCTTAAGTGTCATCCACCGATCTCCCCTTTCAACAGATCCCCCTTAAATGTCATCCACAGATCCCCCCTCTCCACATATCCCCCCTTAAATGTCATCCACAGATCCCCCATCAGTGTCATCCACAGATCTCCTCCCCGCCGCCTGCTAGCCAATTTATTCCCTGCGCTTGCCTTGTTAATTGAAGAGAAGCGCCGTAATCTCACACAGGCGTACTGGCAGAGGCCAGGAAGATGGCGCATGTGCACTTCGATGCCTCTGCCAGTACGCCTGTGTGAGATTACGGCGCTTCTCTTCAATTAACAAGGCAAGTGCAGGGAATAAATTAGCTAGGAGGCGGTGCTGGGCGGGGAGGAGTGGCGCCGGCGCTCCCAGCAAGACTGCACTCCTCAGCCGGCGGCCCGGGCCCCCAGTGGCGTAGGGCCCCATAGCCATTCCTATGGCTGCTATTGCGATCTCTACGCCACTGTGTATACCCCTGACTGCTACTTTTAAAATGTGTTTGAATCGACTGATTAGAAAGTAAGGTGACATTAAATTGATTAACGCATTAACCGCTGCGTTATATCACCCCTGGCACATCAGTTACGTCTGCATTGCCCTGCCATCCGCTGCATTGCCATATTCCCCGCCGCCCGCATTGTCTCTGTATTAACCCCGTCCTTGCCACTCTCCCTGCAATAGACCCTGTAACCCTCTCCAGGCCATGTTTAACCCTTTAACACTTTTGTTACCCCTCAGTGACAGTTTAGTGTAAGGTGGGGACGGTGATGCTATTATTGTGTGTGTTTAGCTGGTGGGTGGAATAATTAGAGGGTATTGTGAATTTTATGCAGTATAACTAGTGTTATTGTAGGGTGTAGTGTTTATATGTATATATATATATATATATATATATATAGTATATTGTGAGACAGTGACAGGTCTCACTCTGGTTACTGGTAAGGAAGGGGTGGATAGTGCTGTCCACACCCCTATTCCACCACAGGTGGGAGAGCTGGAGGTATCAGGATGGGATAAAGCACCTCGCTCTGTCTCATTCAAGGGGGATGTTTTGAAGGAGAGCCAAGGAGGCTCTGGGAGAGAGTCTGAAGCAGAGGCCTGGGACGGCTCTGTGAGGTGGCCTCAGCTGGGTAAGGCTGAGGGACCACGAGGCTTGGTATAGCCTGGTCTTGGGCGGGACGAGGCAACGCCTGGTAGTGGGTTGCATGGGTCCTAGTCAGGCGGACTAGTGAGCCCAAATCCCCCAAGGGACTTTGTTGCTGCACAGCCTAGGGGCTGAAGGACTGTAAGCCTGGGAGGGCTGGAGGACTACAAGGCGCATGAGTTTCCAGGTGTGAACTGTGACTAATAGCGAGGTAGGGACACTGTGTATGTTTAGTTAGGGCCCAGCCGGGCAAGGTGTTTATTTTCTGTATATTTTATGTTGTGCTGGAACCAAATAAATGCACTGTTTGGACATTGATGCCGTGTGTCTTGAAGATAACTGTGAAAGTGACCCCTGAAACCGAGCTAATCCCCCACAATATATATATATATATATATATATATATAAAGGGAAAAAAAAAACTGGCAGCACCGGGTGGCTCCAAAACGGTATGGGTGCTAGGTCCTGGGGTGTGAGCGACCCAATTGTATACTAAAGAAGATGGACAGCACTCCCAAAAAATTCCAGGTGTTCTTTATTCAACCAAGTGGAGAGACGACGTTTCGGCTCGACAATAGAGCCTTTTTCAAGCTCTATTTTTTCAAGCTCTAAGGCTCTATTGTCGAGCCGAAACGTCGTCTCTCCACTTGGTTGAATAAAGAACACCTGGAATTTTTTTGGAGTGCTGTCCATCTTCTTTAGTATATATATATATAGTTCATGTGTATAAATATCTACATATACACGTTGTAGAAAATAATAGACTGTAAACTTTGTATTGTTTTAATGAATGTGTTTTATTATATTACGATATATAGCGTACGGACACGCAGTTCAGGAAGGTAAAGAAACAGAGAGGTAGAGATAGGAAGTAGGCAGAGTTAGATGCAGGAGTAATAGCTGCCACCTATTTATTTTTATTATTTTATACCACGTAAATTGCTCACTCCTATGCAAATTTGGATAGGTGCTCTAGTCTCTGATTTACCCTTTCAGAAATGTGTGTCTTAATTAATTAACTTTGAGGCTGGCACTCATCCGTGTGTAAATGTCCCACAAGTGTTCTAGGGTTACTAAAAAATGTATTAATGCACCAATCAATACATAAAAATAACACCCTAAACGGATGTATGTAAGAATTGAAAAAATAAATAAAAAATATAGGATATGAATAATAAAAAATCTAATTGGTCTCAATCGATAGTCCTCAAATAATGAGTATTGTTATAAAGTTCATAAAAGTACGGTCCCAGTTGAAAAACAATATGTCTTTGGAAAAATTCATCAATGACTGTTAGTATTCATCATATCCGTCCTGTAAAAGACTCTTATCAATGTCCCAAATGTTGTCCACAATCCAAAATATATATGAGTTTGATGACATATATACTTAATATGTCTCCAGAGTTTCCTCTATATCAGATCTGTTGGTAAATGGGAAACTCAGGCTGCAGATGACCACCTTAGATCTTTTTTGATGGTATGCAGTCCCATAGATTATAATAGACTTGATACATGAAGTGCTGTTTAAATTGCTTTTAAAAATCTATATTGTCCACTTCACAGTAACGCAGGGGTACCTGTTTCTTCTCACCTCCGGTCTGTGGCTGTATTGGGAAAAGTATTAGTCAATCTTACCCGTAGAAGCTGTAATATCACCTTTACAGGTATCTTCTGCCAGCTCGGATCTCGGCGTCTCCTCTGAGAGACCGCGGCAGCCGCGCGCCTATGTTCATGTTGTCCGTAGTCTCGGATCAGACACGTCACGTGGATCGGGGTTGGCGTTCGCGGGAGAGGATGTGGAGAAAGATAACTGTAGTTTATCTTCTGTATACTGGAGCGCTCCAAAGTATCATTTGTACTATTTCTCCACTCTTTTAGGTCCGATACAGTGTGGGGGTATATTGTAGTTCACCCAACGCTTTTCGGGGATTGCATTTCCGTTCATCCATCAAAGACACAGGACATTTACTGCGCAAGTTGCGGCAAATTTAACTACCCACCCAGTTTTTGCTTGTGAGCTTTGATGTGGTTTCTCTATACATGTCAATTGACCACACTTATGGGTTGAGTGTCGTCGATGTGGCCCTGGCCAGCACCGGATTCTCCCCGGATGCGAGCTGGCTTGTCCTCCGCCTTTTTAAAGGCGGTCCTGAGGAGGAATTATTTCCTCTTTGGGGACAACTTTTACAAACAGAAACGTGGCATGGCCATGGGGTCCAATTTGGCCCCAACTTATGCAAACATCTTTATGGCCGAGGTGGAGGACAGGTTGGTTTATCGATCCGCATTCTTTGGGAGGATCCTGTGCGGGTGGCGCTACATCGACCGCATTTTCATGATGTGGAGCGGGTCTAGGGAGGAATTGAATGATTTTCACACTCACCTCAATATGGCGGTTCCATTATTTTATTGAGATCATCCTCCGTATTTTGTATAATCCAGGTGATTTATTTAATTGTTTTTAACCATGTCTGTTATATCCTCATATTAATATATTTGATATCTCCCTATATCCACAGGCCCAGCCCCCATGTAAATGTATATCACCAGGTTATATACATGTCTTGCTATAATGTATAGAATGTGTATGCATATATGATATGCATATATGCATATATGATATGATCAGCAGTGTATACAGATCCATGCACTCTTAGTTCCGGTGTCGGGATATCTGCGATTTGGCTTGTGCATTACCTTGGCAACCTGTCATTCAGTGATGTAATATCTGTGCGCGGTGGATAGCCACGGCGCAGGCTAATTGACAAGAGCAGAGATTAAGCGGTATAGTTGACGTGATCACGCGGGATTACCGCGAGATTTGGATTTCCGTTGCCCAGGTGATGTGTAAACAACCAGTGGCGCGAGTTTGCGCAGTGGTGATGCAGAGACGTGAACGCCGGGCAGGAGCATGGAATAACATGGCTAACTTCACACAGGTGATAATGTTCATATATGCAAAAGAGGGATCGAAACCGGCAGCAGTTAGGATTGGATAGGTAATGCAGGTGGGCTAATGTGATTGTGATTGATATTTAAGTCTTGTATGTGTCACTTTTGATTATGCTTGACAAAGGCTGGTAACAGCCGAAACTTTGCACTTTATTTGTACACATGCTGTGAAGTTTTCACAATAGAGAGAAAAACCGGAGATGCTGCTGTTTCTACTATTCTCTGGATAGGTCATCAGTATCTGATCGGTTAGAGTTTAATACCCGAAATCAGCTGTTTGGGAAGGCCCTGGCACTTGCAGTAGGTCAGCGTTAGGTCCCGAGCTACTTAAGATAACTTGCCGCAGTGCTCAGGCTCCGACATGTCCTCCACAGTAGGATATGTTGGCTAAATTCTCCATTTTAACAACAGGATGAGGGTTTAGTCAGACTGCAGGGTGCACCTGTTTTTGTAAATGTTAATGTTATATTGTCTATCACATTCATACATTTGCTATCCTGTGTAGGATGTCTGTTGTGGTAGAGCTGAAAAAAAAAACGCCCCTCTGGGCACCTTGGACCCTCATTTGCATAACAGAAGAATCGCTTTTTAATCAAAATGAAAACTCGAAATGAATAAAGAAGACCAGAGCTGGAAATAAGGTACTTTATTGAACATGGAAAAGGTGACAGCATCAAATGATTACAGCAGGTGACAGATTCACTTTAAGCTGGGCTATGGTTCCATCCCCTTGCCTGAGCTTTGAGGTTTTCTAGTCTCTAGTAACCAGCAAAAGTGATCTCTTTTCTTCATATCCGTGTACTGAGCCTTGCCTGTCTACTGCTCTGCTCCTTGTGACTACGCACATACTCTGCCTGCCCCGACCTAGGAATTGCTTTTTTGGAATATGCAATTACTTAGCTTGCCTTGAATTTAGACTGTTAACCTAGTTGCACTTCAAATTCCAATATCAGACCACTAATTAACTGAGAAGGTTACTCTTCAATCTATTAGCACACCCTAAGGACCTAAGTTGGAATATCATTGATTTTTCTTTTTGCTTTGTTTGCAAAAAACTGATTGTTTTCCACTACTACTTTTATACATAGTCTCTTTTATTGTCCATTTTATATCATAATAGCCAAGGTAACACATTAAAGAAATTGTCCAAGATCATAATATTGATGTCTTATTCTTAGGATAGGCCATCAATAATAGATTGATTTGAACCTATTGCCAAATCAGCCATTTGAATGGGATGTTCCTCTTGGCCGAGCGCTGCAGTCTCTTCAGTGTTTTTTTCTGCCCATACATCAGAACACCCTACACCTAGTAGCACTTATTCTATGTATTGTAATGTTCTCTCTTTCACTTCAATGGAAGAATGCTACAATACACATAGAAGCCACTACTAAGTATACAGCATTCTGGTGAATAGACTGAAGAAAACATGGAAATTTCTACAAGATTTGTTCAAACACTGCAGTCCATTAAAACTGGTGGGTGCGCTTGTGGGGCATACTCTTCATTCACTGCTATGAGACTTAAGAAAGTAGCCAAGCACATTCGCTCAGCTATTTTCGAAGCCCCATAGCATTGAATGCAGAATATTCTGCGCATGCGTGGTGTGCTCTCCTTTCAGTTTGCGACACCATTCTTGAGATAGGAGTTGGTCCCAGAGTCGGTACCTGCACCTATCTGACATTTATGACATATCCTATTGATATGCCATAAATGTTGCAATGGGAATACTCCTTTATTCAGAACTGCTGTCTCCTCATGCATTCTGAAAGAATATTTATTGCCTCAGCCAATTATGCATTAACACTCACTTACATTCAGTTATTAATTACATACCAGACCAGACCAAATTAGACTGGCTCAAAGATGAATTATGTGACTATGTATCTGAACTGTGTCGTGACGCCATTACTGGTCTATATCTTCTGTTGTTTAAAGAGTCCATGTCAGCCGTATACTTTTATCCTGCTACATTCTGCTTATCGCATGCTGTGATGGACCTGCTAAATTGGTGGCAGTGGAGCAATAACAAATAACAATTTGCAGCATGTGCCTGCTTGATTACCATTGTAATAATCTCCGTTAATAGGAATACGACTGTGTGAGGAGGGGCCGGTTACAGGCATCTCATTAACTTTTTGATTAATTACTTTGCATAATGTCCTCAGGGGACCTTGGCGCTGTGAGTTCTGGATGCTTGTTTTATTTCTGCGGGTCTTCGGGACCTGAAGACCTGAAGTTAATAAGTTGTGTGGTGACATTTTAACAATGGGCTTCAATTAATCTGTAGCTTCCAGCTCAGCTCCTCCCTGTACATTTTGTTTACAGCACTTATTCATGGTAGAGCGCGTACCCTGCCCTATGTTATTAGGGATCATTTGGGAGTTTTATGGGTGAGTGAAGTCTTTATAGGGAATTGTATAGTGATATGGAGAAGATGTATAAGCACAGTACACTCTAATCTCCAACTCATCTTCAGTGATGCACTTCAGAGAGATTGTTCTCCTACTAGGTGGGACCTTATTACAATATCCATAGAGCTTTTGCTAAATGAATCTATTCATGAGGCTCTCCTGAAGCTCTACTGATCTGTAATAAATAAGGCTTTGTTAACATGATAAATGTATACAGAAATAACTGAAATATGTATGAAATTATATTTGAAGGGCTTGTACGACATTTTTTTAAAATGATCAGGAACAAGACTTGCTTATAAAACCAAGAAAATATCTTAACAGGTAAGAACAACTTTGGGAGCAATTATTTTTATTACTGCATTCTGCTTTTCTTGGATTAAAAAAATGTTGTCCGGTTGGTCTTGTGCAGTGAGCCCCTGAGAAGCCATTGCAGAGGATGGGAGTGGTAGTGGCCCTGATGAGATGTTATGTCACACTGTGGCTGATGCTCCATGGGGATCGGTGCAGTACGGTTTGAAGAATCAGGCCAGAAGTAAAAGCAGTAAAGTCTCAAAATATACGGTAACTTGTGACGCATCCAGCAGCATTAAGTACAAAGTGCAGTTTCTGGCATCAGATTAGGAAGTATGATGGCTGGTTAAATGGCCATTTATTGGCACTTGCAGGCACTTGTGGATATACATGTCCACTGTGAGATACAGGCTTGAAGTAGTATGGCCTGGTGCTTATTTCAGGTGATGGTTGACTGACCTATTTTCACTTCACTGGCAGCAGGGTCTGTAAAGCTGGATCTTGTTGGGTACTCTGCAGACTTTATCCGTTGTAACTTTTGGAAAAGCTGTATTTTGATTCTGGCAATCTTCCTTTAGTAAGGGTCTCATAGGGGAATATTATTAGTCTCTTGGAGTAGGAGTTCAAGCACATGTTTCCTTCACACTCTCTACTCTCTAACGCCCTCTTCTGGCAGGAAGTACAACCAGCCCACTCCCCCCAGGAGGGGAGGAACAGGACAGTTAACTCTGTTCCTGCCAACCATTGCCAACCCTACCTCCTCTAGCTGGAATGAACGGCAGAACATAATATAGCAGTACAATGCATATGACACAATTGCCGATACTCCCAGGTCTAGGGTACTGCACTTCGGTTTCACTGCATCTGTAGACTGTTGCTTCTCGTTCTCTGTGAAACCCATCAAAGAGCTTCTCTGACAGCTCAATGTGTAGCTCCCTAGCTTTTCCACTAGCGGCAGCCTCCTCATCAGACATGCTGAGAGGCGGCCGGAATAAAACTACGACATGTTTGCCGTGCTGCGGCCGAACTTCCGACGGCACAGTGCACTAGCTGCAGCACAGATCCGGCGGGCTGTTCCCCTGCCGGAACAGCCTGCCGAAGAAGGCTGCCGCTAGTGTGTAAGTAGCCTTAGCTGGTAGTAGGTGGTGGCAACCAACTTTCAGATTGTTCAGTTTCCCACTTGTAAGGGTGTAGTAACACTTCAACTGGCCCTTTCATCTGAATGAAGCTTTTAGAAATCTTGCCATGCTTGCCAAGAAAAAAATAAAAACATTTTTAGATGAATGGAAGTGATCTTAGTCTATATAACGTCTGTCACATAGCCCAGCTCGGTACTCAGCTTCTCTTTGCCAGTCCCATATAGATGAATGGAGTGGTGGTGTGCATGTGTGACTAATGCTTCATTCACGGGGGGAGAAGTCTCAGGGATCACCATTCTCATGATCAGCGGAGGGGTCATAAGTTCTACTTCCACCAATCAGATACTGAGGATAGATGATAAGATGTTATGGTGGGACAGCCTATTTCTTTTTTGCGATCTTGTCCTTGAAGCTATTGTATATGCCACCACAATATACTTCTTTAGAAATGTCTATTCGCTTTGATTAAAATTAGATAGTCTTTGAATCATGTTCCAGATGTTACTCAGAGAAGAAACATATTGTGCCTATGCCGTTTGTGTATTGGATTTAATGCAATAAAAATACCAAATACTTCAAAATAATTCAAGGTCCTAAAAATGCCTCATGAAATAGTTTCAGTCTGACAGAAATTATTGTGCAAATTTATACATAAATTTATCACTACTATTGCACAGAGAAAGGATGGCAAAAACCTAAATGTATACAATATAACCATAGTTTTACTGCAATTGCATTTAGTGGAATAAAACAGTTCTAGGAAAATCAAATAGCAGTTCTTCAAATTAGATTAGGGTGTGCGGTCCCCATTGATTCAGTGTTTTTGAAAAATCCCTTTCGTGTCTGTATTCCATTTCCTGTAAAATACCTCGTTGATCAAAATGAACCAAAAAATTGTAAAAGTGTCAAAAAAGGGAACGTCGCCCTTTTGAGTATTGAATCTGATGAAATCTGAGCCCCATCTTGAATCGGGTGTGCCAGATTTCTATGAAGTAAAACGGATCCTAGCAACTCTGCTATGTAATTAAATTCAGGCTCATGCACATGAACGTATGTATTTTGCGTTCCACAAAACACGGATCTGCAAAAAAAACGGATGAAGTCCATGTGCATTCCATATTTTTCGGAACAGAACAGCTGGCCCCTAATAGAACAGCCCTAACCTTGTCACTAATGCGTACAATAATAGGACATGTTCTATTTTTTTGAGGAACGGACGTGTGGACATACGGAAATGGAATGCACATGGAGTAATTTCTGTTTTTTTTTGCGGCCCCACTGAAGAGAATCGTTCCGCATACGGACTGAAAAAAATTGGAACGGAAACGGGAAAAAATACGTTCGTACGTGAGCCATTAGAGATATAAAATGATTGCAAAATATAGTTTTACAAACATATGTTGCTCACCCATAAAAAAAGGCATTTGCAAATATTTAACATTGTCTTCATTTATTGTTGACAATTCAATAGGCAGGGGCATACACAGATCTCCTAGGGTCCCAGAGCAAAACCAATATGTACATGTTAAAGACCCCCAGGCAACGGTCAATGCAAACCCAGATTTCTGACAAATTTATGATTTTTTTTTATGAAGTGAATGAAATATATAAAAAAAAAATTGGAATGAAAAAAGTTGCTTGCTAAGTGCATAGGAATTGATATAGTTTCAATTGATGTCAATGGAAGCTTTCAATTACGTCTTTGTAATCTTTTTGTAGTGAGACTCCCCTAATGTGACTACCAGAAAATGCAATCTATGTCGGGAACAGGAGAAACAGGAGAATCTGCCTCCATGGTAGGTACACCACTATCAATAGGTCACTAGTAAGGAGAGAGTTTGGGCCCATTCAGGAGCAGTAATGCAGCACCCATGGCCTGATATGCACCCCTCTGTGTGTCGGTATAGGTTGCTTTACAAAGAACCTGTGGGATGTTCTATAATACCCCGGAGTGGTATTACCATTTCTGCACTCTGCTACTGTCTCTAATTGTTAACCAGAATGACATCTTTGTATTTATTTCCAGGTACTTCACCATTGTGCATTGATATTATTGTTATGCAACTGTTTTGCTCATGTAATATGCCTGGTTCACCAGCAGGTGGCAGCGTGTATGGCAGAGCTATCTTTAGATAGAATGGAACTCACAATTCCATTCTCCCCCTTTTGGGCAGAAGTGGGTCAGTCCTGCTTCCTACCAGAAGGATGGGTTGCAGTTCTAGTTCATTCCAGTTTTGACTCGATAGTGGAGCTGAGAAGACATGAAAGATGTAGTAGTGAGGGGAAAGTTCCACCTCCTGCAGCAGAAGTAGGTAATCAAGCACCATGACTCCTTACAGATCTACAGAGTGTCACGAGGGGGTCAGCAGCCAAAAGCACCCCATTCCAGAGATATTAGAACAGCCCTGAAGTCCATCTACTAGACTAAAGCCGAGTTTAGCACAGCATAGATAGAAAGCAGAGTTCTCACGTTTGCCTGCCAGTTTATGCTAAAACCTGCTGGAACCAAGAGAAAGCCTGAATATTGTCTGGATGCAAGTTGATGCAAGTAATGCTCTTGAACTTTATCAAGGTCTGGACCCGATTTATTCTCCATCTCCACCATTACTATTGCCCTTTATTGCTTCGGAGCCTAACCCTGGGGGTCGACTGTATCCAGGTAGGAGCACCGTGACACATAGAAAACTATTATGGCCGAACCACACCACTCGGTATTCCTATGAAACTTAGGACATGATCAGCCCTGGGGGGCGGCAGGCTGCATGTTCTATGACATGCTTTATTACTATATTATATATGCCTTACCTAGGTCTCATATGGTAGCACATGGAATGCCTCTGACAAATGGAACTACCGGGATTCTGTGTGCTCCTATATAGAATGATGCATATGATAACCCGCCATTCTATATTACAGATGAAATATCAATTAGATATTTTCAGACAATGGCTTCATAGAAGTGGCAGTACAAAGGGGCAGGGGGAAAGCAAATTTCACTTGTGCTACTTATAATTGATACATCAAATCTTTTACTGGGTCATCTTGGCCTAAAAAAGTTAATACAAGGCTACATATGGAGATGCTTCTCCACCGTAGCTTTCCGTATCATGGTTTCATTTACAGAATGAAGTACTTTAAAGAGGTTGTCTCATACTGGCGTTAACAAGGTGAAATGAGACTAAGTCCCGACCCCAGGTGTCTGGAATATAGTGGAGAGGGGTGGCTCTCTGCTGTTTCAAATCTTGAAATCGCGTTGCTCTGATCGATTACCATGGCAGCCTGGACGCTTCTGAAGCTTCCCGTGGCTGCTATGGTAACCGTCCTGCTGCGGTGTACATGAGGCATAGCTCAGCAAGGAGCACATCAAAATCCTAATCACCCTAATAGATCTGTATTAGGGTGAATACGACAAGGGATCAAAAGGTCCAATTTTCTAGCCCCCAAAAGGGGTTAAAAGTCACTGTAAAAGTAAAAAACAATAAAATATTAAGTTTAAATCTCCCACCTTTCCCAATTTTACATATAAAAATACATAAATAATAAAAAATAAACATATTAGGTAATGCCTTGTTTCAAAATGTCAGAAATATTAAAATATAAAAAAATATTTCCTCTGCTTTTATTACCGTAAGAGAAAAAGAATGAAAAACACATGATTCACATTTTTTGTCACCTTTTTTGCTCTTCCTGCATGTTCCTCCTCTGTTTGCCAAGGCTGAGTAGTTGCCAGACCACGAGACAACGCATAGCTTTGCATAGGTGATCTGCTGGCAGACCACTCTGAACTCTACCTAGAGGGGAGGGTGAGGACTAGATGGAGGATGAGGTGCCACGCCCGTGTGTGGAAGGGAGACACCACACTGGATGAAGAAGGAGAGGGAGCAAGGAACAAGACCTGAAATCTAGAGAAGAAAGAAGGACACCTCCTAGTTAAATCCCTAGTCACAGTCCTGACCGGCTATCAGTATGAACAGACCCCAAAGGTAGGTGTGTTCATATGCAGAAGTACCTAGAGTCCTAACTCACCCAGGGCCGGTTCTTTAGTAAGGCAGACCAAGCGGCTGCCTTAGGGCGCAGAGAAGAGGGGGGGGCGGAAAAATGAACTTTTTTTTTTTTTTAAATCACTTGCGGCAAGTTGCGCCGCAGGGCCCCCGGCCACCCACCCTAGCCTGCATGTGCCATGCGGCCCCGATCCTCACACAGAGCGGCAGCACAGCAACACGGTCACTGGGGCACTCAGGGGGTGTGTGACTGGCTCCGCGGCAGGCAGCAGCAGGGACTGGAGCAGCTGTTGGTGACTGTGACTCACACAGCCAGCCCAGACGGACTGTCAACTGCCGTAGGGTAGGTGGTAGGTGATGAGCGCAGAGCGCATATTGTTTATAATTATTACACAACATTAATGGGGGGGGGGGGTCACGGGTGACATGATGGGAGGGGGGACAAATCAAATGTCTGTAGTCTGTGCCATGGAGGGGAAGAAATGTGACATAATGGGGATGATGTGCCATGGGGGGGGGGGGGGAGTGTGACACAATAGAGGGTCATAATGTGATCATAGGGGGGGGGGGCGCCAAAATGTAGCTTCGCTTGTGTTGGCAAAAATCCTTGCACCAGCCCTGAACTCACCCTATAAGACCCTGGTGATAGTGACAGGACTGAGACTACCTGTTCCTCCAGAAAAGAAAGACGAACAGGAGTCTCCCTCAGGCCTACAACAAAGGGCAGGGGAAAAACAACACACAGATAAAACAAAATAAAATGCAAAAGGGAAATGAAACACTTAACTTTCCAGTAGCTATGGCAGCGACAGGAACCAAACACCAGCAGACCACAGATACCACTGAAGCTATAAACCGTACAGCATTGTGGGAGAAGCAACTATTAATAAGGAAAGTTAAATGACCGCAATAGCAACACCTAGAGGTTAAAGGTGTGGCCAGTATCAGAAACAATAACGCCGCCTATTGATCCACAAGGAAACATGTCAGATCAAAGCACGTGTTGCCAGTCTCACAGATCTTCTGACACCCACTGTATCGGGGGCCTCCGTATGTCTCGGTACGTCAGAGGAGAAGGACATTGGCGAATAAATCCCAGCATTACAATGCAGAAGTAGCATTGCCATCATCTGGCCAAGTTGCTGGTGTGCCTGGTCTGGAACCACATTTACCCAGTGGGCTGTGAAGACATATATTGTCCTTCATTATAGTTACAACTCCATATGTTAGCACTGGCGTGAACTGTACTAGACCCCGAGAGGCCCAAGGACTGGCCGACCTTCTGCTCAACGTACGTGTGCAGGGCTGGTACAGCTTTTTTGGAAAAGTAAGGTCGGCTTGGGACTCTCCACCTTGGGTGGGCACAAGCCATCAGTTCTCTAAAATGTGCAGAGTCAACTACATGGAAAGGGAGGGACTGTAGTGTAATAGGGGTACAGATGTATGGGAGGGTTAAAGAGGGGAGCATCCGTTATTTGGGAAAGTGGTGCGAGAAGGGAACATGTTATTTAACTGTTATTGCTGAATTGTTATAAAAATGTGAATTGTCATGTCTCTTGATCCCTGCAAGCCTCTAGGGGTGTAGTGAGGAGAGTTGGCCACTAGAGGGACCCCTAGGATAGATATATAAAAAGGCTTAGTGAGGGGAGGAGGAGTTCAGTTGAGTTAAGATGTAGTTGCAGTTCAGTTCAGGCCCCTGAGCCTGGTGAAGCCAGGGAGACCCGGGTCTACGGCCTGGGGAAGGGTGTGCAGTTGAGGAAACAGCCGGAAGGGTCCTGCCTGGAGGTAAATATAGACAACCGGAGATAGGAGGACGCCAGTTCCAAGGGCCAAGTGGGATAATACCCTTAGGCCGGGCTGAGAAACTGAGGAACAGAGCAGGGAAGGAAAGAATCACTGGATACCAGCCGGACGGGGCTGAGGACACAGAGCAGAGCCTGAGTGAGGAGAAACACAGGAAGGGCGCAGGGATCAGGAGGTATGCTACCCATGTCCTGCATTGATGGCCCGTTGGTGTACTGTTCACTGGAAAAGGTCTGCTGAGACAAAAAGGTGATTGTTCCCTGGTTAAGTGTGTGGCCGGCAGAGGAATCTGCTTGATGTTGAGAAACGTTTGCAACCCTTTAAGTAAAGACATTGACAATTCAACTGAATCGCCTGGTCTTTAATTATTCCCGCTAGCAGGGGAGTGCTACAGCTGCTAAACACTGAGACCACCATCTTGAGCAGAAGACGGAAGAGATCCATAAGTCCATTAGAAGCATACCTCTCAGGTGGGTGACGCACTGCACCACAACACCCAGCATGCCCTGGTCCCCCCTGACCCCTAGGTAACTTACAGTAGTACCAGCAAATTAGCCATGTGCACATTCAGCTTCTGCGCTGTTGGATGATTGCATGCATACTGTTGTCTTTTTGCAATCACCTCAGTGATCAATTGCTGTCGAAACAAGTGACAAGGAGGAAGAGCATCAGGAGCAACAGACGACGGTGCAGGCTGGTGGGAGATGCAGTAGTTGCTGCATCAGGCAGTAAGACTAAATGAGTGGCACGGTTCACCCACGCCACTTTATGTTGACGCTCCATGTGTTGACGCAGGGCCGTCGTGCCAACATTAGCACCCTGGCCATGCTTAACCTTCTGCCCACAAATCCTGCATACCACCACGCTATTGTCCCACACTGCGTATGGCATTTTTCCTCCACCGCTGCGTGATGCCTGCCTGCTGCTGCTTATATGAACATGTGCACTGCTAGTGTGTTCCTCACAGGTAATCTCCCAAGTGGCACCGCTCCAGTGTGTGGCTCCAGATCTTCCACTGCTTCCACCCTGCTGGCTCACAGGCACACTGCCATCCTGCTGGCTCACAGGTATGCTGTCACCCTGCTGTCTCACGCAGGGGCCTAGTTAAAGGCTCATGGGCCCTGATGCAAGAGTTGTGCTTGGGCCCCCCTTCCCTCAGTGCTTTGTAGCCAGCGGCAGGGAAGCACATAGCCTTTGTGCTGTCTGAGAGAAAAATTTAAATGGCACGCCCCCTCCTCCCATGCCAAATTCTAACCCTAACCCCTTCCCCCCAGCCAGAGTTGTAACTTGACCCGCATGCACTTTCCATAATACTGGTGTGTTCTTATGCAGCACAAGGGTCTTTTGGCCCCTCAGGCTCCTGGGCCCAGTGGCAACTGCTACCTCTGCACCAACTATAGCTACGCCCCTGGTCTCATGGGCAAGCTGCCACCCTGCTATCTCACAGGCACACTGTCACCTTTGCCACCGACGATGATGATGCCCCCGCTTCACCTGGCTCCCACGTGCGATCGGCTACATCATGATCTACAAATGTTTGGTCATCACTTGTGTCACCCTCACTTGTCTATTGTGCATGTCCCTGACCTCTCGCAACATGTGCTCCCACTTGACTATCATCATTGGTAGTTGCATGCCTAAAGGAGTCCGCATTGGACCTCTCCTCCAAGTCTGGGCTGGCCTGTAACGGCTGACTGTCCTCACAAAATTAATCGTCGCTGAAAAGTAGAGCAGAGCTGGTGGCTGTCATTACTTGGCGAGCAGAAGGAGCAGCAAAAGCAGGAGACAGGTTCAGGACAGGTGAGGGCATAGAGGCAGTTCCTGGGCCATGCCAACTAAGCGTGGTGTCAGAGGAACCCACAAATCCCTGGCTGTGTGTATCTGTTGTCACTTGAGATGATGTTGAAGAGTGCGTCAACCATTGCAGTACAGCTGGATTGATGGTCCAAACACGACCGCTGGATGACAGTGGCAGCTCTGGCCTATTGCTGCGGCTGCTACCACCATTCCCGTTCTTCTGCTGCTACTTGTGCCGGCTACGGCAACTTTTCTGCCACTGCCAGTTTCTTTGGAGGGTCCAGGCAACTGTCTGTTATCCATAGTATATAACAACTGTATTGCTAATAGAACGGATTAACTATGATATAAATTTCACTCCACTGCACACTTATGTACAGAGCAATAAATTACACCTGCCTGTAATACCGATGCAATGTAATGCTACAGCTAACAGAACAGATTAGCTATGAATGTCAGTGCACTGTGCTACGCCGATATATGACACCTGCTTTTAATACTAAGGCACAATAAAATAACGGATTAACTCTGTCAGTGCACTGCACAGTGATGCACATGGCGATATTTGACACCTGCCTTTAATACTAAGGCACAGTAACTGTATCATGGTGGATTAAATCTGATGACGGATTAAATCTGAAGGTCGGTGCACTGCACAGTGCTGTACATAGCGATACAGTCTCCCTGCAGTCTCCCTGCACTCTCCCTCTCCAATATTGTCCTATGAACACTTTGTAGAAATGCTGTCCCTAGCGCATGAGCGCTTTTTACGTCTCTCCCTATGCTCAGCCCCTAGGACAGTGGTGGAGACCATGCAGGATTAGGCTTTTATAGGGTTGTGACAGGGGATAGCTACCTGTGGATTGGCTGGCTGCATGGCGTTCCTGGGATTCTTAGTTTCATTGTGTAACACGTGCAGCCACCATTTTATTAAATGCGTGGAAATTGGGAAGTTTTCCTAAATTTTGGACTGAATACCACTTCGAATGCTTCACTTCGCTCAACACTAATGCCAGCATTAAAAAAAAAACTTTTAGGGTACTTTCATACTTTGCAGCGTGTGGATCCGGCAGGCAGTTCCGTCCCGCCAGATCCGGCTTACTGCATGACAACTGAAAGCATTTGTAGACGGATCCGGCTTGCGGATCCGTCTACAAAAGCATTGCAAGTGCGGATCCGTCTCTCCGTTTGCCATGCAGATAGACAGATCCATCTTGTATTTTTTTCACAGTTTTAAAGGTCTGCGCATGCGCAGACCGGAAGGACGGATCCGTCCTTCAGTCATTTCTTAATGCCGGATCCGGCACTAATGTAAGTCAATGGGAATTAATGCTGGATCCGGCATTCCGTCATGTGTTCCGGCATTTCAGGACGAAGATAAAACCCCAGCATGCGGCGGTTTTGCCAACATCAAAAAAACGTTCACATACTGAACGGAAGACAACCTGATGCATACTGAACGGATTTCTCTCTATTCAGAATGCATGGGGATAATCCTGATCAGTATCTTTCCGGCATAGAGCCCCGACGATGGAACTGTATGCCGGAAAAAAAAAACGCCAGTGTGAAGTTACCCTAAGTGCAGTTACTATGCTTTTTACACATATTGGTGTTGGCTGAT
Source organism: Bufotes viridis (assembly GCA_033119425.1). Lineage (NCBI taxonomy): Eukaryota > Metazoa > Chordata > Amphibia > Anura > Bufonidae > Bufotes > Bufotes viridis. Next base: position 554,520,606 of record CM065590.1, on the reverse strand, counting down.
AGTGGTAATAAAAAAGAAAGAGTCATTTGCCAAACCCTCTATGCCAGAAAACTGGCCTAAAAAGTCACAAAATGCCATTTGCCAAGCTCCGCCAGAAGGCAACTCAGACAACCATCCTCATCCAAATGTGAACATGCATTCAGGGAATAGAGGGGATATTCATTGATCCCCCTTTAATCACTTATATAATACACTATAATACTTTTGTATTGCAGGGTACTGTGCTGTCAACACTATCCTATCAGGATGAAATTAGTGTGTGCTTGCTGTGTAATAGGAGTACAAACATGACAGGCTTAGGTGTCTTTACTACTGACAGCAACTCATGGGAGGGTCATCGAGTGACAGAGAGAGCCCCCTCCCTCTAAATGCTTAAATTCCATTGTCATTATTGACTACACCATCTGATTGGTTAAAGTGCTAGGATTGGAGATCTGTCCTATTCCCGGCCATAGCAGGGGCTGTATAAGGCCTTATTCACATGTCCGTAGTGTTTATGGATCCACAAATTGTGGATTCATAAACACACCCGGCTGGGAGCCCCATAGAAATGTCTATTCTTGTCCGCAATTGCAGGCAAGAATAGGACATGCTCTACTTTTTTGCGGAGCTGCGGCCGTAAAAATGATGCATTCACTGTCAATGGGTCCGCATGTATTCCGCAGAATTGCGGAATACATGCGGACGACATTGCGGACGTGTGAATAGGGCCTAACACAGCTGGCATCCGCCATCTATAGAGCCCTGAGCCCCGAGACATGTGATGTACATGTTTGTCACACATCAAGAAGGAGTTTAAATTCTGTTTCAGATGCTAGTATAAAAGGACACTTCCAATAATTCAACATTCATAGAAAACATTTTTAAGAACTTTTGACTGTTTTTTTTCAATTTGTCAGTACTATACTATTGAAAACGGAATGCAAAATAATGTCTTTCTGTAACAGTCAGCACAGAGAGATAAAGCTACTATAGCTCTTTGTATAATAGTAGATTAGTAGAATTAGGATAAGATTTGATAAAAATAGGTCCATAGAAGACCATTGCACTTACCAGTCATCCCCTTCCCTCTCTGGTCGTAGTGGTGGTCTGATGGAGACAGTCAAGTGAGACTGATTGCTTTGCTGAAAGTCAAAACAATGAGTAACTTAAAAAAATGATATCCAGGAAACCATCCACACGTTTAACAGAAAAAAAAATTGCATAGAATATTCACATATAAGTTGTTTATATGTGATAAAAATAGTAGTATCCCTTTACAGCAAGCAGGGAATGCATTACACATAGTTTTTGTTTGCTTTCTTTACTTGTGATATGTTTTTTGGGTGTTTTTTTTTTAAACTCGGTATGCTGTAGGTGTGGTATTTTAATGTGTCTTCCCATAGGCTTCTCCATCGAAAAATGAATTACTCCTCTATATTCAGTCTTCTAGTGCGGAATAGACATCATAAAGCTTGGCGTTCTGTTCTGACGTGAATCCCTTTACTGCTCCAACGCCAAAACTTTAATTAGCCGCCTCTGTGCCCACCCTGTTAATAATCTGCCCCACCACTTCCCCAGAAGGCAATGCTCCAGGTCTAGTCTGCTGTGTTTTTCCAGCCAGAGTGATAAATGACCCTAATACATCGTGTCTAGACACCGTGCATATATCACAGGCAGATGTATCTGTGACATGTTATTATTTTACCTTATCAGAATATGCACATCCCACCCGGCCATAACTCACACCGAGAAACTCTCCATCTGAATGAGAAATGCTCAGTGCTCAGAGTGGCTTCCAGGGAATGTCTCTATGCTTATATATACAACATAGGAGAGAGTTTGGCTTGAGAGATTAACACAGCTTGAGGCAGCGGCTCGATCTGGATGCTAACATTTACAAATGCACAAATTATGACACATTTTGACAGTGTTTAAAAGGACAAGAACATAAATAAAATACATAATATTTTCGTGTAATAAAAGTAACTGTGGAATTTACTGTATAAAATATTTCTGTGCTGATTCTTATATATAAATATGTATAAAACATATTCGGCCAAGGAGAAAGTAACTAAACTTACAGCTTGTCAATAGTAATGTGAAACCAGGCAAATGGTATTTGACCCGTGGGAATAATATCTCACATACAGTATATGCTTAAAGCCAAATGTCCACAATCAATTGCAAAAGGGACAGGGTTTATGCACATTTTTCTATTTGGCATTTCTCAGGAGGGCATGTCCAGTTGAACAAGGCAGGGCTTACAAAATACCCACAGTTTGGAATTCATACGTTGGTAAGTAGGTTTTGTGTTTAAAGGGGTTGTGCCAAGTTTTCAAGTTATCCCCTATCCACCAATCCCAAGACCAGGGGTCCTGGTCCCCCTGTCCTGATGGAGCAGCAGGCTAAGCATGTGCCCTGCCACTCCATGCATTCTCTGTGGGACTGCCGGAAATAGTCAAGCACCTGCCGCCACACTAGAATGGGGGAACTGGACCCTTGGGATCAGTGGTGGTCCTACAAGACAGGGGATGACTTGAAAACTTACTACAACCCCTTTAAGGTCAATCCAAAAACATAAGTGGTTCTCAAGACTGCAGAACCGAACCGGACTTCCGAACCTACAGCAGCCACCTCTCCTGGGTACTAACTGTGACTCACAGTACTCAGATACCATCTAGGATTTATAGTAGTGCTGAAAGGTAAACCAACTGGATTAAACAAATCACAGAAAAAGCTATATATAAACCATCCTGCACTATATGGTATTAAATGTGCGGATGTATATGGCTACATTTACAAAATACCAGAAAATAATGCACTATAAAAATAGATGCAAGACATATGGACTAACCCCTCACTCTTGATAAAAACTGAGACACTTGGTCAATACATTTTGATCAAAATACATCTAAGCCCACCTACCAGCGACAAGGTGGCACCTTCATGTGTGAATACAGTATGCTCCTATACTGGGAAGTGAATTTAAAGTGCTCTTTTGCCCCACCTATCTAATAGGTGACCTTGATTATGGTAGTACATATAGGTGTGTGTGTCTCTCCTCCCACCGGTTGCTGATGCACGTGGAGGTAACAAGGGGCAGCACACCATATGTGCGGGGACTGTGCTCCTGAAAAATGCACCACAGCATGAATAGTTTAGCATAGGAACCCGCCTGAACTGAGACCACCTTGTCGCTGGTAGGTGGGCTTAGATGTATTTTGATCAAAATGTATTGACCAAGTGTCTCAGTTTTTATCAAGAGTACACAATGACATAAACTTCTTTCAAGCATTAGTCCTCGAGACATTATGGGTATTAGAGCTACAATGCCGTGCATTATACACTGGCTCTGCTTGGTATTGCATCTCAGCCCCATGCCCTTTAATGGGACTGAGCTGCACCTAGGTCATGTGACTGATGAATGTGACGTCCCTGGTCTAGGAAGAGGTCTCTGTGCTCACAGGAGCGCCGTGGCCTCTTCAAGCAGCTGATTATTGGGGGTGCCAGGAGTCAGACACCCAATGTTCAGATATTAACGAACTATCCCTAGGACAGGCTGTCAATATCAAAATCATGGGCAACCCCTTTATTACAAGGCTCAATGCTTAAAAGGAGCAAAACAAAATGGCATACGAATGGCCATTCAGTTATAAAAAGGAAAAAATCACAGAAGATCTAATACTTACAAGCTGTAGTCTGCCCCTAGGTTTGACACTGGCATCTCTGAATGGACATTGTTACGTGTGTGCAGGGACACATCCCCAGTTGAGATCACCGTTTGTCAATTTATTCATAAATTTCAAGGAGGAAATGCAGATGAATGAATGAAAAGAGTTATATGATGCTCCAGAATTCTTATTTCATAGGAATACAATTACCATAATTATTAAAACAGACATGTCAGAAAAGTGGACGGGTGCTCTTTAAATATACCCGGCATAAATAATGAACGTTAACATTGAAAGCTTGTATTACATAATAAATAGAGAGGCTCCGCAGTGAAGGACATGGCAGCTAGCCACCATGACGTCACCGCATACAGAAGATTTATACCTTTCTCAGAAGTCAATGAAGTGTGCTTACAGTATGTACAGTCTAGTGCACTACACTTTATTAAAAGCTATGTTTGGTATACGGCACGTTCTTGTCTGGTAAATAGAGATCTGTTCAATAAAGGTTTTATTTTGACTTCTTTAGATGGACCATATATGTGACCATATATGTTGTTTTCTGCTCTTTTTTGTATTTTTGGTATACAGTGTCCTGTACCTTAAAAGCGTAATGTGACCAGTGAACAAAGGATATTTATAAGACAGCTGCTCAAGATTGTTACAGGCCCTATTGCATATAATGAATATTTGTTCTGCTTCTATAAACTTTTCTCTCATAGTAATACTAGCGGTATTATTATTTGTAATGGTGATTATTATTATTATTATCAGCAGGGCTTGTCTGGTATATCTCATATCAGAAATATATAGCATGACATCTTCATTGCAGTGTATAGAGTTATATCTTGTCTTGAATGATGTGGAGCACCTCTCTCCGTGACAGGCATCGTATAATTGTCAAGCAGGCATGCAGCCCGTGTCCTTGTCATACATTAATGAGAATTCTATAAAACAATCCCTTCCGTGTCACACGGCTCCCTCAATAGTTGTCACATCACGAAAAAGACGAAAAAAGTGCGTTTTCTTATCTATATAGGCTAATCGCAGTCACAGTATGCAGTAGCTACCTGCACAGAGGTGTTTGTCTATCGCCCCTTCTTAATTTTTATTATTAATATTTTCTATGCTTCTATCTTTTATGCAATAAGCGTAAATATAATAATTAGAGATGAACGAAGTATTGGAAAATTTGATTCAGCTGCTTCACCAAAATGTACCAAAAAAAAAATCGCTTTGTCACAAATTACTTCGTCACGAAGCGCATTTCTTTGTAAGTAGTGGCTCCCCGTCATTGTACCTCTTAGAGGCTGCGTCATCACTGATATCTGAATGCAATAATACAGTGTAAAATAAAAGAAAAATGAATAAAATCATATTAACCCTTATCCATTTGGCCGGCCGCCGCCATCTTGAAGAGCTAGCGCGAAATCTTGGGCGGCCTGTGATGACATCATCATCACGTCGCCTGGCGTGGTGATGTCATACGTCACCGTGCACGGGATTTTATGCAGGATCCTAAATTAAGAGGGTGGCAGCCGGATCTTCGCACTCAAGCGAAAGAGGGAAGTATGATTTTTTCGTTTTTCTTTTACCCCGTTTCAGTTAAAATCGATTCATTACCAAGAAGCAAGAGGAAATTTGGCTTCACGGTAAGTTGAATTTACAAATATGACTACTTTTTTTGGTTGTTTGTTGCATTTTTGAAAAAAATGATTTTTAAGTTTCTCCATATTCTGAAAGCCATAGTTTTTTTTTTGGGTGACTGTCTTATGTAGGGGCTCATTTTTTTCGGTATGAGATGACGGTTTGAATGGTACTCTTTTAGGGTGAATATGACTTTTTGATCGCTTGGTATTACACTTTTTGTGATGAAAGGCTTTTTTGACACATTTTTTAATATTTTTTTTTTACGGTGTTCATCTGAGGAGTTAGGTCATGTTATATTTTTATACAGCAGTTTGTTATGGACGCAGTACCTAATATGTATACTTTTTAAAATTTATTTATGTTTTAGGCCCTATTCACACGTCCGCAATGTAGTCTGCATGTATTCCGCAATTTTGCGGAATACATGCGGACCCATTGACTGTGAATGGGGCTGGGAACGATGCGGAGAGCACACACTGTGCTCTCCGCATCCGATTTTGCGGAGCGCGCCGCCGATCTTCCGGTCCGCGGCTCCGCAAAAAAAATAGAGCATGTCCTATTCTTGTCCGCAATTGCGGACAAGAAGAGGCATTTTCTATGGAGTTCGGGTAATGTGCGGTCCGCAAAAATGCGGAATGCACATTGCCGGTGTGTCCGTGTTTTGCGGATCCGCGGCTCCGTGGATCCGCAAAACTCTTGCGGATGTGTGAATGTAGCCTAACACAATAAAAGCATTTTTGAAACAAAAAAAAATCATGTTTCAGTGTCTTCATATTCTGAGAGCCATAGTATTTTTTTTTTTTTGGACAATTGTCTTAGGTAGGGTCTCATTTTTTGCAGGATGAGATGATGGTTTGATTGGTATGATTTTGAGGTGCGCATGACTTTTTGATCGCTTGGTATTTCACTTTTTGTAATGTAAGATGACAAAAAATTGCTTTTTTTACACCGTTTTAATTTTTAACGGTGTTCATCTGAGGGATTAGTTTATGTGATATTTTTATACAGCAGGTTCTAACGAATGCAGCGGTATCTAATATGCAAACTTTTTTTATTTAATTTTACACAATAACATCATTTTTGAAACAAAAAAATCATGTTTTAGTGTTTTAGTCTGATCCTCAATATTTTGTGTTTTATTTTTGATATTTTTACTTGCAACTTTATTTTTTTATTATGGAAAACACTTTTTTTTTACTTTTAATTTTTGTCCCACTCTGGGACTTCAATTTCTGGGATATGATCCCCTCTGCAATGTATTACAATACAACCTGTATTGTAATGCATTGGCTGTCAGCTTTTTTTGCTGACAGCATGCCTGTGAGACCCAGCCTAAGGCCTCATGCACACGACCGTGGGTGTTTTGCGGTCCGCAAACCGCGGATCCGCAAAACACGGAAGCTGCTCCGCGTTCCGTTCCGCAATTTGCGGAACGGAACGCGGCCCATTATAGAGATGCCTATTCTTGTCCGCATAACGGACAAGAATAGGACATGCTCTATTTTTTTTGCGGGGGCACGGAACGGAGCAACGGATGCGGACAGCACACGGAGTGCTGTCCGCATCTTTTGCGGCCCCATTGAAATGAATGGGTCCGCGGCCGAGCCGCGAAATGTGCGGCTCGGACGCGGACCCAAACAACGGCCGTGTGCATGAGGCCTAAGGGCTGGATCTCACAGGCTTCTGTAGAAGACAAGCTCCGATGCCTATGGAGCGTGGGGACCCGATGGGGAAGCGGAGTGCACCCGTACCCTCCACAAACCCTCTGTATGCCGCTGTCAGCTTTGACCGTGGCATACAAGGGGTTGACACACCGCCAGGAGCATTATTCGAATTTGCGATATTTCACGGATATTTGGGTGAATATTTGTCATAAATTAGCAAATTTTATTTTCTTGATTGCAAAAATCGGCAATGTAATATTCGCGTAATGCGGCCACAATACAGGTGTGGGTCACTATTGCTACATTTTCCAAGCTGCTAGAAGCTTCCTGAGACTGGTGAAAATGGTTGGCACGGCAGAATATTACAATAGCCTTACATGCAGATAGAGTGCTCCAATATATTCGCGATTGCGCAAATCGGCAAATAATGATGCGCATATTTTTGCGCAATACGTGCAACTTCACAGTTTCACAGGTCTGACTACATATTAGTAAGTGATTGGTGTACTAAGTATTGTTGTGAACTTGCCTGTAGCATGTATGTATGGACAGATCACACTACCTAACACCCTGCACTGGAACCTATCAGCTACACTATATCACTATCTAACTCAGTGTTTTTCAACCTTTTTTGTGCGAAGGCACACTTTTTTCATGATAAAAATCATGAGGCACACGACCATTAGAAAATGTTAACAAAATTAAACTCTGTAGCCTATAAGCCCTATATTGACTATGTAAAGTAATTCTCGTCAACGTGTCTTGAATAGGAATGAAATAAACACAAAGAAATTATTTTATAATTGTTCATATTTCTTACTCAGTGCGAAACCTGGGCCTGTTTGGCTGAACACAAAGCTGATATTCTGTCAGGAATCGAATTCTCGTCAAAGTGTCTTGAATAGGAATGTAATAAGAATAAGCTGAAAAGGCTTTTCCTGCCACCCCCCCCCCCCTCCCCCTCCCTCGGGCTGGTCAGCGCAGGGGCAGGGCCCTCACTCACACTGCCCTGAGCTAAGGGCTTTTTCTGCCCAGCGCCCGCTAATCTCTCAACCAACAACTAACGGCCCCCCCCAGACATCACATTTGCCTGTAAAATTACCTGCTGCTGCTGAGACAGTGCAGCAGGTGCATCCTGAGCTGAGGGCTTTTTTCCCGCCCGCTCATCTCTCACTGTCGAGTTGCCCCCCTCCCCTCTCCTCTCCAGACCGGGTGGTGCGCTTGGCTTGAGGCGAAATTGGCGAATAAAATAATGTGCGTGCCTGTGAATGAACTTACTTACCTGCTCCTATGGCTCCTGTCCTGGCTCTGGATGATGAGTCCCGTCCTCCTTCCCTCTCAGTCTCTCCTCCGGCTCTGCTCCGCCTACGAGTAGCTCTGCTGTGCAAGTTCACGCAGGGCGCATGCTGACGCTCTGTCACGCAGGGCGCATGTTCCCGAATCCCGCGAGACCTGCCGCGACCTCGAGAATTCGCAGGTCTCGCAGGATTGACGCCGACCACCGTGCTCGCTCCTGCCCGGGCCCTGCAGCGCTGATCAGACTAACCGCAATATCAGACTAACACCAGACAATATCTCACGGCACACTAGTGTGCCGCGGCACAGTGGTTGAAAAACACTGATCTAACCTACACTGACTATCTCCTACTAACTATCTGTATTATATATATCAGCTAACTAACTATCTAATGTAATGTGACAGCAAAGCACAGAGCACAGCAATGACACTGCTGTCTCTCAGAACTGAAAGAAAAACCTGCATACAATGGCTGCTAGGGAGATTCTTATATAGTAAGGGGTAGGCAACTTTCCTATTGGTTGCTAGGGATGTTTCTAAGCGCAGACAAAGACATTTTAAGCCTTCTCATTGGCTCACAAGGAAGAAGCAGGGAGGGATCATGGGTTCAGAGGAAAAAAAATCTAGAATATTCGCGAATACGAATATATAGCACTATATTCTAAATATTCGCGAATTCTCCAAGTGGCGATATTCGCAATAAAAATTTGCGATTCGAATATTCGCTCCCAACACTTCCCCTTATCTCTGCTCTCTGACATTATAAACACTCATTATAGCTGAGTCCTTATCTTTCTGATAAGAATGTGGCTTAAATAAGTGTTTATGACCTCTTAGTAGTTGAGAGATAAGGGTTATTAGATGACCTGTACAAGGTGAAAGTACCAGCCCCACAGTAGAAAAACAGTTGACCCTTTGTGACAGAATGGCTTAATATTTTTAATAATGTCCAATTGAAAATATGATTTTTAGCCAAAAATGAGTAAAATGCAATCATAAACAAAAATTGCCTCCAAAGGTGTACATAGCCTTTAACATGAATGGTACAATACAGGTGAATTAGGGAATTGCATTCACTGTGATTTTTTGATGTTTTACATATTTTCACATAGCGGAATCTTGATATTTTATGTTGCCAGAAAAATAAATAAATTAAAAAAATAAATAAACAAACCCTTCACCAGTTTCAGTCACGCATTGCCGTATTTATGACTGTTCATTGTACAACAGTCAAGAACCTAAACTGCAGTTTAGTACATATGGTACCTGCTTTTGCAAGCATTAACATCCTGATACTCTTACCAATCAACTAAACTGCTAATTATACTAATTTACCCATAAGTGTAATTTATAGTTATTCATTTTATGACTATCTATGTCATGCATTGTCTCTGAGCTATCACTTAGTGACCAGGGGTCCATTAACAGCTGCTTAAAATGAATGGAATATCATTCACAGTACCTAAAATACATGTTCAATATGACATATGACTTGTATTGATAGCTGGGAAATTTATCATGATGTGATAAGTACTTATTTTTGATATTTATATCTGCAAAGTACGACCTCTGTCAAGACTGCATTATCATAGTCTGGCCTTTAATCACTGCGCTTGATATAGCAGATTATTTTACTACAAAGAAATTATGGGGCAGATTTACTAATCCTAATCTTAGACCAGTTGTCTGCACCAGATTTAAGACAGGGAGTCAAGCTGGAGGATACATGCTACATTTTTGTCTAAATTCATGCCAACTATGGGTTGGCTGACTTTGAGACAAAATGGTATGCCAGAATTGTGGAGCAATTTTGATGCAAATTGTTTTAGACCACACCCCATTCCTGATAAACCACACCTCTTCCTGTAAGCACCACCTCTCTAGCGAGGTAGACACAGATGCGCCAAGGAAATAAAAAAAATTGGTGCAATTTACCACCAGGTCTAGGCACACCAAGTATGATATTAAGTTGTCCTAATTAAATTCTGAGCACCAAGGTCTTAAAGAGAACCTGTAAGCTTCCAAGACAGTTGAAAATAACCTTGTTGATCTCACAAGAAGAAACCGTATCCTTTATTGAGTTCTGTTGCTATTGGTTACAGTTGACTTTGCTGCGGTAGTGAACTAGTGATATCACCTCAGTTGAACTGTTAAGTGACTGATGCTGAGAACACACTAGCATTGTAAATGTTACAGTATGTTTATGCATGCCATTATATCTTCCATGTCAGTCATGTGTATTGTGTGATGTATTATGCCAGTTAATGTGCTTTTTCAGAGGACCTATTAGCAGAAACAAACAGGAATACTCCTTGGTAGGGTTGATCCTGATGATTAAAGGTTTGGGACTTCAAGGCAATTTTTTTAATTAATGTATTTATTTTGGGCTAAAAATTTGCAGCAAATTTTGTGATATGTGCGGATTAAGTGCATGATAGGCCCGGGGTTGTCTAGCCAACTCGGGCCCCTCCCTCCATTTCAGTTAAAAAAAATTCTGTATGAAGAGGCTGTGCCACAGTATCTTTCTAGGCCATATGACATCACATTTATCGTTCACATGGCCTAGCTGCAGCTCTGTCCCATCTGAGTGATTGGGGCTGAGCTGCAATACCAAGCGCAGTGCTATCAAATGGACAGCGATGTGCTTGGTAAGGAGCAAAGAGGCTGCAGCGCTCCCTGGAACATCGCGGTCTCCTCAAACAGCTGATTGGCGGGGGTGCCAGGAGTCTGACCCCCACCATCTCATAACTCTTTGAGTACAGATGTCATAGATGTTACCTGCAGTCCTATGTAACACTCAACATAAGACTGTGAACTATTGTGTCATGTGGGGTGTTACATAGGACTGCAGGGAACATCTACTACATTATCTGTACACAGAAAGTTATCACTGTTTTCTGGGCTGTTACATAGGACTGCAGGTGACAAATAAAAATTTTAGTTGCCAAATTTAAAATACATATGATTATGATAAAAAAGACTTAGTGGAGAAGATGAGATTCAGGTCACAGTAGTGAGCCAGCTCTACATATAGGAGAATACAGCACCACATACCTCTTACATCCAGTGTCATTTAAATCTTCTCTTTTCTCTTTCTCCTCCGTTTGACCCAGACCACCATGACAAATTCTTTTAGCCACATCTCGCCTCTACAGAGATTGTTACAGAGACACGTTAGATTTCTCATTTATCAAACTGGTGTAAAGTAGAACTGGTTTAGCTTCCCATAACAACCAATCAGATTCCACCTTTCATTTTTCAAAGAAGCTGTGAAAAATGAAAGGTGGAATCTGTTGCTGTGGGCTACTAAGCTGGTTCTGCTTTACACCACTTTGATACATTATCCCAAAGGTCCCTATAGTGTCTACAGCAGTTATAAATTATGTCCCCTAGAGTGCCCCCAGTAATAATAACACCCTATATTTTGCTTGAGGTAATAATACCTGTATAGTGTCCCCAAAAATAATGTCCCCTAAAAGCAACGCCCCCACACTGCTCCTATACAGTAATTTCCCCCACACTGCCCCCACATAATAATTTCCCCCACACTGCCCCCACATAATAATTTCTCCCACACTGCCCCATATAGTAATTCCCCCCACATTGCCCCATTTAGTAATTTCCCCCACACTGCTCCATATAGTAATTCCCCCACACTGCTCCATATAGTAATTCCCCCATACTGCCCTCCCATGAAATCATTTGCCCCCACACAGCCCCCATAAAGTAATTCTTCCTCACACTGCCCCCATGAAGTAATTTGCCCCCATGTTATATAATCTGCCCCCAATGAAGTGATTTGCCCCATGTAATAATCTGCCCCCATACTGCTCCCCCTGAAGTGATTTGCCCCTACACCGACCCCATGTCCTCCTCTGGGCCCCAAAGTTGGCACACACAGGAAAAAAAAACAATAAACTTAAATCTAATACTTACCTGTATCCGGGATGGTGAGGCAGGCAGCAGGCGCGCAATCCTCATTGTGCTGCATCCTGGCGCAGGCGCACAATGATGTCATCACGCACGCCTGCGCAGAGATTATACTACCACATAGGCCTCAGGCCCACTAGGCCTGCAGCCTATGGCGTTGATCGACAGCGGGGCAGGGAAGTATGCGCTCCCGTGCCCCGCCGTAGTATGTGTGCATTTGGTTCGGCGTTGGGCCCCCCAGCGATGCTGCTTACCCGAACGTCCCTATGTTAATCCGCCACTGGTGCAATTAAAACAATGAATCTATTTGGAGACTGTCTCTCCTGAGTTCCATCAGCCGACGGCTCTTGTGAAACCTTATCTCTGATCTCCTGACCTTATGAACATTCATTTAAGCCATATTATTATCAGTTTGATAAGGGTTTAGCTATAAAGAGTGTTAATGAGATCAGAGATAAGGCTTCACATGTGCCATCAGCTGATGGAACTCAGGGGGGTCAGTATGCAAATAGACTGATTTTCAACAAAATGCATCACAAGAATTGTTGAATTTTTTTTTTTAAAGACCAATTGAAAAAATTATTTTTAGCCCCAAAATGAGGTAAATGCAATCATAAAAAATTGCCCTGAAAGTGCTGCACTGCTAACCTGCTCTTCTTGCTTCACACTGGAGCAGGTCACCGTCACTGCCCCCTATTGGCTGCATCCCTCTCTTTACCCCCCACCCCACGGGGAGATGCTGTGATGGCTGTGGAGGGATCCAGAAGGACACAGGATTTGGGGACCATGTAAGTATTACTAAGTATTAATAGGACCCCCAATCAGACCTCAGATCAAACCCCCAATGTTAATAAAACCCCCTAACAGACCTCAGATCAAACCCCAATGTTAATAAAACCCAAAATCAGACCTCAGATCAGACCCCCAATGTTAATAAAACCCCAATCAGACCTCAGATCAGGCCCCCAATGCTTAAGACCCCCAATCAGACCTCAGATCAAACCCCAAATGTAAATTACCCCCATTCACACCCCCAATGTGAATGACCCCCCCTTCAGACCTCATTTTAGACCCCCATGTTAAGAACAGACAAAAACAAATCAACTTACCTCTCCTGCTTAGGACACTGCTGTCGATCCTAACATCCAGCAATCTTCCTGGTCTTCCTGCCTCACTGTACTGTGACCCGACGTCGCACAGTGTGAGGTGCTGATGTCCTCAACCTGCAGGAGAAAACCAGGGAGCGGTAAATACACAGCTCAGGGAGCGCTGCATTCACTTCCAGGTCCTCCTGTTCTAATGAGTGCTTCCTTAATGGAAGTGTTCATTAGTATTCGCTCCATAGGATGCACTGACATGGGCCAGTGATGGTGAACCTTTCAGAGACCGTGTGCCCAAATTGCAACCCAAAACCCACTTATTTATCACAAAGTGCCAACACGGCAATTTGCCCTGAATACTACAGCCGGCCTACATTCAATGCGCTGCCTGTTCACAGTGCGCCCTGGCAGGAAAAGTCTAAGGCACATTGGTACACCATAGGCTTTTTCCAGGGTGCGGGTGCCCACAGAGAGGGCTCTGCGTGCTGTCTCTGGCACCCCTGCCATAGGTTCGCCACCACTGTCCTAGGGCAGTGGTATTTATTTTACTCACCTATAGTACTGACATATCCCATATCTAGCCTACATTTTCACAATGACTGCTACCAGATTAATGATCTAGGCCTATTCACCTGCTTGCCCTTTACTTGCCCACTACTAAGGGATCATGTCACATACACTGGCTGCAGTCTTGAACTGATTTTTCATAGGTACTTTCTCCCTTATGTATGCCTTACTGGATAGTTGAACTTTTTACATTCAACACATCAAAGAGAAGTTAAAATATTTCTATCCAACCTCTGAAATAACACTGACACTATCAATGTGGATCGATGACTATATCTGCCTGCTGGAAAGGGCAAACCATTTTCTATCATTTTAAATGAGACTGTCACTACTTCCCATGGATTGAAGTAGATTCGATATCATTAAACCTGTTAGTGGCTGATCTGCTGCAGACAGAACTTTTCCCCGTGGCCTGTTGGGGAAAAGGGCTCATGCTTTGATAATAAGGTGAATTATGTACAATACAGTAGATGTATTAACATTTATACTGCAGTTCTCCCAATAAAAGCTGATCATGAGGATCCCGGTTCTAAAACCTTAGATTTTCTGTTCGACCCATAATTTGCAAAGAGTTGTTTAATAAATTAATTACGTGATTTATAGATTTTTCTTAGTGCTAAGACCTGGATTTTTGCAGAAATTTCTCAGAAACACAGGAACATAACACGCATGGCCACAAGGTGTCATGGCAGACCATGGTCATCGTTCTTCATGGAAAACATTCTGTAAGGAGCAGAAGATCTATAGGTTTTGTAAAGCAAATAGTGTTCGGGAGCATTTTTAGAAACAATAGCAATACGACTCATATAACAGGATCTATGAAGCATTCTAGTTCACGATAGGGAACGATTATATTAAGCGATAAATTAGTATAAAGGAAACGACTATGCAATAAAACGTAATGAGAACTCATAGTATATGTAAGTAGCATCAACCTTAAGCTAATAGAGCTGTCATACGTATCCTTTTAGCTTGTTATATAGTATTGGAAATGTAAGATTTAATCACATTCATTTTGTATCTATGACTATTGAGATTGCAGATTTCTATGTGCAGGTATTGGAAGCAGGAAATAATATCGTAACATTGTATTCCCCTTTAATAGATGCTCTGCGACTGTCCTGGAGACTTAGATCTGACCTTGGTCTCTATTTTGGAAAAATCAGAGCAGATTGATCCCTCCAGGTGACATTGTCACTGAGATGCCACATGTCACCGCGTCACCAAGTCATTCAGCTCATGATGTAAAAACTGTTATTAGGTGTAATAATGCTGCTTGTTAGTACGCCAGTGACAGGTGACAACTATGTCCTATACTGGGGCAGGCAGAGATGGAAAGGGGGGGCTTTGCAAGTAGTTGAAAGCGGGAGGACGTATAACAGTGAGTTGATGGAAGGACAGAGCCAGAAGTTATAGAAATATGAACCTTCGGAGGTTACTGTTTTCCAGAAGTAACTGCAGAATTTACTGGAATGGACTTTTACGAAAAGAGAGAAATGCATTACAGTATAGTCATTTTTTTTAACATAATGACTGCACTATTTTTGTCTCGCCTAATGCATATATGTACGATCATTGGTAGGATTGCATGGATCTAGTGATGAGCAGCATAGGCATTATTCGAATTTGCGATATTTTGTGAATTTTTGGCCAAACATTTGCCAGAAATTCGCAAATTTGAGAATTCGTGATCTCCAGTCATCATTTACTTGATTGCGAAAAACGTTAATGTAATATATTCACGCTAAAATTTCACGATTAGAATAATCGCGATCAACACCATTCGCAAATATAAATATATAGCACTATATTCTAAATATTCGCGCATTTTCGAAATGGCGATATTCGTGATTAAAATTTGCAATTCAAATATTCCCGCACAACACTACATGGATCAGGGGAGTAGATAAAGGCTCATGGGCCCTGGTACAAGAGTTTCGCTTGGACCCCCCTTCCCTCAGTAAGGAAGCACATAGCCTTCGTGCTGCCTGAGAATTTTTTAAATTTGAAATGTCCCCAGGGCCCGGTAACGACTGCTACCTTGGCACCCTCTATAGCTACACCCCTGGCATGGATCATATAGACAAATTTGGCTGCGTTCATATTACATCCAGGCCCTAGGTTTGCCGTTTCCTGGCAGTGTCTACATCATATCCCTAGGGCTCCATTTACCCAACTTATGACTTTGTGTCTGGTGTCAGTCAGTGAAGAAGTCGTTCAGGATTTTATTTTAATTCATCCCTCCAACGATACCTG
The DNA here is from genome assembly GCA_033119425.1 of Bufotes viridis. Lineage (NCBI taxonomy): Eukaryota > Metazoa > Chordata > Amphibia > Anura > Bufonidae > Bufotes > Bufotes viridis. The sequence goes on along the minus strand of CM065590.1, from coordinate 554,504,489 downwards.
TAAAGGGATCTATATTCATCTGCTTCCGTGCTCCCTGCCCCTCTGTTCCAGCTCAGTGGCTCCCAGACTGTCTTCACTGCATTTCTGGTCCCCATATGTCAACTTCCGTATGGATGGGGCACTTAACCACTGCAGCTAATGACCGGCCTCAGCAGTGATGTGATTTTAAGAGGCTTGTCACTGGTGGATCATGTGTCACTACAGTACATGTCACTTCTGAAGTCAGTAATTGGCTGCAGAGGCACATGTGACCCTGTCAGTGCAGAAGTTGACAGGCAGGAACCGGAAGTCTAGCAAAAACAACCCAGGCACCACACAGCAATGGCGTGGAGCAGGTAAGTATAGGTCTCTTCACAGGAATCCCCCTTTAAGTGTATGTTACAGAATTAGTTAGGCAAAGTGGTAGAGCTGTTCTCCTGTAGACAGTCAGCGGACAACGAGGAGTTTGGAGGAGATATCATGCATCACGGTATGCAGGAGTGGTTGGGGAACTGAGTAGAATTATATAAGTATATTAGAAAGTTTTTTTTTTTTTTGCCTAATTTTAATTCTCCAAAAGCCCTTTGAGCAATTTCACATTATGTGGCACTCTTAGTTACTCAGGAGAGGGTCAGTGCCAAATGTTTTAGTCAAGAGCATCCATCAGTCTTGATCTCACTTTGCTTTGCTAAGCAGAGACTAGAGGAACCCCATTGCTTCAGATGTTTTGGGGAATATTGTGGAGCTCCCTACATGAATCTGTCATTTTACATAGCTGACCGCTGCCCCAAAGATATAAAGCAAGAGGTTTTTATTCTCGCTTCATAAGTTGATTCATCAGAATAGGGAAAATACATGCTGCAATGAGGCCACTGTTACGAGCAACAGGTGTTGCGTCAAGTTCACATAGTCACTAACATTGTTCGGGCAGTTGCAATATGCAACTGCCTTGTATTTCAGTTTAGTTACCGTCCAAGCCTTGATTGGTTGATTAGGGTGGAGTGCTGATTGTGAGTCAATTTATATCCAAGCCTCACCTCATTCTGATTTCTGAGTATAGTGTTTGCCATGTGCTTTTCCTCTTAGTTGCTGTTACTCTGATTTTTTTTCTGGTTTAGTGTGTTCTGTGTTTTTTGGTGTTTGTAGTTCCACTGATTTTTGAGTGTTTTCTGTATATTATGGGATCCGATCTGTAGCTTACTGAATTTTATGTGTTTGTAATTTTTTTGTTGCATTGCCCTGGCTGGGTAGAATTCAGCTAGTCAGTTTTGTATTGCTCTATTTCTGTTCACTGCCATTCATCCATCTATCTACCTGTATGCCACACACCTGCCATCTATTCCATTGCTAGATCAACCGTTCGGTTGTTGTGTAATACAGCTCTACTTTAAGGTCTAAGTATATCTGAGTACCATGAGCTCCAGTTAGGATGTGGGAAAGATGACTGCTATAGGTGAAGTCCAGTTCTGCTGTCTTGTGCACAACCAGGGGTCATTACAGCCAATTCCTGAAACATTTTTATTAGGGATTTTTTTATTTTTTACATTCAATTCATCTTAAGTATAGTTTTATGACTGGGTCAAGGATGTCTATGGCTATTGTTCTAAGTCTGTATGATCTTGTTTAAAGTCTTTACAATGTTGGTCTTGCCAGTTAGTTGGTTAGCCATCGAAACACCATAATCACGTAATATGCAACATCAGTGAGTAGAATAAGGGCACTTTTACATGGAACACTGACTGGGCATGAACGTTTACCCAACCAATGCACCATGTAAAAATGTCACTTGTTGGTTGATCAGATCATCTCTGCGAGTATAAAAATGCTTGCTCATTGTCAGTACATCAGGGGTTTTGTTGCTGACAAAATGAGAATTGTATGGGATTAAGAATTATGTCATCAATTGTATGCCACCATACAGGTCAATGACTGCTGGATGTAAATGCAGTAAAGGAAATGTTTACATGTAGTTATTCCTCTGCTGGACTAAAGCAAATAAGTAGATTGTATGTTACGATCATGCAATTCTGTATCATGAAAACTACTACAGAGGTGAGGACACTTAATCCCCATCTCTCCCTCAGTTCCTTGCAGACATCCACAGGAAGATCAATAATGGATTCTATAAAGACAGATAGTGGAAAACTATGGTGTAAAAGGCTTGTTAAAGACATTTTAAGATGAAATTGAAGATTACGATGTGTCTCTGTGTAAAAGTGCATTATTAATACAGCAACATGATGAATAATAATGACCATCACTGTGCCTAATGGTGTGGTAATAGGAAATAAGTGAATGCTTGTAAGGCCTTAGACATGAAGGTTACCTATGAAGCCATAAGTTAATGTATTCTTTAGATATTCTCCCATATGTCTCCACAATAATGCAGGGAATGGAAGATGGACCTGTTTTTAAAAACTTTCTGGAAAGGAGAGAGAGCCTAGCATGCTACTCTGTGTTTCTAGGTAATATATATGCATTGTTTTTTCATTAAGGAGAGCGCCTAGCATGCATGGTGTGTATGCAAAGTATTGTAGGTCAGGCAATGCCTCTCTTTGTTTTTGGGAAAGATATTCAAATTAGCTTTCCTAAGCCTATCTGATGACAGCAGATGTAAGATGTGCTAATTGTCATATATTTTTCCCAGAAATCCAGAGGAAGGCTGACTGGCTTACGATACTCCTCATGCATATAGCCTAGTATGCTACTCTAAGGTCTTCATGGTAGCCTCAAACTGTTCAATCAAAAAGATGGTAGCCTCAAGTGGTAGCCTCAAACTGTTCAGCGACCCATTGTGTCTCTCTCACTCCTGATATGTATCACAACAAAAATTTTAGTTTTTTAGAATTCAAATTTTTTGGTACAATTCCAAACACTTGATTTACTCATCCTTATGTAAGCATCCAATGGGTGAGGTGGTCATAGATGGCAGGTATGTATCACTGAGGCTGCTACTCTCAGTGATATAAGTCCCGGAGGTAGGTTGTGACCGGTGATGCTAGATCACTGAGTTTGTGGTAGCAGGAGTATGGGCCCGGAGATTTAGGAGTGACTGAAGAGTTGGGTGGGAAGGTCACTCCCATACTCCATCCCGGGGGTTCCTACCTCAAACTGGTGGAAAACTAATTAAAAGGCACTCTGCCAGAGAGCAGTGTGTGTGTGCTGGTCTGAGAGGAAGACCCATGGACAAGACCACTATGCAAAGTGGAATCTCTAGATGAAAACCTACAAGCTGGTGAGAAGTCTGTATCACCGCATTTTTTTGTTATTTCCATGAACTGTTATTTTGTTTGCTGAAGCAAGCCTGTATTGTTTTGCTGTGTATGCCGAATAAACTCTGGAAAAAGAGACTGTCTGAATGGTCCGTCTCACATTTAATATATATATATATATATTTGTAAAAATAAATTGTGCAGGCTCCTGATGTAGCTTAACTATCGGTTGAATTACAATAAAAAAAAACCTGTTTAGTAATGTCTATAGGAAAGTACCGTATATGATATATACAAAAAGCAGATGCAAATATGTTGAGTTTTATGTGGCTCACACAGCTTATTATATTCCGTTGTCTTTGACAAATCCAAATTGGAGATCTAAATTTTTAATAGTTTCATTGGACTTTGTGCCATTTTAAGTGGCTTATAATTCTTTCCAAATAGATCATCAGGTCTGGGGTCTTATAGCTAGATGGAGATTATATTATATTTATTACCTTCTCTTTTGTGCTTGGGCTTATTAGGTATTCTGGTTACATGGAGGTTAAAAATGACTATGCCATCCGGGGCTTATATGGTTGGACATTACACAAATTTATAGATGGAACCTTAAAGTGAATGTCCAGCTTTGGACATCCTATCGTTTTAAGGTCCGACATTCTGTCTTGATTCATTTCTTAATATATTTTTATAACAGCAGGAGCTGTTTTTCGGATACAGAACTTCACAGATATGGTATCAAGTTATAAAAGTCCTGATCCAAGAGACCGTCACTCGTGATGGCACTGCTGACGTACCCTCATGTAACCACTACATGGAACGACCTCATCTGCAATAAGGCTTCAATTCGCTGTGTAGGGTGCTCTGCCTCCCCGCAAAGATAAATATAACGTTCAAGAACGGAGATTCAGAAAAAAAAAGGCGGCACTCACCAGCGTCTTCAAATAACTTTACAATTTTTTTGAATTCAAGCGGTGCAGGGGATGAGGGTGGATAACTTACATAACACACAGGCTCAGGTGAGCCATGACGGCTGTTTCGTGCTTCCTAAGGCCCCTACATCTAGTCACGTAGAGGCCTGAGGAGTGAAACGGCCGTCGCCACTCACCTTACCCTGCGTGTTATATAAGTTATCCACCCTCATCCCCTGCACCGCTTGGATTCAAATAAATGGTGAAGTTATTTGAAGACGCTGGTAAGTGCTGCCTTTTTTTCTGAATCTCTGTGCATGTATCAAGTTATAAAGCTTTGGCTGTGGTAATGGAGCAGTAGTGCATGTGCTTGACCACTGCTCCATAGGTCATCAATATCTGTAGCTCAGAGAATCCCTTTAATAAGGGTTATATTACATGCATGCTTGACGGTTCACTATCTAACAAAACTGCCTTCCGGGGCTAAGATTCTGGGTTCAGATCAAGGACACCATCTGCATAGTCCATGCTCCATTTGAAATTTAGATTTTGGACCCCAACGGAGACTGGAGCTGCTGTAACTGATGACAATCTCTGTACAGCACTGCTGAATATTTTGGTGCCATATACATGACTAAAATAGATAAATACTCTAAATGGGATCATTTTACGTATAGTCCACTTGTAAATTACAGCTTTTATAGCATTGTCAATTTCATTTTAGAGGTGACTGAAATTCTGGCACTATATAATACTATGGGGAACCAACTATAAACTATAGAATGGAAAAAAATATATATACACAAGACATTATGCTTATGGCAAACTGTAGAAGCCAGTAATATTAGTCTCTCTATGTTGTGTCGATATACAAAATAGTAGATATTATTGAAGATGCATCATTTCTAATTTGGGACATACTGGACATATTCTTAGTATCAATGGAAAAGCAATAACAAATGACAAGACAGGTGCACACTGCGGTCTTACTAAGCCCTCAAACTGATGTTAAAATTGAGAGATTGGTCAACATATCCTGCTGTGGAGGACATGTCTAAGCCCGAGCACCACGCCACGGTTTATCAAGTAGCTCAGGTCCTAACACTCACCTACCTGTGCCGTATGGGCAATATCAGGGGCCAGTGGACTAAATTACAGAAGTGTAAAGGCCGACTCGCAGAAAACTCCCCAGTTACCTTCAGCATGTAACCATGCCTGCAATGGGAGGAGGGGGAAGGCGGTGAGCCCCACCCAAGACTGGCTGATATGGCCCAGGCCTCACAGGTGCACCAAGATGTAGCCTGTGGATGGAAAACAGGCTACATTTACATAGGAGTTTATACACCTCTAAAAAATTATATATAGAAAACAACTGAAAGGTGGCATGAAGCAGGACGTGCACAACCCAAGATGCAATTGTGCATATATATACAGGGGAGCAGATCCTGCACTTGTGGCCCGTCGCTAATGGCGATCCCCAGCAAAAATGCATACGGTGGAGGATGACCACAGCGGACCACAAGTACCACAACAGACATCCTACACAAGATGGTAATTGTGTGGATGTGATAAACAATATAACAATATAGCAATAACAAATGACAAGACAAGTGCACACTGCGGTCCTACTAAGCCCTCAAACTGATGTTAAAATTGAGAGATTGGTCAACATATCCTGCTGTGGAGGACAATGTCTAAGCCCGAGCACCATGCCAAGGTTTCTCAAGTAGCTCCTTCTGGCAAGTGTTCCGGAATTTTCTCCTGCCAAATACCGTAAAGGGACTGAACTGAATGCTTTCCATTCAGAATGCATTAAGATAAAACTGAAGCGTATTTACTACTGGGTTACTACAGTCCAGTTTTCAATTGAAGTGAATGGGAAATGAGCTGCAGTAGCCTGACATGGCTGCCACACTTTGAACGGAGCTGTGCTTCCTGCATTCAGGCTGCAGGCTTCGGCTAATCGTGGGGGTATGGCGTGTTGGAACCTCACGGATCGGATATTAATGACTTATCCTCAGGATAGGTCATCAATATCAGGACCCTTTAAATGTGTCCGGCTGTGAGGGTGTCAGAAAAAAGGGGAAAGTCAGCAATTTTGGCGCCAAACCAGACCTGTGACAAAATCTGCAACTTTTCTACTCCAGAAAACTGTGTAGAACCTTAATCAATGTCCACAAAATGTCATTCCTGCTCAGGCTACGGGATCTTTCCTTCAAAAATTTGGATCTCACCCTAAAGTGTGAAAAGTTTGCTTTTCTTAAATGTCTTCTGTCTTCTATATCCTCATTTGCACAGAGTTGTCTATAGTAGGTTAGCTCATTAATATTTCTAGAGATCTAGCTGTATAATACAAGCCACATTAATGTAAAATATCCTGGAGGAAAAATGAAGGCCTGAAAATAGAAATTGCCTTTAATTTGATGACTTCTGTGATTCTGCAGTGAACTCTGTTCCTGTAAATAATTCCTCAAGAGAAGCGTGCCCCCTCTTCTACCCTTTTCCTTGCTGCCATTTAGGTTATTCCAATTTTTTTTTTTTTTAGAAACATTCGTTTCATTTATGAGTTTCTCGGTTTGACGGAAGAAGCTTCGGCAATTAATGCCTTCATAGATTTAATGTCAGTGCATTAAAACAGCATTTTCTTAAGAAGAAGGATGGAGAAGACATCCGGTAAACCTCCTTCCACCACTGGCTCTAGCCCCCCGCAGACAGAAGCCCAAGTAAAGTGTTAATTGCGTGGATCAGGGAGAGTGGATGTGACAGGTTGGATCGGTCTCTCATGAGAGGCAGAGATTGTGTTTACTACAAAACCTGCTTCTATTTAGTGTCGGTGAGAATGATTAATCTTCCTGAGCGGAGCCTCACCCATCTGCTCTCACCTCTCTAATGAACTGCCTCATGCCACAGTCTATAACAGTCACAGGCTGGCTGGGATCAGAGGGGGAGCAGGAGATAGGGAGACAGAAATAGAAAAGCAAAAACATACAGAAAGCAGGGGGTACATGGAGAAGGTAGACATAGTACCGTAATGTATAGCACTGAAGTGCCTACAACACATTTTTACTAGATGGGCTTTGCATGCTTATACCCATATCTGCATGTACCCTATTTTATGGACCGTCAAAAACACATGAAGCATAAACATCAGGTGTATCTTTTGGGGGCAAATATAAAACATCCATGCAAATTACCCCAGAGCAAGGGGTATCTCCAAATGGTTGTTTATTTAATGTATTGTATTGTTATAAATTGTGTTCCCAGCATAACTATGTATGGATGGCACAATCCTGGTCCAGCCCTCGTAGGAGGTTAGGTGTGGGCTGGTCTCACCCCTAACTTAGGCCAGCCTAGACTGGAGTTGTTGGAGGAGGGAAGAAGTGATGTTTGCTCCTTCCTCTTAAGCCTCAAGCTAAAGAGACTCACTGATCTCTGCATGATCTACAGAAGGAGAGAAGGAGAAAGACAGAACAGAGAACTGGCCAGGCCTGCAAGGCCAATCATTGAAGTCAGTATGGTAACCTGCTACCAACAGCTGTTAAGAATTTACCGTAGTTAGGGACCCCGTTAAGAAACCCTTCACACTAGGACAAAACTTGGCCAGTTGTATCACTAAAGACACGTATCCCGCAGTGGACACTACAGCAACCATTGCACAAGAACTAATGCCCACCATAGGTTTTATTGGAGGATATTTTTGCAAGATAGAGAAGCAGAAGGGTCATAATAACCCCATCCTTGCCTAAATCCATAAATCATTATTTGTGAAGAATTGCATGGTATACAGTTGGAACTGTGTTTTGCTATACTTGGATGCACTACAACTCCTATTTTGCACTTCAGTAGAGACATTTATTCTGCTACATTTGGCTTGGTTAGTAACTCCTGCATATACACCAGCCATTGCACTTCAAACACCCTGCCTTGCTTCTATCCAAATACTTAAAGGGGTTCTCTGGGAATTAAGAACATGAAAATACTGAAATATTACTTTATTATAAATATATTCCTAAATACATTTTATTAGCTATAATGGCTTGTTTTGTCTGGGGAGCAATCATTAGGAGAAATAAAATGGCTGCCATCCTATTAGTACATACAAAACCTGTCCTAATCACACAGGAGGACAAGTTACTTCCCAACACTGAGATGAAGAGCTGCCTCATCCTCCTCTCTGATCTGCTTGTCAGGAGATATGGTCCTGAATACAGTTTAATATGATCTTCAGCTGAATCTTTGGAGGAATGGAGTTCATGAGGAGACATGAAGTACAAAGAGGAGGTGGAGATGTGGTAATGAGCAGCAGCACTTGTAAACAGTCTCCATTGCCAGAGTCCCACATTACCACAATCTGTCCTGCCCGTCCTCTCTGTACTTCATGTCTCCTCATAAACTCTATAAGTATTTTCATTTTCTTAATTCCTGGAGAACCCCCTTTAACATCATGGGCACCCTAACTACCATCAGGCAGGAGCTCCAGAACCAGGGTGTTCCCTGGGGGAAGAAAGGGTGTGCCTCTTTTTTCTGCATGGTCCTAGGAAGCAACAGTCTAAGGGAAGCCATTGTAATCAGAAGTGATAGCCAGAACCAGTCCCACTCCCGAAATCCGTTTCGGCTCCCTAGGGCCTCGCTGAATATGGTCCATCTCTGCATGTGAATTAGTGAGAAAAAAACACATACTGTACATGGCGTACTATGGAGGTTTAACTTTGAGGGAAGAATATAGTGCAATGGGCAAAGTAGAGCCACCACAGGGTGGCGCACAGTGCCTACATGTTGAAGGCTAAAGTGCAACCCTTCAGTAGCACACAGCTGAATTCTCTTTCGATCAACATTACAGGAGCAATTCCCCCACATTCACTCTTAGTTCGGCCAAACGTATATACGTTATCAGGGAGAGAGAAGAATAATCCGCTACCAATATCTCAACATGCCCAATTCTTCCCCCAATGTCATCTTCTGAACAATTATTGGCGGAACATCTAATACACATCAGTCAAAATCAGCAAGTTTGCATGTTTGCTGATCTTAGGCCTCCTGCACATGAGTGTACTTTGCCTCCATATCCAATCCACAGTGTAAATCATTTTATATGATGAGACATGTTTAATACACCAATACTACAAAATTTCAATACTGTGCCATGTGATAATCCATCATACAACACCAAACTAGTCACACACACATACAAATAATAATGAATTTTATTAGATATCATATAAAAACATGATCGTACAACACATAATAAAAGAGTACAATGGTAAGCGCAATAAGGATGTGGAATGAATAGTCCCACAGACTCAAAATATGTAATGGCTCACGGGAGTAAAGCACTATTCAAATATTAGCGTAACAGTGACAATGCTTACTCACCGATCCCTATCACTCACATTCACCTAAATACCTAAAATGGGTAACAGGCAACACATATTAAGGGATTATAATCCACTCTAGCGGAAAATTTCATCATTAAAAAGCCTGAACATTCCTATCTGTATAAATAGGGGGGAGAAAAGAGAGCCATGCCGTACCTGTGAATGAGGGACGCTACCCCGACGTATGTTTTGCCGTTTGCTTCTTCCTGGGGGTAAAGAAGCAAATGGCGAAACGTACGTCGGGGTAGCGTCCCTCATTCACAGGTACGGCATGGCTCTTTTCTTCCCCCTATTTATACAGATAGGAATGTTCTGGAAGCGCTGTTTAGTATCGGAGGACCAGGAAGCGGTGAAGGATCTGTACTCACCACTTCCTAGTTCTCAGCTGTTTGCTGTGCAGGGCTGCGCACAGCGTGAGTCGCTCTGTGACATCACTCATTGCGCGCCAGCGGACAGCAGGAGGAAGAAGATCTCGGGAGGTGCTGGTGAGGAGCAGCGTCCAGGAGCTGGAGAGGTAAGTGTTTTATTTATTTTATTTGAGGTTGCTGGGGGCAATCAGGGCATAATGGCCAGGCTGCTGGGGGCTGAGAGGCATATTATGGGGGGGGGGGGGCAACGACGACTGAGGGGCATAATATGGGCTGAGAGGCATAACATGGGCTGAGAGGCATAACATGGGCTGAGAGGCATAATATGGGCTGAGAGGCATAATATGGGGGCTGAGGCATAAATTGGGCTGAGAGGCATAATGGGGGCGGGGCTGAGGCATAAATTGGGCTGAGAGGCATAATGGGGGGTCTGAGAGGCATAATATGGGCTGAGAGGCATAATATGGATGGGCTGAGGCATAAATTGGGCTGAGAGGCATAATGGGGGGGCTGAGGCACATATTGGGCTGCGAGGGATAATGGGGGGGACGACGACTGATGGGCATAATATGGGCTGAGAGGCATAATATGGGGGGCTGAGGCAAAAATTGGGCTGAGAGGCATAATAGGGGGCTGAGGCATAATGGGGGGGCTGAGGCATAACTTGGGCTGAGAGGCATAATGGGGGGGCTGAGGCATATATTGGGCTGAGAAGGATAATGGGGAGGGGGAGGGCGAGAGGCATAATATGGGCTGAGGGGCATAATATGGGGGGGGGGGCTGAGGCATAAATTGGGCTGAGAGGCATAATGGGGGGGGGGGCTGAGGCATATATTGGACTGAGAGCCATAATGGGGGGGGGGGGGACTGAGGTATATATTGGGCTGAGAGGCATAATGGGGGCTGAGAGGCATAAGGGCTAAAAATGGGGCTGAGAGGCATAAGGGCTGATTTTAGGGGCTAATGAGAGGCATGGGGGCTGATATGGGGGTGATGAGAGGCATGGGGCTCTTATCTAAGGTATGATTGGGGGTCATTTAAATCTGAGGTTTGATTTGATTGGGGGGTCTGATCTGAGGTCTTATTGGGGTCTTATTAAGATTGGGGGTCTGCTTGGGGCTGTCAGCTGAGGTCTGATTAACATTGGGGGTCTGATCGGTGGTCTGACCTGAGGTGTAATATAAAAAATTTTTTTTCTTATTGTCCCCCTCTAAAACCTAGTCTTATGGGCCGGTGCATCTTATAGGTTTCCTTCCTGAACTGAAGAGCGGTGCCCACTTCCAGCCCTGAGTCCAGCTGCCCAGAGCACTGATCCTGAGCCTGCTGGAGTCTTCAGAACTGTAAGTATTTACAGTCATTCACTGTAAGCGATATTATATATATTATGGCACCCCTGAGGAAGCCAGCTGAGCCTGGCGATACGCGTTGGTCTTTTCTCCCTTCCTACCATGCACATCTCCACTATGCTATTTTTATGATAAGTATTACCCTCACATTATTCAATGTTGATGGATTTCATGCATTACATCTGCACTTTATTCATTGTTTACTTATGTGGGATTGTGCTTATATTCATGCGGTAGAGTTAGGGTGGCGTGCGGTACGTATTTGGTCCACACTGCTATGATTCATTGTATACAATGTTTTTAACTTATCCTTGTTGTGTCTGTTGTTCTCAATAAATTTGATACTTTTTTAGATGTGCGGCTCCCATCTCGGTATTCTTTTCTTTGTTTTGTATTATATATATTACTTGTTTTATGTGAGTAAGGGTGCTGGGTGGGTATAAGTTGTATAAGTTGTATAGCGCATTATAAAAAAGTATGTACCCTGTCCCTGCTACAGTGCTAACACTCGTCAGTTGTCCCCTATATAATGTACCCTGATACCCCTCAGTTATATATTATAACTGAGGGGTATCAGGGTAAATTATACAGGGGGTAATATAACTTTTATTTTTGTTTATAATGATAATTATGAGTGTGGGTCTGTATGTATGTATGTATGTATGTATGTATGCAGGGTGTATTTTTGTATATATATATGTGTATATAATATATATATATATATATATATATATATATATACATACATACATACATACATACATACACACGCGGCGTGTGTGTTTGTGCTTTAGGGTGCACACCCAAATGCAATAGGCTGCGCACGCCTATGATTCTGAGCCATTGTGGATTGAGTCTAGTTTCAAAATATGATGGCCCAAGAAAATACTTTGTAAGCTGAAAATATTGTATCTTGAGGCTAGTGTATCTTGAGGGTCCACTGTGTTCTTTGGGGGGGGGCGCTGACTCACTGAAATAAAGTGGCCTAAATGGGAGGAACCGCTCAAAACCCTAACACTGTAGCGTGTTTCTAACTGGGGGAGCAGCTAGCGGCCATCCCCAGCATAAAATGCATACAATGGAGGATGCTGGCGCGGACCACATGCACCACAAAAGCACCCTACACAAGATGGTATAATGTCTGGATGAAACATTATTCCATCTTGTGTAGGGTGCTTTTGTGATGCATGTGGTCCGCGCCGGCATCCTCCATTGTATGCATTTTTTGCTGGGGATGGCCGCTAGCTGCTCCCCCAGTTAGAAACACGCCACAGTGTTAGGGGTTTGAGCAGTTCCTCCCATTTAGGCCACTTTATTTCAGTGAGTCTGTCTTATATGTATTGAATGTGCCATTGCGTCTGGCTGGTAACATTCTGTTGCACCTTTTAGCCTGGGTCACGTGGTCTGTTATAGGTGGGGCTCGCAGCCTCATTTTAACTCACATTTTAGTGATCCTACTATGCAGGTGAGTGGGAGTGGGGCTGTGAGTTGGATCTCAGCACCTTTCAGACCTTGTTAACAAACCATAGGTAGTCTAGTGGTAGGACCCAATGCCTGCTGAGATACCTTGAAGGTAGTGCAAAAGGGCTCCGATATGTTCGTGACTAGAACATGTTGGCGAAAGTCTCAGCTTTTAACATCAGCTTGAGGGTTTGGCCAGCATTGTCAGTTGCTTATCGTTGTGGTGCACCTTTTTCAGTGATTTATCCACTGTGTACTTAAAAAATGTACAGGCAGGAATATGTCTCTCTCTATATCGTTTTTTAACAACTGTAAAGTACATCTGGCTAGCTGTAAAAGAAAGCAGTCACATAGGCTATAATGGCTATTGCGCTGGCGAACCCAACCTTGCCGCTTGTTTTGCTCTGTTCACCGGTGCATGTACATTAGTTAAAGCGATGCCGTGTCCACATGAGCATCGCAGTGCGCATGCCCCAGCAAGCCAGTGTGCAGGCGCGGAATCTCGGTCGGATCGAAGGATCACGTAAGGGGAATGGGAGGACGGGCATAGGCAGAGGCTGTGGCGGGGAAACAATGAAAAAAGGCAGAGCAGCCTGGGCTCCAACACAGTGAACTCCACCCCTGGGCACTTGTATATGAATTAAACTTCGTTTTTCCAGCTTCTGCAAGTGTAAAGAAAAAGACAAAGGTACCATTACATTCATCTATAGGTGTGCTATAGGACAATGTAATCACTGTATATAGCCATATGGAGGTGACAGACTCCCTTTAAACATAGCCCTGCGTTCTACTGTTGTTTTTCTTCGATTTGGTTTCACCAAACCTTTAAGTGATCGCCAATCACGATCATTCAGGATTTTTTTCCGGCCACATTTCTTCCTCGAATACGATGGGTTCCCACTATCCTTCCAGTTTTTAATAATGTGTTGGACAGTTCTTAACCCAATTGTAGTAGTTTCTGCAATCTCCTTAGATGTTTTCTCTGCTTGATGCATGCCAATGATTTGACCCTTCTGTAATCACTGTATATAGCCATATGGAGGTGACAGACTCCCTTTAAACATAGCCCTGAGTTCTACTGTTGTTTTTCTTCGATTTGGTTTCACCAAACCTTTAAGTGATCGCCAATCACGATCATTCAGGATTTTTTTCCTGCCACATTTCTCCCTCGAATACGATGGGTTCCCACTATCCTTCCAGTTTTAAATAATGTGTTGGACAGTTCTTAACCCAATTGTAGTAGTTTCTGCAATCTCCTTAGATGTTTTCTCTGCTTGATGCATGCCAATGATTTGACCCTTCTCAAACAGACTAACATCTTTTCAACGACCACGAGATGGGTCTTTCGACATGGTGGTTTAAGAAATGAGAAGCAGCTCATTTCACCAGTTGGGGTTAAATAACTTGTTGCCAGCTGAAAGATAAGGTATCCCACTGATATGACGGGGTCCAGAGGCTGTTTAAATTCAGCCGAAGGGCTGTGGAGTCTAGGAGCCCTAAACGGCTGCTTTCCTGCACAAACCCTCTTCTCTCGTCTGCTCAACCTTCTTAGGGGTGATGACCTTCACACGCTCTGCGGTATGCTCCCTGGCATCTCCCCTAGATCCTTATATGTGGACTGACAATGCTATAGCTGTTCACACCTCAGAGACCAGCTCTAGACTCTTTAAAGGGGTTATCCAATAATATAAAAATGTCCCCCATATGCCACGCCCCTCACAGTGAATATACTTACGATGCCTGCCATTGGCTGATACCCCCCAACACCAGATGTTTTCATCCGCGCACGGGGAGAAGCAGCAGCGGCGGTGCGGGGACCAGGAGCGGGCCAGGGAGCAGGGATCCAGGTAAGTATATTCATTGTGGGGGACATTTTTATAGTATTGGATAACCCCTTTAACTATTTACAGGAAAGAAGCAAGCCCCCCTTCCTAATATAATCTTTAGTGTATAAAAAAATGACCTTGTAAATCAGCTGTAAAGTGAACAGCATAAAACAGTTTGCAATGAAATATAACCATAAAACATCAGAAATCTATCAAATTGCATCTCTGACACTGTCTTTTACCCATTAGCATTGACACACTGGGGGGCATTTATCACCTTGACCCTCCTGCTCTGGAGTCATATGTGCCTAATTTATTAAGAGGCAGATGCCTCTTAATAAATTAGTCGCATCTCTGGCACTTGAATCTGCACTTAAATCAGGAGCTGGCATAGACTTGAGCTATAACTTATGCCAATTTCTGGTGCAAGTTATAGTAAATCTGGTGGGTGTTGGGAAGCCCTGTCCCTCCCACTAAGCCCCACACCTCAAAAAATCTAAAATTATGTTGCAAATATGTCTTTTTTATGTCACAATAGTGGAGTAAAAGCTTTAATAAAAGCCCCCGACTGGGTCACCGCAAATTTCCAAGTGACAAATTGCCTTTAAAGACCAGACTTTCACCTAAAATGGCTTATCATATCGACAGTAGTTCTGCGAGTTCTGATTGTGCTTTTCCTAATTTCCTTCAGCAGCGCCTCCTATAATAAATGTACATCCTGCATTGTATATCTCCCCTGTAGAACGATTTTTATTGTTCATCATAATCTGATCACTATAATTCATATTGACTCCTCAACTCATCTCCATACATCATTCACTGTAAAGAGAAGTGAGCCGAGATTCCAATTAACCTTTCCAGGATAATATTAACTGTCCTTTTCCTAAGATTCGAGTTTGAGAAATTTCCAAATGTATTCTTAGTTTGATCCGATATTTCTTGTAAATGCATTTCTGTAAACAGTGAAGTGGCGGAAGGGCGGAATTATTCTCTGAACACACAGGAATCGTTCCAAGACAAGAATTCCATTAAGATAAGACTTATTTATCCGTGCAGGAGAACTCCCCTTTAACCTCTGCCGCGCTGACAGGATTAATAATGCCAGCCTGAAATGATATCAGCCCCAATAATTGAATAAAGTCAGATTTAGTTGCGGTTTTAGTTTTCTCTCAGGTTATTTATTCCTGGGCTCTACTCGCCTGCCTCCTGACAGCTACTGAGAAGATGGATTAGCTCCAAGCCAAAAGCGCCATGAATAAAATAAAAATACATTCATCTAGCGGTTTGTGCCACGGTCTCCCCGCTTTCCTATTCTGAGCCCTAAACATCTGTCCTATGAGTAGACTTATTGTACAGCATTGATTTCTGAGACACATAATGATCTCACATCATGATACCACCTCCCCTATCACTCATATATGATGAGACACCTAATGATCTCACATCATGATACCACCTCCCTTATCACTCACATACTGATATTAGGTTTATTCCATAAAGGTTTATTTCATGAAGGTAGCCACATCCGTTTCCACTGGAAGAAAATCAGTTACCAATCCTCAATAAGTAAAGTAACAAGCAATTTGTAACCTGTTACTAAAGTCGGTATATAGAACAAGTGCTTCATTTTCACAGAGCAGAGATTTAAGTGCACAGTTTGAAGGTATTGTTGTCGTGCTCTCCTTTTAACGCCTGGAGGCGAAGAGAACAAATTGTGTAATAAATTGAGCCATGCCAATGTTTCTCAGCTCATATGCCAAGACTTCTCCAGCTAAGGATTTTTCCCAGCAAGTACTGATTTGAAGGGGTTTTGCGGGAGTAAAATTTTGGGAGCCTATCCTCAGATCATTAATGTTAGATTGATGGGGGGGTATGACTCCCGGCAACCCCACTGATTAGCTGTTTGAAAGGGATGAGGCCTCCAGCCACCTGAAAGCATACCAAGCAAAGCGTTGTACATTGTATCACGACTGTGCTTGCTCTTGATGCCATGGCTCATTCACTTGAATGGTACAGAGCTGCAACTAGGCCATGTGACCAATTGACATGATGTCACTGGCCTAGGAAGAGGCTGAAGCACTCAGCAAACTGCTGATCGCCAGGGGTGCTTAGGAGTCAGACCATTCACAGATCAGATATTGATGTCAGGTCACTTAAAGTCCCAGAATATGAGGTACTGGCCTGCTGAAAATCCCCATTTGACTCACGACACACCACTTCACAATGTCGTTTGGTAAGCAGTGTAAGGAACACGAATAGTGGGCCCAATTTTCTTCAAATCAACTGTGAATACCACATTTTACCTGGACATCTTTAAACAGTTTTACAACTAACTAACACCAGAAGAAAAAATGTCCTGCTTTTTCCAACAAGATGGGGAACATGCCCAGTGGCGTATCTATCACGAGGCAAACAAGGCATTTGCCTAGGCCGGCACTTGCTAATGGGGCGGCAAAATGCCTTGTTTGCATTAGTGATAGTTATATTTTTTTCCCCCTTGTCCTTGTCCTGTCCAATCCAATCCTTCACTATGCAAGCGGCATCGCCGGCGCCGCATAGTGAAGGACTTGATGACTTACTTCCTCCTCCAAATCCTCCTGACTTCACCCCGACATCCCCTGCATCCGCGCGTTGCCGTCGTGAGTCTCGTCACGTCACGCGGAGGTGGAGTCACGGGCCGACGGCAATGCTAGGGCGGAAGGGCCTACGCAGCGTGTGATGACTAGAGAAAAGATCCATTTAAAACGTGAGTACCGGAAATTACTGTCACAGTCTGGAGGAGGACGATTAAATAAGTAAATACTTACAAGTTGGGCATACTAAATCAGCTGCCATTGAGAATACCAACATCCCTATTGCCAGCAGGATCAATCTATATTGGGGTTATAAATTATTCAGAGACACTCCAACAAATAGAAGGAAAACAGAGATGACACGTAAATGAGGAAAGTGGAGACCACAGAGTGGCCCAATATCAGTGTGAAGAAGGGGTCAGAATCAGGAGGAGGCCACAGAGTGGCACAATGATAGTGTGGAGGGGCGGCAGCATCAGGAGGCCACAGAGTGGCACAATGACAGAGTCTGGAGGTGGCAGTAGCATCAGGAGGCCACAGAGTGGCACAATGACAGAGTGTGGAGGTGGCAGCATCATAATCAGGAGGCCAAAGAGTAGCAAGGTGACATAGTGTTGAGGTAGCAGCAGCATCAGGAGACCACAGAGTGTCAAGATGTCATAGTGTGGAGGTGGCAGCAGCATCAGGAGACCACAAAGTGGCAAGGTGACATAGTGTGGAGGTGACAGCAGCATCAGGAGACCACAGAGTGGCAAGGTGACATAATGTGGAGGTGGCAGCAGCATCAGGAGACCAGAGAGTGGCAAGGTGATATAGTGAGGAGGTGGCAGCAGCATCAGGAGACCACAGAGTGACCCGCTAACAGAGTGGGGAGGTGGGTGGCAATACGAGTACCAGTTGAAGATGGTGGGTGAAAGAAGGAGCACTTGGCATCAGACATGTGGCATCAGGCAGGTGGCAGCATCAGAATAGTAGCTGAGTCAGGTAGCCAGAAGAAACCAGTCTCTTTTGTCAAAGTGTTGGTGTGGCACCATGGATGATCTAGTCTGATGCATCAGGCATTGGTGGGTGGAAATCCTGGCTGATCCACGCCTGATTCATCTTGACAAAGGTCAGGCGAGTTCTTCTTGGGGTAACTATGGCCCCCACAGCACTAAACACCCGCTCTGATGCAACCTTACTGGCCGGGCAGGACAGCTTTTCCAGGGCAAACTCTGCTAGTTGGCTGCCTAGTAGTCCATCGGATCTTCAATGTGCGGTGGCTGGGTACTGTCCAAGTATGCCACCACCTGCTGGTTCAGGTCCTGCTCCAGGTCTAGCTGCTGCTGCTACGGGTGAGTAGTTTCTTCACTAGGTGGGTGAAGAAACCTGCTCATCAGCGACCCTAGACTAAAGTTGCTGCTGATGGAGCTGGAACTGCTCCTACCTCTCCGCCCTGCCACAGCAGCAATGGCAGAGAAACGTGAGCGAACAGGGCCTCCCCGGTCAGACCTGCGAGAGGATGGACGATGGCACAGATAGGCAGTGGCCAACCGACTACATAGGATGTCACTATAAAAAAGGCCGCCATTTTGAACCGGTAGCTAGGGTTCAACAAGGTGTAGAGCCAGAAGTCATCCCTCTGCCGAATGGTGACAATTTGGCTGTCACTACGCAAGCAAGTGAGCATGCATCGGGCCATTTGTGCAAGTGACTTGGAGGGACATCTCATCTGCATACTGCCATGGTGTGTCTGCATCCTCTGCCTCTTCTTCCTGATCGCCTGTAGCTCCTCTGGCTGCTCCTGCTACTCCTCTCTTGTCACCTGTGTGTAAAAACCACCCATTTCGCTACACATTGCTTGTGCTCCAATGTTTTCCTCCTCCTCCAGTTCAGCCCCACAGGGCTCATGTGGCTGTGTAAATCTGGCTGGTTTTTCCTTCTTTGCTACATATATTGAGGACTGGTCTGGTCTGTTCCGTGCAAGGAGACAATGAATGGTGAGCTGGAAGAAATTAGTTTGTTTTGACAAATAACATGGCCTCCTCAAAGGTCCGGAGCAAATGGCAGGTGTCACGCATGAGCTCCCATTGGCTGACATCGAAGTTACACAGGGGAGTACTCCTGTCTGCTTGGATCATCAAGAAATAGTTTATGGACTTTCTCTGTTCAGTATAGTCAGTCCAACATATGGAGGGTGGAATTCCAAACAGGTGGAAATGTCGCATATTAGCTTATGTTGGGGGATGCCGTTCTGGCGCTGCAGCTCAAGGAGGGTGTGCTTTGCGGTGTACGAGTGGCTGAAGTGCATGCAAAGTTTCCTGGCCATTTTTAGGATGTCTTGCAGATGGGTGGAAGACTTCAGGAACCGCTTGACAACCAGATTGAACACGTGTATCATGCAGGGCGCATGGCTCAGCCCTCCTTGATGCAGGGCCGACACCATATTCTTCCCATTGTCGGTCACTATGGTTCTGATTATCAGTTGCCACGAAGAAAGCCAGGATTCGATTTCTTGATGAAGGACGCGGAGCAGTTCCTCCCGTGTGATTCTGTTCGCCAGGCAAACAAGGTGTAGAGCAGCGTGACACTGCCGTACCCTGTACATGTGGCATACTGGAGGGACACTGTGAATTGTCCCTGCAGTGGAGGCTGAGGACACAGTGGAGGATGAGGAGGCAGAGGTGGACATTGTCGCAGGACCAACGGCGTGAGAACGTGGAGGCGGAAGCGGAGTCACCTGGCCGAGTTGCTGGTGTGGCTATGCAGGAACCACATTCACCCAATGGGCCGTAAAGGACATGTATTGTCCCTGACCATAGTTACAGCTCCACACGTCTGTGCTGCCGTGCACTTTGGCAGACACCTACAGGCTCAAGGACTGGCCCACCTTCTGTTCTACATGTGTGTGCAGGGCTGGTACTGACTTTTTGGCAAAGAAATTATGGCTTGGGACGCTCCAACTTAACTTGGCACAAGCCATGAGTTCTCTGAAAGGTGCAGAGTCCACCACTTGGAAAGGGAGGGACTGCAGCACCAGCAACTTGGACAGGAGCATGTTCAGCTTCTGCGCCGTTGGATGAGTGCATGCATACTGTTATCTCTTGGCAATTGCTTCGGTGATCGATTGCTGATGGTATGACTGACGAGGAGTAGGAGGGCGAGGAGCAGGAGCATCAGGACCAGCAGATGATGGGAAGGACAGACAGCTCCCTTCGGCTAAGGTAGTGGAGCCTTGACTGCCTGAAATTGGGTGCGTGCTATTGGGTGATGCAGCGGTTGCTGCGGCAGGCTGGACCACCACATCGGAGCTACGGTTCACGTAAAGGCCACTTTATGGTGATGCTGCATATGTTGACGCTGGGCCGTGGTGCCAACATTGGCACCCTGGCCACACTTCACCTTCTGCCCACAGATTCTACATATGGCCATGTTCACCTCCTCCGGTGGCTTGGCAAAAAACTGCCACCCTGCCGAGTAGGTGATTTTACCCCTAACACTACGCACCGACTGACTGCTACCGCTGCTGCCTCCCTGAACCCGTCAACCTCTACTTCCCGGGCACGTAGGCTCCTGCAAAGCGGGTGGTCTACTCGGGCATGTTTGGCTCCCGACCTCCCACTGCTGCCACCCTGCTGGCTCCTGGCCACGTTAGCGACTTGCTGGTACCGCCGCTGCCTCACAGGCAAGCTGCCACCCTCTTCTCCCGATGATGATGAAGCCCCTTCGTCACCCGGCTCCCAAGTGCTATCAGCTACTTCATATGCATCGAGTACTGTCTGCACGTCACTGATGTCCTCCTCGGTCAGGTGCCTGACTGTTCGCAACACAAGCTCCCACTCCACTCTCCTCATCACTACTTGCCCGCCTAGTGGAGGAAGCAGCAGATGTCTCCTCCACATCTTGGCTTGCCAGTAGCTGCTGACTGTCTTCTAGTAGCTCATCCTCACTGTATAGTGGAGCTGAGCCCACAGCATACTATACTTCTCTGGCTGAGGGAACAGAAAAGGACAGAGGCAGGTTGAGGACAGGTGAGGGTACAGGGCCTGCTCCCGGGCCATGCCGACTAAGGATTGTGTCTGACGAACCCACTGACTCTTGGCTGAGGGTGTCTTATGTCACTTGCGACAAAGTCGAAGATCGAGACAACCATTCACGAACCGCTGGGTTGCTGGTCAAGACACGACCGCTAGCTGACACTGGGAGCTCAGGCCTCTCGAAGTGACCCCTGCTGCCACGGCCCCTTACTCTGCTGCGACCTCTGCCTGCGCCAGAAACATTTATACCTCTGCCACCCCCTTGTGCAGGGCCTGGCACTTCTTTGTCTGACATACTGAAAGATCAAATAAATAAATAAAAAGTAAATAAAAACACCCCAAAAAAGTCTGTAATTTTCTCACTTCACCACACAACAGCTAATAACCCCTTTTTTCCCCCACAAAAAAGGGCTTTAGGACGTATAACTGCACCGCTGAACGGCAAATAGATATATTTTTTTGCCACTAATACACACCACAAAAGGCTTTAGAACATAAAACTGCACTGCTGAACGGCAAATATATTTTTATTTTGCCATTATTACACAACAAAAAGGACTTTATAACATATAACTGCACTGCTGAACAGCAAATATATTTCTACTTTTGCCACTAATACACGACAAAAAGATATGTAATTTTCTCACTTCACCACACTACTACCACTAATACAAGCAAAAAAAATGGTTTAGAACATATGCACCACACAAGGGCAAATAAGAAGTAGAAATATTTCCTTGTAATAAACCCTGTTAATGGCTGTATCAAACAGCACTTACACCCTAATAACAAGAACAGTTCACTTGAATTACAGAGCTATATAATGGCAATTTGGGTCCACAGTCAGTGCAGCAAGGTGTAATAGGTTTGTTCCTATTACCCAGACTGTAACCTCCCCTACTGAACCCTGTTCAACATAAATGCTCTGGAATGATTCCTCCCTATTCTTTCCCTACACCTTGAATAATCTTTCCCTGCTCTTGTAAATAGTTCTTTTTAGCACAATGACGTTTTTTTTTTTTAAACAGAATTTTATTAAGGAAAAGTGCAAGTACACATGTAGACAATAAAATCACAGAAAACAGCATAAGTGATTAGATTTTTCTTTATAACTCCCCTAACCCAAAACCTGCTAAAACTTATTAACATCCTCCAACTTTCTGCATGGATGATTTTCCGGACCTCCTATCTTCTGTGTGTTCCCAGTCTACTATATATCACTTAGTATTAACTGTTCTACTTGGGAGTAGTTTTCCCAGAGTTCCCTTCATCTGTTCCTCAAGATACCACCTGGTTTCTTGAAAAGGTAACAGTTCCTTTATTTCTTCACATTCTGTCACATAGAATAGACAATAAATGTCTTCCAATTTTGGAAAAAACTTTTGGTCGCCTTTTCTTTATGTTTAACTGTGTTTAGTCTATCCATATATAAGATGTGTTTCATGGTTCCTATTATTTCCTTAATGGTAGGAGAGGTAGGATATAGCCATTGTCTCAGTATATTTTTCTTAACAGATAGTAGGAAAATATGAACAGCTTTGATATCTATCACCTTTGTGGAGTCTCCCCTAGGATCTAAGGGTATATCATGAAAAACACATTGTTGTGAAGAGAGTTGTAGCTCTAAGTCCCATACCTTCTTGATATATTCAGTGGCTTCTTCCCATAGGTGAGTTAATTTAGGGAATTCCCATAACCTGTGTAACAAATTAGCTTTCTGTAGGTGGCATTTTGGACACCATCTAAGGTAGCATGCTGGTGCACCTCTGTACTAGAGGTCAAAGGCAAATGTGGCCTTGTGTATTATTCTAAATTGCATTTCCTCCAAGTCTTACTATTGATAGCTTGTCTTCCTCTTTCCATACAGCCCTAATCTTGGCTATTAAAGAGTTATCACTTAATTCCCTTTCCCATTTCCTAAATACTATACCACCAAGTGGGGTTGAATATGTATTTTGGATTCTCCGGTACAAATCAGATAATGAGCCTTCTTCCCCCCCACAACCCACTAAGGCCTCAAACCACACTAATCTCTCAGAGTCCCACAGTGTATCTCCCTGTGTTGTACAGTATGATATTATTTGTCTATATGGTAGAAAGTGAGACAGCGGGAGCTGGAATTTACTTTAAAACTCTTGCCATGAAAGTATCTCAGTTCCAGAGGTTGACAGCATCTGCTGTACCTTGTTGATACCTTTTTCTCTCCATTTACCATACATCTTAGATTGTCTCTCTGACGGGAAGGCCGGAAGGGACCACAATGGCATATATGGTGTAATATACATGGGTAGCCTGTAGAGTTTCCTGACCCAGCTCCATGCCGCTGTTGTATCTTTTATCAGTGTGAAGTTCTTGACCAATGGTGGTGTATCTCTGAATCTGGTATGTAAAAGCGTCACCAGATCCCAAGGGGATCGTTCTCTAATGGTGTATTTGAAAAATGTCTCTGACATGTCTAATAAGGGCTGCCATGTTATATCTCCTGATACTGGGTAACTGAAGCCCCCCTCCCACTTCGTTAAGCACAGTCTTTCATTGGTTATCCTAGGTCTCTTCTGTTTATATCTATGTGTCTTATTAGAAGGGGTATTGTATGCATAAGGTAAAGCAGTCTAGCAAAGCTAACCATTTTTAGGTGTGCTCTACTAAAAAGGGAAAGTGGTAAGTTTGACTATCTCTCCAGCTCTTGCTCTATTTTTTTAATTAATGGTGCATAGTTCAACGTATATAAGGTGGTCGGAGGTTTACCTAGCACAATGAAGTCTTTCCTAGCACTGTCCCTAGCCTGCTGACATCTCTCCCTGCACTAAGTACACTGGTAAATGGCAGAATCCAAGATGGCTGAGGCTATTTATAGGGCTGTGACATTACAGGGCTGGCTGCATGGCATTATGGGTGATCCCTCCTTCCCAGAGTTCCTTGCTCCATGTCCTCACACGTGCAGTAGCCAATTTAGAAAAAAATATCATTCTTTACCACGAAGTGTGAGGAAATTCAGATTCGGTGCGATTCACTCATCTCTAACTTGTCATAGTATTGCCGGAGATGGGCTACTTTTTCATGGGCCACCCTGTATACTGTATGTTAAACTCTATCAATCAAAAGCCCCTATTTATAAAAAAAAAAAAAGAAAAACTGTGATAACTAGTAGGGCTGTTGAATCATGAATTTGGAGTTAGTTATGGTTGGTTGGAGTTGGAGTCAAAGTGTGGAAAGACAGGGGACATTTGGGAATTCAGTTTGTGTGATTATATAAGTGAGAATGGATAGAAAACCTCAACAAAGTAACTGAGTACAGTGTGATTCTTGTTGTCAGCCGTGTTAGTTCCTATTTCTGAAAACAACTATCATCTTGGGCTTTTCACACAGGACAGTTTTGAGAGTTAACTGAGAACAGTGTGACAAACGCAAAAAGCATCTACTCAGTGAAATTCCGGCTTTTGAAAATAGCTTGTAAAATTCAAACACAAGGATAGTCCGGGCTCAGGGTTTGCCACTGCTGCTTTGTAGCACTGGGGGCATGACCTATTTAAGCAGTGCAGCATCTCTGGGGTGTTTGTATATTCTTTCCCTTTCTGCATTTCTTAAAATTTGATTGTAATCTCATTTGGCAGAATCCCCCATCCAATTCAATTCTGAACCAAATAAATTCTATCCAAAGCAAAAGTGCTCTGATTGCCTGAAAAGTCTCTTTATCTCTCTTTCTCTTATCATCAAATCTTCCAAATTGAATCACACAAAATTATATTTCTAACAAATCCAATTTTTGGGAAAAATTTGGGGTCTGATTTCAGAATTTCAGAATTGACTTAACTTGATTTTGAGTTTGCTGCTTAGGTGTATTTAACACCTTGAGTGTCAAGTTAAAGGGTTTTTCCTGGATTTTGATACTGATGACCGATTTTTAGGCTAGTTCATCACTATCTGATCGTTGGGGGTCTTACGCTCTGGACCCCGCTGATCAGCTGTTTTGAGAAGGGACCGGTGCTCCGGTGAGCACCCCATCCTTCTCCATGCTTACCAAGCACAGCGCCATACATTGTATAGCGGTTGTGCTTGGTATCGTGCTCAGCCCCCTAGAAGTGAATGGGCCTGACCTGAGATACCAAGCACAGCTGCTATACAATGTATAGCGATGTGCTTAGTAAGAATGGAGAAGTCCACAACGCTCACAGGAGTGCTGGTGCCTTCTCAAAACAGTTGAGTGGCGGGGGTCCCGGGTGTCAGACCCCCACCGATCAGCATAAAAATCCTGGAAAAGCCCTTTAATATTTGTAGGTTAAATTGCTTAGAGTTTCCAATAAAATCATTGTAAAGTAAATAGGGCTGCTATAGGAAACTGCAAATGTGGGTCCAGGCTGACACAATGGACTGTGGGAGTTCGGGTACATCCACACATAGCAGAACTGTTGCAGAAATTTCCACAGTAATTCCTCAAGAATCCACAGGGAGATTTGCAGCCACAAATCTACAGCAAATCATGGTTGCTTGCAGATTTTACTTTTTGTAAACAGCCAAGAAACAAAAATGAAAAGAACAGCCAACTTACCTCCCCTAGGCCTCGCATGGCAATGCATCCCTGTCCCCCAGCCGGCCTCTACACACACTGGCCTCCAGCATGATGCTTTGCTTCATGTGACCACTTCAGTCTCTGATGAAAAGACCTCATCAGAAAAGGCCAGGTTGTACAGAGGCTGGCATAGGACCTGGCATGGTCACCACAGAAGCGCCAGGGGAAATGAGTATATTGTATTTTTAAGGTAAAAATGTGTTATTTTTTCATTTAGGAATGTTTTTTTTATTCCATCTACCCACTGTTAATTTGAAGCAAAATCCCCAACAATTGGTTGCAGATTTTGTCGTCCTCGTTGAACTCAATATGAAAAAATCTGCAAATCCGCTTTAGCAATTTACATCCTGCGGATTAAAAAATGTGCACGGCAGGTTTTTTTCTGTGCTGAATATTTACATTATGTGTGGATGAGATTTGTAATCTGGGCAGAAAATCTGCAGCAATTTCGTTACTTGCTAGTTAAATCATTCCGAAGCGCTACTAAAAGTCTACTTGTAGCCATTGTCCCACTACTGAACACATTTAAAGGGATTTTCCAGGATTTTAATTCTGAAGGAGCATCCTCAGGATAGGTCATCAATATCGGATCAGCAGGAGTCCAACCCCCTCATGTTTATCTGTCACATGGCCTAGGACAGTGATGGCTAACCTTTGGCACTCCAGCTGTGGAGAAACTATGACTCCCAAAATGCTCCATTCATTTCTATGGAGTTCTGAGAACAGCCAAGCAAGTGTACATCTTAGGAGTCATAGTTTTACCATAGTTGGAGTGCCGGAGGTTATCTATCATAGGTCTAGGAGCAGCTCAAGTGAATGGAACTGAGCTGCAATACCAAGCATAGGCGCTATCCATCGGACAGCACTGTGCTTGGTCAGCTTCGAGGATGGCGTGGTGCTCCTATGAGCACCACAATCTCCTCAAACAGCTGATCGGCAGGGATGCTAAGAGTCAGACACCCACTCATCTGATAGATGACCTGTCCCGAAGATAAGTCATCAATATCAAAATCCCAAAGAACCCATTTTAGATGATCCAATAGAGAATGGTTATGGGGGTCGTCTGGAGAGAAACTGTGTGTAACGCCAGCTTAGACCGCCTTCACATCTGTGCAGGAGTGCACCTAGCCTTTCTGCTGCTTGAGGCGAAAACTGAAACAGTCCCCACCCCATGGCAATTTTTTAACCTAACCCCTTTGCCACAATGAAAGCGCTCATTGCCCATAGCCCTTCTGCTGCCCCCTCATGCTCCTTTCCCGATGCTGTCTTTGGCGATCGCCACACCTGGCCTCATTGGTGGTGCACCCCTGCATATGCGCTGTGAACTCCGGCAGTCTGTTCTGGCAGAGGAACTGACTGCCATAATTTAATTTATCTGGCATATATGCCAGCTTTCGGCCAGACAAAAATTACTAGCCAACTGAAACCCGGTATATATGCCAAAAAGCAGCCCGATCCCCGATCCCCCCCCCCCCCGATCCGATTATAGCAAATTAGGATCTGGCGGTGCATGTGTACTCCAGCAGTATCCTCTGCTGGAACAAACTGCCAGAGTTCACAGCGCATAGGTTGAACCCAGCTTTAGTTGGACTAGTATTGCTTAAACCTTAGGGCTGGTTCACATGATGTGTGCAGCCAATAGCTGTATGAATTTGAAGGTAGTACCGCTACGAACCCACAAATTTGTGTGGCCATTGACCATCCCGCTGAGACCCAGTCCTGGTTTGCTGTAAATGACCCCCACTAGGCGTAAAGCCTAATCCTTTTTCCCATTCCCTTAGTTTACATCTGGCACAAAACAAAAACGCCCATAAATATCCATTGTGAACTTGGCAAAACAAGTCTTTTCGCATAACAAATATTGCTGTGCTCAATATACCGTATACATAGCTAATGAAACTACAAGTGCCTTTAAAAAGCATCCGTGAATTTCTCCTGAAGTGATTTCTTCTGAACCATCGCTCTCCGAGGTGTAATAAAAGCATAATGTTTATTTACAAAGAACAAACATAATTACATGGAGATGAGATTTGCGCAATGGACTTGGTGATTGGTCATTAGTTGGTTATGTAATTATAAATCCGGTGAGAATCCCCCTCCCATCCTCCTCGGTGTACTCCACCTGTCTGCCGCTCTCAAGGAGAACTTTAAGAGGTCAAGCATTTACAGTAAGTGCTGATTAATCCTGTGCATTTAGTTGCACTGATGTTTAATTAAGATAGAAAGAGCACAGCAGGGATCGGAGTGCGGTATGGGACATAATCAGAGGCTCCCTTGGGGGTTAGAAGCCTGACGAATATTTATCATGAACAACTAGGATTATGGGATTACAGCGCTAAATCCCAGGGGCAATCTATAGCAATTTACATGCTTAGAACATTTAACATACAAACTGATCATATCCTCCAAATAAATACCTATTATCTGTCCGTCCATCATCTATTTATCTAATACAATAAACAAAGGATAGCCGCAGCACAGTCAGTGGCGAGGTTGGGTGCAATCCCTCCTGGACTTCAGGCAAAAATCCATAGACCATATCCAAAAAACAAATGATGAGGCAGCACTCCAATATCTCTGAAGGGTGTCAGACCCGTTTATCTCCCCAGATAGATAGATAGTTAGATAGATAGATAGACAGACACTACTCATAAAGAATTAGGGATATTTGGCTTTCGGATGAAATTTATGGAAAATGTGGGGGGTTAGCTCTGGTCTCGGGGATCATTCACACAAACTTCCTTCCGGACAACGGATTTCATGTCCAAACAGTGCATTTATTTGGCAGTCTTCTCAAACAAAACAACATAAATGAACACCTGCCCGGCTAGGCACTACCTAATACATAATAAACGTCATATCCCTAACTCGGCTATATGACAGCGTTCACACATGGAACCAGGTGCGGCTTACCCCAGCCATACAATACTCCAGCCCTCAGGCTGTAACGAGTGCAGTACCTTTAGACAGGGGTTGTGGTCTAGCAGACCTCCCGACTCTGACCTTTCAACGTTTGTTCCCGGGCATCACCGGGTCCCCCAAAGTCCAGGCTATTGCATAGCCTCTTGGCCCCTCAGCCTTGCCTTGCTGAGACCACACTGACAGAGCCTCAGCAGGCCTCTGTCTGCACACTCTCCAGAGTCAGAGACCCCACCCATGTCCAACAAGAGGATTAAATAGCATCCCTGGACATGGGCATTGTCCAAAATCCCGGACTGGAGCATGGGGAACAGGAACCCACCCAGCACATTACCTGTTCCCAGTAAAAGCCCGCCCTAGAACTGGCTGAGCCAGCTACACTAATACTAATACTTAACTTGGGGCTTTCACTCCACCAAGGCCAGGCACCTTGGTGACACGCTCTCGGTGCAAACAGCCCTGTCTGACGGTTTCCCTGGGGCTTCACCGCACACATCAGTGTTCACATTGCCACAAAAATTATATCATATCATATTATATCATGAAAGTCGGGCATTTGAGTAGAATCATGCAATGGTGATTTCCTCATCTCAAACACTTTATTGAAACAAAAGCCAACACCAGTGCTGGGTAAACCCCAACAAAAATTTCAGTGTCTCCATAACGTGTCATGTGGCCTTGAGCATCAATTACAGCTTGACAACAACATCTCATTCTGTTCACAAGTCGACTTATTGTCTGCTGAGGCATGGCACCCCCCTATTTTGGAAAGCTGGCCCTCAGGTCCTTGAGGTTCTGGGGTACAGAGTTACGAGCCTCTACACGGGGACTCAGCTCATCCCATAGGCTTTCAATGCGATTCGGGTCTGAAGAAAGTGCAAGCCACTCTATTTGAGGTAGTCTCTCAGTCCCCAGTCTCTAGCTGATGTTCCCTAATGATATGAAAAACACACCAAAAAAGCTGCGTGCATTCCACATTTTATGGAACATTCTGGCCATAATAGAACAGTCCTTTCCTATTTTTGGGGGGGACAAGGTAACTAAAAAATGACGAATTGCTCGGTTTTTATTTTTTCTGTTACGGCGTTCACCGGATAGGAGATATTTTTTATTATTTTAGTAGTTTGGACTTTTTTGGGCATGGCAACACCTAATATGTTAATTTTTTTATTGTTTATATATTTTATATGTAAAATTGGGAAAGGGGGCAATTTAAAGTTTTAATATTTTGGCGTTTTTTTTTTTACTTTTTATTTAATAACTATAAGCCCCCTTAGGGTCTAGAACCCTTATCCTATTCACCCTAATAGAGCTCTATTAGGGTGAGGAGGATCTTACACTCTCTCTGCTGCCCGGTGCACACAGCAGCAGGGAACTTACCACGGCAGCCAGGGCTTCAGTAGCATCCTGGCTGCCATGATAACCGTCCTGGATGACATGGCTCAGATCGGAAGCTGCCAAACTGAAACATGATGGGGTTAACGTGAGGCACAGGTCCAACCGTTACTAGTGATAAAACCCCCATGGGCCTCATAATAACCCTAACAAGTATCCAAATCCTTGCATAATGGGCAACATGGGGTTACTGCATGAACTACATGAACAGTCACTTGCTATTGGCACAGTCTTATGAATTTTGACTTCCAATCCATGTGCCTCATATTAACAGGTGGCCTGTATTCTGTATCTCACATTAACCCCATGTTGCCCATTATGTGAGATGGTACTTTGGGGGTCACTTACTATTAAGGGTCCAGTCCAAAGCGACCCCCATCATGTCTAAAACATGGCAGTGGCAAGATTGGGGTTAATGAGTCACATTAACCCTAATCTTACTGGCTGCCTGATACATCAGTTTTTTGTTTTTTTTTGCCTGCCTTTATTTTGAGGCAGGCTAATCACTCTTGCACTGTGTGGGGGTGGGGTACCTGCTATGCTGGCTGCTCAGTGCAATAATGCACACTGACTCTGGGGCTGGGGCCCGGGCTGACACTGAGGAGCTCAGGACACTCAGGAAGGAAGAGAAGGCTGCTGCTGCCGCTGTTCGCTGGGCTCACTAGCTCAGAGAGTGCAGCAGTTTGTTCCCTCCCACGTCCCTCCATTCATTGGTGGCAGTGGTGCGGACAGCTTCAGAGCCCACTCTTTTCATTGGTTTCAGTGGTGGCCGCGTCATAGGAGGGAGAGACTCCCTCCCTTCCTACCTCCCTCCTTCTCCACTGTCAAGCCGGAGAGAACATAGCGCACGCCGAGCGTGGCACACGCCATGTTCTCTTATAAGAGGAGATACAAGGCTGCGCAGTATCTCAATAACGCAAATCCCGGTACCGAATCAATACTGACACAAAAGTATCGATTGGGTATCAAAATTTCGATACCTGATGCAACCCTGTATGCAAGACGATTACACCTGTGCCTGGTAGTGTGGTCAGGTACCCTGGCAGGTCGTCTAGCATGCAGACCATGAAAATATCACTAAAAATAAACTTTAAATAAATCTTACTGGATAAAAGCAATGACAAGTGGTATCTCTAGTCCGGATTGGCAGGGGGGTATTTTTGGGGCAGGAGGAAGAGATACTGACCCTGCTCTAGCCCTAACCCACTGTATTGCCCTGCCTAAAAAACTGAATAGCCGCCCCGATAGGGGCGATCCGGTGTCAGGAACCTCCTAGTATTCCCTACCGGGTCCCTGACACAGGACAGAACCCAACACCAGTGTGCATATAAACAGTTAATTAGGTACGTCAGTCCGTCAATGTCTGTTAGAGTTCAGACGGTCACTCTTGGTCCAATATATAGGTTTCAGTTAGGTGCATCGTAATATTGATGTCTCCCAGGTACAATCATAAGTTTCCAATAGCCAAACTAGTCTCCTGTCCCGACGTGTTTCACTGCTCCCTCACAAGGACAGCAGATCAAAAGGAGACCACAGAAAATCAAGGGCTCAATGTCCCAAAAATCAAAGCACCATGAAAATTAGTGTCAACCGATTCTGTTAAACACAAGCGGACTCTTGTTGCATATACAGTTACAACCTTTAAAGTATACCCAGCCGATGTCCTAGGTTCCGGTATAGGGATAGTAAGACCATCAGTATGCATGTGAGGGTTATCAAACATGGATCATGACACCCCCTCTTTATCCCAAACACACAGAGCAAACTAGTGAAATATATCACCACAGGCATATAGTTAGATATCCATTATGGTCATTATGCGTAGGACCGCAATACTTGCGTGTATCCCACTGTACCGGTCGTTACATGTGGGATGGAGCTATGACATCTACGTACGACCTCCTTCCTGGTAGCTGGCCGCAGAACATGCTGATGTAAACGATTTTGAATGGTCTGACGTGACACTTGGGTGCCTCTCACCTTCCTTAAATGTGCCTAGGCATTCATCATCCGGTTCCTCAGGGCATGGTTCACAATGAAGCGCTCATCGGTGTGGGATGCCTATGCCTTTCTGTGAATTTTCCAGTCTCTCTGTATCTCTGATACAACCTGCTGATGACCCTCTGTGACACTATAAGCTCAGCGGCCACTTCCGTCTGAGAACATCCTGCTTGAGGCCTCACAATGGCAAGGCACTGTTAATAAACTGTTAGGTGTCGTCTTGGTCTCATGATGTCAAAATGTGAAGTACTGAAACACTGAACAGTTGGACACGTGCAATAAAAAGTTTAGAGAAGGTCACATTAAGTTCATCTGTAAAGGTTTAGGGCATTTTAGGTTTATCCTGAAATTTCCTAACTTTTTGTGTGTAGTGTATAAATATAAACCATGATCAAGTTAGTGCTGTTTCTGCTCCGCATTTAAATAAAAGTACCCTGAGTGTAGTATTCCTGGGCACTTAAGAGGCATCTGAGGTTAGTTTTGGTCAGAATTCACATGCAGCATACTTTATAGCTCTCTGGATGTCTAACATACGGAGAGAAGAGAAGGGAACATACTTCAGAGGGAACATCCACTAAGCTCTGAACTTGCAACTCTACAAGGAGGCATGTCAGAGAAAGCATGTCTTTAAAATGCAAGAGGTAATCTAAAAATCATCTAACTAGATAGACAGATGATTTATTTATTGGACAATCATTGTGTTTCCATGGAAAACGCTGTGGTCACTGTGTGTGAATTTATAATAACATCTAACAACAAAGAAAATTGACAACATACCCAAACCATCAAAATCGTTGCCAACATACCCAAACTTTCCATTTCTTTTAGATGATACCAAAACCCACCATCAGCCAACATTTTTATCAATATAAAAATAATATGTTGGGACTGTAACAACAGATGGCAGAGCTAGCATTATGAGTAGAAAATAATGGAAAAACACGGAAAGGGTTGCATTGGAGCAGATTTTTCATCTGGTAGGAAAAAAGTTTCCAGAATGGCAGAATTATAAAGGAAATTCAAAAATGGAGGCCACAGTAGGTATTGCAAAACATTTGGCTAGATGACTAAGCAGGATAGTGTTTTCATCTGGAGATTATTTACAGTTATGTATGGAAGAAGCTTTGGTGTAGAGTAATTTAGTGAACTCACCATCACCACCTCCTCGGGCAGAGAGTTCCATAGTCTCACTGCTCTTACTGTAAAGAATCATCTTCTATGTTGAGTATCATCTAGTGTCTAACAGGTTTTAAATTCTGGTGGCTATTATGTGAGAGTGTATACAGTTACAATATATGTCCATTTTGCAAAGATCAAATGTCATCATATTGGTATCTTATAAGGTTTTCGGCAATGTAAAAATATATAATAGCTGGAGCACCACTTTAAGAGTAATAGTGTAATATTCAGTAATCTTCACGATCCATCTTCTGAAAGAATCCTTCAAAGGGTTCTCCAAGATCTTTTTGCTAATGATCTACCTTCTCGATACGTCATCTGTATCTAACCAATGGGGGTCCAACACCCGGGACTCCCTCAGATTAGCTGTTTGAGAAGGCACTGGTGCTACCAGTAGAGTGCGGCCTTCTCACAGCTTTCCCTAGGCCACGTGACGTCACATTCATTGGTCACATGTCCTAGGCGCAGCTCAGTCCCACTGAAATGAATGGGGCTGAGCTGCGATACCAAGCACAGCCAATATCAAATCTCTCAAACAGCTGATTAGTGGGGGTCATAGGTGTCAGACCCCCAACAATCAGACACTGATGACCTATCCCGAGCATAGGTTATCAGTAAAAAGATCTCGGAAAACCATTTTAAAGCTTTACTAACATAAGAGGTTGCAGTCGTACTCGGGATCTGGTGTGGTTCCAGCCACAGAAGAAGACATCAGACTTTAGACTTCCCACTGGATGTCCAGGAGCTTCAAGTTATGCCTCTGTATACAGACTAACAAAACAAAAATGACATTATATTGCAGGGTAAAGCAAGGTAATATCTTGTCTGTGATATATTGAGAGGCATAGCCTGGTGGAAGAGGGGCAGATGGGGAGCTTGCTCTAAGAAAAGTTAGGGTACGGCCAGGGGTGCACCACCAATGAGGCAAGGTTAGGCGTTCACCTCAGGCAGCACCAGGTAGGAGCAAGAGGAGAGCAGTGTAAGGGCCATGGGCAATGAGCACTTTTACTGTGGCAAATGGGTTAGATTAAGAAATTGGCATGTGGGTGTGGCGTTTCAGTTTTCGCCTTAGGCAGCAGAAAGGCTAGGTGCACCCCTGGGTACGGCCACACAGAGTGGATGTTATATGGTTGGGTTGCGGCCACACTGCAGTCAAGAACCACGCGTCTAGTTATCTGCAGCTGCCTTTCATTTAACTACTGAAGACTGCACTGTATCGTCGGTGCATGTTGGTATTGTTTGTGTGTGTGATATAGCAGCACTATGGATGCGTGTGTGGTGTATAGTATTATTTACATTTTATAGGAAGGCAACTTTATCTAGCATGTGTGTGGTGGTGGGACCACACTGAAGCTTTGCCTTGGGTGCAGAAATGCCTTGCATCTGCTCTTGGTCTCCATACATTGGATAAAATGAAATTGATGTATCTTTCTGGTCATATGTGTCATATATTCATCATGCTGTTCCTCACAAATCCTCCTTTAGCTCCAGGTAATCTCTTCTATTACTTCGCATTACCTTTCCTCATTACTTCTATATCCAATCCTATTAATAATTTGTTCCTATTTGATAATGCTATTCTCCTCTGCATTCCTTCTGCTTCTGGTGAAGTTATTCTCCTGGCGTTCTGATTTTGGGTTTGTACCAGACACAGGAGGTGCCAATAATTAGTGCAGTGGTGGGGTGGGGGTTACTAATTACGTTCCTATTTTTGGCCGAAGCAGAAGGCTTATAAATACAGAGAAAAGTCCAGATCTGCAAACTACATCAGAACCTATAGCTTAGGGATAATTAGTCACTTTTCAGTTCCACAGCCTGTTATAGGACCCCCAGCTCGGGGGTCATTAATCCCTTTTCATTTTTTCTCTTAGGGGCTTGAAGGTGTGCTGCGGATTGTGGGAGTACTGTGTTGCCTTGGCAGAAGCTCAATTTTTGTTGACTTTCATCAGATTCTCACTATGATTAGCTATTTTAGATTTCTAGCTATTTTTTTTGCATAACTTCATCCAGCAGAAATGATTGTGAACTCAGAAGCACAACGCTGTGGTCTCCTTTTAAGAGGTTAATCTTTCTCTGTCTTGATTGTCCTCAGACCCATCAGATCTAATGCTGCAAGAATCAGCAGGAGCTCAAGGAACTGATAAGTCTTTAATTAGGCAAACATACTATATGAGGCAAAATTAGCACAAGAAATCTCTCTGTGTGACAACATAAAAAGTATCAGCAAATGATGGTAGTCATCAATGGAGATTTCTAGTTCATTCCTAAAATACTAGAAAATGTTTAGGAATAGATCCCTTAAAGAACATCTGTCACCATGATCAACCAGACATGCTGCTTGGTAAGGATGATCATGGTGACTAAAATTAGTACTTTCTCTTGGCAATTACTAATGCAGAGAAATTGTTACTTTTAGTTATATGTAAATGAGGTGCTGGGAGCACTGAGGGACAGGTCTAGCCACCCGGAGCACCTGTTCGCCTGACTCTCCCTGTTGCCACTCTTCCATCCTGTGAGATTGATAGGGGCAGGCATCCTCACTGCTCCAATGATTGGCACTAAAATGTTGCTCATGTGTGAGCGGTAGTATCTTTGGTGCATGTGCAGTGAAGATCTCAGAACACGATGACCACTATGAGATTTTCACTGCACCCACAGATGGGTGAGATTTTAGGCCCAGGAGTTGGAGCAGTAAGGAGGCCTGGCCCTGTCAATCTCAATGAGATGGGGAGTGGCAGCAGGGAGAGGCTGAGGTGAAGCAGTGCTCCAGGGGGCTAGGCCAGCCCCTCACTTTTCGCAGCACCTAATCTACATATAACTACAAGTAAGACTTTCTCTGCATCGGTAATACCAATTGCAGAGAAAAAGGGCTAATTTTTGTTCACATGATCAACCCTAACAGACAGTATGCCAAGTTTAAAAGGGTTGATCCTGGGTGACAGAAGCCCTTTTAGCTGCTGTTTTGTCACCTGAAGGCTTTATCCACAATATGTTAGGATCCTTTCCATCAATTTTCCATTGCTTTCTCATGAGTAGACTTTCTGATGTACTCTGTTTGCTGTATTCATAGTAACATAGTTTATAAGGCTGAAAAAAAGAAAAGACATTGATCTATTTCAACATATCATCATGCAATGTTGATACAGAGGAAGGCAAAACCCATATGAGATAGAAGCCAATTGTTTTTCATCATAGGGAAAAAAACTGTACCCAACAACAAATCAGGCAATCATAATAACTCCCAGGATCAATGACCCTTCTCCAGAAATCTTATAACTATAGCTGGTAATATTACACTCCAGAAATACATCCAGGCCCCTCTT
Organism: Bufotes viridis; assembly: GCA_033119425.1. Taxonomy (NCBI): domain Eukaryota; kingdom Metazoa; phylum Chordata; class Amphibia; order Anura; family Bufonidae; genus Bufotes; species Bufotes viridis. The sequence continues at coordinate 554,468,032 of CM065590.1, read as the reverse complement.
GAACTCTTTTAGTGAACTCACCATCACCACCTCCTTAGGCAGAGAGCTCCATAGTCTCACTGCTCTTACCGTAAAGAATCATCTTCTATGTTTGTGTAGAAACCTTCTTTCCTTCAGACGGAAAGGATGTCTCCTCGTCACAGTCACAGTCCTGGGGATAAATAGATGATGGGAGAGATCTCTGTACTGACCCCTGATATATTTATACATAGTAATTAGATCTCCCCTCAGTCGTCTTTTTTCTAAAGTGAATAACCCTAATTTTGCCTGTAAAATAAACCTAATACATGGTCGACCCATCAGAAGTAAATGGAATCAGTTATTACCATCCTGATTGTGTAAATAACGGATGCCTTGAAGGTAATGTGAACAGAGCCTTAGTACACTATATCTTGCTATGTTTCCGAGTAACATATCTACCATGCAAATCATTTTTGGCTTGATCCATAAAGTTAAATGCTCATCATAGTTACAGTATGCAAGATAGGCCGTAAATGTCCCACATGTGGAGCCCTCACCTATGTCAAAAATGGAGGTACCATTGCAATTATTTTACCATAAGTCGGTAATTGATCTGCCGTACTATTCTGGAAATAGCAATACATTAAACTTTATAATAATATCTTATTAGGGGAAAGCAGCATCTTCCCTCTCCTTCCAGTTGCCCGTAGTCTCCTTCTCCTTGTCTGCAGGCTCTGTAAATGTTCTCTAACCTCCCCAGTCAGTAAAACAATTCAATCTTATATAAAACAGTAAGTAATAGGGAAAGAGGGAGATGCAGCTACAGTGTTTTCTGTATAGGGTGGGAAAGATGTCGGGTCAAAGCTCCCAACATCACATCAGGAAGAGCTCACCAATTCAGCAAGCATGGAGAGAGAGAGGATGTGCATGGACAGAAACCAATAAAAGGAATGAAAAAGGCTATATACAGGTTACACACAATATTTCTTTTTCCAAGTATACAGATTTGTCCAATCTCACATTTCCAACAAGTTGATTAAGAACTCATAGTCAAAACAATCCCACAATAGGTTGGCCAAAGCCTCAACCGGCTGCAATTCACATATCTGCTATACCAGTGATGGGTAACGTGCGGCTCTCCAGCTGTTGCAGAACTACAACTCCCAGCATGCAAAGCCTGTCTATAGCTATCAGCCTACTGCAGGGCATGGTGGGAGTTGTAGTTTAACAACAGCTGGAGAGCCGCACGTTGCCCATCACTGTGCTATACCAATGTTTCCCCTGCAAATGGATTTTATGTGCATTTTTGATGTGTGTGTTGCATCAGGATCGAGAATGTGATTTATCATGTCATTTTGCATTTTCCAGTAAAGAACAGTCAATGGCTAACAGGCTTTACCAACCAGTTGCTAGGTGGGGCTGCTGTCACACTCCCAACAGAGACTGGAACGGGCGAACTTCTATAGACTTCAATAGGCAGGCAAATTTTAAAACCCACAGGGACTCTTTCTGGCCACAATAGTGATGGAAAAGTTGTTTCAAGGGGACTAACACCTGGACTGTGGCATGCCGGAGGGGGATCCATGGCAAAACTCCCATGGAAAATTACGTAGTTGACGCAGAGTCAGGTTTTAATCCATAAAAGGCATAAATAACCTAATATTCCTAAATTGTTTGGAATAACGTGCTTTAAAACATCCAGTGTGTGTATACGATCAGGTATGATGTTGTATCGATCAGGTAGTGTAAGGGTTACGCCCGCTTCACAGTGACAGACCAAACTCTGACAGACCAAACTCCCCATTTAACATACCGCAAATAACCCCAAACAGTCCATTTGCACAACCGCAAACTCCCCATTTGCACAAGTTTGGATACCAAGCTAGCCATGTCCCGTTCCTTGTCCTCACTTACGTCATTGAAGGTCTCTTCCTCCACCCAGTCACGTACAACACCAAGAGTCCCTAAAAGGTGACAACAAGCCCCCTGGGACGACTGCTGCTGTTGTTGTTCTTCAACCTCCTCAAAGCCACCTTCCTCCTCAGACTCCTCTCTCTGCGTTGCCGCAGGTCCAACAATCGAGGTCGACAAGGCTGCTTCTGGTGGTGATGGTGACCACAACTCTTCCTCTTCATGCTCATCTACGGCCTGATCCAGCACTCTTCGCAGGGCACGCTCCAGAAAAAACGCATATGGGATGAGGTCGATGATGTTGCCTTGGGTTTGACTAACCAGGTTTGTCACCTCTGCAAAAGGACGCATGAGCCTACAGCCATTATGCATGAGCGTTCAGTAACGCGGCCAAAAAATACCCAGCTCCGCAGAGGCTGTCCTCTTTTTTTTAAATAAAAAAAATCTGTTCTTACCAGTTTAATCTATGTTTTTTCCCCTATCAGGGGCCGGTGTATGGAATAGATTTTAGGAACCGGGAGATGGAAAAAGATGGTTGGTCGGTCCTCTTCGTTCAAATTTGGGGCACTGCGCGTGCGCTGTGCATTGTCCTGTGTCACCCTATATGAGTGGTGTGTTAAGTAGTACTATTCCTATCAGTTTAATCCCTCTTACGTCCCCTATCAGGGGACGTGTATCGAATAGATTTTAGGAATCGGGAGATGGAAAAAGATGATTGGTCGGTCCTCTTACTTCCAATTTGGGGCACTGCGCGTGCGCCGCGCAATGTACTGTGCCACCAATACAAATAGTGTGAACTACTATTCTTACCATTTTAATCTTTGTTAAGTCCCCTATCAGGGGACGTGTATTGAATTGAATCCTTGCATGGGGAGATAGAGAAAAAAGCTTGCTCTGTCCTATCAGTTTAATCTATGTTTTGTCCCTTATCAGGGCCAGGGCCGGTGTAGTGAATAGATTTTTGGAACCGGGAGATGAAAAAAGACCCATGCTCGGTCCGCTTTGTATGAATTTTAGGTCACTGCGCGTGCACCATGCAATGTACTGTGACACCAGATATGAGTGGTGGGCAGTGGGCACAGTACAGTCTGTGGGGGCCTGACACACACTGGCAGGCAACTGCAATTATATTAAAGGGTAAAAATTAAATGACTTTTATCTGCAAGGTACTGTGCCACCCTATATAAGTGGTGTGCACACAGTACAGTCTGTGGGCCTGTGGCCTCTAACACACAGGTAGGCAACTGCAATATAAATATAAAAAAAACAAAAAAAAACAGACTGATGTACAAGCCCTAAAAAGGGCTTTTTGGGGTGCTGTCAGGACGCTGTCCTTACAAAGATGAGTCTTTGAGGACTGGAGTGGACACAGAACACTGGCCTAGCTAAGGGCTCTTTCACGCTAGCGTTGTTTGGATCCCGCATGCACTTCCTTCACTGGAAATGCCTGCCGGATGCACAACGCCACACATCTGAAAGCATTTGAAGACTGATCAGTCTTCAAAATGCTGTCAGTGTTACCATGGCAGCCAGGACGCTACTAAAGTCCTGGCTGCCATGGAAAAGTAGTGGGGAGCCAGGGGAGAAGCTACTTACCTTCCGTGCGGCTCCCGGGGCGCTCCACAATGACATCACAGCGCCCCTACGTCGCATGGATCACATGATCCATGCGACGTAGGGCGCTGCGATGTCATTGTGAGCGCCCGGGAGCCGCACGGAAGGTGCGCTTCTCCCTGGCTCCCACTCTTTATGGCAGCCAGGACTTTAGTAGCGTCCTGGCTGCCATGGTTACCATTCAGAAAACTAAACGTCGGATCCGGCGATGTGCCGAAACGACGTTTAGCTTAAAGTTGGATCTGGATTAATGCTTTTCAATGGGCATGTCTTCCTCAGTAAGCCTGCGCCGTTGACGTCAGCCCTACACCCGTCTTCTCTTCCGCTCGCTGGCCCTGTCAATCAAGTGGAGGAGGGGGCGTTTTTGTAGACGGAGGATGCGGCGGCTACCAGCAAGTAACCGCCCAACTTGCTGGTAGTGAAGAAATTAGCATATGAGAAAATACTATTACATACTATTTTTAAAGAAATTAAGGCACAGACCGAGGTAAGAGCGGTATATATGGAATCGGCGGACAATAGCGATTATATTAAGTCCAAAAATGAAAAATTATGTTTGGGGTTGACAGAAGCCCCTTAACAGTAATTTTAAGAATGTCAGGGAGAAAAACTATTGGGAATTCAAACTTATAACATTCCAGTTATTGACACAAGGACTCAATCTAACACCTAGATTTAGGACCCACTACCTGGACCCAATCCTCCTCCCCATTAGCTTGACTCCAGATCCAAGTCTTTAAGGGGTTGTGCAGGGTTTTTTGTCAGGATAAGCCACCACTAGTATAAACAGCTGGTCTGTGCAGCTTTGTTGATAGAAGTCAGGATGGAAGCTACAGGGCACCAGCAACATTGTAGCAACAGGAGCTTGTTACTACAGTGCTGCTCCATTGAAGTCAATAGGAGTAGTGCTGTGGTAGTGAGCTCCAACCACTACAATGTCAACAATGCTGTGTAGCTCCAGCACGGCCTTCCTTCAATGGAGCTACACAAATCAGCTGGTTGGCAGGGGTGCGGGGTTTTTGGAGATCAGCTAATCATGGCCTATCCTGAGGAGATCAGCTAATCATGGCCTATCCTGAGTGTAACCGATCTCCTGGCACCTCGACTAGGTACCTCAGTTGATTGATGCTCCTAGTGCTTCCCCAGGGCTCCAAGAACTCCACTTGACACCATAAGCACTGCAGACCCCACGAACTGCCGCAGCTTGGTTGGGGTCTCGCCATCTCCTACCCACCCTGGACCTAAGACAAGCCTCCAGGTTCCAGTGGGTGAACCTCTCTTCTTTCAGAGAGCAGGAACCAGGAACAAGCTCTTAAAAGAGCTAGTGATTATACTCTGAGGAGTATAGTGATTATTGTAATCCCCAGAGTGTAGTTCTCCAATCCCCCAAAAATGAGCCCAGACTTCATGAAGGGTAGAACAGGACCTCTTTTAACCCTTAGGCTACCTGAGGTTTTTTCGTTTTTGCTTTTTAATTTTTCATCCCCATTTTCCTTGAGCCATAACTTTTTTATATTTCCAGTCACATAGCTGTATGAGGGCTTATTTTTAGCGGGACAAGCTGTACTTTCTAATGCCACCATTAATTATGGCATAAAATGTAGTGGAATTCACAAAAAAAAATGACGCTCTAAAACTGTCAAAAACGTTATTGGTATGCACTAAAAATCATTCCCGGACGTGGGCATGTATTAAAATAAAGTCAAACAGTGTACCCACACGATACAGGAGTAACAAAAGTGTGTGGTGCGATGTTCTACCGCAGAACAGAGGGTCCACGCACCTATGTAGTAAAGATTCCTAGTGCCTGGACATCAGAACTATTCAAATGCAATGTAAGACCGTCTCTTACCTGACCGCTCAGTACAGGTAAGACAGTCTTACCTGTACCGAGCGCGGCACCACACGCTCACTATCCTTACTCATTGCTCCTGATGAGATACTATCGAAACACGTAGAGCTTGTACCCCTTAAAGTGTAACCCCCCCCCAGTCCTGTATCTAAGCTGCGTGCCTAGTGCTTTGGGGGATCGTGCTGACTGTTGTTGCGGGTGTACGCCCTCTAATTATTCACTGGCGTACCCCGCTTTTGCATTGTATACCGTCCATCAGTGTACACCGTCCAGTGTAGTTTTCTGTTCTACACCTATACTGGCGGTGGATATGCCGGGTCCTGAATTACATTGGTCATCATAGAGCTTGGCCACGGCTGATGTGATTATTAGCGTTCAGACCTTGCCTTGCAGTGTGACCACGGGGCCGGACCCATTGTCCTGCGGCAGAACATAATTGCTTTTAGGCTACTTTCACACTAGCGTTTTGTATTCCGTTTGTGAGATCCGTTTCAGGGCTCTCACAAACGGTCCAAAATGGATCAGTTAAGCCCCAATGCATTCTGAATGGATAAGGATCCGTTCTGAATGCATCAGTTCGGCTCCGTTCCTCTTAAATTCCGTTTTGGAGGCGGACACCAAAACGCAGCATGCAGCATTTTGGTGTCCGTCTGAAGAGGCGGAGCCTAACGGATCAGTTTTTAATTACAATGTAAGTCAATGGGGACGGATCCGTTTTCAATGACACAATATGGTGCATTTGGAAACAAATCCGTTCCCCATTCACTTTCAATGTAATTCAAAACGGATCCGTTTTGGACTTTGTTATTTTTCTTTTAACTAATGCAAACGGATCCGTTCTGAACGGATACAAACGTTTGCATTATAGGTGCGGATCCGTCTGTGCAAATAAACAGATGGATCCGCACCAATGCAAGTGTGAAAGTACCCTTAGTTGGCTCTGTCCTATACTTGGGCTGCGTGCTCTACAACACTTGTTACCGCATGCTCTGGGGGATCGACCCGACTGATACCATTATCTACCGCAAGTCTGGACTTACATTGCATTTGAATAGTTCTGATGTCCGGGCACTAGGAGTCTTTACTACATAGGTACATGGACCCTCTGTTCTGAGGTAGAACATCGCACCACGCACTTTTCTTACCCCTGCATCGTGTGGGTACACCGACTTTATTTAAATACATGCCCACGTCCGGGAATGATTTTTAGTGTATACCAATAAAGTTTTTGACATTTTATTCAGTGAATTCTCAATTAATTCTTATTTGTTTTTTTGACGCAACCCCTCCTACCACTTTGTCCGTGAATTGCATAAAATGCAGTAGAAAGCAGTAAAAAAAATTCAAAATGGGGTGGAATTGGAAAAAAAACACAATTTCTGCACCGTTTTACGGGTTTTGTTCCCATGGCGTTTTGTTTACTGCAAAACTAACCCTTGACCTTCATTCTCTGGGTCACTCTGATTACAATGATACCCCATTTGTATAGGTTTTTATAGTATAGTATAGGTTTTTTATGTCTAAATAGTGTAAAAATACATTTAAACTTTGATAAAAAAATGTGATGGAAAAATGAATCCAGCCTGCAAAGGAGGCAATATGGACAATCACAATACATTAGTAAGTGCATTGTATTAACTTCCTCTACATAATAAATGCTATTTGCTGAAGGGAGACAACCCATTTAGAGGTCAAGTATTTTTACATCACCATATTCTGACCCCTATAACCTTTCTATACTTATGTCTACTGAGCTGTTTAGGGGCAAATTTTTGTTTGGAACAATATGTATTTTTATTGATACCATATTGGAGTGTGCATGACTTTTTGATCACAATTATTACATCTTTTGGGGGTAAGCAATGAAAAAATGGCAAATCGGCCATTTTGACTCTTTTTCCGTTACCCTATTTGCCGTATTGGAATTTTTTTAGTGATTTTAGTAGTATGGGCATTTTCAGTCACGGTAATACCCATGATGTTTATATTTATTGTTATTTTGGTATTTATTTTTTAACTATACGAAAAGGGGGGTAAACGTTTATATTTTTTTATTTTTTATATATTTTTTCAAATTTTTTTTTTTATTTGTTGTGATTATTTTGTGTGTCATATATGAGATTATTAATTATGTTTTTTAATTTTTCATTTTAGTCTATCAGGGATTTTTAAATGGGATTTTAACTCCAGTTTGCTCATTTCTTATCCTGGCCTGCCATCTGGTGGCCAAAATAAGAATTGCAGCATGAACACTATCAGCCTCATCAGCGAAGTATATAGTATTCTGTGCAACTACCGATGCCCGAATTTGTGAGCTTCAGGGTTTTTTGCATTTAGTTACCGCAATCTGCATTATTGCCGGTCATGGTAATTAGCTGCAAGTCTCTGCTGTGTGAAAAAGCAGAGATCTGCTGGCCATGACGCCCGCTGGGTTAATGGGGCTACATGTCATTCTTTTAGGCAGGTCTTCTAGCAAGAGACACCTTGTGGAAGACTGAGACAGCTTTTACATTAGCCAATCACATGCATTTCCAGTATGAAAACACTCCCAGCAAATGTACTCAACCCCCCCCCCTTTGCCTGGGAAACAATTAACGAACACAATGTGCTATGCCTGCGATACAATTAACAAGTACAATGGGATAACCGAATCACTCACAGGTGGAACACACACATTTTTCCCAACACATAGAAAACACCTCAAAACCCCACATATCCCCATAAATTATACATCCCTAGATAGCTCTGATCTGGGCGAACAACATATCCAAAAATCACCGAGATCCAAGCAGGGATTCCCGAATTCCATGTAAGTCACATTCGACCAACCCACATAGTAAAAAGACACAAAGAAGTCTTTTTACTGAGGGGAAACAAAGTTTTAGTATATGGGCCATAATCCTGAGGCAAAAGGCTGGCAAACAGGCTCCTCCAAAACCCAGTGGCAAGGTTATATTGCCACACTGAGGATAAGCCTTCACTTAAAAAACCCTGGACAACACCTTTAACCTACTGCTGGTCCATCTATAACAAAAACTCAGTTTTATTGCTCCAGCTTATCTTAATGATGTCACATACCTTTATGTTGTGCTTTTGTCTCAGTCATTCATTAGTAATCTGGCCTGATTAAGGTCTGTTCTCTAAGGCTTGCAGATATGATATTTTTTCAAAAAATCCATCACTGGCTATAATATGTTTGTCTTTTTTAACACAAAAATGTTTAACATCACATAACAGTGTCCTTCTTTTCATCAGCTCCGTCAAATCAAAATTTCAACTCTTATACAAATTACTGCACATAATTAGATATGACTGAGAATCAGTCATTATTTCCAGGTGCTGTCAATTTAGTTAATTTGTAATGATTGAGAGTGATTTATATGTGTACCATTCCTGATCCCTCAGCAGTGTGACAAAAAAATATGGTTTACGAGGAACATACTGTACATCATGAAGTCCATGTGGTTTGAACGGTTATTTGGTCCTCAGGGCCTGTTTACGCTATGCAAGTTTGGTGTAATATTTGCATTTCCAAATTTCCATAATTCTCCAGCAATCGATTGACAGTCCGTGCTCTTTATTAATACAAAACCATCAAAATCGTCCCCCTGAGTTGCTTACGCATTTTGCATGGTGTAGATACATCTGTACTCATAGCGCACATCTTCAAAGTGAATACAAACTTAAAAACACTATCGGGGGAATCTATCATAGACCGGCATTTAGATATCGACATGCAGAGCCGGAGGCTGCACCTAATTAATGATGAGGCGCGCGTCTGGTAAAATGAGGCGCAGCCTGATGCAGTCTGTGCGCATAAACTGAAATCTATGCCAGCCCTTAGCTGCCATAGATTTCAGTCTTCTTTTACTCCAGATAAGATAACTGGGCCAGGTCTTCTGACTCTGCCCTTCCCGCTCTCGCCACTCCCCCTTCTCAGGAAAGTGGCGATGGAAGTGGAGAAATACCACTTGTGCAAACATTTTTAAGCAAGTGATGGGAAAAAAGATGCAAACACAGGATTAGGGCTCATTCAGATGGCAGTATATGTTTTGCGGTTCGCAAATTACAGATCCACAAAACACGGCTACCGGCGTTAGAGAATACCTATTCTTTTCGGAAAAGAATAGGACATGCTCTTTTTTGTGGCAGCGGAACGGAACAACGGATGTGGACAGCGCACGGTGTGCTGTCCGCATCTTTTGCAGCCCCATTGAAGTTAATAGGTCTGCACCCGTTCTGCAAAAATGCAGGACGGGTGCGGAACAAAACATACGGCCATCTGAATGAGCCCTTACCTTGCAGATAAACCATTTTCCATTAAGTCATAAACTGAGATTATTTTGTTTTCCTGTAGAGAACCTTTATCTAGTTATAGAAGGACAGTATTTATCATTTATTTTAAATGGCATAGTACTTTTCTTTTGTATAGCCAAAATAGTTAGTGGATACAAAACATAGTAGAAGCCGTTTCATAATACGTTCCTCGTCTTCGAGGCTACTGCAGATTTTAGATAAAATCGAAAACTGCATCATAAACTGTCATTTGTGAGTCCAAACAAATGATGGTTGGTGAGAAACTCCAATTCTGTCAGTTTAACCTTTCAAATGCCGTGGCCATTAACCACTTGCCGCCACGCTAACGCCGATGGGCGTCAGCGCGGCGGCTCTCTCAGGTCTCACTGCCGCCTATCGGCGTCATCTCGTGAGACCTGAGATTTCGCATGAGTGCGCGCGCGTTCATGTGATCGGAGCCGGGACAACTGAAACTACAGCCTGCCAGCGCTGATTATGCGCTGGCAGGCTGTAGATGCGGAAAAAAACGCATTTAAATCGCATATCAGACGCTGTTTTGTAAACAGCGTCTGATATGCCTGCTGTCTGCTCGTCTGGTGGTCCCTTTGTTTGGGACCACCAGAGGAAACAAAGGAAAAGTGCACCAATCACTACACCCCCCCCACCCCCATCACTGATTAACCCTGATCACCCCCCTGATCACCGATGTCACCCCCTGATCACCCCCTGTCACCCCCTGTCACTAATCACCCCCTACAGGCTCATTCAGACGTCCGTATGTGTTTTGCGGATCCATGGATCTGCGGATCCATGGATCTACGGATCCGCAAAATACGGACACCGGCAATGTGCTTTCCGCATTTTGCAGATCCGCACAGAACTATATAGAAAATGCTTTTTCTTGTCCGCAATTGCGGACAAGAATAGGACATGTTCTATATTTTTGCGGAACGGAAGTGCAGACCCGGAAGCGTGGATCCGTAATTCCGGATCCGAGCGGGACAAAGTCTGTCCCCATAGAAATGAATGGGTCCGCAATACCATTCCGCAAACAGAATTGCGGACGTGTGAATGGGGCCTAAGGGTCCCTTATCACCACCAGTTAGTTAGCTACTTGTTAGGTAGTTAGCGCCCAGCCCACCGCACCGCAGTCACTGATTTTGGCTGAGATTTTTTCATCCACATTGATCGATGCGAATGAAAAAATCTGTGCCGTTCATTTTATTTATTTATTTTCAGCCCAGAGGCTGAACGGAAAAAAAAAATCTCATTACCCGTATGCTCAATATAAGGAGAATCGCAGAAACTCCTAATGCTGGCCATACGTGTAATGATTGCAGAGACCCTCAAATGCCAGGACAGTATAAATACCCCACATGTGACCCCATTTTAGAAAGAAGACACCCCAAGGATACCCCCTATCCCTAAATGCAATCACCATCTAGTCCATAGTATTCTCTAATTCTACAGGGTCATTAATAATCCTTTTTGCCCTAGTGAATTGACTGTAAGGTAAAGACTGTATCATTTTTCGTGGGTGAGCACTATTATATTTGAAAATAATATTCCTGTCAGTGGGTTTGACATATAAGTTGGTACACAAATCATTACCCTTTAAACAGACATTCACATCCAAAAATGTATATTGTCATGTGAGAATTCTAAAGTAAACTGTATATCCATATGGACACCATACAAGAAAGCATGAAATTCATGCAATTTTGAATCAGTACCTGTCCAAATAATAAAAATGTCATCTATGTATCGCCACCACCTCAGTACATGTCTAAAGTGGTGGGACACATTGATATGACATTCCTCCATACAGGCAACAACCATGTTGGCATAAGTAGGTGCCACGTTCGAACCCATGGCCGTTCCCTTAATTTTCATAAAATAATCATCTCCAAAAAGGAAATAATTATTAGTCAAAATAAATATGCAGTAATGTCAAAATAAAATCCTGGCATTCTGCAGAGAATTTAGACGTAATAAGTGCCTCTTTGACTATCTCTAACCCAATGCTGTGTGGAATGGACTAATATAAACTAGAATCGCACCATCCGGTATTGATAAAGTAGGGAGATTGTTTAAAAAATATGTGGTATCTTGTATGTAGCAAATTGACACAATATCTTGTCCAGAAAAACAGAAACATTACTCAATAACTAACGATCCCCTACTGGGGACAATAGATCTACCAGGTGGATTATTCATGTTTTTGTAAATCTTTGGCAGTAAATAAAAAATAGATGTTTAATCAACAAATAATCCTGTAACTTCTCATCAATCAAACCCGATTCAAATTTTTCACTGATTAAGTTTTTTAATGTACCGTATGTATAATGTCAAAACAGGGATCGACCTGCAATTTGACATGTACAGTATTATCAGACACTGTGGATCAGTCTCGACCCGATGTTTTTTCCTACACGGAGGCTGACGTGGACAGAATCATAGAGACTTGTAAAGGTGATGCTGGATTTCTCTGGGTACCCTCATTACTGGACTGTAAAAAACAGTATGAACAAGATACGTGCTATTACCTTGGAGTTGCATATAACATTGGTTGAATATGTTAAATCTAATCGCATTCCCAGAGGGATGTGTGTTCAAACTAAACCGACTATGTTTTCACAAGATGCAGACTTTTGCTCTAAATATTGTGGGGAGTCGCTCTGGTAGATAGCGGTGCGGGTGCAGTACAGAGGCAAAAGGGAGTCCAGAAAGTGCAGCAAAACAGTGTTTAATTCACACTTGCATAAAGTATACAGCAAACAGTCACTTGGTGTTAATTCACACCCATCAGAAAACGTGCAGCAAAACGAAATAGTCCAAAACAGGTTCCAGTTACCTGGGAGGCTTTAGGTGCAGGTTCGCACCTGGCTGTCAGTCCAGCCGCAAGGCGATCGACCTTCGGCTTCCAGGCCGTCTGCACTCCTCCTTGCTTGGGGTCTTGCTTCCAGCCCAGAGAACTCCACACAGCACAGCATGGATCAGCACTCCCAAACTCAAGTGATTCCACAGCCTAACAGCAGCTCCAGGACAATCACCACACACACACCCAGCTGCTGGCTGTGTTATAAAGGCCTGGGAAAACCCGGCCTGGACCGTGGGGAGTAGGCACCCACCCAACTCTTTGCCTACTCCCAGTAAGAGCCGGCCCGGATTGGCTTTGCAGCCAAACTAAATAGCAATGTGTCAAAACAGCACTAGCTGCTGCTGACACGCAAGAAAACCCGGCTCTTACCTCACCGAGGCCAGGAACCTCGGTGACACGTACCTGCCATCGACCACGGTACCTTGCACCTTACCACAATATGAACAGATTTCTAATAAATATGCACGTGGTTTGATGCTATTGAACATCGAGTACATGCAGAAGGACTTACTTATGACTCTAAACAGGAAAGCCATGATGGAAGATAAATGGCTAAAATGCCATTTACCGCATGAGTATTCACACCATGCGTTTGGCACTGGTGCCTGCGATCACCATGTGGGTATCCCGTTCTGGAATTCTTTATACTATATAATACTTCTATGGATTGCAGCTCTGGTTTTGATGTGAGTCTATTTCGGGTGTGCACAATTGTCCTCGCAATCTGTATACATGTCGGGTAATTGATAGGTTATCTGATGTGCTTGGTCACCAGCGCTGGGATCGGGTGTTGCACGTAGCTGCTGCATTATCCTTTCCTTTGTGCTTTAACCAAATAGTTACTGCTATTTCCAGAGACTAGGTCCTTCATTGAGATATCTATGGTTTAGTGTATCCGCTATTTTATTTACAATAGCTATTTTCTTTTGTTCTATGACGTGACTGACATGCGCAGTGCATGTTTTTACACTCCAAGTCACCATGTCTAAATCCTGCTGTGCAGTGGTATACAGGTTAGCCATCCACGTACCCCATAAGCCACCTCTCTCTACACTTTGGAGAGCAGTTCACGGTGATTATCTATTTGCACAATGTGCTGATATTTTATTTTTAATGTTATTTATTATAAGTATGCACTGTGCACTTTATATTATTGATATGAAGGGGATACACCTGGACACAGTATCATGTGTTATATATATTGAATTTCTTATATATCACATTAATTGCTTATGCTATATGCAAATTGTGTAATGCTTTAAATATCAATCACTGACTGATGTTCATTTGCTTGAGAATAGTCCCAGTAAGAGGACTGAAACGTCGCTGCTTGGGTGAATAAAGGACTTTCATTTTTCACCAATTGGAGGTGCTGTGGTTCATTTTTTCCTAGATAGATAGATAGACAGTTAGATGCAAGCCCTTGGGTTGTCACTAAAAACCATCATCCCCAGCAATCACAGACCCCAGGCTATCTACACCTTTAGATACCACAATCTGTTGATTATGACATCTAAGGTAAGAAATGACTAGAATTGGAGTTATCTCTGATCCTAGCAGTGAGAGTCGGGGGGCCTACTGCATAATACAGCCGGCACCTGCAAGCGTCGGGCAAGCCCCTGACCCAGCATCATAGCTATGATGTACTGTACAATTGCAACACGCAGTGCTAAGCGCCATTACTTTATAATGTAACTAGACAGTAAGCCCGTTACAATAACGGGCGCTAGAACGATAGTGCATAAACATTAGTAGGAACAGTCTAAATTAAATGCCAAAGGGGACGGCTGGCATTGACTGGTGGTGCTGAGACTGCTGGCACTGTGACTGGTGGCATTGACTGATGGCTGAGACAGCTGGCACTGACTGGTGGCTAAGACTGCTGGCACTGACTGGTGGCTGAGACAGCTGGCACTGTCATTGGTGGCACTGACTGGTGGCTGAGACTGCTGGCACTGTGACTGGTGGCTGAGACTGCTGGCACTGTGACCGGTGGCTGAGACTGCTGGCACTGTGACTGGTGGCTGAGACTGCTGGCAGTGGCTACTGTCTGTGGATGAGAGTGCTGGGACTGTGACGCTCTGTGATGCACGGACAGTAATAGCGGTGCTACGACGTGGAGAGCAAACGATAACCTGCAAGTGGCGGCAGTGACTGGGTGGTGTGCAGGTGTGGGCCGGGCAGGCAGAGTGTGGAGCACCGTGTGATGATTGGTTGGCACGCCACACATGTGCAGTTCAATTATAGGCACACACGCACAGACATGCAGCCCTGAGCATGCACACAGGGCTTTTTATTATAAGAGATCGCTTGCACCATTGATTCCCTCAAACACAATGTACAATAATAAAAGCCCTGTGTGCATGCTCAGGGCTGCGTGTCTGTGCGTGTTTGCCGATAATTGAACTGCAAATGTGTGGCGAGCCAACCAATCATCACATGGCGCTCCACACACCGCCTGCACCGCTCATTACACGGCTATACCCTGCACCAGGTGTCTGCACGAAGGGCCGGGGCTCCCGTTACCTGACAGGCACAGTGCATGCCTCCGAAGCCACTGTACAGCTCCAGCACCCGCACCTGCGCCATCACCAGATCCCACGGTCTCTGCGGCCTGCACACTCCTTCCTCCTCTTCCAGAGCCCGGGCAGTTCTGCGTGAGGCCACCCGATGGAGGACTTGCTTACTCTGAGGGGAGTTCGTAGAAGATGTTGTGTGTATAGAGGCGCAGGAACAGGGGGCTGCCGCAGGTTTGGTATTTGTCTCTAGTAGTAATACTCCCGCTCTAGTGTCCATCCATTAGTGATCCTGCCCCTGCAGGTAACCCCCATCAGTTGCCCCTGCTCCAGGTAATCTCCATCATTTGCCCCTGCTCGAGGTAACCCCCATAATTTGCCCCTGCTACAGGTAACTCCCATTAGTTGCCCCTGCTCCAGGTAAACCCCATCAGTTGCCCCTGCTCCAGGTAACCTCCATCAGTTGCCCCTGCTCCAGGTAACCCCCATCAGTTGCCCCTGCTCCAGGTAAACCCCATCAGTTGCCCCTGCTCCAGGTAACCCCCATCAGTTGCCTCCCCTTTAGTTCCAGATGCCCCCCTCAGTGCCCCCCTTCTTTTGCCTCCTCTCTGTTGTGCCCCTGCTTCAGATGCCCTTCCTCCCTCTGATGCCTGTGCTCATGCCAGCTCCACCTCCTGTCGTGCCCCTGCTGAGGTGGTCTCTGCTCCAGGTAACCTGTGATGATGGGGTTTCAAAACCATGCCCCCTTACCGCCTCTTTCACCAATTAGCAGAGAGTGCTTCTTTCTCTCCCGATTCTGTTCTCTGATGCGCTGATGTGGGCGTTGAAGTGTGTGTGGTGTGCTGCGATTCCATTGGCCAGTGCGCCGCACATGCGCATTTAATATCAGCACACACGCACAGACACATTGCAGGCACAGAGGGATTTTATTTTAGAGGATAGTACGTCACAGCGAGGGAAGGGATTAAAATGTAAAGACAAAAAAGTTACTTTGAAAGAGGTAAATAATCTTTAAGAATATAACATAAAAATAGCAAAAGTAAAAATAAAATCAATTGTTTTTGAACAAAGAAGCCACATAAAAAGTAAATCTATGTGATACCTTTAGGAAACCTATAATTATATCAACCCAGCTAATAAAGTGAGTCTGTTACTTATGGTTGCACTGTGGAGTTATTTTGCATTCCCCTTGTGGGGAGTTGCTCTGGTAGATAACGGTGCGGGTGCAGTACAGAGGCAAAACAAGGAGTCCAGTACGTGCAATAAACAGTGTTTTATTCACACTCAGCAAACAGAAAAAAGGCAAAACCAAAGAGTCCAAAACCAGGTTCAATCACCTGTGAGATGTTAGGTGCGCGTTCGCACCTGGCGGTCGGCCCAGCCGTGGGATAATCCTCCTTCAGGCTTCCAGGTCGACTGCACGTCTCCTTGCTGGGTTTTTGCTTCCAGCCCAGAGAGCTCCACAGGACTAGCAGCAGCTCCAGGACAATCACAGCCCCAGACACAGCTGCTCGCTGTGTTTTATACCCAGCCCAAAACCAGGACTGGATCGTGGGGAGCAGCCACCCACCCTACACTTTAGCTGCTCCCGGTAAGAGCCGGCCCGGATTGGCTTTGCAGCCATGCTATTTACAACTATGTCAGTAGCACTAGCTGCTGCTGACACATAAAACCCGGCTCTTACCTCACCGAGGCTATGAACCTCGGTGACACATACCTGCCATCCACAACGGCACCCTGCACCTTACCACACCCTTTTAAAACAATTAATATAAATCACATTCTACATTATATTACTCACAACTGGTACTATATAAATGTAACAAGAACTTGCACGGCTACATCAGCAAAAATTATTATTATTATTTGATAGCACCGTTAATTTTATGGTGTTGAACATCTAAGAGGGAGTATACATACAGTACCTAATAAATTCTAAAACTTATTGCTGCGTTCTTAAGGCGTTGAGATTACAAAAACAAAAAACCTAGCTATGAAAATGTGATTTCTTTATAGAAAATGCGACCATTGGCAAATAGTCAAATTTTTACATTACTACTCATCTCTGTTTGGAACATAAATTCAAGAACCTCTTTCATTCTAACTGGTTGATTCTATCTTCTCATTTATCCAACATATGAAAGATGGACTCTGAAAAATATAGTGGCAAATAAAGCCGAATTAACACCACGGAAAGTATACATACCAAGAAAATCTACTGATATAGACACTGATGTGTCCATACGCTGTAATGGTCAAACAAATTTGCCACAAGCGTGTCCCTACATCTGTCTTATTTACATCATCCCAAAGGTACTGAAAAGTGTCAACGTCTTTCAATAGAAGTCTATACAGTGGTATAGCTAAAGACTCATGGGCCCTGGTGCAAGAGTTCAGCTTGGGCCCCCTTCCCTCAGTGCTTTGTGGCAAAGGGCAGGGAAGCACATAACCTTTCTGCTGCCTGAGGCAAAAATCGAAAAAGCACCCTCCCATGCCAAATTCTTGACCTAGCCCCTTCCCTCCAGCCAGGGGGGTAACTTGACGAGCATGCACTTTCTATAATACCAGTGTCTTCTTAAAATTAACACAAGAGAAGACAGTATACTGCTACAGAGGGAACTGGATAGATTGGAGGCTTGGGCAGATAAGTGGCAGATGAGGTTTAACACTCAAAAATGTAAGGTTATGCACATTGGAAGGAATAATGCAAGTCACCCGTACATACTAGATGGTAAAACACTTGGTAACACTGACACGGAAAAGGACCTAGGAATTTTAGTAAACAGTAACCTAACCTGTAGAAACCAGTGTCAGGCAGCTGCTGCCAAGGCCAATAAGATAATGGGTTGCATCAGAAGGGGCATAGATGCCCGTGATGAGAACATAGTCCTACCACTTTAAAAATCACTAGTCAGACCACACATGGAGTACAGTGTACAGTTCTGGGCTCCTGTGAGCAAGGCAGACATAGCAGAGCTGGAGAGGGTTCAGAGGAGGGCAACTAAAATAAATACTGGAATGGGGCAACTACAGTACCCTGAAAGGGTATCAAAATTAGGGTTATTCACTTTAGAAAAAAGACGACTGAAGGGAGATCTAATAACTCTGTATAAATATAGTACCCCATCCAGCTCCATAAAAATAAAATGAAAAAACACTGAATACTCACTAGTTTACCTATGATCGGCACATCCGGCATTCCCAGCCGCAGCTGACGCAGTCACACATCGTGCTGCTGGCGAGTGCTGGAGCTCAGCAGAACGGTAAAGCGGGGAGTGGATGGTTCCCTGCTTCACCATGTCAGTCATTGAACTGCCTAGATGCACCCCCAAGTCTCTGCATCTGAAAAACATGCCCCAGTTGCCTGTCTGGCTATGCCCCTGGGATAATCCCCCGATGGGCCCTCAAGTGACATATGGCACAGAAGACTGACCTCCCTACAGATAGTTAAACAGCATGCAGCATCTCAACCATCCTAAATTCATATAAAAAACTGGGTAGATTATTTAAGAGACTAACTGGTTATTAATATAGATGCATCAAGTGGCTGAGATGACTTGTAGGCACAGAGGCCGGCCAGCTACAATTAGGGGTGCACCACCAATTAGGCCAGGTGAGGCGATTCAGTTTTTGCCTCAGGCAGCAGAAAGGCTAGGTGCACCACTGGCTACAATCCCCTTTCATTAGGGAACTGCAGGGACCCCAGGCCATAATCAATTATCTTGAGTGTCTTGCTGCAGCCTTTCTCTGTAAGCAGATAATATTTGTATGAAGCTTTATACTGGGATCCCAGAATTTTACTAGTGGAGCCCAAGGTTCCCCCTAGTCCAACACTGACTCAACATGTGTAATTCGCCCTGAAGACATGAAGCCCTTGGAGAACATTTAACTTCATTAGACTGTTTCACTCCCCGAAGAGTCATTCCCTTTAACATATATTACCAATAATTCTAATTTGGTCAGTTTTTCAAGGTTGGAACAGGCCATTTTATCTGTGACATAAGTCACTGTCATTATTGGCATTTTACTTGCTGGGATGGATCATCTGCTCAATAAAATACACTGGGGACATTAAAGGCTTTATCCCATGGCATCATATAGTACATGACAACCTCTTTCTAACACAGCTAGAACCGGCCCGGTACCTCACATGGATCCAGAGATCTCCCCATTCATAGCTCTGCTAGATTTGTATCAAGCTGCAGCTCAAGGGGAGTGTCTTCTCTGCTGCCGCTAAGGGGGCGTGTCTCAGCTCTCCCTATCCCAGCTCAGGGGGCGTGTCTCAGCTCTCCCTATCACAGCTCAGGAGGCGTATCTCAGCTCTCCCTATCCCAGCTCAGGGGGCAGTTAAAGGATGAAACTGAGCATGTGCGGCCTTCTCAGTGAGGTGGACAGAGAAATAAGAAAAAAAAAAAAAACAGCAGGTGGCGCCATACAGATACATTTTATTGAATAACTCAGTGGCTGTGCAAAATTTTTAATTAGATGGAATTATAAAATAATTCAGCTCCAGGTGCTGGTTTTAAAACTGTAGAATATTTTTCTTCGGACAATTCCTTTAAGCCCCTGATTTCTGGGTTAGGTTTACCTTTTAAAGAGAAAATAATATTAACCTTTTGTTCAAGAGAAGTTGAGGTGTTTTTTTTTTTTTATCGTTTACAGGATATGTGATGTGCAGCGTACTCAAGTTAGGGTTAATAGTGTTCTTAGGTGTGGTAGTGCAATGGTGACCACTAACCTGAGACAGGCTGACTCTCTGGCAGGTAGTTGTAGATAGAGTTCGTGACGCCAGTGCCAATTAACGGTGGCACACCGTTTGCTGAAAGTAGGAATAACTGAGGGACCACGTTGTAATAAAACGGAACTTGAACTTTACTAAAGTCTGTGATGGTCATCATACATGGACACAGATGGAAGCGCAGTTCCTTAGAAGATGGTTGGTTTACATTAAGCCTCAAGTTACAGTTCATTCAGTGGCAGGCGATATGTAGCAAGGTAAATACAGAGGGTTAACACACAGGACTCTTGCAGTACAGGCGGCTTGCACTCTCTACCTGTCTGATCCTGGAAATGTAGACACTATCTTCCAAGGCCCGAATGCCCTCTCTCGGCTTATATCCTTGGGATTAGATTAAGTACCTCCTCTGGGACTTATAGTACCTCTTGCTGTCTTGGTTGCTGCTCTGCCTTCCCTCAGCTCCTCAGGCTGGTGACCAGAAATGCTCCTGCAGGAATCCTTCTCCTGTTTGCAGCTCGACTAAGGAGGCAACACATCTCCACTAGTCCTAGGGTCTGGACTGCTCCTCCCAGGGAATGAATCTTCCTAGGCTGGACCCTCTCAGGCTATAGGGCCTGGGCTGACTTCAACAGGCGCAGGGCCTGAACTCTGAACACCTTCACAGGCTCATGGCCTGGGCTTAACTTTACAGGCTCAAGGCCTGGGCTTCAACTGCTACAGGCTCAGGGCCTGAGCTTAGACTGCTTGTGCCTTCCCTGACTGGGCCTTATATAACCTAGGGCTCCCTAGCTCCCTCTAGTGACTAGAGCTGGAATGACATCCCTAGCAGGCCTGTACATGCAATAATCACAGTAACAGGGAAGTGCATAGCATTACATTACATCTGAAGATTATTTATACCAACCTCCCCATAAATAAAGGGGAAACGACAGCACACCAGTGACCCTTCTGTAGTGACGGGCATTACAGCTCCCGTACACTACATACCCCGCTGCTTTAAGATGAGTACGACCTCGTACTCCAACAGGGCCCGCCCAACTGGAATTTACACCTGAAATAGAAAAAAGACACATGCAGGCATACATATTCATATATATCAGCATCATCTGCATAGATATACATATCAGGTCCCGTTGGCAAAGGTGAAGTGCGGTGACAAGGGGCGTCGTTCTCTTCTCTCAGGATAGTGAATGGAACTGGGGCGCTGACCTGGCACAGCGGATAAAAGGGAATACCAGGATAGTCCATGACATATTATATAAGTCCATAATAAAATATTATAAATTTTGGCTCACACTCAGGGAGTCCATGGAAATAAAGATCACAGAGGCTCGCACATGGGGAGTCCATCTCTGGGCACATAGACTTGAATATAAAACCTGCAATAAATACGGTCAGCAATACACATACTATCGACATCACAGGACTCTGACAATACCAGGGCCATGTTATCCTGGCAAGTCCTGCGCACCCTAAAAATGCTGACATAAAATTCCCTTTCAACCTGAAATGGGGGTTAAAAGGGGAAAAGGTGCGAATAAAAGCACAACTTGGATTTGTTGATTGTTTTTTCAAAGCAGGCAGGGTGTCCCGGAACCAAACAGGGCAGACTGGGAGCAGTGGTTCCACAGTGGCAACTTATCTTCACAAAAATGCCACCGGCCGTGGAGAACTGGCAGCAAGCTCCACCAGTCTGGCAAACTTAAAGGGGCAGTTCCTGCAACAAAGGAGATGTCTCTGTGAGGTTATACAAAAATGGCCTAGCAGGCCTACTCACAGGTAAGTGTCATAAGAGCCTTGCTCATCAGATGTAGTGCAGCCCGGTTCTGCCCGCAGCCTGGGCCATGTAACAGGGAGACTTGAAGGTTGTGCCCACCAGACAGAATGGGCCGGTATCATCACTGGGACTGGGCCTATCCATCTCACTGGCCCGCTGGGCTGAGGATTCACAGGAGCTGCAGGTATCGGGACACTGGCCGGCTCTGGGGCAGACACTTCCACTGGCCGGGACATAATGCTCCCGTCAAGGCGAACTCGGCTCCTGGCATATGTAAGCTTATCTGCTTTCCTTTTAATTTTGGGCTGCTCATTATTGATGATAGGACCTTGGGTTACAGGTTCAGAACACACAGGGGGCACAGTTGACTCACCACTGCTGGGCTGCTGCGATGCGGTCCTGGAACTTGCCACTGAACGCAGGCCATCCAGGTATGCTTGCAATTTGCTGATCCGCTCTTCTACGGCGGCGATCTCACTGCTGGACTCCGGTACCCCTGCAGCAGGTTCAGGAGGCGTCTCCTCTTTACGGTTCCCCCGCAGACTATCTAGGGCCTCACCAAACTGGGCCATCCGCGCCCAATCTGCCGCCGTTTTCTCCCTGCGTGGCAACTCTGGAGAAGGATATGGACTTACAGGCTTGTCCAAGACGGTCGGCTGCCAGAAGATATTCGGGCCTAAGAAGGAACCCTTCTCTTGATAGGTGTTCCGGATCGGCCCCGGCGGGTCTTCGGTCTCTGGTCGTTCTTCTGTCTCCTCCCAGTTTTCGGGTACTGGTCCTGGACGGGTCACCGCAGTAGCATATGGGCCTCGCAGGCCCTCCGCGGGGGTAAACTCAATCTCTTCCCCGTCGCGCAGGTTGTGGAGGTATTCCGGCAGGTAGCTCCTCTTCACTGACCTCCGGTTCACATACAGGTCCCGACCGGTGACATAATCTCTGATGAACCCAAAGCCACGGTTCTTGTCAAAGGTAAGCACCACGCCCGTCCGCCGTTCCAGGCGGGGTTGCGTATGGGCGTGCTTGTCTAGCACTGTCTTAGCTAGTTCCTCGAAGTAAATTTTCTGCTTGACAGTCTTTTTTACTGCGGCCGCACGTACCTCCGCCATTAATTTAGTCCATAGTGCTGGAGGCCTGTCGGATCCTTCGTCCAACTTCACACCCAGTGTCGGAGGCCACTCAAATCGGGGAGCGGGCGCTCTCTCTCGCTCCGGACTATAGGCTGGCATCTCTTCAGCCTCGAATAAGGGCTCCAGGCCCGGCGCCTTCTCTGCAAATCTCGCCATCTTTGGTCTAGCCGACTCCAACACTTGTGCTCTCCGGGAACAGTTCTCTGGCCACTCCCCTGGACTCGGGTTTCCTTGCCCATCATCAGGCCCGCCCCCTAGGTTCTTCGCAATAGGGTAGGCGGTGCTCACACTGTAATCCACATCCAGGGGCGGCATCCCAGGGCGGTTTTCTCCTCCCTCCTGGAGGGTTTTGGCGCCAAATATTCGCGCCACTGAGGATAGTGATGGCGCATGAAGAAGTCCAATGGCGCCGGCGGCCATCTTGGGCGCCATGATGCGGCTATTCACTGACAGCAAGCCGCGGTAGTAAAACAGCATAAAAGTCCACAAAAATGCACCCTGATGCGGCGATTTTCTTCCTCTAGATAGTGCAACACTGCACAGCACTTTTTGGAGGTTTTAAGCACACTTTTCTGTACGTTTTAAGTCCACAAAGTCCACTTTCAATAAACCGGCAATTTGTCACTTTGGTCACAGGGCAAAATGGACAAGGCACAAAGTTCACGCTTCTTGCACTAGAAAGCGTGCGAATCCTGTTCGTGACGCCAAAAGAGAGGTGCAGCGTACTCAAGTTAGGGTTAATAGTGTTCTTAGGTGTGGTAGTGCAATGGTGACCACTAACTATTCTCATATAGATCTTCCAGTTTCAGCCCATGTAAAGCCTCCTGCCTCCCCTACAGACAGCGTGATTAATAGTACTACTTAGTGCACATCTCCCACCTGAAGGAGGTTGCAGCGAAGATTGATTTGCATGTTTATCACAAGACTTATTTTTGGAGCTTCGTCCAGACCCCTCAACTTGTCTTGCTTTTGTTGAGAAATTTAAAATCGGAAAGATAAGGAATAGAGATGAGCGAATTTCATGTTATGAAATTCGTTCACGCTTCGTTTGGTGGTAAAAGCAGAATTGCGTTGTGGATTCCGTTACCACAGACCATAATGCAATTCTTTGACGGAATGCATAACGGAATGCCTTTAGAAGCATTCTGTCATAATAGAAATCTATGGAATGCAAAACGGATCCGTCCCGTTTCCATTATGCAGGAGAGGACTCCCCTGCATAAGGGAAATGGGACAGATCTGTTATGCAGCCCATAGATTTCTATTATGACGGAAAGAATAACGGAATGCCTCTAAAGGCATTCAGTTATGCATTCCGTCATAGAATTGCGTTATGGTCTGTGGTAACGGAATCCATAACGCAATTCTGCTTTTACCACTAAATGAAGTGTGAATGAATTTCATAACATGAAATTCTCTCATCTCTAATAAGAAAGTATAATACAAGAGGCGAGCGTGCTGTAAACAAGTGGAGGGAGCAAAAACGAAAAAAATAGAATTGGCAAAGATGAGAACATGCACAGAGAACAATACTCATAGTACACGATACACTATTCAGAGATGCTCAACCTGCGGCTCTCCAGCTGTTGTAAAACTGCAATTCCCAACATGCCCTACTGTAGGCTGATAAATGTAGGCTGTCAGGGAATGCTGGGAGTTGTAGTTTTGCAATAGCTGGAGGGCTGCAGCTTGAGCATGCCTGAATTATATGATACATCACAATGCAGGGTTGTCTCAGTTCTATCAATATATCTATACCGACACATATGCACAAACTACTGCTACATAGTGAATGTTTCTATAAACTGTCATATACTTCCATATACAGATGCAGCAGAGTTAGGATACTTTCACACTGGCGTCTTGTGCGGATCCGTCATGTATCTGCACAGACGGATCCACACTGATAATACAACCGCATGCATTCGTTCAGAACGGATCCGTTTGTATTATCATGAACATAGGCAAAAAGGATCTGTCTTGAACACCATTGAAAGTCAATGGGGGACGGATCTGTTTTCTGTTTGTCATATTGTGTCATTGAAAATGGATCCGTCCCCATTGACTTACATTGTATGTCAAGACGGATCCGTTGCAAGCAGCGTTTTGGTGTCCGCCTCCAGAGCGGAATGGAGACTGAACGGAGCCAAACTGATGCATTCTGAGCGGATCCTTATCCATTCAGAATGCATTGGGGCAAAACTGATCAGTTTTGGACCGCTTGTGAGAGCCCTGAAACGGATCTCACAAACGGACCCAAAAACGCCAGTGTGAAAGTAGCCTTAACACACACACATGGTAAGTTATCACATCTAGTTAATGTGTTCTGATTATGACTGTTACTCTGCTACCTCCAGAGTGTCCACTCAACACTGCCCTATATCTCCCATAGAATACAGCTATTCAGTGGCAAAAGAATAGTACTAAAAGGTGTCTATATAACACTGACATATGCAATATTACGAGATACTTATCCATAATGCAGTACTATCAGGGAGAGGTCTGATTGGCTCCAAATGTATTCTGTAGCAGGACAACGACCCCAATTACACAGTGAATGTCATTTAGGCTACTTTCACATCTGCGTTTTTCCTTTCTGGTATTGGAGGAAAACGCATCAGTTTTGTCCTAATTCATTGTCAATGGGGACAAAACTGAACGGAACGGAATGCACCAGAATGCATTCTGTTCCATTTGGTTGCAAGCAGCGCGGCTGAGTGCGTAATGGGATGCGGAGCAAGACATTTTCTATGATTCGGTTGTATTATCTCAAAAATAGTCTTGACGGATCCGGCACGAAGACCATTGTAAGTCAATGTCAAGGCTAATCTGTCAAGGCTATTTTAGATATAATACAACCGGATTTAATATTAGCATCGAGTGACCCCATAGCACTGTCATTTCCCATATAGTCACTGTATATTTCCCTCATATTACTGCTCCTCAGTGTCCAAACAATACTACCATACAATGCCAAAAAGAAAATAGTACAAGATAATAGTACATATTCAGTCCACATAATGTTACTATATAATATATAATATCACCATTTTATATTTAAAGAGGTTCTCTGGGCTTAGAAAATTCTTGCATCTTCTCATCTGTGGATGAAAGATTGTTTCCTCAGTACTTACCCATCCGTTGTGCTGCAGATGCCTCTGTCTCCGCTGCTCTCAGACTGGTTGCAGGCTATTCTGCTCATCACCTGTCTGTATGTGTTCTCAAGTCTTCTTCTTCAGCTGCACGGTGGCATCAGTGGCATGACGGATAGGTGAATGCTGAGAAAACCATCTTTCATCTACAGATGAGCAGACTCCGGGATTTTCTAAACAAAAAGTAGAACAGTTGTAGAAAATAGATGTCTTTCTTTACTAAAGTGCAGAGTCAGAGTTGTAGTACATCCAACTGTATCAAACATGGTTCTAAACAAATCTTCCCAGATAGCGATGTATAGACATATGTCAGGATGGGGACTGTAGTACTCCTCCCATCTATTTCTCCAAAGGCTCTCTCTGTAGAATCTAAGGCTGGCAATATGACTCTTGCAGTGGTAGCTGTAGTTCCCAGCTGAGGGGTTGAGGATTAAGAATACGGTGGGCCAGACCATGTCCAAGTGTGGAAGGGTGTCTCAGCAATGGCCCTCTAACTGCAGCAAAGTCTCTCTCAGTCTCAAACAGCAAATACCTTACTGACTGACTCCAATTCCCAGCTATGTAGATCCTGGACCTTATAGTTCTCTCTTTCCGGTGTAGTAGAGATGGTTTTCTTTCTGCACATTTCTCAGAGATAGTGAGTGATTCACCGGGATGAAGGCCGAGTACTCTGAGGAGTGAGCACATGAAGCTTCCTTTCACTTTCTTCACTAGCACACTACTAGCTGAGCTACAAGCAGATCTAATTCCCTCTCCTAACTACCTACAGGGGCAGAGTCAGGATTATTAACCCTGACTGATCCATACAGAGACATGATGGTACATTACAAGGCATTAACACCTTAAAGAGCAACTAAACTTTTATTAAAAGTCCCAATTTCTACTGCGCTTTAAATTTACTATATTCTCACATCGCTGACTTAGCGGTGTACAGGGTTTAGATTCCTTGCAGTGTATCAATAGGACCCACAGTGAACGGTGTACGTGCAGAAGCACATGAGGCATGAGGAGAAAAAAGTAAAAGGCTGAGTAGAAAGAGGCAGCATTTGCGTCCATCCTTTATGAGAAGGAAATGTTATGCCAGGCCAGTGCAAAGCATTTTCAGCAATCAACACCATTCAGCTTTACTTCTACACAGTACTTATTTCTCCATGTATGCCCACTTTTAGGGCTCCACCATACAGCCACACGCTATATTTTCAGCTTTTTCAAGTTCTCAGGGTTTTGGTGTTTTTTTTTATTTTGTAATATTTTTAACTTTTTTTTCTAGTGTTTTTGAAGTCCTATAGAGAAGACTATGGGAAAAATGCCAGAAAACAACTCCCTACCCAGAGCTTGCTGAGTTTAAAAAAATTAGAAAAAAAGTCTGTTTTGCAATACCATTTGCATACATGTGCCGCCAATTTTTCCCAGAATCTTACATAGTTTTTTTTAGTGCCATGGTGCGTGTGCTCTATAGGCTCAGCTCACGTTTAACTGACATGAGTGTGTGCTCTCCCTGCTCACTATACTTTCACGGTACATAATACTATAAACTGTATGTAATAAACCTGAGGCATAACAAATGTTTTGATCGGTGGGCGTCTGAGTGATTAGACCCCACCGATCGTTAGAATGAGGTCAGAGAAGTGCTCGCACATATTGCTCTCTGTCCTCATTGCAGGAGACGGAATCTAGACAAGCCCATAGACTTTCCATTGAATCCATATCTATGCCATATCAAAAGTTTTCTGAAAATTCTGCAAACAATAACCCCTAACTCTAAGATAAGAAGGCACCACGAACAGTGTCTTGTGTAGGCATGGATACTGTACCTAACTGGTGTGGATGCTGGGTGACATGGATGGATAGCTAATTAGGGCCACTGTTCACCCGAATTACTAATTGGGGACACTATCCACACAATTTAGGGACAGGATGCTCCAGAATTGCTATCACATGGGAAATGCAAGCAGTTACTAAAACAGACAAAAGCCTGTAGAGCACATGCTAAAGTAGTATTGTTTTTTTTTGTTAGATTCTGTTTAAATTTGAGAGACAACACTTTGCAGTATGATCTATGGGATGTCATATTAGATGACTATTATTCCCCAGTTGAAGCTTAGCTAAAGGCTCGTGGATCCTGGTGTAAAAGTAGGTGATGTAGGGTATGGTTTCTTGCACACTGTGTGAACAGTGCACAATAGAGGGGGTGGTACCAACAGCAGGGCACCATGTAACGCAAGGCTGTCCCCAGCCTAGAGGCTTCTTGATGCTCTCCAAAAGAGTTTGGGAATGCAAGTTTATTCCTCTCCTCTCTAAATTCAGAGACTAACAAAGTTCCACACAGCTTATCTTTAAACTAATTAAGGACTCTTTCTCCAAGTCCATTCCTCTGTTTGTTGGTGTTTTGCAATTTATTACTCCACCTCTCTGTTCTTTCCTGTGTATATCTATGTTTCTTTAGAGATTTCTTCATTTCTGGCCTGAAGAAGGGACCTGAGTGCCTCGAAACTTTGCCTTATTATATAATTTATTTTAGTTTGTCATTAAAAGGTATCAAACTACAATATTTTATATTGTTTCTCTTTTGGAGAGCATCAAGACTTCGCACTACTGGCTAACATGGTACCAAACATTTTTCTTTCAGCCTAGAGGCTTAGATAGATACTCTCAAAGTGACACCTTATCATTTATAGATAGGATAGCTGATAAGTGTTAAGTTCCCCATTTCAATGGAGCAGTGTTATGGCAGTGGGTGTAAAACCACTGTGTCAACCAACAGATTTGGCTTTGGGCTATTCCTAAGGATGTTTGTTAACCCGAGGATGACCCCAGCACTCTCCCAGAAGGCTTTTGTCCCCAATATGGTTCCCCTCCACCCGGATCACTGGATACAACTGTATACGTATTGAGGAGACAGCACACCAGGAAATTAAATTAATGCGTCTTTAATTCATTAACGTTTTGGGCATTTCCATTTAGTGCCCTTTTTCAAGCTAATAATAACAGGAAAAGCAAAAAAAATGCATAAATCCTTTAGAATAGCATGATTGTCTTATATAACAAAAAGTACAAAAGAAGCGTGCGGTCGTATAATACATGATCAGACACAAAGGGTATACAATGCATGATTAAAACAGGTGCCTGATTCAAAAGACATGATTGTTCCATATATCAATTATTTAAATAACAGGACAAGAGGCAATTTTATATTTGTCCTGCATGTATGCATGATTCTGGAGGAGAAACAATTGGGTAAGAAACTGAAAAGGTAACCAAGGGAAGACATAGAGAAGGTAAGTATGAAAATCAAATTTCCTGGTGTGCTGTCTCCTTATTAAGTATACAGTTGTATTCCTAAGGATGTTGTCATGGCAGTCTCCTGGTATTCATCCTTTAACCCCTGTACAGGGATCTGGACTTCACTGCAGGAGAACCACCTGACCGCTACGTCCTGCATTATTCTCTGTGTAATTGACAGCTGACCCACAGGGGCCAGAGACACTGGTGCAGAGCATCGAGGGATTAGGCAGAAGCTTAGTCAGGGGAAGGCCAAGGTCAGGGCAGGCAGAGTACAAACAATCGGAGGCCAGTACGGACAGCAAAGGGTTGAACTACAGGAGACGGGCAGAAGTTGGTACATGGGAAGACAAACACATACAGCACACCTTTTCAGGAACTAGCATCTAGGAACCTGTTGCACAGGCGCCGTTGCATAGCGGAAGGTGGCCAGCCATTGTATGGGTGCTGCACTGCCTCTTTTAAGAGCCAGGATAAGTGTGTGCCCTACAGGTAGAGGAAATGCAATGAGGAAGAGACCCTGCCAGGAAGAAGCAGGCTGCTAAGGAGAACAGGCTGGAGACTCCAGCAGCCAGGCCATTACAAGGAGGCAGAGGAAGGGTGGCAGGTCCAGACCACCAGAGGAGAAGAGAAAGGGTGAGTGGAGTGGCACACATGTCTGTCCAGGAGAGCGGGATGACCGTGGGCACGGGCTGCCAATATAACAAGCAGTTCTCGTGTATGTGCATTGCCCACTGGGACTTGCTCTGAGTACATGCTCTGTTATCTCTGGCCTTCTCATAGAGTTTGAATATAGAAGTAGTGCACATACTCGGGCTTTGCGCCACTTAACCCCTGTTTTTGTGATCACTGGGAGTCTCTTTAGTTAGACCTCTACCAATCAGACACATATCACCTATTCTGTGGATCAGTAATACATTGTTATCCTGGTATTACTGCTTTAATGCTGTCACTTTTAAGAGTGCAATACAAGTGAAAGACAGTTCAAATAGTCATGTCTAGGAGAAGAGATCGAAGTGATTGCCAGAATGAGGGGGCTGTGGTGATCATCAGAAAATTGTGCCCCTTCAGGTTCTATCAGCCACATTGAAAGAGCCCAAGAGCAATATAGACCTTTTGTGAGTGCGCGCACATACAGTACGACCACACAGCGCAGCCGTGAGCAGTTCATGGCGCGGCCAGCTGCGGTTGGGAACTGTGTGGCCAATTAGGCCATAGCTGCCTCTTATTTAGTCTAGTGAAGACTGCACCGTATAGCTGGTCTCCACTGTTAATGGCTGCACGGCACTTCAATACTGCACAGCCATGAACAATGAAAATCAGTGCGGTCTTCATTAGTTAAATAAGTTGCATCTGCGGCCTAATTGGCTCTGTGGTTCTCGACCGCAGCTGGCCGTGCTCCAAAACAGCTCACAGACGCGGCGTGTGGTCATACCCATACTGTACTATTACTTAGTATACTAAGTATGGTATACTAAGTATACTTAGTATACCATACTGTGCTATTATGTAATCGTAGAAGAAATATCTGTTATTTAGAGGCTAGTTCTGACAGGGCTCCCATTTCACCACGTGACGTGTTTACAAAAAGCATCTCTATCGCCTTAAACCCTAAATGAAATAATTTTGCGTGTGACAGTGTCTCAAATTATTACTTTATAACTATCAGACAAAGTGAAATTGGAAATTAAAAAATCTTCGGTTATCCAATTTCAAGTTGAAGTCTACATCTGGAGCCATAATATTATCCATCAAGTATAATTTATCTTTTCTTGTGGGAACAGAGAGACGGATCAAAATGTCAGTATTTCAGTTAATTGCAACGGTCCCGACTGACCAATAGAAGACCATTAGGCGGAGAACGGGGTCCTACGATACCAGTAGTGTCGGTTGAGTTTTCATGGGGTCATTTAAGGACCCGGATCCAGCTGTCTATATAGTGTAGCTTAGTTCGTTCTTTATCCTTGTCTCCTTTCTAATGTCAAATCCATGACTTAACCTTCATTTAATGCGAGGAGAGATTTGTGCATCATAAAGTGACATTTAGAAGTACCTGTTCTTCACCCCTTCACCCGCCTGAACGTTACAGAGGTGTCGTGTTGCCTGTGCCGTAGTTTGACTCCTGGTTCATGCTTAACTCACTCAGCGCCTGGCTCATAAATCTCCGGCTCAGCCGCAGGTTTATTTACATGTTTATCTCTCTATATAATCTTTCCCTGTGCTGCATTTCTCTCCCCTTTAATTAAGAGCTAAATATAGAACTTAATTAAGGCACTGATGAATTTAATTTAGACTGGTATTACAGACTCGCAGTGAGCTGCAGCGTAGAACATACAGCTGGAGAGTCTCTCCGACAATGGGAGGGGGGGGGGGGGTTTAGATACTGAATCATAACTAAAGCTGCGTCTGTCTCCTATCAGGTCTGATGAGTGCGAAACCAAATCCCACCTATTGTAATTCTTCTCCTTTGCAAGATGTGAAGATAGTAGGCGATCAAGGATATGGAATATCCTAATTAGAGATGAGCGAATTAAATCCCACAAAGTGAAATTCGATCCGAATTTCAGGATAAATTCTATTCGCCTAGAAGCCGAATTTCCTTGTGCTTCGTGTCAGCGAATCGATTTAACCTGAAATAGTATAAAAAACAAAAAAATTCAAACTTACCTCCTCCGTTTGCTCGCGACGGGCCGCCAGGCATCTTGCTTGAAGATCTCGGCCGAAATCCTGTGCAGCACGAGATTACATCATCATGCCTGCTGGCATGGCGACGTAATGATGTTATCTTGCACCGCCCAGGATTTCGGCCAAGATCTTGAAGCAAGATTGAGGCTGGCTGCCCGTTACAAGCAAATGGAGGAGGTAAGTTAGAATTTTTTAGTTTTTTATACTATTTTAGATTAGTATAACACTGTCTAGTATATGTGGGTATGATCAGATATTTTAAATTCAATGAAGAATTCTAGAGTGAAGACGATATCATTAGGGTGAAAAACATTTGCACCCTAATTAGGTGCTCAGGCCTCATCATAAATGAGGTGCATTCTCTGGCAGTCCATGCACCTAGATTGAAAACTACTCCAGCCCCTCCCTGTTTCCAGGAGTAAATGTCAGTGAATATGCTGGGGTCGGTGGCCCCACATTCAATACGCACCCGTCCTGTCCCCACCACTCTCTGATGGAGAGGATGGCATAAAAACATTGAGTGCATCTTAATTAAGGCACAAGGCGATTCATGCCAAAACTGATGTAGTGGGTCATGATAAATGATTCCCAATCTTTATAACCTTACACCCAATTTCTTCCCTCCCCCTCCACTTGAAAGTGCTGCTTCCGAAAGATTTATGTAGGGGAAATATTCCAAAACAACTTTTGCATTTTTTCCAGTAGAAAAAAAATACGGGAAAGAACATTGGCTGTTATTTTTTATCTCCATTACTGCATTATTGAGCTTTTTTTTCTTAAATATATTTATAAATGATCTTGTAGCGCACCTACACAGAAGAGGAAAACTATTTTGCAGATGTGTAAAGTAATTAACACAAAATAAAGCATTGTACTGTGATATGGATCTGGATAAGTTTGAGACTTGGACAGAAGTGCCAAATGAGGTTTAACTCCTTGGTGCCGTAAACAATTTTAATTGTTTTAGTAGTTTTTAGCTCCCTAATTTTCTTAAAATAGCTGTACGAAGGTTTTTTTTAATTATGTTTTATTTTATTTTTTTGCAGGACAAGTGGCACCTTTAATACATGAGGAGGTAAGAAATATAATTACTAATGGAATGGAAATAGAAAATGCTGCCCGTGTTACAGATTTCGTAGATATGGTATTCATGAAGTGGAAAATAATGATGTTAACTTTAGTCTGCAGGTTGGTATGATTACATTACCAACTTTATATGGTTTTAATTCTTTGCATCATCGTATTCTGACAACCATATTTTTTTTTATATTTCTGTTTACAATGCTGTGAGGGTGAGCTGTAGTTTTTATCCATACCATTTTGACTTTTTGATTCCTTTTCTGCCAGGCAAAGAGACCAAAAAATGGTTATCAGTAAAGGATGAATACATTTACGCAATTTTGATAGTTCAGGGTCATTTTCAAACACTGTGATTAGGGATGAGCGAATCGACTTCGGATGAAACATCCGAAGTCAATTCGCATAATACTTAGTTTGAATACTGTACGGAGCGAGCGCACCGTATAGTATTAGAATGTATTGGCTCCTATGAGCTGAAGTTATTACTTCGCAAAGTCTTGTGAGACTTGCATAATAACTTCAAAAATCAATTTCTACTGTAAAAAAACATTTCCCGAACCCAGGTTCGGTTCCAAGTGGTACCTTGGAACCGAACCACAGTTCGGGAAATATTTTTTTACAGTAGAAATTGATTTATAAAGTTATTATGTGAAGTGTCGTGAGACTTCGCAAAGTAATAACTTCAGCTCATAGCAGCCAATACATTTTAATACTGTACGGTGCGCTCGCTCCGTACAGTATTCAAACTAAGTATTATGCGAATTGACTTTGGATGTTTCATCTGAAGTTGATTCGCTCATCCCTAACTGTGATACCAGTGATGTTTATACAGTATGTATTTTTTTTATTCATTTTTATTTGCAAAATTGAGAAAGAAGTAATTTGATATTTTTTTTAATAATTTTTTTTTTATTCTCTGACCTGCTAGAAAGATACATAATGTAACCTGTAGTGAATGTAATCTTCTCATCAGTCACTGTATTTGTGAGCTATTCCCTCCTATCTGATCCTCAGCTGTGACAGTAAAATTAACTGTAGCAACCATACCTCCCAACCGTCCCAGATCTGGCGGGACAGTCCCAGATTTCAGTGGCTTTCCTGTGGTCCTGGTACGGGGGAGGTATGTCCCACTCTCAGGCAGCTGTCCCTCCTTCCATAGGAAGCAGAGACAGCTGCCTGTAATGTCAATACAGTAATGATGAAGCAGAGCTCCCTGCTCCATCCTTCCTCCCCCCTGAGGGTGCTCCACACTGCTGGTCTGTGCATGGGGCAGGGCTGGGAGTCAGCTATGCTCCTCCTTCTCCTACACAGACCAGCAGCTCTGAGTGGATCCTGCTGCTGCTGGGGAATGAGGTGAGTATGTAGAGCTTATTTTTTTTTTCTTTACTTCCTGTTAATGGGGCACTTAACTGGGCATATTACTGTGAGGGGGAACAACTGGGCATATTACTGTGAGGAGGCACAACTGGGCATATTACTGTTTGGGGCGAATCAGGGCATATAAAGTTGTGTTCAAAATTATTCAACCCCCACTGAAAATGAGTGTTTTGGCCAGTTTGACATTGATTTTGATCATTTCAGTCATCTTGTTTACAATTAAATCAAAGAGGCACTTGTAAGTCAGACAAATATAACATAACATTTATAATGAAATAACCACAAATGTCTTTTCTGTGCTCACATCATTATCAGTTTTATTCAACCCCCAAGTGACATTCAATCTTAGTACTTAGTACAACATCCTTTTCCAGTTATAACAGCTTTTAAACATGAAGCATAACTTGACACAAGTGTCTTGCAGCGATCTACGGGTATCTTCGCCCATTCTTCATGGGCAAAAGCCTCCAGTTCAGTCACATTCTTAGGCTTGCGCGCTGCAACTGCTTTCTTTAAGTCCCACCAGAGGTTCTCAATCGGATTTAAGTCTGGTGACTGCGATGGCCACTTCAAAATGTTCCAGCCTTTAATCTGCAACCATGCTCTAGTGGACTTGGAGGTATGCTTGGGATCATTGTCCTGTTGAAAGGTCCAACGTCTCCCAAGCCTCAGGTTTGTGACGGACTGCATCACATTTTCATCCAATATCTCCTGGTACTGAAGAGAATTCATGGTAGCTTGCACACGCTGAACCTTCCCTGTACCTGTAGAAGCAAAACAGCCCCAAAGCATGATTGACCCCCCGCCATGCTTCACAGTAGGCAAGGTGTTCTTTTCTTCATAGGCCTTGTTCTTCCTCCTCCAAACATAGCATTGATCCGTGGGCCCAAACAGTTCTAATTTTGTTTCATCAGTCCACAGAACACTATCCCAAAGCTTTTGTGGTTTGTCCACATGACTTTTGGCATACTGCAGTCGACTCTTCTTATTCTTTGGAGACAGCAAGGAGTGCGCCTGGGAGTTCTGGCATGGAGGCCTTCATTACGCAGTGTGCGCCTTATTGTCTGAGCTGAAACTTCAGTACCCGCATCTGACAAATCTTTTTTCAGTTCCTCAGCAGTCACACGGGGACTTTTCTCCACTTTGCACTTCAGGTAGCGCACAGCAGTCGAAGTCAGCATCTTCTTTCTGCCACGACCAGGTAGCGTTTCAACAGTGCCCTTTGCCTTGAATTTGCGAATGATGCTTCCTATGGTGTCTCTTGGATGTTTAACATCTTTGCAATCTTCTTATAGCCATTGCCCTTCCTGTGAAGAGAAATCACCTCTTCTCTTGTCTTCCTGGACCATTCTCTTGACTTCACCATGTCTGTAAACACACCAGTAAATGTCTAGAAGGAGCTGAGTATCACAGTCATTTTACATCTGCCTAATTGGTGCTTATTATGCTTGATTGCGGCTCCTTGACATCCACAGGGGTTTTCAATATCTGATCGAAAACACTTGAATGAACCTCTGTTCTTAAGAGTGGTAGTCTTTAAGGGGTTGAATAATTGTGTCAATGAAAACATCACAAAAAAAACCATTTAATACTGTATTACAAAACCAATTGATGTCATTTTAGTTGCATTTGGTTCTTTAAAAAGTCCTTGTAAGATTTCATTCTGAACACAATTACAAATGTACACTAAATTCCTTAAAACCCTTTACAGCATTGGGGGTTGAATAATTTTGAACACAACTGTATACTATGAAAGTGGCACACATCTGGACATAACTACTGTGATGGGCACATATCTGGGCATCCCTACTGGGAGGGGGCACATATCTGGACATAATCTGTGAAGGGGCACAATGAGGGGATAAATATTGAGTGGTGGCATAAAGGGGGAATACTTACTTAATATGTAGGGGCATTTAGGGGACTGTGTAGGATTAGGTGTTTAGTTATGTTTTGGGCGGAGTTAGAGGCAGGGTCCCTCTTCCTTCTTTTTAAAAGTTGGGAGGTACAGTAGCAAACAATGTTAGACAGCTGCTGCCAAGCCTAATACGTTGTACATCTAAGGGGGCCTAAATGCATATAATGAGAACATATTTCTACTGTTTTACAAATCACTAGTCTGACCACACATAAAGGCCTCATGCACACGGCCGTTGTTTGGGTCCGCATCCGAGCCGCATATTTCGCGGCTCGGCCGCGGACCCATTCATTTCAATGGGGCCGCAAAAGATGCGGACAGCACTCCGTGTGCTGTCCGCATCCGTTGCTCCGTTCCGTGCCCCCACAAAAAAAATAGAGCATGTCCTATTCTTGTCCGTTATGCGGACAAGAATAGGCTTCTCTATAATGGGCCACGTTCCGTTCCGCAAATTGCGGAACGGAACGCGGAGCAGCTTCCGTGTTTTGCGGATACCGCGGTTTGCGGACCGCAAAACACCCACGGCCGTGTGCATGAGGCCAAAGTAGTATGTGCAGTTCTGTACACCTGTGTACAAGAAATATATAGTAGAACTTCAACAGCTTCCATGGTGGGTAACCAAAGTATTAAAATATTAAAATTGCTGGTCACCTATCTGGTCACCTACCTGTTCCTCAACCGAATAAAAAGACAAGTACTATTCTATTTTATCATCACAGAATAAAAATGATGATGATACACACCCCTTTCAGCCTATTATCCTACAATGTTGATCCAGAAGAAGGCAAACAAAACATGAGGTACAAGGCAAAATTCTTCATTTTAGGGGATAAAATTCTTCCCGACTGCAGTCCGGCAATCAGAACTCCCTGGATCAACAATTTAGTAACTATAACCTGTAATATTATAACACTCCAGAAATACATCATATCCCCATCATACTCAGATCAGACTCCCAAATATCCTCAGATCAGACCCAATTAGCCTCAGATTAGACCCCTAACCACAATAAGCCTTGGATTGACTCCCCAACCCCCATCAGACTCAGATCAGACCCCCAGATCAGATCTAATCAGTCTCAGATTGGACCCCCCAGACTCCCGTCAGCCTCAGATTAGACCCCCAGATCACATCAGACCTCATATTAGACCCCCAGATCAGATTTAATCAGTCTCAGATCGGACCCCCCAGCCCCCATCAGACCTCAGATCAGTTTATTTCCTTTGCATGACATTCACGTTGTATCGTGCAAATTATTATGTTCTTGAACCTAGGAGCAGTAAAGGCATGTTTGCAGTGATGACAACCTTTGCAGGGCTTCTGGCTTACAGGCAACATCTGAACTGTATGAACTACACAGGTTATAGCACAAAAGAGCAACATCCAGGTGGAGAACCTGTTGAAACGATGGGATTTGAGTTCATGGTCAGAAGTCACTGTACATAGAGTAGATACTTCAGGTCAGATTTCTTCATCTGTATCTGTATCTACCAATTCTAATGTGCTGGCTCCGATGTTGCAAGACATTGAATGGCACAGGAACGCATGACCTATAAACCATGTTGTATGCTTAAGGTGGCTTGTTGCGCAGGATCTAGTTGCGTGGTTCGCAGGATTATGCTGTGTAGGCACATAGTGCCACTGTTTAGGACAAGTGGATCTCCTGACCCTTAGCACCTGATTGCAGACATATATGTAAAAGCGTCTGGTTTTGTTGCAAATATATCCTAGGACTACCTTGCTGCCCGTGTAAAACTCGACTTCCTCGATTTCCATGTATATTCCTGATGTTATAAGTTCAGCCAAATCCACAGCAATTGCCTTGACTGAAGCATCACAGAAGATATATAGTCTTTGCATCTTGACTTCAGTAGATGGCACGGAAGCATAGGGTCCTGCCACATGAAGGCAGGTCAAAGCTTCGAGAGACTTCTTCCAACCTGTCCACAGGTCCTTTTTCTCCATGTGAAGTGGGTCATTCCAATCGAACGTCTCTGTGGTGAAGTCTCTTAACATCATTTCACCTTGGATGGTAACAGGGGCTACAAATCCGAGAGGATCATATAAGCTGTTTATGGTGGACAGGACTCCTCTGCGTGTGAAGGACTTTTCTTCCTTACTCATTTGGAAGGTAAATGTGTCTGTCTTTAAGTCCCACAGCAAACAGAGGCTCCACTGCATGGGAAGGGAGTTGGTGCTAAGATCCAAGTCCTTTAGATCACTTAAATGGTCTTGGGCTGAGAAGGCTTCCATTAACTCATGGCTATAGGAGGCGATTTTGTGCAACCTGAGATTAGATAGCGCAAGCATCTCTTGAGCCCTTTTTAGGAGACTGATTGTGCTCTCGTTCATGAGTGTGGATTTCAAGCAGTTGTCCATGTAGAAATCTTTTTCCACAAAGGATCTGACATCTGGTCCATACTTTGCTTCACCCTCTCGGGCTGAATGTCTGAGACCATAGATAGTAACTGCAGGGGAAGGACTGTTTACGAAGATGTGCACTCCCATTCGGTACTCTACAATTTCTTCATTGGGGTTGTTGTTGCGGTACCAGAAGAACTTCAAGTAGTTTCTATGTTCTTCCTTGACGAGGAAGCAGTGAAACATCTGTTGTATGTAAGCCATAAATGCTACTGAATCTTTAGTACCTCTAGAAGTCTGTTGTTGAAGTCTGGACCAGACAGTAAGACATCATTTAGCGACACGCCTATGCACCTGGCGCTTGAGTCAAATACTACTCTTATCTGCCCTGGCTTTTTAAAATGATACGTACAAATATGTATAAGTACCAACACACCTCGGAGTCTTGGAGCGCAGGTGCCATTTCTGCATGTTTGTTCTGGAATATTCTTTCCATTAAAGTAAAGAAAAGTTCTTTCGTTTCTGTTGCCTCCTGTTATTAGGTAGGCATTGTCTCCGGGGTTTAAATAGTAAAGGTGCGACCCAGCTTTTTTACTTGTCTTTTACTATTTCTTGATCCATGATATCCAAGAACAGTCTGTCTTCAATGGACATTGCGACCCTGTTGTCTTCTCTTGTCCTGTGGAAAACTGTGCACCCTAAGTGATCTTGCTCACCATCGCAGGCGTGTTCTTCACAGGAGGGATCCACAAAAGGATAAGGCACAGGAGCTCTGTGTGGCAATTCTTTTATTAGGAAACTACTGTGACATGGCTGAAATAGGGAAGGACATCCATTTTTAAGTGTGCTGGTGAGCATACTGTTGACTGAGATCGGCTTGTGTGCTCCTCCTAGACAGACGTCTCCTATGATGACCCATCCTAGGTCAAGTCTCTGGGCGTATAGAGCGTTGTGGGGACCGTTAATCTGTCCTCTAGCCTTGTGAACTTGTAGTATCTCTCTGCCAAGGAGTAAGACTATAGGCGCTTCTGGATCCAGTTCTGGTATCAGGTGAGCTATACGCTTCAGGTGGGGGTGGTATGCTGCTACTACTGGCGTAGGTATCTCAGACCGGTTGTCAGGAATGTGATTGCACTCCAGTACAGTTGGGAGTGACAAGCAGGTCTGACCATCTATGGACTCCACCTTGTACCCAGTTGCTTTCCTCCCCGCCGTCTCAGCGGTACCTGCACATGTCCTTAAGGAGTAGGGAGAACCGGGCCCTACGTTGTTAAAGGTGTCGAAGAAGGTGGATTTAGCTAAAGACCGATTGCTTTGATCGTCCAAGATTGCATATACCTTGATCGCCTTCCCTCGGTGACCGGCTGGGTAAACCCTGACAAGGCAGATTTTTGAGCAGGACTTCCCTCCTGGGAGTCCTTTACAGATCTCTAAACAGTGAGAAGTGACTACTGCGGTGTCTTTGTCAGTGTCTATCTGCTTTCTGTCATGCTCCTCTGCTTGGGATGATACCTGAGAGGGTGGTCCAGGTTGTAAAGCTGTGGTCTGTTCTGTGCTACCGCATTCTGTGCATGTCACACTGACCTTACAGTTCTTAGCGAAGTGCGATATTGTAGTGCAGCACCTGAACCAGATGTTTTTTTCTTTCAGGAAATCTTTGCGGTCTTCTAAACACTTCTCCATAAAGGCTCTACATTTTAGTAGAGAATGTGGTTTCTTGTGTAGGGGGCTTTCTTTGGAAAGATCTTTGAGTTTGTTCTCTTCTTGAGAAGACTTAAACGGCCTGTAAGGAGAACCTGTGGAGGTAAGATTAGTTTTGTGGACTGCCACTGGTGTTTTATGAGGTTTGACACCAGGGGTAGTGGGACATGACAATGTAAAGTCAAAACTGGGATAATTTATGATCCTTGCCTGTTCAGTGACAAAATCTACAAACACCGGATGAAACCATTTATAATGGAAACCATGCGTGATCCACTTCTTTTATGCGTTATACGGGAGTTTTTGGAAAATTGGATTGAAACCTCTAGCGGTGTCCAGGAATGCTAGGCCCGGAAGATCTCCTTCTGTCTGAGCAACCTGTACCTCTATCAACAAGTCACTGAGTTCCCTGAGCTTCTGGTAACCCCTACCCACTATTCTGGGAATATTATTATTTCTCTTATATAAAGCATTTTCCATAGCTTCTATTGACCCATAACATTTATCAAGTCTTTCCCAAACCATCTTTAGGCCTTTGTCCAGATAGTTTATATTATTAACTCTAATTCTTTTTGAGTGTTCAGCAGACTCGCTTCCAAGCCACTTTACCAAGAGATGTAACTCCTCACTACAAGAAAGATCTAAGTCTCTTATCGTGTCATGCCCTGTAGTTCTCAGGACGATCAATGAACTTTATAAGTCTTTTGGTAACCAGCTCCCATTTAGCAAAGAACTTAGCGAAGTCCACGGCAGCCTGGTTAGTGCCAATACTACCCGGTGTGTTGTTGTTATGCTGCGTGTGTTGTATCACCATACCTTTTTCACTCTGTAAAGGCTGTCTAATATTCTGGATCATAGTTGTCATCTGCTAATGGACGTATTCTGGGACACCCTATGTTGGATCTTGTTGATCTAGGTCTGGTCCAAGTACTTTGCTGTGTTTCTCGGATCCGGGGAACTCTATGGCTGCTAGGAACTCTACTTTGGCTAATGCAGCTGCCGCTTCTTTCTCTGCGGCGAGTTTTTCCCGTCATTTCAGACAAAATGTATTTGTACTGTCTCGAACCAGCGGGTGTGAACCCACTGTACCACGTGTGCTACCTCCTCTAAGGGTGTTGTTTAAGTTAACCCTTCGATCTTCACAGTACCCCTGATGGT
The DNA here is from genome assembly GCA_033119425.1 of Bufotes viridis. NCBI lineage: Eukaryota > Metazoa > Chordata > Amphibia > Anura > Bufonidae > Bufotes > Bufotes viridis. The sequence continues at coordinate 554,426,645 of CM065590.1, read as the reverse complement.
GGGGATAGACTGGCCGCAGATAACCGCTGATACAGTACCCCCCCCCCCCCCTTACGCCCCTCTTCTTGAATCCATGATGAGACAGAAACCTTTTTATCAAGTTCGAGTATGAATGTTCTCTTCTGGTTCCCAAGACCTCTCCTCAGGACCAAAACCCTTCCAGTCAACAAGATAGTAGGTCTTCTTGGTACACTTCTTGATGTCCAAGATGTCTTTGAGCTCAAATATCTCGTCAGAATCTTCAGATACCGGAGTTGGAGTAAAAGGAGCCATCAAGAAGTGATTAAGGACTACTGGTTTTAGTAAGGACACATGGAAGGGATTAGGAATACGCAGAGAGGCAGACGTAACTCATATGTCACTTCGCTGATCTTTCTCAATACTTCAAAGGGTCCAAGGAACCTAGGAGCATTCGTTTTCATGCGGGTCACTGTTTTGTTGATGCAGTCCTTGAGGTCACGCCAAATATTAAAAAAATCCCTACAAAAGGAATCTGCAGCTGGTACCCCAGAAGATGTAGGAACAGGGAGAGGAGTACGAGGGTGTTTTCCATACAACAAAGAATGGACAAGGTAGACCATGCAAGCGAAATATGTGTCTCACGAACACTTTAGCAAGTTCAGCCAAATGAACAAAGTTCTGTATCTTGTAGAAGCGGTCCACAACCACCCAGATAGCTGCACATCCGGCAGAAGAGGGCAGATCTGTAACAAAGTCCATGGCAATCTGTTGCTATGGGGCATCAGGAACAGGAAGAGGTAACAACAGCCTGGGTGGTTTGGTCCTGGAGACTGAGGGCCGGTTCTATAATAAGGCAAACCAAGCGGCTGCCTTAGGGCGCAGAGAAGAGGGGGGCGGAAAAATTCACTTTTTTCTTTTTAATCACTTGTGGCAAGTTGCGCCCCGGTCCTCACTCACAGAGCGGCAGCACAGCAACACGGTCACAGGGGTACTCAGGGGATGTGTGACTGGCGACAAGCAGCAGCAGGGACTGGAGCAGCTGTTGGTGACTGTGACTCACACAGCCAGCCCAGGCCAGACGGACTGTCGACTGCCGTAGGGTAGGTGGTAGGTGATGAGCGCAGAGCGCATATTGTTTATAATTATTGCACAACATTAATGGGGGAGGGTCACGGGTGACATGATGGGAGGGGGGACAATTCAAATGTCTGTAGTCTGTGCCATGGAGGGGGAGAAATTTGACATGGAGGGATGATGTGCCATTGGGGGGGGGGGGGGAGAATTGTGACACAATAGAGGGTCATAATGTGATCATGGGGGGGGGGGGGGGCACCAAAATGTAGCTTCGCTTGTGTTGGCAAAAATCCTTGCACTGGCCCTGTGGAGACTTTATTCTGAGCACAGATGGTGCAGGCAGACACATAATCACGCACATCCTTAGACATTGTGGGCCACAAGTAGTGGCAAGACAAAAGTTCTGTGGTCTTGCGGATCTCGGTGACCAGCCATTTGTGTCCCCAAGCTAGAATACGTTTTCTCTTGGCAGATGGCACGAATGTCTTCATGGGAGGGGTGTCTTTTACCAGGACAGGAGCCACTGTAATCAAGCGAGCAGGATCTACAATGTATTGGGTCTCCCCCTGCTGGTCGGAGAAATCAAATGATCGAGACAGAGCATCTGTCTTGATGTTCTTCTCGGCTGGGCGCTAGAAGGTAGCCAGGAAAGACTGCAGATTAGTGGTCTCTGGACCTCTATGTACCCAAAAAGGATTTGCCCAAACAAGGGCCTCATCAGACAGCAGGGATACAATGAAGGCAACCTTGGACCGCTCAGTGGGAAACTTCTCCCATGCAACTCAAAGTGGATCAGACACTGGTTCAGGAATGCACTACAGGTTTTTGGATCTCCACCATAGCGTGATGGCAGAGGGAGTTGCACACCAGCGGCACACAAATCCGGATTCACCAGTGTGGGAATTGCAGGAGTAGCAGCGCCTGGCAACCCTGCAGTAGCTAGAGAAGAGATGGCATCCAGACGAGCAGCAACATTTTGCATGAACTGCATTATGACATCCTGACGTTCATGGCCTCAGTGTACTGTCACAAACCAGCGGGTGCGAACCCACTGTGCTACATGTCCTACCTCCTCTAAATACCCCTGATGGTGGGGATAGACTTTCCTAAGGGGAACACCAGGTCACTACCTCTTGAGAAGGATAGGCACACGAGGCAGCTGGTCCTGGCAGACCAGGAGGTACCCGAGAAAGGTACCAGAGGTACAGGCATTGTCAGCAGGCTGAGTCATTACCAGGAGCAACAGTGCATGACCGAAGGATGAGGCAGAGGAGAAGTCAGCCAGGCAAAAGTTCAGGGCAGGTGGCACAGGTACAGGTCAGGCAATCCGGGTCAGCAACAGGAGAGTCAAGGCAAGCAGGCAGGGATCAAATGGGTAGCAGAATCAAGGAAAGGAAGTATGAGTCAGGAACACAGGAACACAAGCGGATATCAGAAACCTTAGCAGGACACAAGGACCTTGACACTGAGGCATCTGGGAAGGGGGCTGAGCCACTCATATATGTGCAGGAGGGCTAGGATTGGTCAGCGAGGTCACATGATCTAATCCATAAAGCCCAGGAAGTGACGTGCGCCGGCCCTTAAGAAAGTGCTGCAGAAAACAAGCAGCAAGCATGCTGTGGCCAGGGCTGAGAGCAAACTGTGGAGCGGATCCAGAACAACAGTACCTACACAGGCAGAGCCTAGGACTGCAGCGGTGAATGGGAAGCACTGGCCGCAGATCACTGCTGAACACGGCGCCCGGGACCACGGTAGTATGCAGGGGAGGAAATTGTGCTTCACGGCGAATCAAATTTTCCCTGAAATTTAGATCTAAGTCCACTGTGGATACTTTGATTTCCTCAACACTAGTGTTATATTGTTTACATTAGTATTCTTACAATTTAAATTGCAATTTAAATTAGGTGTCATTCCTATTCACATGATATTTAGCTTTCATTCCAAAAAGAAGATAGGGAAAATTTTGCCCATGTTTAACTGTCAAATCCACTAAAACCATCTTAAAGGAAAAAAAAAATCACATAAGCTAAAATTACAGTGAGTACTACTCACCCCTACTCCATATTTTTTTCTATGTCACTATTTACTAGTGTTGGCCGTCGATGCTCAGCTCACCTGCTCTGCCACTCTGGGCTTTGACAGCATGAATCCTATGACCTCTCACCATTCCTTTCCAGGGGTGCAGTGACCTGAGTAGCTCTGTCCCTCTACGCAGGCTGTGGCCTGCTTTTAGCTGGCTAGTCCTCTCTCTCCCTGCCCATAGGCGCATGCTCCCTATGGCCCTTAAAGGGCCAGCTTGTGCACCTTCATCTTCACCGGCCTATAGTTGGCTAGCTTGGGGTACTTAAGGCAACTATCCACAAGGCAACAGGTTCTAGTTTTCTAGTTCCTGCTAAAGTGTGCTGTTTATGTTCATTTGTCTGTGTGCAAACTTCTACCTGTTTCCTGGATTTTCACCCTTCGCTGCCTGTCCTGATCTCAGTGCTCCTCACCAGTGTCTCTTGACCCCTTGGGTCAGCAATTATTTGAACAGAGACTACTCCAAGAGGTAGCAGCTAGTGGTTACCCTGTAGAAACTTCAAGATCTCTATATAGAGTTTAAAGGGTAAATACCACAGGAACTAATTAGATAACACCCGTGGGTGTAGCCCCAAGCCAAATCTGTTCAAGTGACACAGTGGGTCCATACCTGCTTCATAACAACTCCAATACACAAGTACCATAACCATAAGCCTGTCAAATTTAACTTGTCATGGCTCCTTTAATAATTACTAGTAGGGGCTCATTATTGTCAGAGTGGGTCCTCATGCACAATACATGGCTCCCTGGTGGGCCACTTCTACAATGTGTCGACATAAACAGTGTCTAAGAAAGGGGTAGATTGGTTTGTCATTCAAAATCTGTTATGAAAAGGAATTTTAAATGCGATGATGTCTCCTAACTAAGCTTCAGTATAAAACAAGTAGATAAAGGCTATGGACACCTGAAATGGAAAAATCAATTTCACATATTTTAGTGGTTTCCTTAAAATGTTGCACTAAAATTCAAGCTGAAATCTTCACTCCTTTATTAATTTATAGACCTTCTTACATACAGTTTGAAACCTGATCCTACAAACCGGATTCCAAAAAAGTTGGGACACTATACAAATCATGAATAAAAACTGAATGCAATGATGTGGAGGTGCCAACTTCTAATATTTTATTCAGAATAGAACATAAATCACATAACAAAAGTTTAAACTGAGAAAATGTACCATTTTAAGGGAAAAATATGTTGATTCAGAATTTCATGGTGTCAACAAATCCCAAAAAAGTTGGGACAAGGCCATTTTCACTACTGTGTGGCATCTCCCCTTCTTCTTACAACACTCAACAGACGTCTGGGGACCGAGGAGACCAGTTTTTCAAGTTTAGAAATAGGAATGCTCTCCCATTCTTGTCTAATACAGGCCTCTAACTGTTCAATCGTCTTGGGCCTTCTTTGGTGCACCTTCCTCTTTATGATGCGCCAAATGTTCTCTATAGGTGAAAGATCTGGACTGCAGACTGGCCATTTCAGTACCCGGATCCTTCTCCTACGCAGCCATGATGTTGTGATTGATGCAGAATGTGGTCTGGCATTATCTTGTTGAAAAATGCAGGGTCTTCCCTGAAAGAGATGACGTCTGGATGGGAGCATATGTTGTTCTAGAACCTTAATATATTTTTCTGCATTGATGGTGCCTTTGCAGACATGCAAGCTGCCCATGCCACACACACTCATGCAACCCCACACCATCAGAGATGCAGGCTTCTGAACTGAGCGTTGATAACAACTTGGGTTGTCCTTGTCCTCTTTGGTCCCGATGACATTGCGTCCCAGATTTCCAAAAAGAACTTTGAATCGTGACTCGTCTGACCACAGAACATAGTAACATAGTAACATAGTATATTAGGCCGAAAAAAGACATTTGTTCATCCAGTTTGACCTATTTCCTGCAAGTTGATCCAGAGGAAGGCAAAAAACCCCTGTGAGGTAGAGCCAATTTTCCCCACTTAAGGGGAAAAAATTCCTTCCCGACTCCAATCAGGCAGTCAGAACAACTCCCTGGATCAACGACCCCTCTCTAGTAGCTATAGCCTGAAATATTATTACGCTCCAGAAATACATCCAGGCCCCTCTTGAATTCCTTTATTGTACTCACCATCACCACCTCCTCAGGCAGAGAGTTCCATAGTCTCGCTGCTCTTACCGTGAAGAACCCTTTTCTATGTTTGTGTACAAACCTTCTTTCCTCTAGACGCAGAGGATGTCCCCTCGTCACAGTCACAGTCCTGGGGATAAATAGATGATGGGAGAGATCTCTGTACTGACCCCTGATATATTTATACATAGTTATTAGATCTCCCCTCAGTTGTCTTTTTTCTAAAGTGAATAACCCTAATTTTGATCCCCTTTCAGGGTACTGTAGTTGCCTCATTCCAGTTATTACTTTAGTTGCCCTCCTCTGAACCCTCTCTAGCTCTGCTATGTCTGCCTTGTTCACAGGAGCCCAGAACTGTACACAGTCCTCCATGTGTGGTCTGACTATTGATTTATAAAGTGGTAAGACTATATTTTCATCACGGGCATCTATGCCCCTTTTGATGCAACCCATTATCTTATTGGCCTTAGCAGCAGCTGCCTGACACTGGTTTTTACAGCTTAGTTTGTGGTTCACTAAAATTCCTAGATCCTTTTCCATGTCAGTGTTACTGAGTGTTTTACCATTTAGTATGTACGGGTGACTTGCATTATTCCTTCCCATGTGCATAACTTTACATTTGTCAGTGTTAAACCTCATCTGCCATTTCTCTGCCCAAGCCCCCAATCTATCCAGATCCCTCTGTAGCAGAAAACTGTCCTCTTAAGTGTTAATTACTTTACACAGTTTAGTGTCATCTGCAAAAATTTATATTTTACTGTGCAGGCCTTCTACAAGATCATTAATAAATATATTGAAGAGAATAGGGCCCAATACTGACCCCTGAGGTACCCCACCAGATATATGACATCCACTCATTCACTCCGGTCAACTTAACTCCTCATAGAAACTGATTAAATTAGTTTGACATGACCGATCCCTCATGAAGCCATGCTGATATGGTGTAATTTGCTTATTTTCATTGAGATACTCCAAGATAGCATCTCTTGCAAAACCTTCAAACAGTTTACCCACAACAGATGTTAAACTTACCGGCCTATAATTTCCAGGCTCTGTTTTTGGACCCTTTTTGAATATTGGCACCACATTTGCTATACGCCAGTCTGGTGGAACATTCCCTGTCAGTATGGAGTCCGTGAATATCAAAAATAAGGGTCTGGCTAGGACATCACTTAATTCCCTTGGGATACGGGGGTGTATGCCATCCGGTCCTGGAGATTTGTCTATTTTAATCTTTTTAAGTCGCTGGAATGGAACAGTCTTTCATTTTGCCACACTCCATTTTAAATGATCCCTGGTCCAGTGAAAACGCCTGAGCTTGTGGATCTTGCTTAGAATAGGTTTCTTCTTTGCACTGTAGAGTTTCAGTTGGCAACGGCGGATGGCACGGTGGATTGTGTTCACTGACAATGGTTTCTGGAAGTATTCCTGAGCCCATTCTGTGATTTCCTTTACAGTAGCATTCCTGTTTGTGGTGCAGTGTCGTTTAAGGGCCCGGAGATCACGGGCATCCAGTATGGTTTTACGGCCTTGACCCTTACGCACCCTTACGAGATTGTTCCAGATTCTCTGAATCTTCGGATGATGTTATGCACAGTTGATGATGATAGATGCAAAGTCTTTGCAATTTTTTGCTGGGTAACACCTTTCTGATATTGCTCCACTATCTTTCTGCGCAACATTCTGGGAATTGGTGATCCTCTACCCATCTTGGCATCTGAGAGACACTGCCACTCTGAGAAGCTCTTTTTATACCCAATCATGTTGCCAATTGACCTAATTAGTGTTAATTGGTCTTCCAGCTCTTCGTTATGCTCAAATTTACTTTTTCCAGCCTCTTATTGCTACTTGTCCCAACTTTTTTGGGATTTGTTGACACCGTGAAATTTTGAATCAACATATGTTTCCTTTAAAATGATACATTTACTCGGATTAAACGTTTCATCTGTCATCTACGTTCTATTACAAATAAAATATTGACATTTGCCATCTCCACATCATTGCATTCAGTTTTTATTCACAATTTGTTTAGTGTCACAACATTTTTGGAATCCGGTTTGTAGTTTCCGACCTTCTAATGTGGGAATGTTTTCTCAGTAATACATGCAGGATGTGGGGTCCGTGTGTACAGAATACTGCTGTCTTCACTAGCTGTCATGTGTCAGTACAGCTTCATTTCTGCACTGTTTTCTTCTTTGAGACCTCGTCGTCACGATTCACGACATGACACTGATTTTGAGTAGTGCGTGATCTCCTCTGTAGTAAGTTTTGCACACTGATACTCAGCCAAGTGGTTTATTCTTCCTAACACTGTACTTTTCTCCTTTCCTACACAAGCTGTGTTATCTGCCTCCCCTTAAAACTTGGGAGCATTTCTCCACTATCTGCTGCTATTTCTAATACTGAAAGGAGAGAGAAAGAAATCAGAGAGCAAACACAGCCAGGAACAGTGTACTGTAGGATAAATGTCTGTAGCACAGCCAGGTATGCAAGGAAGTTACACACACTCTACATCAGGAAGATGGTAGGGGAAAAAAAACTGCAATGGTATTCATAGCCGGTAAGTTTTAAGGTATGATAGGATTCTGCATAGTGTTTGTCAATATGGTATCTGAGTGTGGCGTTTAGTAATCTGCTCATTACTGGCGCTATAGCACTGACTGTTCTATAAATGAATGAGATGGATTGCAATGAATTATGGTATAATAACTCTTACACTCTAATGCAATAATGTGTATACTAAAATGACATTTTGCTACTGTAAAGAGGATCTGAAACAATTATGCATCTGCTGTTACTTTTTCAGTTGAATTATTGTGAGCTTTTCACTTATTTTGGAGGGCTGTACTTAAAGGGCTTCTGTCACCCCCACTGATGTAATTTTCACTAGCTGACATTGGCTACTTGCTAATGTCAGCTGAGTTCAAACATATGTTTCCTAACTTTTTTCCTGTTTTCTATCTTCTAAAAAACTTACTTTTGTGATATGCAAATTATCTTCGCTACCAGCAAGTTGGGCGGGTACTTGCTACTTCATGCCCTGGGAACACCCCCTCTTCTTTTGATAGACAGGGCCAGCGCGCTCTCCTCCTCCCGCTGGCCCTGTCTGCAGCTGCAATCCCGCGCCTGCGCCGTATCGGTCTTTAGTCGGCGCAGGCGCTCTGAGTGAGGACGCTCGCTTAGGCGCTCCGTCCTCAGTGCGCCTGCGCCCGATGGCGTCAGCCCTACACCCGGAAGAAAAGACGCCGGCATCGCCTGCTCCTTACCAGGGATGCCGGCGTCTTCTCTTCCGGGTGTAGCGCTGGCGTCATCGGCGCAGGCGCACTGAGGACGGAGCGCCTAGCGGCGTCCTTCACTCAGAGCGCCTGCGCCGACTAAAGACCGATACGGCGCAGGCGCGGGATTGCAGCTGCAGACAGGGCCAGCGGGAGGAGGAGCGCGCTGGCCCTGTCTATCAAAGAAGAGGCGTTCCAAGGGCATGAAGATGCGGCGGCTACCAGCAAGTACCCGCCCAACTTGCTGGTAGCGAAGATAATTTGCATATCACAAAAGTAAGTTTTTTAGAAGATAGAAAACAGGAAAAAGGTTAGGAAACATATGTTTGAACTCAGCTGACATTAGCAAGTAGCTAATGTCAGCTAGTGAAAATTACATCAGTGGGGGTGACAGAAGCCCTTTAAACAGACTTTTAGTTTTTTTTATACTCAATACACGTTTGCTCTAAAATTGTTACAAAGGGATTTGTCATCAGAAATTACTTTCTAGCAATAAAGAAAAGTTATTATTTTTTAACTTCTTTTTTTGCTGAAGGAAAATAAATGCAGATGTGTGCAGAGTGTATATACACACAAAGGGGGGGGGGGTCATTTATTAAGACCGCCATTTTAGACGCCGGCCTTGCTAACCCCTATATCTGGCGGTGGATCCGCCGAAGTTTGAAGAGGCTGCAGGTTTCCCTGGTGGAGGGTCAGTACTCTATAACTTCCCTATTGCACTAAAAGAGTTTATGGATATTTTTTATGTCCATTAACTGACATACTGTATAATGTAGCTGCCATAATAAATACACCCTGCTGTACGGATGCCTGTATCTCAAATATGGACTCCCCAGGGTGGTTTATAAAGATGTCATATGGTTGTCCGTGTTCTTTTTGATGCATCTGCGTCATTCTTAAACAGGAGATATGGCCACAGTCATAACGACAGGTACACTTTAACCAAATTTTACACTGCCAGCATTCCATATGCTACAGTTCAATGGTTGAGGTTCTGTAGTTTCTAATGTCAGCATGAACGCATTGACAGTACTTGAGACTGCATGTCCAAATGTTCTGAAGAATCTCTAAACGACTTCCACTTCTATACTTTCCTCATATTCACATTAAACTTATTAAAGGGCTTTGACACACGCTGCACGCAGCATTTATGACCAATTCACAGAATAGGAAAAACATTTATGGTTGCTGAGGGTCTGACAACTAAGACCACTGACTATGATAATTGAGGTTCTCATGTTCCCCGTGTGAATGGCGTGGACATTTCTGTCGCCACTGCTCTATTCATTGCCTATTGGGCTGCGCTGTAGCATAAAGCACTTAACTTATCTTTGGCAGTCCTATAGAAGACAATGGAATGGTAGTCATTAGGGTTGAGCAAATCGAACTCCAAGTGGAATTTGATCTTATTTCGAGGGAAAAATCAATTCGCCACAAAGCCAAATTTCCTTGTGCTTCATGGTAGCAAAATGATTTTCCTTGAATGGTGGTAAAATATTAAAAAAATCATAATTACCTCATCCGTTTGAGCATCAATAGCCGGCCGCCACCATCTTGATTGAAGATCTTACACAAAATGCAGTGCGCAGTGACGTATGATGTCACCGAGCCGCGCAAGATTTCAAGATGGCGGCGACTGGTTCTTGGCAATCAAGTGGATAAGGGTTAGATTTTATAAATTTATTACTGTCAGATGCTGCGATCAGCGATCGGGGGGCGTTGCAATCACAGCTCCCGGTCATTGCACCCACTACTTACAAAGAAATGTGATTTGTGACAAAGTAGTCACAAAGCGAATGGTTTTGTGAAATTCGGCAAAGCAGCCGAATCGTATTTTTCAATACTTCGCTCATCACTAATGGTCACGTAAGCATCTAAAAGGGTCAGTCCTTACAGACGGAATCTTTTTGGACCTTAGTGGTATCTATAGCTCCCCCCCACTATAGGATGTCAGAAGGAATGAGGTTGTAATAGTTCCAACAGTCTTTGAATAGGCAACAAGCTTAGTGGTTACAGTCTTTTAAGGAGGGCAGAGGTTTAGTTAGACGTTCACTGCTGTTCTCCTTAGAGTGGCAGCAATGAAGAAGGTTGTATCTGCAGTTATGACCACATGGCGTAGTACAGCAGTCTGCACAGTCCCAATTAATTGCAGTATGCTATTCCTTACAACACACAGTACTGCACACAATCTTTTACACAGGGTTGCCTATAGGTAGCAGTCTGGCTGGTCTTGGTCACAGTACTAACTGTCATACAATCCTTGGCTGCTTCCAGGATAGACAGACAAGCTGGATTTTTTAATGCTCATGAGCCCTGGCCTCAACTTCAATGCTCACCTGCTCTGTGGCCTGAGGTGTTGTACCATTATTACTAGTACCAATCACCTACACTAACTAGTTAGCTACATGCATGAATATCGCAGGCTTAAAGAGGTCTGTGGAGTGCTGCTATTTATGATCCCCCAAACATTTTAAAGACCTGAATAAATTAAGTCAGGCGACTAAAAGGTCCCTATGCATCCACAATCTAAAAGCAATGTCACATTTGGCCACCAGGTGTCACCACAATTTCACTATTTTTTAATCACCCACATTTACAACAGACTGCAATATATTTTCTGTATATCACAGAACAGTATATCAACAGGGTGTTTCCTCAGTGCAGCTCACCTGCACTATTGTAGTGTGGGTGAGCTGCACTAAGTAGAGATATGCTGTCACAAGTTGCCTGCAACATTTCCCTCAGTTGGCAGTACAAGACCCTCACAATGCATATTACATCACATGTTACTCATTCAACATGGTGTATCATTTATGCAAGACAGGTGGGAATTCTTAGTGTGAAGACTAGAGGTGTATCAAACAAAACACTTGTTCAGGGTCAAAAGGTAAAAAAAATTTAAAGCGTACCTGAGTTAAAAAAAAACAAGTTTACATAATGGCTCTACCTCTTTTTACAATCATAACTATGAAGGAACATTTCTTTTTAGAGCTTCCCTAATCTCTCTTTCAGTCAAAGTATTCTCTTTTTCATCTGCACAGCTAGATGCATTTCACTCAGAAGCAGGGGCATATCCCTTCTGTAAAATCTTCCAGCACTGTACTGCTGTGATGTCCTTTCCCTTACTTCTCACTATGTTTGTTTTAAGATCTGGAGCTCATAGAACATATAAAGAGGGGGAAATCACAACACAGGAGGCTACTATAATTTTCAAATTTTGTGTAGCAACAGTTATTTTATCAGGCTCAGAAGCTCAGAACACGTGACACACCCCCATTTCCTCTCAGCCATCTCTTGTGTCTCAGTTACTATGGACATATCTTGCCTGACAACAGGCAGTGGACTGCAAATTAGGAGTAAGTGAGACCCTCTAGTGGCCATGACTTTTTTTTTTCAGGTAAATGCAGGTATGTTTTTTTCTGAAGCAATTAAGAAATTTGCTATTTACACTGTTCACTATTAAATTAAATGAAATTGTGTGAAAGTACAGTGACTCTTTAAAGTGTTTTTTTAACCCAGGAGATTGGGCTGGTGGATTTCAACATGCCAGAACCTTTGTTTTCGCCGGAGATACTGTGTGTTCTCTTCCCAATGAAATTAATACATGCTCAGCATAGCCAAGCATGCACATGTATTCAGGAGTCAAGTGGGAAGCTTTTGGCTGATAGCTATCTAAAATGTGTGGGTAGCTAAAGTCGAGGCACTCATTATTTGATCAGTAGCAGAATAAAGGGCTTGAACGTGTTTTTAGTCTAATCCAACCGGTACGGCTCTTTAAAGGGGTTCAGCAGTTTGTTACTTCTCAGTGTTTACCACTGCTAACGCCCCGCCCAGTGACATCACGACTTGTATCAAGTGGCGTGGGCGAGGCTAAGCTCTGTTCACTGACTCACTGACATCACTGGGCGGGGCGCTAGCAGTTGCCATCATAAGCATGGATACACTGACTAATATACGACATGAAGATAGACGAATCGGCATATTAACCTGGCATTGCTAAACTAATGCACTTATTCCAGTCGTCTCCATTAGGAAGTTAACCGCTTCACATGTGACTAAGTCTGGCAAATATTTTTTAATGCTTTTGACTCATTCAACTGTGACAAAGTCCAATAATTACCAGTCTTAAACTTTTTTTTTTTTATGCTGGCAAATAGTTGCCTTTGACAAGACAGTGTCAGGTGCAGAATTAGTGGAGCATGTTTGAAAATCAGAGCAATCTAACACCTTCACTCCTAATTTTTATTATAGTCATCCTTTTAGCGGAAGAACTGGCTATTTTGATGCGAATGTCAAATTTTCATAGCGTGCATTTCTTTTCTCTCTCACTAAATTAGCAATTTTTGCCTTTCAAAGCATTGCAATTACTTTTATGTAGTTAATGAATGATCCCCCCAAAAATCCCAAATTTCCAAGCATATAGGTAAAGGTTTAGCATGTACCATCATCTTCCTTAACATATTGTTACGGCAGTGGGCGTGGAACTACTGTGTCAACCAATAGATTTGACTTTGAGCTAATCTTAAGGGCTTTGTCCCTGGTTTTTACTAGTGTTGATCATGAATATTCTAATCGCGAATTTTTATCGTGAATATTGACACTTTGACAATTCGTGAAAATCTAGAATATAGTGCTATATATTCGTAATCGCGAATATTCTTTTTTTTTCCATCAGTACTACCTCTTCTTGCTTGTTGGCCAATGAAAAGGCTTCAATATCTTTGTCAGAGCTTAGCAACAACCCTAGCAACCAATAGGAAAGTTGCCTACCCCTTACTATATAGGAAACTCCCCAGTAGCCATTTTCTGCAGTTTTTTTGCAGTTCTGAGAGAGACAGCAGTATCATTGCTGTGCTCTGTGCTTTCCTGTGTCACATTACATTAGATAGTTAGTTAGTTAGTTAGTTAGTTAGTTAGTTAGTTTATATATATATATATAATACAGATAGTTAGTGGCAGATAGTCAGTGTAGGTTAGATAGTGTAGCTGATAGGTTCCAGTGCAGGGTGTTAGGTAGTGTGATAGGAATTATTGTTTCTCTGCTGTCCATATATACAGACACAGTGCTGCGATGTCACAACAATACTTAGTGCACCAATCAGTAATATCTACTCAGACGTGATAAAATGTGAAGTTGCATGTATTGCGCAAAAAATAAGCATCATTAGTGCCGATTTGTGCAATTGAGAAAATAATGACTGGAGATAGCGAATTCTAGAATTCGCTAATTTATTCTGAATATTATGAAACAAATTCGCTAAATATCAAAAAAAATAATATTACCTATGCCGCTCATCACTAGTTTTCACCCTTTAACCCCTCTATAGAGATCTGGGCTTAGTTGCATGGAAACAACCAGGCTGAATATCTCCTGAAGAAGTCTCCGAGTCTCTGCTGACCCATGAGGGGAAAATAACAGCAATGAGCCAAATGGTAAATGATCTGAGGTCACGGAAGGCAGCGAAGGGTCAATTCGGAGGTCAGGCACAGGTCAGGATATCCACAGATATCTGGGATGCTTTAAAGGTTTGCATAGCTTGGAACTGATACAAAAATAAGGAGATGTATCAGTCTTTGTTGTATAGGTATCCAATAATAATAATTAACCACTTAAGCCCCCCTAGCTTAAACACCCTTAATGACCAGGCCACTTTTTACAATTCCGCACTACACTACTTTCACCGTTTATTGCTCCGTCATGCAACTTACCACCCAAATGAATTTTACCTCCTTTTCTTCTCACTAATAGAGCTTTCATTTGGTGGTATTTCATTGTTGCTGACATTTGTACTTTTTTTGCCATTAATACAAATTTAACGAAATTTTTGCAAAAAAATGACATTTTTCACTTTCTGTTGTAAAATTTTTTAAAAAAAACTACATTTCTATATAAATTTTTCTCTAAATTTATTGTTCTACATGTCTTTGATAAAAAAAGTCCAATAAGTGTATATTTATTGGTTTGGGTAAAAGTTATAGCGTTTACAAACTATGGTGCAAAAAGTGAATTTCTGCATTTTGAAGCAGCTCTGACTTTCTGAGCACCTGTCATGTTTCTTCAGGTGCTAGAATGTCAGGAAAGTATAAATACCCCCAAATGACACCATTTTAGAAAGAAGACACCCCAAAGTATTCGCGGAGGGGCATGGTGAGTTCATGTATCATTTCATTTTTTCACAAGTTAGCGGAAAATTACACTTTCTGAGAAAAAAATAAAATAAAAAGTTTCAATTTCTGCTAACTTCTGGCAAAAAAAAAGAAATCTCAGACGGAGTCACTATGCCCCTCAGTGAATACCTTGGGGTGTCTACTTTCCAAAATGGGGTCATTTGTGGGGTGTGTTTACTGTTCTGGCATTTTGGGCGGGGCTAAATTGTGAGCCGCCATGTAAAACCTAAAGGTACTCGTTGGAATTTGGGCCCTTTGCGCACAGGCTGCAAAAAGTGTCACTTATGTGGTATCGCCGTACTCAGGAGAAGTAGGGCAATGTGTTTTAGGGTGTATTTTTACATATACCCATGTTGGGTGAGAGAAATATCTCTGTAAACTGACAACTTTGTATAAAATTTTTTAAAAGTTGTCGTTTACAGAGATATTTTCACACACAGTATAGGTATATATAAAATACACCCCAAGCACATTGCCCTACTTCTCCTGAGTACGGCGATACCACATGTGTGACACTTTTTGCAGCCTGGGTGCTAAAGGCCCTAAACCAATGAGTACCTTTAGGATTTCACAGGGCATTTTTACGCATTTGGATTCCAGACTTCTTCTCACGCTTTAGGGCCCCTAATATGCCAGGACAGTATAAATACCCCACATGTGACCCCATTTTGGAAAGAAGACACCCCAAGGTATTCTGTGAGGGGTATGGTGAGTTCATGTAAAATTTTATTTTTGTCACAAGTTAGTGGAATATGAGACTTTGTAAAAAACAAAAAAAAATATATATATATCAATTTCCGCTAACTTGTGCCAAAAATAAAAATTCTGTGAACTCGCCATGCCCCTCACGGAATACCTTGGGGTGTCTTCTTTCCAAAATGGGGTCACATGTGGGTATTTATACTGCCCTGGCATTTTAGGGGCCCCTAAAGCGTGAGAATCCAAATGCGTAAAAATGGCCTGTGAAATCCTAAGGTACTCATTGGTTTAGGGCCCCTTGCATCTTGGCTGCAAAGTGCCACTCATGTGGTATCGCCGAACTCAGAGAGTAGGGCAATGTGTTTTGGGGTGTATTTTTACATATACCCATACTGCGTGTGAGAAATATTGCTGTAAACGACAACTTTTACATTTTTTATTCAAAGTTGTCAATTTACAGAGATATTTCTCACACAAAGTATGGGTATATGTAAAAATACACCCCAAAACACATTGCCCGACTTCTCCTGAGTACGGCGATACCACATGAGTGACACTTTTTGCAGCCAAGATGCGCAAAGGGCCCTAAAACCAATGAGTACCTTTTAGGAGGGCATTTTTACGCATTTTTCTTCTCACGCTTTAGGGCCCCTAAAATGCCAGGGCAGTATAAATACCCACATGTGACCCCATTTTGGAAAGAAGACACCCCAAGGTATTCTGTGAGGGGCATGGCGAGTTCATAGAAGATTTTTTTGGCACAAGTTAGCGAAATTGATTTTTATTGTTTTTCTCATAAAGTCTACCTTTCTGCTAACTTTTGACAAAAAGTTAAATTTTCATGGACTCACTATGCCCCTCAGCGAATACCTTGGGGTGTCTTCTTTCCAAAATGGGGTCATTTGTGAGGTGTTTGTACTGTTCTGGCATTTTGGGTGGGGCTAAATTGTGAGCAGCCATATAAAACCTAAAGGTACTCGTTGGAATTTGGGCCCCTTTGCGCACCGGGCTGCAAAAAGTGTCACTCATGTGGTATCGCCGTACTCAGGAGAAGTAGGGCAATGTGTTTTAGGGTGTATTTTACATATACCCATACTTTGTGTGAGAAATACCTCTGTAAATTGACAACTTTGAATAAAAAATGTAAAAAGTTGTCGTTTACAGAGATATTTCTCTCACCCAGCATGGGTATATGTAAAATACACCCACAACACATTGCCCTACTTCTCCTGAGTACGGCGATACCACATGAGTGACACTTTTGCAGCCAAGATCGCAAAGGGGCCTAAACCAATGAGTACCTTTAGGATTTCACAGGGCATTTTTACGCATTTGGATTCTCATGCTTTAGGACCCCTAAAATGCCAGGGCAGTAGAAATACCCCACATGTGACCCCATTGTGGAAAGAAGACACCCTAAGGTATAATGTGAGGGGCATGGCGAGTTCACAGAAAAAAAAATTTGGCACAAGTTAGCGGAAATTGATTTTTTTTTTTTTTTTTACAGTCTCATATTCCACTAACTTGTGACAAAAAATAAAATTTTACATGAACTCACCATACCCCTCACAGAATACCTTGGGGTGTCTTCTTTCTAAAATGGGGTCACATGTGAGGTGTTTGTACTGCCCTGGCACTTGAGGGTCTCCGCAATCATTACACGTATGGCCAGCATTAGGAGTTTCTGCGATTCTCCTTATATTGAGCATACGGGTAATGAGATTTTTTCCCGTTCAGCCTCTGCGCTGAAAAGAAAAAAAAATGAACAGCGCAGATTTTTTCATTCGCATCAATCAATGTGGATGAAAAATCTCTGCTCAAGAATGTGCAAAAAACAAAACGGCACAGATTTCCTCATTCGCATCGATCAATGTGGATGAATAAATCTCTGCCAAAAAATGTGCAAAAAAAGTAGTAAGGCCCCATTCACACGTCCGCATCTATTCCGCAATTCTGCGGAATAGATGCGGACTCATTCAGTGTGAATGGGGCTGGCGGTGATGCGGAGAGCACACTATGCGCTCGCCGCATCAGCATTTGTGGAGCTGCGGCCGCAAACTTCCGGGTTTCGGCCCCAAGCATCCGGCCGCAGCTCCGCAAAAGATAGAGCATGTCCTATTCTTGTCCGCAATTGCGGACAAGAAAAGGCATTTTCTATATAGTTCTGGCAATGTGCGGATCCGCAAAATGCGGAAAGCACATTGCTGGTGTCCGTGTTTTGCGGATCCGTGGATCCATGGATCCGCAAAACACATACGGACGTCTGAATGAGCCTTACAGTGGGGTAATTAGTGTCAGGGGGTGACAGGGGGTGACATGGGGTGATTGGGGGTTAATCAGGGGTTAATCAGTGACGGGGTGGGGGTGGGGTGGATGGGTGGGGGGTCTGTGTGGTGTTTTGGTGCACTTATAAAAGTTTCTTTGGTGGTCCCAAGCAAAAGGGACCACCAAAGGAACGATCAGCAAGCATATCAGACGCTGTTAACAAAACAGCGTCTGATATGCCATTTTTTTAACTTCTACAGCCTGCCAGCGCACGATCAGCGCTGGCAGGCTGTAGCTTACCTTGTCCCCGACGTGATCCTGTGAACGCGCGCATGCGCGCGCGCGCGTTCACAGGAAATCTCGCCTCTCGCGAGATGACGCGCGGGCGCGTCAAGGAGGAACAGACCGACCGCCCGCAGGACGCAATCCTGCGTGAGGCGGTCGGCAAGAGGTTAAAAATAAAAAATAAAACGCATGAGAGTACGGTTACATGGCCAAAATATACTTAGGAAAACCAGGCATGTATTTGCTGTAGAATCCATGGCAGAAATCCAAAACTGGGCCCTGGATTTCTGCTGCAGATCAGTTAAGGCGATAAGGCCCCTTCAATGGGAAAACTATCATAGTTTCGTCTCATTGTTTCGTCCAATGAGAAACAATGAAATGCATATTTTGGTCTAGAATATGCAAGATATTTGGGCCACACGCACACAATTGTATTTTTGGTCTGCATCCGATCCATATTTTTTGCGGAACGGAGGCAGACCTATTAATTTCAATGGTGGGGAGAAAATGCGGACAGCACATTGTGTAAAGGTGATTTCCAATTTTTGGGGATATCTTAGGAACAGTACGTCCTACAGAGTTGAGACCTTTATGAAAACCTTCCCAGATACCCAATGTACCTATGTACCAAAGGTGGTGTCCAATGGTTCAAGTGTTTGGATGCCTAGAGAGGACAGACAGACATTGATTTTTACAATACAGATATAAAGTGTATATACTATATATATATATATATATATATATATATATATTTCATAATTTATATCTTCTTTTTGTCGGCTTATCTTGTGGAGTCTAATGAAAAATGTTTGTATTTCAGACCTGTCCACAGCCACTTAGCACAGGAGAAATCTCGTTTTATTCGCAGGGAAATAGTTTTCTCTTCTTTATAAGTGACTGACGTGCCCTTCTCAAGCTAAATAAAATTAGGACTTAAATCGGCAGAGAAATACAGGAGGCGCAGGCTCTCACCGGCTCATTATGCAGATCAGGCTGTCTGCGTACACAGCCGTTTAGCTCCTAATATGAGTTTGCTTTTGGGTGGACAAGGAGTGAATTTGAACCAGACAGACCTCACTGCATTTCATGTTTTTCTTGGGGAAAAAAAATCAGCCGAAAATTCCCAGCAATTATGTCCGAAATGACAGCAATTTCCATCAAGGCATTTTGCTAGAAAGTTATCAGGGAAACAATTCAACTTGCAAACTTTTTTTCTGCAGATTGACCTTGTGTAACATTGGTCAAGGAGGCATATCGGTAGAGAAGTAAACATTGCCCAGCTATTGGCATGCTAATCCAAAAATTACAATTAAGGCTCTGTTCACACTATTGTCAGTGGCTTTCTTTTGTCTTGGCACAGATTATTTGCCAATATCTATATCAGATGCAATGATAATGTCTAATGCATGCGGGTGCAGTTTCCACAACCCTTTTAGCATGCTATGGAAAATTTCCCCATGGAAAAAACAATGGCCATAGAAATAAGTCGCATAATACTTATTTCCGTGGATTTTGTATAGAAAAATCAAAGCCCAGGACTATTTTATGCCAATGGGGCCAATACTTTTGCAGATCTGCCTCATACACCCATCCGCACTGATGTAGCTATAGAGGTCGCAGCATTCGCAGTTGCGACCAGGCCCCTATGCCAGGGGGGCATAGAGCAGCTTATAAAGGGAATACTAGTGAGCACTTCCATTATGGAAGCACTCACTACTATGCAGGATAAGGGGAGAGAAGCGCTGTACTTACCCCCAACTCCTGCTTGCTCTTCTCAGGGCCCAAGCTGCTGTGTCCTGGCTGCCTGCAGCATCAGGACGCACAGAGCGCACTACCACCTGACGCTCTAGGAAGTCAGGTGACTGTGCATCACGGGCCCTGAGAAGAGAAGAGAACGAGGAGACAGCTGGAGATGGAGAGGAGCGGCGGAGCAGGAGAGGTAAGTTAATTATTTTTTTTAAAGTCTAATCCGAAGTCTGATATGGAGGACCGAGAGGTTTAATGTGGGCTTGGTCCTCTGATGGTCTAATAGGGGCCTAATTGGGGGTCTGGAGGTCTAATGGGGGTCTGATTGGGGGTCTGGAGGTCTAAAGGGGGTCTGATTGGTGGTCTGGAGGTATAATTGGGGTCTGAAGG
Organism: Bufotes viridis; assembly: GCA_033119425.1. Classification (NCBI taxonomy): domain Eukaryota; kingdom Metazoa; phylum Chordata; class Amphibia; order Anura; family Bufonidae; genus Bufotes; species Bufotes viridis. Next base: position 554,406,596 of record CM065590.1, on the reverse strand, counting down.
TCTAATGGGGGTCTGATTAGGGGTCTGGAAGCCTTATGGGGGTCTGATTGGGGGTCTGGAGGTCTAATGGGGGTCTGGAGGATTAATGGGGGTCTGATTAGGGGTCTGGAAGTCTTATGGGGGTCTGATTGGGGGTCTGGAGGTTTAATGGGGGTCTGATTAGGGGTCGAGAGGTCTAATGAGGGTCTGATCAGGGGTCTGGAGGTCTAATAAGGGTCTGATCAGGGGTCTCAAGGTCTAATGGGGGTCTGTTTGGGGGTCTGGAGGTCTAATAGGGGTCTTATTAGGGGTATGGAAGTCTAATGGAGGGTCTGATTGGGGTGTGGAGGTCTGATTAGCAGTCTGGAGGTCTAATGGAGGCCTAATTTGGGGTCTGCAGGTCTAATGTGGTTCGGAATGGGGGTCTGGAGGTTTAATGGGGGTCTGATTGGGGGTCTGGAGGTCTATAGGTGGTCTGATTGGGGGTCTGGAGTTCTAATGGGGGTCTGGAGGTCTAATGGGGGTCTGATTGAGGGACTGGAGGATTAATGGGAGTCTGATTGGGGTCTGGAGGCCTAATGGGTGTCTAATTGGGGGTCTGGAAGTCTGGAAGCACTGAGGGAGGGGGGCCCAAGCTGAAATGTTGTCTGAGGGCCCATGAGCCTTTAGCTATGCCCCTGTCCATCCATATCACAACTGCAGTTGAAATATAGTGTCTTTCTCAGATTTCTGTTGTAGAAATACACATTAGGTTTAAAGGGTTATTCCTATCTTGACATTGATGGTACATTCACAGAAAAAGGTTAAATTTGTTTTCCAGGACTTAAATATATGATCAGGGCAGAATCAACACCAGGCACCCCCGTTGACCAGCTGCTTGAAATGGTTGCAGCACAGTAGTGTGGTCTCTTCACCAAGCACAGCGCCATACATTGTATAGTGGCTATACTTGGTATTGCAGTTGTCTCTTTCACTTGAATAGGACTGAGAATGTGAATGATGGACATAACGTCAAAAGACTAACGCTGGGTTCACACCTGAGCGTTTTACAGCGCGTTCCTATGCGCTATAAAACGCTCAACAGGCGAAAACCCATGTTTCCATATGGGCAAGGTTCTCACCTGAGCGTTTTACAGCGTGTACGAACGCGCTGTAAAACTCCCTACACCCAAAGAAGTACAGGAGCTTCTTTTGGGCGTTTTGTCGCACGTATTGTGATTGATGCCAGAGTGGTCAATCACACGAACGCGCGTACAACGCGCGTTTCCTATTTCCAAAACGCGCTTTAATACGAGCGCCAAAAACGCTCGTAAAACGCTGAAGTGTGAACCCAGGGTAAGGCCTCATGCACACAACCCTGGTTTGGGTCCACATCTGAGACACATTTTTTGCAGATCGAAGACGGACCCACTCACTTCCATAGGTCTGCAAAAGATGCGGACAGCACTCCGCATGCATCTGCACGTCCGTTCTGCGACCCTACAAAAAAGAAGAAAAGAAAGAACATGTCCTATTTTTGTCCGTATCATGGAAAAGAATAGGGCTGCTCTGTTGAGGGCCGGATATTCTGTTCCGCAAAATGCTTAACGCACACGGCTGGCATCCATGCTTTGCGGATCTGCAATTTGTAGACAGGCAATCAGAATAACTCCCTGGATCAACGACCCCTCTCTAGTAGCTGTAGCCTGTAATATTATTACACTCCAGAAATACATCCAGGCCCCTCTTGAATTCCTTTATTGTACTCACTATCACCACCTCCTCAGGCAGAGAGTTCCATAGTCTCACTGCTCTTACTGTAAAGAATCCTCTTCTATGTTTGTGTACAAACCTTCTTTCCTCCAGACGCAGAGGATGTCCCCTCGTCACAGTCCTGGGGATAAATAGATGATGGGAGAGATCTCTGTACTGACCCCTGATATATTTATACATAGATATTAGATCTCCCCTCAGTCGTCTTTTTTCTAAAGTAAATAACCCTAATTTTGATAACCTTTCAGGGTACTGTAGTTGCCCCATTCCGGTTATTACTTTAGTTGTCCTCCTCTGAACCCTCTCTAGCTCTGCTATGTCTGCCTTGTTCACAGGAGCCCAGAACTGTACACAGTACTCCATGTGTGGTCTGACTAGTGATTTGTAAAGTGGTAGGACTATGTTCTCATCACGGGCATCTATGCCCCTTTTGATGCAACCCATTATCTTATTGGCCTTGGTGGCAGCTGCCTGATACTGTTTTTTACAGCTTAGTTTGCTGTTTATTAAAATTCCTGGATTGTTTTCCATGTCAGTGTTACCGAGTGTTTTACCATTTAGTATGTACGGGTGACTTGCATTATTCCTTCAGATGTGCATAACTTTACATTTGTCAGTGTTAAACCTCATCTGCCATTTCTCTGCCCAAGCCTCCAATCTACCCAGATCCCTCCGTAGCAGTATATTGTCCTCTTTAGTGTTAATTACTTTACACAGTTTAGTGTCATCTGCAAAAATTGATATTTTACTATGCAAGCCTTTTACAAGATCATTAATAAATATATTGAAGAGAATAGGGCCCAATACTGACCCCTGATGGCCTATCCTGAATATAGGTTATCAAAAAAGTGTATATAACCTTTTGAGAAAAAATAATAAAAAATAATAATATAATGCACTAAGATGGAGCTCTCTGTGTGTGAATGTAATGAGGATATATGTAAGTGATTATGCAGCACGCCCTCCCAGGGGAGTAGTCCTGGTACATTGGATGCGAGTGGTATACTGTAGCCTAATGTTTGTGTCCCGATGCTCCTACCTTCAGGCTGTCGCTTCCTGGGGGTCAGTCTCTGTTGCAGATATTGAGTTGGAGCGAGAAACGAAATGAAGTCCAGACTTTGTGAATAGACTTGCAGTAACAGAACGGTACTTGATATATCTCTTTCTTAGTTCCAGCAGTACGCACCGTTCTGGCAGTTGGCCTTGACTGTTTATTGCGTAATGCTATCTTTAGCTTCAAGTTTTGGTTAGGGTGGGTTCACATATACGTTATAATATATTCCATTATACCTTTCCATTATAACAGAACGAAACAAAAATTGATGGCTGGGAGGGCAGTCCGATGCATCGTGCTGCCTTCCATGTAAGCTTGTGAGACCCAGCCCCCGGGGTCTCACAGGCAAACAGACTGTAAGTGTATTACACTGTGTAATACACTTACAGCCAATGCATTACAATACAGAGGTATTGTAATGCACTGTACAGGGGATAAGACACCAAAAAGTTAAAAAAAAATGTTAAAAAAGAGTTTTATATAAAAAAAATATGTTCCAAATAAAAAGAAATAATTAAGTTATAAAATTGTAAAAAATTGAAAAAAGTAGACATATTAGGTATCGCCATGTCCGTGTCCGGCTCCATAAAAATATCACATGATATACCCTATCAGGTGAACGCTGTAAAAAATAAAAATTGTGCCAAAAATAGGCATTTTTTGTCACCTTGCTTCACAAAAAGTGTAATACCAAGTGATCAAAAAGTCATATGTACTCCAAAATGGTAACAATCAAACTGTCATCTCATCCTGCATAAAATGAGATCCTAACTAAGACAATCGTCCAAAAAAGAAAAAAGAAATGGCTCCCAGAAAATGGCAACATGGCATTGTCAAAAATGGTTTTACTGTATAAAAAGTAACAAAGAAAAAAAATAGACATGTTATGTATCTGTCTGTAGCAACCTAAAAATAAAATAAATAAAAACTATTCCAGAACAGTAATTTTTTTGTCACCTCGCCTTACAAAATGCATAATTTAGAGTGATCAAAAAGTCATATATACCCCAAAATGGTACCCATGAAAACGTCACCTCATCCCACAAAAAATGAACCCCCACATAACACAGTATCTAAAAAAATAAAAACCAATGGCGCCCATAAACCAATCCATCAAAATCTACCTTGCAAAAGCCATATGGCGCTCCTTCAATTCTGAGTCCTGCCATGTGCCCCCACAGCAGTTTACCACCACATATGGGGTGTTGCCATTCAGGAGAAAATGGGTAACAAATTATGGGGTGCTTTTTCTCCTGTAAACCCTTGTGAAAATGAAAAATTTGGGGCTAAAGCAACATTTTATTGGAAGAAATGAAAATTTTTATTTTCACAGTCAAGTGTTTCCAAATTCCTTAAAATGCTTACGGGGTGAAGTGCTCAGTACACCCCTTAATATATTCTTTGAGGGGTGTAGTTTCTAAAATGGGGTCACTTTTTAAGGGTTTCCACTATAGGGGTATGTCACGATCTCTTCAAATACAAAAACCATATGGCACTCCTTTCCTTCTTACCACTGGCACAGTCCCATAGAGCAGTTTACCACCACATATGGGGTATTTCTGTAAACTGCAGAATCAGAGAAATGTATATTGAGGTTTATTTTGCTGTTTAAGGGAACCTGTCACCTGGAGTTTGTGTATAGAGCTGAGGACATGGGTTGCTAGATGGCCGCTAGTATATCTGCAATATACAGTCCTCATAGCTCTGTGTGCTTTTATTGTGTAAAAAAAAAAAAAGATTTGATTTGATACATATGCAAATTAACCTGAGATGACTCCTGTCCCTGAGATGAGTCCAGCGTGAAGGAGCCCAGCACCGCACCGCATCCTCAGAATCTCCTCCTTGTAAGCCAGAGCGCCGTAAACTCATGATGTGTGAGCTAGCGCATACACAGTGTTCCTTCCCGGTGCTGGCATCAGCCTCAGGTAACAAACTTAGCAAGCAGAGAAATTCATCGGTAGAAAATAGTGAATTTTTCCAAATTTTTAATAAATAAAGATAAAACATACTGACTCAAATTTAGCACTAACATGAAGTATAATATGTCACGAGAAAACAATTTCAGAATGGCTTGGATAAGAATAACCATTCCAAAGTTATTTTATTACCACATAAAGTGACACAGGTCAGATTTGCAAAAATCGGCCTGGGATTTAAGGTGAAAAGTGGCTCGTTACTGAAGGGGTTAAAGGGCTTGTCCGACATTGGAGTCAACAACCCTTTTGGTCCAAACCTGTGGCCCTGAAGCCCCTGTGCCCTTGAAGACTCACCTGTACACGGTCCTGACAATGCTCCATTCCTATCCTCCTCCGGTCTCTGCAGGAAGAGGAAGCGGGTGTGTCCTACGACCTCTGTGGTCAATCACAGACCACAGTGACAACAGGCTTGAGTGTTACATCTACTTTGATGTAACGTTCAAGTTGCTGTGAGTGCTAAGGCCTGTGATTGGCCGCAGCGGACATGGGACCAAGATGCTTCCAGGTCCTTTGGGAACCAGAATAGGCCAGGAACGGAGCAGCTGCGGAACTTCGGACAGAAGAGCCTTTCTTTTTTTATGTCCTGGGCTAGACCGAAAGGGTTGCCGGCTCTAAGGCCAGACAACCTCTTTAAGATGCATTAAATTATGAAACATTTTGTAACATTAGATAATTTTGGCGCAAATTAAACCCCCCCTAAATTATTGCAGATGTGACTTTCAAAAGTCATATACTGTAAGATATCATATAGCAAGTCACACTAGGCGTTTAGACTCAAAATTTATCATCTTGTGTTCCTACGGACCCTTAGTACAATCAACCTATGAGAATGTGAGCTTGTTACACTGTGAGCTCATTATATTGTGAGCTTGTTTAGTCTGTATTTAATAATTGCTGCATCCGCAGGGCACATGGACTAATTAGCATTCACTGTGCGCACCAAATCAATTTGCAGCACATTTATCGGGGCTGCGTTACTCGCGCACAAACCAGCGTTACTAATTAAAACAAGAGCAAATGACGGGGTTTTTTAAGCAGTAATTAAACGCTGTGATCATTATCCTGTCGCCGGACTCTTCTTAATCAGAGGCAGATGTTCCAAATATTATAAGCTGATTAGCTGGAGCCCGAGACACAAAGGGTTAATGAGAAATCCTAATAAAAAATGATGCCATCCGATTAGTAACAATTTACCTACCAAACGAGTCCAATTAAACATGCTCTTGAATATTTATATATGTACTCTATACATGAAAAGGTTACATTGATGAAGAGATCATTCTGCTATGTATCATCAATTTGCTGTAATAGGTAAGAATGCAATGCTCGGCTCTGCAAATTAGTTGTCGTATACACATTAAAAAGTAGCAAATTTTGGACCATGCCATTTTTGTGCAAAGCTTTCAAACTTTTTGACATGCCACTTTCGGCACTTTTGAAAATCAGTTGGAAAAATGCTCATGGTTAGGTGTAAATTAGATTTGCCAGCTGCGACTTTTTAAAAGTTGCAAAAAAAGTTGGAACTAGAGTTGAGCGAACTTCTGTTTTAAGTTTGGCTTCCAAAGTTCGGGTTCGGGTTATCCAAGCATCCCATTATGGATTCTGCTACCACGGACCATAACGGCATTTGGAACACGGGGTGAAGGACCTGGGGTGCTGTCACCATCATGTGATCAGTGCAGGGTGCGTGGCTCAGTACTGGATTGGATAAGAGGTCGTAGGTTACCACCTCTTATCTAATCCAGTACTGAACCACGACCCTGCCGGTGACATCACCCCAGGTCCTCCGTGTTGTCCAAGGTTCGGGTTCATTGAAGAATCCCCTTATAGATTTTAAATGCCGTTATGGTCCGTGGTAGCGGAATCCATAACGGGATGCTTCGATAGCCCGAACCCGAACTTTGGAAGCCGAACTTAAAACAGAAGTTCGCTCAACTCTAGTTGGAACCTTACTCCTTTTATCCTTCTGACCAGGCATACTACAAGCGAAATGCACGTCAAGGTTTTGCTGAAACCAGTTAGGCCCCTTTCACACGGGCGTTGCGGAATGGGGCCGGATAGGATGCGGGTACGTTGCGGGAAAATGCGCGATTTTTCCGCGCGAGTGCAAATCGTTTTAATGCGTTTTGAACACGCATGGGAAAAATCGGCATATTTGGTACACAGACCCTAACCCGGACTTCTTCACTCAAGTTCGGGTTTGGGTTGAGTATTCTGTAGATTTTATTATTTTCCCTTATAACATGGTTATAAGGGAAAATAATAGCATTCTTACTACAAAATGCTTAGTAAAATGTGGATTGAGGAGTTAAAAATAAAAAAATTAACTCACCTTATCCACTTGATGGCGTAGTTGCGATCTTCTTCAATCATTAGCTGCCGGCTAAAGGACCTGTGATGACATCACTGCGCTCATCACATGGTCCAATGATATGGTCCATCACCATGGTGATGGACCATGTGATTGGACCATGTGATGTGATGTCACCACAGGTCCTTTAGCCGGCAGCTAATGATTGAAGAAGAGAGAAGAGATCGGCAACTACGCCATCAAGTGGATAAGGTGAGTTAATTTTTTTTATTTTTAACCCCTTCATCCACATTTTACTAAGCATTCTGTAGTGAGAATGCTATTGTTTTCCCTTATAACCATGTTATAAGGTAAAATAATAAAGATGGGGTCCCCATCTCGATCGTCTCTTAGCAACCTTGCGGGAAAATCGCACTGCATCCGCACTTGATTGCACTTGATTTTCACGCAGCCCCATTCACTTCTATGGGGCCTGCATAGCGTGAAAAATATATATAATATAGAGCTTGCTGCGATTTTCACGCAACGCAGAAGTGATGCGTGAAAATCACCGCTCATGTGCATAGCCCCATAGAAATGAATGGGTCCAGATTCAGTGCGGGTGCAATGCGTTAACCTCACGTATTGCACCCACATGGAAAACTCGCCCATATGAAAGGGGCCTTACTCTTTCGGGGTAAGCTACATTTCATTCACAGTACTAACAGCACTATATTGATTTATGCATTAATAGGGGCCATCTCTACATTAGTAATGAGAGGTTAGGGTACTTTCACACTAGCGTTAAAGTGTTCCGGTATTAAGTCCGGTCCTAGGGGATCAATACCGGAAAAAAACGCTTCAGTTTTGTCCTAATGCATTCTGAATGGAAAGCAATATGTTCAGTATGCATCAGGATGTCTTCCATTCGGTCTCTTTTACGGTATTTGGCCAGAGAAAATACCACAGCATGCTGCAGTATTTTCTCTGGTCAAACTTCCAGAACACTTGCCGGAATGCCGCATCCGGATCCGGAAACAAATGGTATCCGTTTGCACACGGATTTCCGGATTCCTCTAATGCTAGTGTTAAAGTACCCTTAGACCTATTGGTCAGAGTTTTTTTGTTGCCTGTGTACAAGTCTGGGTGCGAGGAGCTTCTGCACAGATAAAGCATAGTTGGATCCAGTAGGTGGGAGGCATACAATATCTGGAGGACATCTCTAGACAAAAGTGTTATGTTTAAAGAGACACCAAACTTATCATACAACAAACGACTTGTAATAAATTAGCTCAAATTATGACAACTCATACACAGCAGGCAAACTGACTACAAAAATTCCCTCATGATAAATTCCGCCCACGGTACTAAGATTCCATAGTGGACATTTCAAACTATTTTTCATCAGGCTCTCTGCTTTTTGCATTTTATATCTGTTTAATACCTCTAAAATGGGAGGCCACACTCACTCAATATAAATATATATTTATTAACATTCCCCATGTCTACTTTACGTTGGCATTATTTTAGTAATGTAATTCAATTTTTTTCAGACGCTAAAATTTTTAGAATTTTAGAAGACATTTTTGAAATTTTTAAGAAAATTTCCAGTCAACTGTTTTAAGGACCAGTTCACTTCTGAAGTCCCTTTGCGGGGCTTACATAATAGAACCAACCCATAAATGACCCCATTTTAGACATGACACCCCCTCAAACTATTCAGAACTGGTTTTAGAAATGTTGTTAACTCTTTAGGTATTCCACAGGAATTAAAGCAAAATAGAGGTGAAATTTCAAAATGTCATTTTTTTTTTGCAGATTTTCCATTTTAATTATTTTTTTCCTGGAACACATCAAAGGTTAACAACAAAACAAACCTTAATATGTATTACCTTGATTCTGCAGTTTGCAGAAACACCCCATATGTGGTCGTATACCATTGTTTGGGCACGCGACAGGGCAAAGAAGGCAAGGAGCGCCATATGGTTTTTAGAGGGCAGATTTTGCTGGAATGGTCTTTGGACACCATGTTGCCTTTGAAGAGACCCTGAGGTAACCCCACAGTGGAAAAACACCCAAAAAGTGACCACATTTTGTAAACTTCACCACCCAAGTAATTTTTAAGGGGTGTAGCGAGCACTTCACAGCTGTTTCATAGAATTTTTAATACTTGGGTTTGACAAAGAAAAATTAACTTTTTTTTTTTACAAGAAAATGGTGCTTTAGGCCCAAACTTTCTTTTTCACAAAAGATAACAGGAGAATATCCCCCTACAGTTTGCTACCCACTTTCTCCTGAATACAGTAACATCCCAATTGTGGTCGTAAACTGTTATTTGGGGATTCGCCAGGGTTCAGAAGGAAGGAGCGGCATCTGGATTTTCTAACATAGATTTTTCTGTCATGGTTTTTAAGAGCAAAAACTTTTTTTATTTTTTGTTGAATGAGCTGCGTGGGGGCCTAATTTGTCCAGTACAAGCTGTAGTTTTTATTGGCACAATTTTGGGGTTCATTTGGCATTCTGGTTGCTTTTTAACTCATTTTTGGGACGCAAAGATACCAAATATGTCTATTTTTTTTTTTTTACGTTTTACACAATAAAAACTTTTTTAGAAAACAAATAATGTTTTTGTGTTGCCATTATTTTTTTTTTCATTTTTCTGGCTATAGTCTTGTGTGAGGGCTTGTTTTTTCCGGGACAACGTAATGTTTTTATTGCTACCATTTTGGGGTACATACAAATTTTGGGTTGATTGATATTGATGTTTTTTGTGAGGTGAGGTGACTAAAAAAAACTGTTTTGCATAATTTTTATTTGTTTTTTTTACACCGTTCACTTGATGGGGTAGATAATGTGATACTTTTGTAGAGCCAATTGTTACGGACACGGCGATACCAAATATGTCTATTTTCTATTTATTTTTTAACATAACATTTTTTGTGTTGCACATAATGTAACATATGTAACATAATATATAGTAGGAAAGGTCTTATATCCAATGTAACATAATATATAGTAGTAATGGTCTTATATCCAATGTAACATAATATATAGTAGGAATATACATCATTGGTGAGACCTAGTGGGCTTATTCAACAAACCCTCTAAATATTTTCCAGGGACCCCAGATTTCGGAGAAACGGTGGGGTGTATGGGAACCCAATGTGTCACATTTCTGGAACCAATGCAGCAAAGGTGGGGGGTCCACCTTCCTCCAATAAACTGCAATAAGTAAGCGGGCTGAGGCCAGCAGGCTAGTAAACAAGTTTCTCATGGCCTTGGGTTTCTGACACTTAAGATCATCTATAAGTCCAAAGAGACACATCTTTGGGGATGCTGAAACAGTGGTTTTAATTGTGTGAGTATCTTACATATTTCCTGCCAAAAGGAATATATCTTGGGACATTTCCACCAGATGTGACTCTGAAACCAAATAGCTCCTTCACACCTCCAACACGTAGGATTGACATTGGGGAACATGGTATGTAAACGTTGGGGTGTGTAGTACCATTGTGTGAGGACCATTTCCTGGTTCAATTAGAATTGGTGTTTAAACAGTCCTTCTTATCATGTTGTTCACTTTTTGACATCATGAGACTAAGACGACAATTGATCAACAGTACCTCGCCATTGCGAGGCTTCAAGCAGGATGTTAGGATGTTCTCAGGCGGAAGTGGCCACTGAGCTTATAGTGTCACAAAGTGTCATCAGCAGGTGGCAACATAGATACACAGAGACTGGAAGAGTCAGAGAAAGGTATAGAAGTGGACATCCTTTGGCCACATCCCACACTGATGACTGCTTTATTGTAAACAATGTCCTGCAGAATTGAATGAATGCCACAAAACTCCGGGCACCCAAGTCTCACGTCAGACCATTCAAAACCGTTTACATCAGCATGGTCTACGTGCTAGAGGATATGCACACCACAGGCCCAGTCTTGCATGGGCCAGGGAGAATCTATGCTGAATGAGGAACCAGTGGGCCTCAGTGCTGTTCACTGATGAAAGTCGATTTATGCTGAGCAGAAATGATCGCCGCCAACAATGTTGGAGACGTCAAGGAGAGTGCTAACTGTTATCACTAGATGAGCTTTTGATGGTGGTGGTAATAAAGTGTCATTTTCAGAGTGTTAGCCAGTTGCTTGGAAGAACCCATGTCTGCTGTTTTCTGGGACAAGTGTAATACCCCAGAGTAGGGGCATTACTATTTTTGCACTGATTTATTGTATTTTGCATAATTTGGATGTAACTTTAATGCTATGTACCTGGTTTACCAGCAGTATGGCTGGCATTGCTCTGCATCAGGAATGGAACTTTCCATTCCATTTGTCCCTCCTTTGGTAGAAGTGGACTAGGACGACTTCCTGCCATTGGTGGGGGCTGAGAGTGTTATGCCTTACTCACACATCAGCGTTTCCCGGACGTGTGCTGTACGTGTTCTCCGCGGACAGTACACATCCCCATTTATTTAAATGTGTGTATTCACACATCAGTGTTTTAGCACGGTCTATGCGTCCGTGTTTTCTGCACGGATGCATGTTCTTTCTTGTCCGTGTTCCAGGATCCCTCACGCCCATTATAGTCAATGAGTCTGTGAAAATTGCATCTGTGTTTCACGGATCATTAAAAAGAGATTGAAAATTATTTTCCAGCTGCTCAGTGTCAGTGAAAGACGGATGGCACACGGTCAGCAAAAAATGGACCTACGAACCCAACACAAGTCTGTCATGGGAGGAAACACGGATTGAACACGGTCCGTGTTACCACTGATCCAAAACGGACACTGACATGTGCATGAGGCATTAGTTAGTGGAGAAGAGAGTGAGGCATAGAGGGGATGTCTGTGGCCCACCTCCAGTCAGAAAGATTGTGAAAGCAGCTCATAGAGCACCAACTTCTTGCATATACAGGTAGGGAAAATGGGCCAAGGACACCCTCATCATCACCAAACCACTATTAGGCCAGTGTTAGCTAAGTGCAAAAATCATAACCAAGTCAGCCTGCCACCATACTTCCTCTACTGGTGCCAGAGGGAGTTTGCCCTAAAGCCTGCTGAAACCATTTGTAGTCTCAAGTTCAAGTTGCACTTATAAGAGGACTTTGCTATGTTTCAAGTCTGGCCTCATTCATACTCATCTCTTTCACCCCTTTTTCACCCCAGGGAGCGACGGCCTGAGGAAGGACACCGCTACAACTACACTACATTAGGGCCACTACCATTCCCATCCTCTACACTGCCTCTCACAGGGGCTCGCTGCACAAGGTCAGAGGGGTCTGGGTATTTATAAAGCTTTAACATTTGCATCAGCCTAACAATGATTGTCAACAAGGCTTAACCCTAACAGGCTATTTAAAGGGAGTCTTTCACCCCAAATGTGCACTATCTCACACTAACACCATTGCGTCGATAACAGTCCCCACATTAAAATCCTACTTACCATAAGGTTGTCAGTTGCATAGTTCGTCTAAAAAACACTTTTATTGTATATGTAAATCAGGGTCTGAAGGTGCCCAGGGGCGGTGTTCCAATGGCCGGTGCCCAGGCCCTGTGCTGATTTCCACGTGCAACCCCTCCCCTTTCACCCATTTTGCCTGCCCTTTCTCTGGCTGACCTCCTTCTCTTCTTTTGAAATCCAGCGCCTGCGCCGATGACAGCCCTCTGATGCAGCGTCGGCTGGAGCATGACGTATGGGCCGGCGCATGCGCAATGTACTACCCATTACTGGCAGGTGCCTCAGAGTATCCAGTGCGCATGCGCCGGCCAGTACGTCACGCTCCAGCTGATGCTGCATCAGAGGGCTGTCATCGGCGCAGGCGCTGCATTTCAGAAGAAGAGGAGGTAATCAGCCAGAGAAAGGGCGGGCCAAATGGGTGAAAGGGGAGTTGTTGCACATGGAAATCAGCACGGGGCCTGGGCACCGGCCATTGGAACGCCGCCCCTGGGCACCTTCAGACCCTGATTTACATATACAATAAAAGTATTTTTTAGACGAACTATGCAACTGACAACCTTATGGTAAGTAGGATTTTAATGTGGGGACTGTTATCGACGCAATGGTGTTAGTGTGAGATAGTGCACATTTGGGTTGAAAGACTCCCTTTAAGGTCTAAGTCCTCAGTCAAACTTATGTGAGCACTCCAATCTCCTTGCATTCCCATACGCTTGTGAGGTACTCTTTTCCCTTTTTCATTCCAAAATTGTACAAAACCAAAATAAAAAATTGATATTGCTTAAAATGTTGAAAAGTGTGTTTCATCTTTAACTTTATGCCCTTTGGAGATAATTTCATCTTCAGCTTGCTTAACTGTTCACAGTAACAGTTATTGTGACCAGGGGTGCCCAAACTTTTCCATGGCACTCTATTACATAGTACTGTACAACGCACACAATGTTCTCAGCACCCTTACAACTATTGCAGCATAGTACATCCATGATGTGCCAGAAACATTATAGCAGCCAGGAGCTCTACAAATACGGACAGGTAGTTTACTCTGATTTTATTATATGTGACATAACATCCCCATACTTCTTCCTGCTGCTCGACTTAATGTATCTATACAGGTGTTCCATTCACCCATCTAATTCTAACATTAGCCTTTTCATGTTCGTCAATCCTTTTACCTGAAGTCCCAGCGTTTGTGCATCTGCCTATGTGTCACAAAGATGCAGAACAGTCGAGCAGACAATACTAAATTCCACAGGCAAGGGAGGAATTTGTCCTGACTTTATGTCTAAATACAACATTTTCCTAGTACTCCCTGTAGCATTTTCTGCCCTTTGCAAGGTAAACATTATCAGAGAAGATTAGGAGAATCCTCCTTCTTACGACTGCTTATGTAAACACGTCGCCCGCAGAGAATAGAAGGCATGAAACATCAGGGCTACATCCAGCAGTCAGAATGAACCCATCAGTAGCAAAAGCTTTGGCAATAAATATATAATAAGGCCCCCTGGCATCTCTCATCCTCCCAGACAGATCATCTGCCCTATCCTCTACACTGGCACAACTTCTTCTCGTTACAGTGTTAGCGATTCCTTTATAATATGCAGCGATCATGCATTGTGCAAATAACCAGTAGTGTTCCCGTCTCACCTACAGTACTAATGTACAGTGATGAGATCACTGCGGAAATATTAACAACCAAGTACTGGCGGAGTATGCCAAAGAGGGTGCTCAGAAATTTAAGCTAGAGAATTAAACTATTCTTCTTTCAGATACTCAAAGATATCATCTTATAATGTAAAGATAATAATGTAATCTGGTGTGAAGGAACCTTTATGCCATAGAATTATAGGACATATATATCCACAAGTTACTGGATTCAATAGCCTGGCAATGAGGCAATCCTCAAAGAACTGTAGGTCAAGGGGTGTGTAGGGCCTGTCATGGGTGGGCAAAGTTTATATAAAATTATCTACGCGGTAGATTATCTCCTCTACATATATCTAAAACCCGTCAATCAGCTCTCCCCTGAAATGGTCAGCTCAATTAACAGTTTTTGACAATACATTGATCTGTCATAGAATTTGAACCACCTTCCTAATACTTCCTTATATTCTGTAGCTTCCCCTCTTGCAAAAATAGCTCTGACCCATACAGTAGTGGCATGGACCTCACAAAACCTGTAAAGATGTCCTGTAGTTTCTGGCATCAAGAAGTTAGCAGCAGATTATTTAAGGTGCAAGGTGCTATGTAACGACTTGTTTTTGAAGGACATCCCACAGATCCTCAATTGTATTGAGATCTAAGGAATCTGAAGACCAAGTCAACGCCTTGAAGTTCTGGGTGTATTCCTCATGTTCAACTACTTTTGAACAATGTTTGCATTGGGGCCAGGGCATTGTAATGCTAAAAGTGGGCACTTTCATGAGGGAGTACTATGGCCATGAAGGATTGTAGTGGTCTGCATTATGTTTAGATAGGTGGTACCTGTCAGTAGCATCCATAGGAAGGCAAAGGTCGAAGGTTTCCAGTAGAACATTTCCACACAGCATCAATCTGCCCCTGTCAACTTGCCTTATTTTCATAGCACTTCCTGGGCTTAACCAGTTAAGTGACAAACACATACCCAGGCTTTCACAAATAATGTGATTTATCAGACCAGTCCACTTCCTCTATTGCTCCATGGAGGAGTTCTAATGTTAACTATTGTAGGCACTTTTAGCAGTGGACAGGGGTCAGCCCCATGGGACATGTCCCAAAGCACAGCAAGCTACAATCCAATGTGTTCGGACAACTGTCTATTATATCAACAGTTGTACTTCCTAGGGCCACCTTTGGTAGGCGCTAACCATTGCATACTGAGACGTGTTAGTGATGTTCCGACATAGTCTTCTAGTCATTACAATTTGGCTCTTATCAAAGTCACACAGATCTAAACGCTTGCCCATTTTTTCTGCTTCCAACTGTGGCAACTGGTTAGTAATTATACACAATATTTTATTGTTAATAAACTGCTTTGGTTGATAATTTTCAGTTGATTAAATGGTGGAGGCCCCACAGACCTTCAGATGTTAAAGATCCCTGCGTAATTACTCCATTTGTCCTTCTGATCATGATTCTGATCAGGAGCATTTCCCATTGTTTATGTCAAATGTCTCGAACATGGTGTTAACGTGCCCAGATGGTAGATGGTTGACAAAAAAACAGAATTACAATACTTCTATGTAAGTACAACACATTTTCATGCCAGATCAGCAAAAGGAATCATTAATTTTGCAGAATAAGCTGCTGCCATATTATTAAATAGAGTGTTAAAGAGATTTTCCAGAACAAAAATGCATTAAAGGCAACCTGCCATGAGATTCGTGTTGTCCTAACCACAAGCAGTGTGAAATCTGGACAGGCTGACTGTTTACAAACTTTGAAACACTGCAGCATTTCAGAGAAAGCATAGTATAGAAATGAGCCAAGAATGGGGAGAAGGGTGATGTCAGAGGTTCCCCACCAGCTTCTCCTGACCTGTCTTGGCTGCATTGACAGGCCTTCTCCTATGCACAAATAGGGACAGAATTGCCAATCTAGACGATCCATGCAAGGAGCCATCCTCATCATTCTTCTCCCCATTCTCGGCTCATTTTCAAACTATATTTTCTATTAAATAGTGCCATGTTTGAACATAAAAAGATTGCTGTGTAACAAAATAACCTGTTGAGATCTCCTGGTTTATTATAAATAGGTCAAAAATAGTAGATAATTAATTATGATCTACTTTGTATCCCACCTATCTTAATGTATACAATGATGTGTTGCTGTGTCATTCAGTGGAATAACATGCCAGAACATCACTAAGAATGCGAGGCATCATGTAGCACACCAATAATGAGCATAAAGAGCATAAAATAATGAAAAATCATATACATATTATTGCACCCACAGCGCCAATGCTCCCTGTCATTACAGCTTTGACGTCATCTTCTTGACTGCAGCAATAAGGTGCCCATATACCCTGAACACCACTTTAACCAGTCACTGGCCTCAGCAGTAAATGGTATGCAGCTGTCACGTGGAGTACACGGTTAAGCGAATCGAAGTTAACAAAGTGTAATTCAATCCAAATTATTTGAAAAATTTGATTTGCCATGATTCCGAATTTCCTGGCACTTCGTGGTAACAAATACATTTTTCCTGAAATGGCTGTAAAAAAAACAAAAGCATACGCACCTCATCCATTTGATCACGAAGAGGCCATCACAGCATTCTTGATTGAAGAAAACTTGCCAATTGTTGCACGCGCTGGTGTGTGACGTCACCATGTCATCATGTTGGGCAGCTGCGGTGACATCATCAATGAGTATGATTGGCACAGCAGGTGAACTAAATAAACGCACCTTTATATTAGACCGCCTGTTGAGACTGAGTCTGACAAACTGTAAGTCTATGTATAACAGAACAGATTAAGTATGAATGCTGCAGCAGGTGAACAAGATGCACGGGGCGATTACACTCAGGCTGCACTGTCCCTGCAGTCTCCCTATACTCTCCCAACAGTGTCTCTTTCTATTCTCAGCTCACAGAACAATGGCAGAGACCACGTGGGATGAGGGTTTTATAGGGCTGTGACATTACAGGGGATAGCTATCTGGGGATTGGCTCGCTGCACGGTATTATGGGTGATCTTGTGTTCCCGGGCTTCTTCCTTTCATTTTTTAACATGTGTAGCCACCATTTTAGGGGAAAAAAACGATTTGTTACTACAAATTGGGAGGAAATTTGGAGGAGTTGCAAATCGCATCCAAAATTTCAGCTCAAATACCAATTTGGATGCTTCGATTCACTCAACACTAGTATCAGCAATTAGTTTAAGTTTAAAGTAAAAAAGTAAAAAAAGTAAAAAAAAAAAAGCATCATCCCCCTTCACTAAAGCCATTTACTATTGAGAAAAAAAGAAGACATATTTGGTAGTACCGCACCTGTAACCACTGTATCAAAATATGACATGATCTTTCCCATCAGGTAAATGCCGTACTAGCAACTGTCTGTGGATAGTATCTGTGTGCTATTTTTTTTACTAATCCATATACTTGATATCTAGGGTGAAAATGGGACTAAAGTATAATAGTGCCTTCTGCTATTTCCTCTGAACGCACCCTGAAAAATGATGGTCCAGACTGTCCATGAAAAAAAGTAAACTGTGAGTTCGTCCATCAACTTTAATGTGTCCGTGTTCAGTCCGTGCGCTGTCCGTTCTGTACTCGGACAGCACGTGACCTGAGAATCGCTAAAAGGTGCTTGGTATTTTATGGTTTGGGAAGCGGGTGGAAATTGACCACTCTTGGAGTCCCCCTTTCAAATAAAAAATAAAAATTAAATAAAAATAAAGGATAATGTGACACGTTCAGTTCTACTTCAAAATATCCAAGCAATAAAAGAAAATAATCCAGTTTAACAAATATTTAGTGAAAATGTATTTGTTTCAAGCAAATTTATAATTACGGATTTGTGTCTGTATTTACAAATTAAAGACATATTCCTCACATTGTCAGATGTCAGCTTGCTGCAAGCCAAATTTACAGGAATTAAAATATTGTGAATTCAATGGTGGATTATGAATTATGTGAGAGTCTGCTTTGAAATCACGTCGACACCAAGGATAAATAACATCCAAATTAGTCCAGACGGTAGAATAGAGGACGTGCATTATTAATGTGCAAATATTATCTCAGTGACAGACGTCTCTCTACCCGTCCACTCAATGCTGTGATATCTGTACTCTGCCTCTGCTCTGGGACATGCAGATGATTATGTTTTATACTTGCAAATGGAGTCGGTAAGTGACTAAAGGAAGTTGAAATGTTCTAGAAGGACAGTTGTGAATTGTTCATTGACAGATAACAGGACTGCATTAGATCTGGAAAGTAAAGCACAAACAAATACAATATAAAATGTGGAACTAGTTGATGGGCCATAAGGAGGCATTCTACTGTGTGGGTGCACTAAGGAGACATCACTACTGTGAAGTGGGCACTAAGGCAGCATTACTACTATGTGGGATGGGAGCTAAAAGGTCTTAAAGGGCCTTACTGGGTGGCGGACTGTAAAGTAAACTTTTGACTCCTCTTCCTGTTTTGCTAGTAAGATTTTAATTTTTATATTTTTTACATGACTGAGTGGGTGGAAGTTATATGTCAAGTGCGGAAGGGGGGGTTGTGGGAATGTTGTTTGGCGGGTGGAGGGCTGGTTCAAATATTTGCTTCGGGCCCAACCATTTCTAGTTACACCCTTGGCCATAACATTTGGATCTCTCCATCAACATAGCCTTATGAGGGCTTGTTTCATGAGTTGAATTTCTTAACCACTTCATTACCGGAGTGTTTATCCTCCTTCCTTACATGGCCAGTTTTTCAGTTGTAGCAATGCGTCTATCTAACTGCAAATAACTGATTAATTTCTGAGCCAGCCTACATGTATTTGATATTTTTTTCTCGGGACACCTTAGACCTTTCTGTTGTGCCATTAGATGATGGATATAATATTTAAAAAATTATAATAAATTAAGGAGAAACTGAAAATTATGAAAAAAATATATTTTTCCTTTCTTAGCAATTTTTTTTCTAACTATTACAAAAGGTTTCAAGACAAAACATTTCTTAAACCATTAGGCCCCTTTCACACGGGTGTCATGTTTGACGGCCAGATAAGAGGCGGGTGCGTTGCGGGAAAATGCGTGATTTTTCCGCGCGTGTGAAAACTGTTGTAATGTGTTTTGCGAAACGCGCGTGCGAAAAATCGGCATGTTTGGTACCCAGACCCGAAGGCGGACTTCATCACTGAAGTCCGGTTTCGGGTTGAGTATTCTGTACATGGTTATAAGGGAAAATAATAGCATTCTCACTACAGAATGCTTAGTAAAATGTGGATTAAGGGGTTAAAAATAAAAAAAAATAAACTCACCTTATCCACTTGATCGCGTAGTTGCGCTCTCTTCTCTCTTCTTCAAGCATTAGCTGCCGGCTAAAGGACCTGTGATGACGTCACTGCGCTCATCACATGGTCCAATCACATGGTCCATCACCATGGTGATTGAACATGTGATGTGATGTCACCACAGGTCCTTTAGCTGGCAGCTAATGCTTGAAGAAGAAAGAAGAGATCGGCAACTACGCAATCAAGTGGATAAGGTGAGTTTATTTTTTTTATTTTTAAAGATCGGGTCCCGTCTCTTAGCAACCTTGCGGGAAAATCACAATTTTCACGCAGCCCCATTCACTTTTATGGGGCCTGCGTTGCGTGAAAAACGCAGCATATAGAACATGCTGCGATTTTCACGCAACTCAGAAGTGATGCGTGAAAATCACCGCTCATGTGCACAGCCCCATAGAAATGAATGGGTCCAGATTCAGTGCGGGTGCAATGCGTCCACGTCACGCATTGCACCCAGGCAGAAAACTGGGCCGTGTGAAAGGGGCCTTACCGTACTATTGTACTCTGAAAATAAGCACAATTTATGTAATTTATCTACTGGCTGGGCCCGCCGCAAGACTTCAAAAGACTGGAGCGCATTTTAGATTTTGCGGCCTATTTCTCCATTGCTGCTTCCATAGCACCATACTGCCTGAAAAAGTTTGTACAAATTTTGTTTCTCCAAAATGCTACAAGCCTCTTCAAAGTGACTTTTTTTTATGATATTTGCCTAAGGTATTCATCTTGGGGAAATTTGGATATTTTAAGGTACAAAATATAGCTAAAATATTTTTTAAATAAACAAATGTGTATATGTTTGGATATTTTACACATACAAATTCCATTATACTATTGCTAAAACTAATAAATATATTAAATATAAATTTTATTTTTTTATTAATGAAAAAGGGGCAGGATAATTGTATGGGTGTGTACATAGTTTAATTACTATTGCTAATACTAGTAACTATTGCCATATCTTTTAAATTTTTTCATTTTTTAAATTAATTTCTTTATTTTTTTTTATTTACTTTTTTTAAGTGAATTAACCCCTTTTCTGCCACAGTCAAGGCAGTAGAAAACGTGGTGTGGTGTTAAACAGGCAGGATATGCTCAAACCCATATGCAGTTGTGCATGTATATAGGGGAGCGCATCCTGCACTTGTAGTCCGTTGGTGATGGCAATCAACAGCAAAAAAAATGCATACAATGGAAGATGCCAGCAACGGACTACAAGTACCACAATAACCATCCTACATAAGGTAACGATTATGTGGATGTGGAGAACAATCAAAAACTTAACAATAGCAAAGACAGGTGCACTCTGCGGCAATACTAAACCCTCACACTGATGTTAAAATTGAGAGGTTAGTTCGACATATCCTACTAGGAGGACATGTCTTAAATAGAGATGAGCGAACACCTGGATGTTCGGGTTCGAGAGGTTCGGCCGAACTTCCGGAAAATGAGTCAATGGGGACCCGAACTTTTGGGCACTAAAAAGCCTGTAAAAGACTCCCGGAAAGGGCTAGAGGGCTGCAAAAGGCAGCAAAATGTAGGTAAATCCCCTGCAAACAAATGTAGATAGGGAAATGAATTAAAATAAAATAAAATAAATAAAAATTAACCAATATCAATTGGAGAGAGGTCCCACAGCAAGGAATCATGCGTCATATCATCCACCACTGGAGAAGGCCACTCTAATTTTTTTGGGACCAGCACCCAGACAGAGGATACAGGTCCCACAGCAAGGAATCATGCTTCATATCAACCACCACCGGAGATGGCCACTCTCATGTATTTTGGACCAGCACCCAGACAGAGGATACAGGTCCCACAGCAAGGAATAAGGCGTCATATCAACCACCACCGGAGAAGGCCACTCTCATGTATTTTGGACCAGCACCCAGACAGAGGATACAGGTCCCACAGCAAGGAATCATGCCTCATATCAACCACCACCGGAGAAGGCCACTCTCATGTATTTTGGACCAGCACCCAGACAGAGGAGAGGTCCCACATCAAGGAATCATGCGTCATATCAACCCCCACCGGAGAAGGCCACTCTCATTTATTTTGGACCAGCACCCAGACAGAGGATACAGGTCCCACAGCAAGGAATCATGCGTCATATCAACCACCACCGGAGAAGGCCACTCTCATGTATTTTGGACCAGCACCCAGACAGAGGAGAGAGGTTTTCACAGCAGAGAATCATGCATTTAGATCACCCACCACAAGAGTAGGCCACCATTTAATGGGACCCCGGCAACCATGTCAGATGGCACAAACATCAGCTTCACATCACCCAGCACAAGAGAAGGCCACTTTGAGAGACTTTGACCCCTGCACCCAGACGGAGGAGAGAGGTTTTCACAGCAGAGAATTATGCATTTAGATCACCCACCACAGGAGTAGGCCACCATTTAATGGGACCCCGGCAACCATGTCAGATGGCACAAGCATCAGTTTTACATCACCCAGCACAAGAGAAGGCCACTTTGAGAGACTTTGACCCCTGCACCCAGACGGAGGAGAGAGGTTTTCACAGCAGAGAATTATGCATTTAGATCACCCACCACAGGAGTAGGCCACCATTTAATGGGACCCCGGTAACCATGTCAGATGGCACAAACATCAGCTTCACATCACCCAGCACAAGCGAAGGCCACTTTGAGAGACTTTGACCCCTGCACCCAGACGGAGGAGAGAGGTTTTCACAGCAGAGAATCATGCATTTAGATCACCCACCACAGGAGTAGGCCACCATTTAATGGGACCCCGGCAACCATGTCAGATGGCACAAACATCAGCTTCACATCACCCAGCACAAGAGAAGGCCACTTTGAAAAACTTTTACCCCTGCACCCAGGCGGAGGAGAGAGGTCCCACAGCAGAGATTCAGGCATTTATATCAGCCAGAACAGGAGAAGGCCACTTTCAGTGACTTAGGCCTTAGCACCGACACAGAGGAGACAGGTCAGATAGCACAAGCATCAGTTTCACATCAACCACCACAGGAGAAGGGCACTTTTAGAGACTTTGACCCCTGCACCCAGAAAGAGGAGAGAGGTCCCACAGCAGAGATTCAGGCATTTATATCAGCCAGCACAGGAGAAGGCCGCTTTCAGTGACTTAGGCCTTAGCACCGACACAGAGGAGACAGGTCAGATAGCACAAGCATCAGTTTCACATCAACCACCACAGGAGAAGGGCACTTTTAGAGACTTTGACCCCTGCACCCAGAAAGAGGAGAGAGGTCCCACAGCAGAGATTCAGGCATTTATATCAGCCAGCACAGGAGAAGGCCGCTTTCAGTGACTTAGGCCTTAGCACCGACACAGAGGAGACAGGTCAGATAGCACAAGCATCAGTTTCACATCAACCACCACAGGAGAAGGGCACTTTTAGAGACTTTGACCCCTGCACCCAGATAGAGGAGAGAGGTCCCACAGCAGAGATTCAGGCATTTATATCAGCCAGCACAGGAGAAGGCCGCTTTCAGTGACTTAGGCCTTAGTACCGACACAGAGGAGACAGGTCAGATAGCACAAGCATCAGTTTCACATCAACCACCACAGGAGAAGGGCACTTTTAGAGACTTTGACCCCTGCACCCAGAAAGAGGAGAGAGGTCCCACAGCAGAGATTCAGGCATTT
Source organism: Bufotes viridis (assembly GCA_033119425.1). NCBI lineage: Eukaryota > Metazoa > Chordata > Amphibia > Anura > Bufonidae > Bufotes > Bufotes viridis. The sequence goes on along the minus strand of CM065590.1, from coordinate 554,383,480 downwards.
ATATCAGCCAGCACAGGAGAAGGCCGCTTTCAGTGACTTAGGCCTTAGCACCGACACAGAGGAGACAGGTCAGATAGCACAAGCATCAGTTTCACATCAACCACCACAGGAGAATGGCACTTTCAGAGACTTTGACCCCTGCAGCCACACGGAGGAGAGAGGTCCCACAGCAGAGAATCAGGCATTTATATCAGCCAGAACAGGAGAAGGCCGCTTTCAGTGACTTGGGCCTTAGCACCGACACAGAGGAGACAGGTCAGATAGCACAAGCATCAGTTTCACATCAACCACCACAGGAGAATGGCACTTTCAGAGACTTTGACCCCTGCACCCAGAAAGAGGAGAGAGGTCCCACAGCAGAGAATCAGGCATCATGTCAACCACCACAGGAGTAGGCCACCTTTTGTTTCTTTGACCCCTGCACCCAGAAAGAGGAGAGAGGTCCCACAGCAGTGAATCAGGCATTTATATCAGCCACCACAGGAGAAGGCCGCTTTCAGTGACTTGGGCCTTAGCACCGACACAGAGGAGACAGGTCAGATAGCACAAGCATCAGTTTCACATCAACCACCACAGGAGAATGGCACTTTCAGAGACTTTGACCCCTGCACCCAGAAAGAGGAGAGAGGTCCCACAGCAGAGAATCAGGCATCATGTCAACCACCACAGGAGTAGGCCACCTTTTGTTTCTTTGACCCCTGCACCCAGAAAGAGGAGAGAGGTCCCACAGCAGAGATTCAGGCATTTATATCAGCCAGCACAGGAGAAGGCCGCTTTCAGTGACTTAGGCCTTAGTACCGACACAGAGGAGACAGGTCAGATAGCACAAGCATCAGTTTCACATCAACCACCACAGGAGAAGGGCACTTTTAGAGACTTTGACCCCTGCACCCAGAAAGAGGAGAGGGTCCCACAGCAGAGATTCAGGCATTTATATCAGCCAGCACAGGAGAAGGCCGCTTTCAGTGACTTAGGCCTTAGCACCGACACAGAGGAGACAGGTCAGATAGCACAAGCATCAGTTTCACATCAACCACCACAGGAGAATGGCACTTTCAGAGACTTTGACCCCTGCAGCCACACGGAGGAGAGGTCCCACAGCAGAGAATCAGGCATTTATATCAGCCAGAACAGGAGAAGGCCGCTTTCAGTGACTTAGGCCTTAGCACCGACACAGAGGAGACAGGTCAGATAGCACAAGCATCAGTTTCACATCAACCACCACAGGAGAAGGGCACTTTTAGAGACTTTGACCCCTGCACCCAGAAAGAGGAGAGAGGTCCCACAGCAGAGAATCAGGCATCATGTCAACCACCACAGGAGTAGGCCACCTTTTGTTTCTTTGACCCCTGCACCCAGAAAGAGGAGAGAGGTCCCACAGCAGTGAATCAGGCATTTATATCAGCCACCACAGGAGAAGGCCGCTTTCAGTGACTTTGGCCCCCTGCACCCACACAAAGGAGACATGTCAGACAGCACAAGTATAACATTCATATCACCCAGCACAGGAGAAGGACACTTTCATGTACTTTGGCCCGGCACCCAGACAGAGGGAAGGTTCATTCAACTCTGGGTTGCACCCCAAGATCCTACTTAATTTCAAAAATTGATTTTCAATGAAGAAGTGGCCAGGAGTACAAGACAACATGGTTTAAGGCAGTTATTAAGGACTACTCTGCACAAGGGAGGGTCAGGTCTTGTGGGATCCATGCCTGGTTCATTTTTATAAACGTCAGCTTGTCCACGTTGGCTGCGGACAGGCGGCTGCGTTTGTCAGTAATGACGCCCCCTGCCGTGCTGAATACACGTTCAGATAAAACGCTGGCCGCCGGGCAGGCTAGCACCTCAAGGCATAACATGCTAATTCTGGCCACGTGGACAATTTGGAAACCCAGAAGTTGAATGGGGCGAACCATCCGTCAGTATGTGGAGTTGTGTGCAGATGTACTGTTCAACCATGTTAGTGAAATGTTGCCTCCTGCTAACACGTTCCGTATCAGGTGGTGGGGCAGTTAGCTGTGGCGTGGAGACAAAACTTTTCCACATTTCTGCCATGCTAACCCTGCCCTCAGAGGAGCTGGCCGTGACACTGCTGCGTGGGCGACCTCTAGCTCCTCCTCTGCCTTGGCCTTGGCCTTCCACCTGTTCCCCTGTGACAGTTGGGAATGCTCTCAGGAGCGCGTCTACCAGTGTGCGCTTGTACTCGCGCATCTTCCTATCACGCTCCAGTGCAGGAAGTAAAGTGGGCACATTGTCTTTGTACCGTGGATCCAGCAGGGTGGCCACCCAGTAGTCAGCACACGTTAAAATGTGGGCAACTCTGCTGTCGTTGCGCAGGCACTGCAGCATGTAATCGCTCATGTGTGCCAGGCTCCCCAGAGGTAAGGACAAGCTGTCCTCTGTGGGAGGCGTATCGTCATCATCCTCTGTATCCCCCAGCCACGCACCAGGGATGTGCCTGCGCTGTGCTGGGTGCCACCCGCTGTGAACCTGCTTCATCCTCATCCTCCTCCACCTCCTCCTCATCCTCCTCATCCTCCAGTAGTGGTCCCTGGCTGGCCACATTTGTACCTGCCCTCTGCTGTTGCAAAAACCTCCCTCTGAGCCACTTCTAACAGACTGGCCTGAAAGTGCTAAAAACGACCTGTCATCCTCCTCCTCCTCCTCCTGGCCCTGGCCCACCTCCTCTTCCATCATCGCCCTAAGCGTTTTCTCTAGGAGACATAGAATTGGTATCGTCACGCTGATAACTGTGGCATCGCCACTGGCCATGTTGGTGGCGTACTCTAAACAGCGCAACAGGGCACACAGGTCTCGCATGGAGGCCCAATCATTGGTGGTGAAGTGGTGCTGTTCCGCAGTGCGACTGACTCGTGCGTGCTGCAGCTGAAACTCCACTATGGCCTGCTGCTGCTCGCACAGTCTCTCCAGCATGTGCAAGGTGGAGTTCCACCGGGTGGGCACGTCGCATATTAGGCGGTGGCGGGAAGGCCGAAGTTCCGCTGTAGCGCTGACAGGCGAGCAGCGGCAGGATGTGAGCGCCGGAGCGCGCACAGACGGCCCGCACTTTATGCAGCAGCTCTGACATGTCTGGGTAGTTGTGAATGAACTTTTGCACCACCAAATTCAGCACATGCGCCAGGCAAGGGATGTGCGTCAAACCGGCTAGTCCCAGAGCTGCCACGAGATTTCGCCCATTATCGCACACCACCAGGCCGGGCTTGAGGCCCACGGCAGCAACCACTGGTCGGTCTGTTGTTCAATACCCCGCCACAACTCCTGCGCGGTGTGGGGCCTGTCCCCCAAACATATGAGTTTCAGAATGGCCTGCTGACGTTTACCCGGGCTGTGCTGAAGTTGGTGGTGAAGGTGTGTGGCTGACTGGATGAGCTGGTGGAAGCAGAGGAGGAGGAGGAGGAAGCCGAGTAGGAGGAGGAGGCTACAGGAGGCAAAGAATGATGCCCTGTGATCCTTGGCGGCGGAAGGACGTGCGCCAAGGAACTCTCCGCCTGGGGCCCAGCCGCCACTACATTTACCCAGTGTGCAGTTAGGGAGATATAGCGTCCCTGGCCGTGCTTACTGGTCCACGTATCTGTGGTTAGGTGGACCTTGCCACAAATGGCGTTGCGCAGTGCACACTTGATTTTATCGGACACTTGCATGTGCAGGGAAGGCACGGCTGTCTTGGAGAAGTAGTGGCGGCTGGGAACCACATACTGGGGGACAGCCATGGCCATCAGCTGTTTGAAGCTGTCTGTGTCCACCAGCCGGAATGACAGCATTTCAAAGGCCAGTAGTTTAGAAATGCTGGCATTCAGGCCAAGGGCTCGAGGGTGACTAGGTGGGAATTTGCGCTTCCTCTCAAAGGTTTGAGAGATGGAGAGCTGAACGCTGCTGTGTGAAATAGTGGAGACGCTAGGTGCGCCTGAGGCCGAACGGCCACGTCCTCTGCCAGCAACAGAGGCTCCACGGACACCACCACGACCGCGTCCTCGTCCCTTAATAGAATGTTTCCTCATTGTTGCGATTCAACTCGCACCACAATAAAATATATTATTTTTTAGCCCCAAAATTCCCACACTGGAAGATATAATTCCTTTTTCCGGTATTAATTACAAGAACACTGGTGCTAATTGGACACCAGATTTTTTATAATGCTAGTTTTGGTACATAGATCCCCACACGGGGAAATATAATTGCTTTTAGAGGAGTGAAAACGTGAGGCCTAGTTTTTCTGGTCTAACAAACACCAGATTGATTAAATTGGCCTTTTTTTCAGCAAAATTACAACACTGGACAATAATGCCTTTTGGCGGTATTAATTACAAGAACACTGCTGCTAATTGGACACCAGATTTTTATAATGCTAGTTTTGGTACATAGATCCCCACACGGGGAAATATAATTGCTTTTAGAGGAGTGAAAACGTGAGGCCTAGTTTTTCTGGTCTAACAAACACCAGATTGATTAAATTGGCCTTTTTTCAGCAAAATTACAACACTGGACAATAATGCCTTTTAGGCGGTATTAATTACAAGAACACTGCTGCTAATTGGACACCAGATTTTTATAATGCTAGTATTGGTACATAGATCCCCACACGGGAAATATAATTCCTTTTAGAGGAGTGAAAACGTGAGGCCGAGTTTTTCTGGTCTAACAAACACCAGATTGATTAAATTGGCCTTTTTTCAGCAAAATTACAACACTGGACAATAATGCCTTTTGGCGGTATTAATTACAAGAACACTGCTGCTAATTGGACACCAGATTTTTATAATGCTAGTTTTGGTACATAGATCCCCACACGGGAAATATAATTCCTTTTAGAGGAGTGAAAACGTGAGGCCGAGTTTTTCTGGTCTAACAAACACCAGATTGATTAAATTGGCCTTTTTTCAGCAAAATTACAACACTGGACAATAATGCCTTTTAGCGGTAGTAATTACAAGAACACTGCTGCTAATTGGACACCAGATTTTTATAATGCTAGTTTTGGTACATAGATTCCCACACGGGAGATATAATTCCTTTTACAGGAGTAAAAATGTGAGGCCTAGTTTTTCTGGTCTAACAAACACCAGATTGATTAAATTGGCCTTTTTTCAGCAAAATTACAACACTGGACAATAATGCCTTTTGGCGGTATTAATTACAAGAACACTGCTGCTAATTGGACACCAGATTTTTATAATGCTAGTTTTTGGTACATAGATCCCCACACGGGTAAATATAATTCCTTTTAGAGGAGTGAAAACGTGAGGCCTAGTTTTTCTGGTCTAACAAACACCAGATTGATTAAATTGGCCTTTTTCACCAAAAATTACAACACTGGACGATATAATGCCTTTTGGCGGTATTAATTACAAGAGGACTGCTGGTATTTCAGAACACCGGAATTGTTAAAATGCTAGTTTTGCTAGATAAATTTCCCACACTGGGAGAAATATTGCCTAAGCCTTTTTACAGTATTAATTACAACAGGAGTGCTTCTTCTGGTCTAACACCAGAATAATTTTATTATTACGGTGAAAGCTTTTTCTAATTTATATTTCTGGCACATAAAAAAAAATATTTCTGGCTGACAGTATTGGACAAAGTAGTGGCACTGGCTAGCCTAGCTGGAACAGCACATTCATGGGATTTGCTATCCAAGTGGGTTACTTTCAGTTTCACCACTGATATATTAAATATCTTTGCAGTTAGTATGGGTGACACAAGCACAGCCAAACCCCTGATGTAGTATATCTATGAAAAAATCGACTATTACATTAGATTAATGGGCGTTGTGGCAGCTTTGCTGTAGCACCACAAGTCCCAAAATGGCCGCCGCCTATCAGCCCAAGTAACATGTGCCCAGAAAACAGTCTGCCCAGCCAGAAAAAAATTGACTTTGACTGAGCAGCTGAATCGCTGTTGTTCTGATTCACAGGTGTAGATTTTTAACTTCTTTGGAGCTTTGGTTTACACTCTGTGGCAGCAAGTGCTGGCGCACCACAAGTCCCAAAATGGCCACCGCCGGTCAGCCCAGTTACATGTGCCAGGAAAAATCGCTCTGGCCAGTCTCAACAAAATAGTGACTTTCAGTGAACAACTCAGCTGAGTTGTTCTGATGCACAGGTGTAGAAAGGTAGATCATCACTTTTTTATCCCTGCCTATCTCGCCCTCACAGAAGCTGCATCCTCTCCCTACACTAGTCAGAGCAGTGTGACGTGCGGCGCTACGTGACTCCAGCTTAAATAGAGGCTGGGTCACATGCTGCACTGGCCAATCACAGCCATGCCATTAGTAGGCATGGCTGTGATGAGGCTCTTAGGGCAGAAGTAAAGCGCTAGCTGATTGGCTGCTGTGCAGCCCTTCAGAAAGCGGAGTAATCGAGCGAACACGGACCCGAACCCAAACTTTTTTGAAAATGTCCGGGTTCGGGTCCGTGTCACGGACACCCCAAAATTCGGTACGGACCCGAACGATTCTCGAACTGTTCGCTCAAAACTAGTCTTAAGCTTGGGCACCGTGCCAAGGTCTCTCAAGTAGCCCGAGGCCCTACCACTCACCTACCTGTGCCATATGGGTGATACCAGGGGCCAGTGGACAAATTACGGGAGCATAAGGCCTGACTCACAAACAGCTTACCAGTAACCTCCAGCATGTAGCCATGCCTGCAATGGGAGGTGGGAAGTGCCTGTGAGCCCCACCCGAGACTGGCTGATATGGCCCAGGGCCTAACAGGTGCACCTAAATGTAGCCTGTAGATCAGGCATCCTCAAACTGCGGCCCTCCAGCTGTTGTAAAACTACAACTCTCACAATTCCCTGCTCTAGGCTGATACCTGTAGGCTGTTCGGGCATGCTGGGAATTGTAGTTTTGCAACAGCTGGGGGGCTGCAGTTTGAGGATGCCTGCTCTAGATGAAAAAACAGTGTTAGGGTTTAGTATTACCGCAGAGTGCACCTGTCTTTGCTATTGTTAAGTATTTGATTGTTCTCCACATCCACATAATTGTTACCTTATGTAGGATGCTTATTGTGGTACTTGTAGTCCGTTGCTGGCATCTTCCATTGTATGCATTTTTTTTGCTGTTGATTGCTATCAGCAATGGACTACAAGTGCAGGATGTGCTCCCCTATATACATGCACAACTGCATATGGGTTTGAGCATATCCTGCCTGTTTAACACCACACCACGTTTTCTAATGGTTTGTATATGTTTCTAGGTGTATAAACTCCAATTCAAATGTGCCTGCTTTTCATCTGCAGGCTACATTTAGGTGCCCTGGGCCATATCAGCTAGGCTCGGGTGGGGCTCACAGGCACCTCCCACCTCCCATTGCAAGCATGGCTACATGGACTACAAGACAGCAGGGTCATAGCAATCTGTGGCGGCACGGGCCACCAGCAGATTACGATATAACCCAACTCTTTTATACGTCTTGTTACAGATAAGAGCCTACTGCCCCGACGTAGAAAGTCATACTGCGGAAAGAAAGTGGTTAAGAACACTATTTTGAGGCACACACTGTATAATTTGAGATGATTATATTTCTTCAAATTAGTCTCGGGGCCAATTTTGTACTTTTAAATTATGAGCCTCCCGGCGTAGCGGGAAACCATGAGGCCCCAAAATAGTATGGCATCGTCCAGCGGCATCATGTTGGCAGGCGCAATACCGTTAGTGGCCACTGGCTCCCTGGGGGCAGGCTGCTCGGCTACTTCTGAGTCCGACATGATGCAGATTAGTTGGTTGAGCGGTCCCTTTAAGAGGTAGCGATAGGTCCGATGTCGCGCTGGCAGGGTTACTGGCCGGTGAGCGCGATCGATGGACAGAGTCGGTATCCCCTTTTTGGGCCTTACTAGCCAGGCGACCCCTCTCCGGTGTAGAATTATTTCTCCCAGGAGTTTGTACTTACTCCGGTGCAGGCGGTCCAAATCTGCGAGATCCGGAAGGGCGTCTTCGGGAATCCCTTGCGCAGCGTCCCTTCCCGCGGGACGTCGGGCTGGAGGCGGAGCTTCGGACTTGCTCCGACGGGAACAGCGTCTGCGTTCTTCCAAGTCCAAGGTAGGTGGAGTCCAGCTTAGGAAATTTGCATAAGGTGGTGGCGCTGCAGAGTTTGGCGCTAAGTTTTCCCGCCAGCGATGAGTAGTGATGGCGCAGTAGATCGTCCACAGTTCAGGCGGCCATCTTGGGCGCCATGATGCATCAATTCAATGACAGCAAGCAGCGGTAGTAAAACAGCATAAAAGTCCACAAAAATGCACTTTGAAGTGGCGATTTTCTTCCTCTTGATAGCGCAACACTGCCCAGCGCTTTTAGAAGTTTTGGGACACTTTTCTGTACGTTTTAGGTCCACAAAGTTTACTTCAAATAAACAGGCGTTTTGTCACTTGGCAAACTGGTTAAGGCACAAAGTTCACGTTTTTGCTCACAGTCCAGTAAAACGTGCGTATCCTGTTCGTGACGCCAAAATGTAGCATCCCCAAGTCAGGGCAATGTGTGGGACTAACCTGGGGAATGCCAGTGATGGAGAGGCCGGCACGCTGTTCCTCTGGGGCACTCTCTGGGTTCTTGAGGGACACAGCCAGGTGGAATGCGAGGTGCCCTTGGTGTTGTAGTTTAACGTGCCTATGGCTGAGTCTCTGAGGTGTCGTGACGCCAGTGCCAGTAAACGGTGGCACACCGTATTTATAGTAGGAATAACAGAGGTGCAGACTTGTAACTTGAAAACAGAATTCAACTTTACTGAGAACAGTGGAAATTACAGCAGGCAACCTCTTAACACAGTTCTTGTTGCAGAAAATGAGACGTTTGTACAGTCGCAGTTACAGCAGGCTTACATCCAGCAAGGTATAACAGAGGGTAAAATAACAGGACTTAGAATTGCAGGTGAACCTTACTTTCTTCCTGACTTGTCCTGACTGGAATTGATGCTTCAAGGCCCCAATGCCCTATTTCTGGCTTATATCCTTGAATCTCCAGTTGACAGTGTACCTCCTCTTGACATTTAGTACCTCTTGCTCTAGGGATTGCCTCTGCTTGATTTCTGCTGACTTGCTCAGGCCTGAGACATGTGGCCTACACAGACTCCAGGGTCTGCACTAACACTAGCCTGCCTTGGCCTACCTATATATATCCCTGCTCACCAGTTCCCCTAGTGGTCTAATACCTACATGACGACCTTCACATTGCTGCAGGCAATTATATGAAATACTTAAAGGAACATAACAGATTGGTAGTAAACGGGTATTAAAGTGCCCGTATACTGCAGGTGCGTTGCGGGAAAATGCGCGATTTTTCCACGCATGTGAAAACTGTTGTAATGCGTTTTGCACGCACGTGAAAAATTGGCATGTTTGGTACACAGACCTGAAGGCGGACTTCATCACTGAAGTCCGGTTTTGGGTTGAGTATTCTGTATATTTTATTATTTTCCCTTATAACATGGTTATAAGGGAAAATAATAGCATTCTCAATATAGAATGCTTAGTAAAATGTGGATTAAGGGGTTAAAAATAAAAAAAATAAACTCCCCTTATCCACTTGATCGCGTAGTTGCGCTCTCTTCTCTCTTCTTCAAGCATTAGCTGCCGGCTAAAAGACCTGTGATGACGTCACTGCGCTCATCACATGGTCCAATCACATGGTCCATCACCAGTGATGCGTGAAAATCACCGCTCATGTGCATAGCCCCATAGAAATGAATGGGTCCAGATTCGGAAAACTCGCCCGTGTGAAAGGGGCCTTACCATACTATTGTACTCTGAAAATAAGCACTATTTATGTACTTTATCTACTGGCTGGGCCCGCCGCAAGACGGCCTTATTCACACGTCCGCAATCTACGTCCGCACCCGTTCCGCAAATTTGCGGAACGGGTGTGGACCCATTCATTTTGAATGGGGACGTGATGGATGCGGAGAGCACGCACTGTGCTCTCCGCACCCGCATTTGCGGAGCACGCCGCCGATCTTCCGGACTCCGCAAAAATATAGAGCATGTCCTATTCTTGCCCGCAATTGCGGACAAGTATAGGCATCTCTATAGGGCCGGTGGCAAGGTGTTTTCTTGGATCCGCAAATTTGCGGATCCGCAAAACACTATGGACGTGTGAATACGGCCAAAGACTGGAGCGCATTTTAGATTTTGGCGGCCTATTTTTCCATGGCTGCTTCCATAGCACCATACTGCCTGAAAAATTTTGTACAAATTTTGTTTCTCCAAAACACTACAAGCCTCTGCAAAGTGACTTTTTTAATGATATTTGCCTAAGGTATTCATCTTGGGGAAATTTGGATATTTTAAGGTACAAAATATAGCTAAAATATTTTTAATATAAACAAATGTATATATGTTTGGATATTTTACACATACAAATTCCATTATACTATTGCTAAAACTAATAAATATAATAAATATAAATTTTATTTTTTTTATTAATGAAAAAGGGGCAGGATAATTGTATGGGTGTGTACATAGTTTAATTACTATTGCTAATACTAGTAACTATTGCCATATCTTTTAAATTTTTTCATTTTTAAATTAATTTCTTTATTATTTTTTATTTACTTTTTTTAAGTGAATTAACCCCTTTCTGCCACAGTCAAGGCAGTAGAAAATGTGGTGTGGTGTTAAACAGGCAGGATATGCTCAAACCCATATGCAGTTGTGCATGTATATAGGGGAGCACATCCTGCACTTGTAGTCTGTTGCTGATGGCAATCAACAGCAAAAAAAATGCATACAATGGAAGATGCCAGCAACGGACTACAAGTACCACAATAACCATCCTACATAAGGTAACGATTATGTGGATGTGGAGAACAATCGAAAACTTAACAATAGCAAAGACAGGTGCACTCTGCGGCAATACTAAACCCTTACACTGATGTTAAAATTGAGAGGTTAGTTCGACATATCCTACTAAGAGGACATGTCTTAAGCTTGGGCACCGTGCCAAGGTCTCTCAAGTAGCCCGAGGCCCTACCAGTCACCTACCTGTGCCGTATGGGCGATACCAGGGGCCAGTGGATGAATTACAGGAGCATAAGGCCTGACTCACAAACAGCTTACCAGTAACCTCCAGCATGTAGCCATGCCTGCAATGGGAGGTGGGAAGTGCCTGTGAGCCCCACCCGAGACTGGCTGATATGGCCCAGGGCCTAACAGGTGCACCAAAATGTAGCCTGTAGATCAGGCATCCTCAAACTGTGGCCCTTCAGCTGTTGTAAAACTACAACTCCCATAATTCCATGCTGTAGGCTGATACCTGTAGGCTGTTCGGGCATGCTGGGAGTTGTAGTTTTGCAACAGCTGGAGGGCTGCAGTTTGAGGATGCCTGCTCTAGATGAAAAAACAGTGTGAGGGTTTAGTATTACCGCAGAGTGCACCTGTCTTTGCTATTGTTAAGTTTTTGATTGTTCTCCACATCCACATAATCGTTACCTTATGTAGGATGGTTATTGTGGTACTTGTAGTACGTTGCTGGCATCTTCCATTGTATGCATTTTTTTTGCTGTTGATTGCCATTAGCAACGGACTACAAGTGCAGGATATGCTCCCCTATATACATGCACAACTGCATATGGGTTTGAGCACACCACGTTTTCTAATGGTTTGTATATGTTTGGACGTGTATAAAGTCCAATTTAAATGTGCCTGCTTTTCATCTACAGGCTACATTTAGGTGCACCTATTAGGCTCTGGGCCATATCAGCTAGGCTCGGGTGGGGCTCACAGGCACCTCTCACCTCCCATTGCAAGCATGGCTACATGGACTACAAGACAGCAGGGTCATAGCAATCTGTGGCGGCACGGGCCACCAGCAGATTACGATGTAACCCAACTCTTTTATACGTCAGGTTACAGATAAGAGCCTACTGCCCCGACGTAGAAAGTCATACTGCGGAAAGAAAGTGGTTAAGAACACTATTTTGAGGCACACACTGTATAATTTGAGATGATTATATTTCTTCGAATTAGTCTCAGAGACAATTTTGTACAATGGATTGCATCCATTTAGTTGCTGTTTGCATAAAGAGTTGAAGCATATATTGCCGCTGTTTTGAAGTTTAAATGACTTTGATCATTTTTATCTAATTTTTGAGAGGCGATATGAACTAAAGAACAGCAATTCTGTTATATTTTTAATCATCATATCGGATAGAAAATAACTTGGGAAATTACAGATGCGGTGTTAAGTATATTTCCATAAACTTTTTTTCCCCATAATGTTTATCAAACTTTGTTTTGTGAATTTTTTGGGTCCCACTATGGGATTGCTTGATCACTTGCCTAAAATAAAAGAAACAAATTCCTCAAAAAATTCAAATAAAAATGCCCTCACAAAACTACACCAGCAAAAAAAAAAAAAAAAAAAAAGAAAGAAAATTCTTTGGCTCTTGGAATATAGCAACATAAAAATCAATTAATATATTTTTTCTAAAATTGTTTTTAAGTTGCAAAAGTATTCAAACAAAAATATATACAAATAAAGTATTAACCTAAATGTGCAAAATAAGAGTAACATATAATTTAAAGCATATGGGTAAACACCATAAAAACACCTAAAGATATGAGTCAAGAAGACATCTAGACCCTGAGTTACTAAGATTGGCATTTTGTATGGCAGTCTTAGTAAACATGTTCTCTTGGCCGGGATGTGCCAAATTCAATAGGTGTATGCCTCTTATTTTTGACAGATCTCTGATCCTAAACTATGCCTGACTTTTCTGGTGTAAATTTTTGCCAAGCTTGCCTCTAAATTCCCTGTTCCAATGAGCCCCCAAATCACAACTTCCAGGAGTTAAATAGATTTTACAGGTTCCCATACTGATGACCTATCCTCAGGATATAAAATTAAATAGTGGAAAAAGCCAGCATCTTGTTCTTTCAGCCTTATTGAGGAGGACTATGACATAGTGGGAATAACTCTGCGGCAATGCTAAACCCTCACACTGATGAAATTGAGGGGCTAGTTCGACATATCCTACTAGGAGGGCAGGTCTTAAGCTCGGACACTACGGCAAGGTCCCTCAAGTAGCCCGAGGCCCTACCACTCAACCTACCTGAGCCGTATGGGCGATACCAGAAGCCGTTGGGCATTACGGGAGCGTAAGGCCTGACTCATAGACAGCTCACCAGTGACCTCCAGCATGTAACCATGCTTGCAATGGGAGGTGCCTGTGAGCCCCACCCGAGACTGGCTGATATGGCCCAGAGCCTCCCAGGTGCACCTGAATGTAGCCTGTAGATGAAAAGCAGGGACATTTAAATCGGAGTTTATACACCTCCAAACATATTATACAATCCATTAGAAAACGTGGTGTGGTGTTTAACAAGCAGGATATGCTCAACCCATATGCAATTGTGCATGTATCTAGGGGAGCACATGTAGTCCGTTGCTAGAGGCAATCAACAGCAAAAAATGCATACAATGGAAGATGCCAGCAACGGACTACAAGTACCACAATAACCATCCTACATACGATAGTGATAATGTGGATGTGGAGAACAATCAAAAACATAACCATAGCAAAAAGCAGGTGCACTCTGCGGCAATCCTAAACCCTCACACTGATAAAATTGAGGGGTTAGTTCGACATATCCTACAAGGAGGACAGGTCTTAAGCTCGGACACCACGGCAAGGTCCCTCAAGTAGCCCGAGGCCCTACCACTCAACCTACCTGAGCCGTATGGGCGATACCAGGAGCCGTTGGGCATTACGGGAGCGTAAGGCCTGACTCACAGTCAGCTCACCAGTGACCACCAGCATGTAACCATGCTTGCAATGGGAGGTAGGAGGTGCCTGTGAGCCCCACCCGAGACCGGCTGATATGGCCCAGAGCCGCCCAGGTGCACTTGAATGTAGCCTGTAGATGAAAAGCAGGCACATTTAAATCTTGAGTCTACTTGAGGGACCTTGCCGTGGTGTCCGAGCTTAAGACCTGTCCTCCTAGTAGGATATGTCGAACTAACCCCTCAATTTTATCAGTGTGAGGGTTTAGCATTGCCTCAGAGTGCACCTGCTTTTTGCTATGGTTATGTTTTACATAGGTCTAACTAACTTGGAAAAAGTCCTCAAAAACAAAAATACAACCACAAAATGGGAGATTTTTAAAAGCTTTGTAACATTTAATTGTGAGAGGTACATACCTTATAGGAATAAAAGGCTAAGAAACAATAAGAAACCAATGTGGATAAATAGAACCGTAAAGAAAGCAATAAATGACAAAAAGAAAGCATATAAATCACTAAAACAGGAGGGGAGCCAGGAAGCACTGATAAACTATAAGGAAAAAAATAGAATATCTAAAAAACGAACAAAATTTGCCAAACTAGAGACCAAGAGATTAATTGCCAAAGAGAGGAAAACTAACCCTAAAATGTTCTTCAATTATATAAATAGTAAAAAATATAAATCTGAAGGCGTCGGCCCTCTACATAGCAATGAGGGGGATGTTGCAGAGAGCGATGAGGATAAAGCAAAACTATTAAATATTTTTTTCTCCACTATATTTACTGAGGAAAATAAACTGTCAGATAAAGTGCAGAATGTAAAAGTTTATTCCCCAATAAAAGTGCCCTGTCTGACCCAGGAAGAAGTACAACTGCGACTTAAAAAGATTAAAACAGACAAGTCCCCAGGACCGGATGGCATACACCCCCGTATCCTAACGTAATTAAGTGATGTCATAGCCAGACCTTTATTTTGGATATTTACGGACTCTATACTGACAGGGAATGTTCCACAGGATTGGCGCATAGCAAATGTGGTGCCAATATTCAAAAAGGGTCCAAAAACAGAGCCTGGAAATTATAGGCCGGTAAGTTTAACATCTGTTGTTGGTAAACTGTTTGAAGGGTTTCTAAGAGATGCTATTTTGGAGTATCTCAATGAAAATAAGCAAATAACGCCATATCAGCATGGCTTCATGAGGGATCGGTCATGCCAAACAAATTTAATCGGTTTCTATGAGGAGGTAAGTTCTAGACTTGACAGCGGCGAATCAATGGATGTCATATATCTGGACTTTTCCAAAGCATTTGACACTGTACCTCATAAAAGGTTAGTATATAAAATGAGGATGCTCGGACTGGGAGAAAATGTCTGTATGTGGGTAAGTAACTAGCTGAGTAATAGAAAACAGAGGGTGGTTATTAATGGTAGATACTCAGATTGGGTCACTGTCAATAGTGCGGTACCTCAGGGGTCAGTATTGGGCCCTATTCTCTTCAATATATTTATTAATGATCTTGTAGAAGGCTTGCACAGTAAAATATCTATTTTTGCAGATGACACTAAACTGTGTAAAGTAATTAACACTGAAGATTGGAGGCTTGATAGATTGGAGGCTTGAGCAGAGAAGTGGCAGATGAGGTTTAACACTGACAAATGTAAAGTTATGCACATGGGAAGGAATAATGCAAGTCACCCGTACAAACTAAATGGTAAAACACCCGGTAACACTGACATGGAAAAGGATCTAGGAATTTTAATAAACAGCAAATTTAGCTGCAAAAACCAGTGTCAGGCAGCTACTGCCAAGGCCAATAAGATAATGGATTGCATCAAAAGGGGCATAGATGCCCGTGATGAGACCGCTTTACAAATCACTAGTCAGACCACACATGGAGGACTGTGTACAGTTCTGGGCTCCTGTGAACAAGGCAGACATAGCAGAGCTGGAGAGGGTTCAGAGGAGGGCAACTAAAGTAATAACTGGAATGGGGCAACTACAGTACCCTGAAAGTATGTATAAATATATCAGGACTGTGAGGAAAAAATGTTTGTACACAAACATAGAAGAGGATTCTTTACGGTAAGAGCAGTGAGACTATGGAACTCTCTGCCTGAGGAGGTGGTGATGGTGAGTTCAGTAAAAGAGTTCAAGAGGGGCCTGGATGTATGTCTGGAGTGTAATAATATTACAGGCTATAGCTACTAGAGATGGGTCATTGATCCAGGGAGTAGAGATGTCCCGAACTGTTCGCTGGCGGCGGCCGAACATATGCGATGTTCGATTTGCCCCCTATACGTTATCATTGAGCAAACTTTGACCCTGTACCTCACAGTCAGCAGACACATTCCAGCCAATCAGCATACCCTCCCTCCCAGACCCTCCCACCTCCTATCAAACAGCAAGGACAGCATCCATCTTAGATGCTCTTTACCAGGGATGCCGGCGTCTTCTCTTCCGGGTGTAGCGCTGACGTCATCGGCGCAGGCGCACTGAGGACGGAGCGCCTAAGCGAGCGTCCTTCACTCAGAGTGCCTGCGCCGACTAAAGACCGAGACGGCGCAGGCGCGGATTGCAGCTGCAGACAGGGCCAGCAGAGGAGGAGAGCGCTGGCCCTGTCTATCAAAAAGAAGAGGCGGCTCCAAGGCCATGAAGATGCGGTGGCTACCAGCAAGTACCCGCCCAACTTGCTGGTAGCGAAGCTAATTTACATATGACAAAAGTAAGTTTTTAAGAAGATTGCAAACAGAAAAAAAGATATTAAACATATGTTTGAACTCAGCTGACATTAGCAAGTAGCTAATGTCAGCTAGTGAAAATTCGTCAGTGGGGGTGACAGAAGCCCTTTAAACAGGGAGTTTAGTCTGTCAGAGTTTGGTCTGTCACTGTGAAGAGGGCGTAACCCTTACACTACCTGATCGATACAACATCATACCTGATCGTATACACACACTGGATGTTTTAAAGCACGTTATTCCAAACAATTTAGGAATTTTAGGTGATTTATGCCCTTTATGAATTAAAACCCGAGTTTTGCCATGGATCCCCCTCCGGCATGCCACAGTCCAGGTGTTAGTCCCCTTGAAACAACTTTTCCATCACTATTGTGGCCAGAAAGAGTCCCTGTGGGTTTTAAAATTCGTCTGCCAATTGAAGTCTATGGCAGTTCACCGGGTTCGCCGGTTCGCGAACATTTGCGAAGTTCGCGTT
This sequence comes from Bufotes viridis, assembly GCA_033119425.1. NCBI lineage: Eukaryota > Metazoa > Chordata > Amphibia > Anura > Bufonidae > Bufotes > Bufotes viridis. The sequence continues at coordinate 554,366,539 of CM065590.1, read as the reverse complement.
CGCCGTTTACGAACGGCAAATTTTATGTTCGTGACATCTCTACCAGGGAGTTATTCTGATTGCCTGATTTGTTGTTGGGTACGTTTTTTTCCCCTAAAGTGAGAAAAATTGGCTTCTACCTCACAGTTTTTGCCTTCCTCTGAATCAACTTGCAGGATAACAGGCCGAACTGGATGGACAGATGTCTTTTTTCAGCCTTATAAACTATGCTACTATATTCTGCTTAAACCCTTAGGCTTAGCCTCTCCTCGAGTGACTCATTTACTGTAGTTGGGAGTCTGGGAGTGTGTGTTGAACTTAGGCTGCTGAAGTAGGAACATCCAGTCCTGTCAGTAAGTAGCAGTCCTACTCATGCCCAGATGACTATCTTGAACCCCTGAGAGTGTTCAGATGTTGAACACTTAATGCTGGCACAGAACAGTCTGCCAGAGTTCTCCGGATCCAGCACTGTCAGAGACTGCTACCTGCCTGCTGGACTCTATTGACAATAATGAGATCTGGCAGGGATCCGGCCACTACCCAACAAATATGCCAAGAATCAGCAGGACAAAAAAATGCATGCAGCGTTTTTTGTCTAGCTGATTCCCGGCATTCTCTGCCAGAACAGCCATCCGGAACGCCCCGTTGCAGATGTAAAAGTAGTCTAAGATTCTTGAACAACTGAAGAGAGAGTGCAAAGTTTTTTTTCTGAGCGGGTAATGTACGTCTACGGTTAATAGACCCCACAGCTCTGGTCAGGGTACGGCTTACACCCACCATTTACAAGTTGGCAGCTTTCATGGCTGCTTTTGAAGTTAGGAATTGCAGATGTTACAGAAGGAATTTTGGATTTATGTTCACCTCTCAGCTGGCACAGTGTATGAGCAATTGCTATCTCATGGATAAGATAAGATTTGCATCGCATGGTTCAGGCAGAACTTGTTGTAACTGTTATGCTCAGATTTGTGAATCCATCTTAGGGTAATTTCACACTAGCGTTGATCCGGCAGGCAGTTCCGTTGTCAGAGCTGCCTGCCGGATCTGGCAATCAGTGTGACAGCATTTGTAGACGGATCCGGGTGTGGATCCATCTACAAATGCATTGCAAGAACGAATCCGTCTCTCCGCTTGTCATGCTAGATCCGTCCTTCAGTTGTTTCCGGCACTAATGCAAGTCAATAGGAATTAATGCCGGCATTCCGGCGTCTGATCAGGCATTTTGGACGGACATAATACCGCAGCATGCTGCGGTATTATGTCCGCCCAAAACGCCTGACAGTGACTGAATGGAAGGCATACTGATGCAAACTGAAGGATTTCTATCCATTCAGAATGCATTGGGATATGCCTGATCAGTTCTTTTCCGGCATAGAGCCCCGACGACGGAACTCTATGCCGGAAAAGAATAACGCAAGTGTGAAAGTACCCTTATGTGGAAGTGTTTGCATTTACTGTACAAGTAAAGACTGTAAGTTACCTTGTTTCAGCCCCACTCTGGCCTTTCATTCCACACCTCACCATCAAGGGCACCTTACCTTCCATCTGCCCGAGGAATCCACACAGGATGTGCACCATGGGGAAAATACTACTGCTTCTATTATCCTGGGGACCCTCTCATCACTGTGCCAGCCCTGGGAGAAATGGAAGAGGACCTAGCCACTATGAGTACCGTGACCACTACAACTCCTACCCTCCCCTCTATGCTGCTGTCAGGTTAGCTGTGTGGAGCCAGCAAAACCCCTTTAAACCACCTGCTCCTAGTGTCTTGGTGCCGAATACCACAGGACGTGTTCGCAGGTCTTATTACAGGGGTTGTGTCACTACATTTATTATGCAGAGAAAGTTAATCACAAGGCACTTACTAATGTATTGTAATTGTCCATATTGCCTCCTTTGCTGGCTGGATACATTTTTCTGGCACTTTATAGGGTAGGTTGACATCACGTTCTTTGCCTCCATTTGACGTCTACGTTAGAAAAAAAACAAAGATAGACAAACGCATCACACCACGTTCTTGTATCCTGCAGTCCGGTAAAAAAGTATCCTTTTTTTTACTATTGAACTCTATGGTAAACGAATGGCACTGTATGGCATCAAACTGAGGCATCCGTTTAACATATCCATTTTTTGTATACGTTAAACGGATGGGAAAAACATGCTGTGAACTCATCCATACACTACTCATTTCCAGGGGTTATGGCCACCGTTGCTGCACAGATATAAGGTGGCAAGGATGGGAGCTGCTGCGCATGCATACCTATGCATGCTCCCATGGTCCCGCCAATCAGAGCTTTTTTCTATAGTGTGCACAGTATATAGTACATACGTAATGTCTATGTCTACTGCATATACACTATCATTGTACCCTGTACGCCATATGTAACTTCCATTTCCAAAACACTACACCTACAAGAACCAAAGCCATATAATACCACAAAATATCAATTTTATTAACTTATTTAAAAATCAAAAGAAAGTGTAAAAACATGATGAGTTGACAGTAATAGGGCGGCATCGCTAGGCAGCATGATTAGTATAGTAAATTCATGAATAGGAACAATGGCATCATACAGCGCCAAAATGAATCATCACATGTCCAAAACTCTACATATAATCCCCCATCATAAATAGTAAAAGATAAATAATAAAAATAAAGTGCAAGGGCCTACAATCAATGAAGGGTAGACACATCTATTCTCTACCACAGGGATTATCAACCTCCGGCACTTCAGCTGTTCTGAAACTACAACTCTCAGAATCCTCCTTTCACTTCTATACGATTTGCAAGAACAGTGGCAGTAACTGTGCATGATGGGAGTTGTAGTTTCACAGCAGCTTGAGTGCCGAAAGTTGCTGATCCCTGCTCTATCACAATAGAGAGTCACCATAACAACACATAAGAGTATAGTCAAAACGTATTACCCATAGTATCTAATGCAGCCAGGATGGCGCCCACCCCTATAGTCTGCAAGCACGACCCCCGCTGCTGGATTGCAGGGTGGTTGTAACCCCATGGATACGAGCATTGTATAAGGTGATGGAAAAATAAATATAGAAAATCACAATATTGTGTCTTGTATTAACCTTGTCTACATGATTAATGCCATTGGCTGAAGTGAGATGACCCCTTTAAGTCCATGTCTCAACGGGTTAGAGATGTTTTGGTGGTATAAGAGAGACCTTCACGATATTAGGCAGGTGGCTTTAATCCTGTGGCTGATTTGTACTTTGTTCTCATCCTTTCTACAGGACAGGAAAAAAGGGACATCTCTACCTTAATGTTAGGTTTAAAGCTGCGCAAAATTTAACAAACAATGTGCGACATTTGATTCATTTGGTGCATAGTATGACAGACGGACTCGAGCAAACTGTCTTCAAATATTACCCTCATGATAAGTTCCTCCACTAGGCTTATGACACTTCTTTCCACCAGTCTTCCTTCGCTTGCTCGCTACATGCAGCTTGTTATAATTTTGCCCCCCAGTGAGGCTGTCCCACCTCTGAACCCTTCCATGTCAGATTTCCCTCTGTGCATCTCCCTCGTCGGCCCTCCTTCATGCCTCTCTACCTCCCCTCCTTCCTCCCTCACCCAGTTAACTTAATCCACACCAGATATTGATCCCGGTTAATGTCTGCATGCTGTGCATCCTTGTTCTCCCAACGGCTGTATAATTTGAAGATTATACTTTAATGAACAGATGATGTATGTTTCAATGCGGATAACAAGAGACGTAATGGAAATCCCAGACAGGTAAATGGGAACTGTGATTACTGAGTGACGGGAAGCAATTCCAGCTGAGATCTGAAAACGCTGCAAAACAAGACTTGTATGTAATGCTCTATATTGTGAAAGGAGGCCTGGGCCAATGCCTCGTCTTACTACAAATGGACTTCTTGCATTCAAACCTCAGCTATCTTTAAGGGGCTAATGGAAGAAGTTATTGTTAGGGGAGATAGTTTTGACAAATGTTGCGCCGTAGGAGATCCTGTGATTTCAGAAAGGAGGAAATGTAATAATGGGAAGCACGTTCTTTTGCAATTTACCGTGGTGTGAATAGACCCTTATTATTTCCATGATGATGATATTCTTTCACTGGTTGAACCTGTCACCAATCCAGAAAGTCTTCTAGCCCTCCATTTCAAGTAGTACAGAGAGTAAGGTTTTATAGGATTTTGTTCACATTGCTGCTGTGTTGCCTTCTATCTTGGCTTTTTATGGCAAAAATACTTTAGTCGGCACTGTTCCTGCCCAAAGACCTAAAAGGACTTTAATATAATTGAAGGGGAATTAATGGGATCCATTTGAAAATGCCATGGTAACTACATGCAGATTACTACTAACTGCCTGGCTGCACCCTTTTCTAGTTATGACGCACTTGATTCTACCAGTACTTCTTGGCCATATTGTGCCCGTACCCTGCCCCATTTAATCTTCAAATACTGTGCTTGCCATGCTATGCCAGCTACCTTCTAATACTGCACCTGCTGGGCTGCCCTAGGTGCCGCCTAATACAGTGGCTCCAGTGCTGCCCTAGGTGCCGCCTAATACAGTGGCTCCAGTGCTTCCCTAGGTGCCGCCTAATATAGTGGCTCCAGTGCTGCCCTAGGTGTCGCCTAATACAGTGGATCCAGTGCTGCCCTAGGTGCCGCCTAATACAGTGGATCCAGTGCTGCCCTAAGTGTCGCCTAATACAGTGGCTCCAGTGCTGCCCTAAGTGCTGCCTAATACAGTGGATCCAGTGCTGCCCTAGCTGTCGCCTAATACAGTGGATCCAGTGCTGCCCTAGGTGTCGCCTAATACAGTGGATCCAGTGCTGCCCTAGGTGTCGCCTAATACAGTGGATCCAGTGCTGCCCTGGGTGTCGCCTAATACAGTGGATCCAGTGCTGCCCTAGGTGTCGCCTAATACAGTGGATCCAGTGCTGCCCTAGATGCTGCCTAAAACAGTGGATCCAGTGCAGCCCTAGGTGTCGCCTAATACTGTGGATCCAGTGCTGCCCTAGGTGTCGCCTAATACAGTGGATCCAGTGCTGCCCTAGGTGTCGCCTTATACAGTGGATCCAGTGCTGCCCTAGGTGTCGCCTAATACAGTGGCTCCAGTGCTGCCCTAGGTGCCACTTAATATAGTGAGGAAGAGGAAGGTTTGTCTTAAAATAACTGGGTGTCAGGGAGAAGATAGGTGGAAAAGGTAGATACCCTAGTGAGGAACTAGACATTAGACATTAATCTCAGGCAAGTAGTTACTAAAACAGATAGGTCAGGGGTCAGAGGTTACTGCTCCTCTTTAAATGGCTGAGATAAAATCCTGGTATCAATCATCCATATCTGCACAAAATAAGTGCTCATTCACACGGCTGTATTTTGATCTGCATCCGTGCCACAATTTTGCAGATTGGATGCGGACCCATTCATTTCCATGGGTCTTTAAAAGATGTGCACAGCACACCGTGTGCTGTCCGCATCCACACTTCCTATCCTTGTACATTTTTGCCGACAAGAATAGGCATTTCTAGGGAAGAACACTCTGATCCACAAAATGGTGAACACACACTGCCGGTATCCGTATTTTGATGTCCGTAAAAATAGATACAGCAGTGTGAATGAGCCCTAATACTGATAGCTAGTGACAAGATGGAATCCCGTGAACTATGTTTCCTCAGCAACTGTGAGCCTTCTGGTGTTTAGAAGAGACAATATAATGAAGATATTGAACAGCGCAGTGAACAGACCTTCATTCAGGGATCTGCAGTGAAAAATGCACTTCAGGGCAGAGCTTACTGGAAGGAAAAAAGAAGCTTATCTTGGCCTTATTCACCCCCCTTCTCCGGTTCTTCCTAACCCGACAAACTGCTAACAAGAAATTATTTGTACATTTAAAAAAATCCCATTTGCAGCCACTCTACGGGTTATTGGCATCTGGCAATCATCAGGCAGTGGTAATTTAGCTAATTAAATGGACTGTCATTTAACGATATGTAAATAGCAGGCAGATCTCGTTAGGCAGGCTGATGACTCTCCCCTCATTTAGAAATCCTGATGAATTCTTGGTGCTCAACAGCCCTTCTCCCATAATTGATTCCTGAGCACAAAGGGGAGAGAAGCTCAAGAGTTTCTGTCCTCTTTCAGACATTCTGCAGCAGATAATTCACACTCGTCTGCCCTCTTCTCCAGCTGATCCCTCCATATTTACACTGTGTGGCCCCAACCCATCCCTTCTATCACTGTCTACAACAACACACTCATCCCTCCAAGTGAATTGCTGAGTTTTCTCCATTTTGTTTGTGCTCAGGACCACTTCCTACCTCTTTTCACATCCCCTTGGATGTCATTGTTTTCTACATTACTTGTGAGATATAACGGTATTTCACACTGAAAGCTTGGAGAAAGAAAGAAATAGCAAAAAGGGAGCACAGGCTCTTTGCTCGATGTTTACTAATCCTGTATAATTTGTAGACATTTATCAAAGACCAGAGTTTTATGGTCTTTGATATCCTCTAGTCTCCCGAAGGATGCACAGGTCTCGTCATTAATTAAGCACATCTTCTGGCAGTCCGTACCGTAGACGGAAATCTACTCCATGCCATGCCCCTGTTCTCTTTGCTACTCCCACTTTTCAGAAAGAGGTGAGGGTGATATACAAAGGTCATTTGCACCTGTTTTAGCACAGTCCCACGGGCTTGCAACTTATTTTTATACCAGTTTCTCACATAGGGAGTCATAATAAATGACCCCCAGTAAACAGACAGTCGAAACATGCGCCAAATTTATCATATTGTCTGATGCTGGATGATAAAGCTGGTGCATCTTTAGCCTGTCTAGTCTAGTTTGTACCACCTATTATTGGCTTAGCTTATGCTAAAAATGTGTCCACATTCCCTGAAAATCTGTCCCAAAGCACCACAATTCTGTCTCCGCAACAAAAATCTGCTCCAATAAGCCAAAATCCTACCCACCAGAAATTTTAGACCAACTTAGAGTAGGTCTAATCTGCGCCACTTTTATTCGTCGCAATCGTGAATTTCAATGTCATAAATATCTCAAAGGTGGACAAAAGCTAACCATGTTCACATTCTAGTTTAAAAACAAGGAAATGTCGAAGATGCTGGAAAAATTCTTTTTGGTACTTCTCAATGATTAATCTGTCTAAAATGAGGTGTGTATTATAATTTTGGTCCAAACATTGTCAAGAAAGTATCATTGTACAGTAAATGTGCGTGGGCCTGTCTTCACAGTAAAATCTGCAGAATGTATGCAAGGGTGGGCAGAGCAGGAAGTCTGGGTGCCAATAGGTATAGAGGACAGAGTGATGTCAGAGAAGGAGGATCATTAGGGCAACTTCTCTACCTCAGCAGCAGTTTCCAAAGCCTGTGGTGTCAAGGTCTTATTATCTGCCAAAAATATTGAAATTGCATTTGGGATATCAGTGTGGCCTTTCACTTGTGCCATTGTACCGAGAGCATCAGAGTCAATAGTTTGTGGGTTTGAATTGGAGCCATTGTGTTCAATGATGTTGGCTACTTGTGGTGTGAATTGTGCCAATGTGCTTGTATTCTTCCCCAGTTCTGTATTGTGAGAGTTAAACTTTCCCTTGGTCTGTATGTGAGCATCATTCTACTTGTCTAATGATCTTGTTAAGTCTGCTATAATACATGCTCCTGAGTTCAGTGTGATGTATTTCTCTTGAGTTCTGTGACCTGCCCTGGTTGTGCAATATGTCTATCTTTACTTGAATATCTGCCTGGACTCTCAAGTTTGAGTCTGAATGGAGCTTTTCCATCTGTTTGTGTGTGCCAGTTTCAGACCATATTCCTGTGCATTCTTCTGCCTAGTTGTCTTGACCATTGCTATCCAGTATCCACTACATCCGAACGGGTTAACAGGTGATATGTTTGTCTGCCAGTACTCTGTATTTTGTCTTATGCCTGCTATAGGTATTGCCTTGAATTTGCCTGTATTCTACTTGGTTCTGTACTGTGCCTAGTTTGTGCCTCTGCTGATTTGCACTACTGTCTCTCACCTCCATAGGTCAGCTGCCAAGTACACCACGACCATTCCAGGAGGTAGTCCAGTCCAGTTGCTCCCTGCAGAGACATCCACATTCCTGTTCCAGGGATTAAAAAGTAAAAACCAGGGGAGTGTCGGAATAATGCCCTTAGGGTTTGACCCAATATCAAACTGGTTGCTTGGGACAGTGGTTTAACAACTATTGTCCGTATCACTGTCTGGGATTACATTTTTTTTCAAAGTGCAGGAAAGTTGGTAAAACCAATACTCATATGCTCAATCTTTCACTGCTGTAGTCCCCACTGTTATTTGTTGACTGCTCCTGCAGTGATGTCATAAATGTAACCATTGCAGCCAATCACTACCGTTAGTGGTCTAATGTTTTGCATGCAGGCATCTCAGGTGAGACCAGTAATTGGCTGTAGCGTTCAAGTCAAGTGCATGTATGGCAAAAAGGAGGTAAACAGAGACAGTGCTGGGGCAGGAAATTGAAAAGGTAAGTATTTTTTTTTATTTTAACAACTTTACTGCTCTTAGCAAAAAAATATTACCTGTAGTTTCACTTTAAAACCTGAATTGAATCGTTCTATAAATGTTATATTGATAACTTTATATTCAGACCTTGATTGAATAAGACTACGTTCACATCTTCTGTAGCCTGATCCGGCAGGAAACAGCTTGCTGGAGCATACTGGGTCTAGCACTGCCAGATACTGCCGTTCACCACTGGCATAGACTATAATGGGATCTGGCCTTCTTTCCGGCATGAGTGCTGGGTTTCAGCAAGAAAGAAAACGTTAGATCCCCGACGGATCCCATTATAATCCATAGGGTTCAGTGGTGAACATCAGTATTTGGCAATGCTGGATCCATTGAGTTCCGGTAGGTTGTCCTCTGTCGGAACAGCTTAACAGAGATGTAAAAGTAGCCTAAGGCTACCCTGCCACAATAAATCCTCTCTACTCTACAATACACATGAAGCTTGAATAATCTGAATCCAGGCCAAAGGGGGCAGCATTTCATTGTATATGGAAGACTCGGAATTCTTTCACTTGCACATATCCAGTGAATGACCACTCTCTGATCCAGGATACCCTGCAGCTCTCAGCTTGCATAGCGGTTACTAGGTTTGCAAATACTGTAATTTCTGAGATCAATACATTAAACAGTCCACAGTTTGTTGCTGCAGAAATGTATCTACTGGTACAAAAACTGCTGAAGTTATTGGCAAACGGCCATGCAGAGACAGAACACAACATTCCTTGATAAGTGCAAAAAACATTACTTTTACTCATCAAATATTTATTAATATATCAACTTCATCCCATGCTGCCTAACCGCTAGGAAACCTTGCCACTGCATTTAACAGGATCATTTGTGCTCAGATGGATGTACAATAGGTGGACGCAGATAGCAGAGAATGCTTGAGTAAGAACCGATTATGGGTCCATGGTTCTCAACTAGTTCAGTATATGGCACTATGTCTATGAAATCCATTAGCTTAGTTCCTTATGTGCAGTTTAATAGACAGTAGGAAGCTGTTCCTGCAGGACTCCTGCCCAGGTGAAATATACATTATGGCAGTCCTCCAGCATGTAGCAAGTATACAGGGCAACTGCAAGTAATCTGATATTCCCTGCAGGATCGCACGTTTTCCTAGGGATGATCATCTGTACTGTTCTTTCTCCTGCAATATGATTTATTTTGTCTTTTGCCACTGCAGTTTTCACATTCTCAAATCAGTAAATTGCCACCTGTATGTACATCGAATCCCGTAGGAGCCAGTGTAGAGAATGGGAGTGGTAGTGGCCCTGATGTACTATTGTGTCATGGTGTTTTACCTCAGGCCACCACTCCCTAGGGTCCATTGCAGTGAAAGTTACAGTACTGAAGAATGAGACAAGAGAATCCTTTCTACTAAGTGCAAAGTAGAACTAGAAAATACATACAGTAGCAGCAGGCTTTAGTGCAATTCTTCTCTGGCACCAATAGAGGAGGTATGATGGCAGGTTGGATGGCTGCAGTTCAATACTTAGTTGCTGGCTTAGTGGTTGTCTGGTGATGACGTTGTCTTTAGCCATAATCCCTCACCTCACAGCCGTATCTATAGAAGCAATGTTGCAGGTCAATCTGCCGTCTCAGATCCCAAGGCTTTATTTGAGGCCTTACTTCAATTCTGCAGAGTTGGTGCTCTTGAGCTGCTTTCTCACTCTCTGGCAAGACAGGGTATCTGGGTCAATACACTCAGAAGTGGTCACTCAGATAGGCTGCTCTATGAGCTGCTTTCCTACTCCCCTCCACTATCAGGAGAGGTCCTCTGTCATCCTAACTCTGACTATAGACTGAACTAACTAACTTCCCCCTCCTGGCAGAAAGTCAGATGAGCCCACTATATCAGGAGGTTTGGAATAGGGTGGTTAAAGAGGACCTGTCACCACAAAATGCAATGCAATCTGAAAGCACAGTGTTATAGAGCAGGAGATGTTGAGCAGATTGATGTATAGTGCTGTGGCGAAATATCAGTGAAACTTGTAATTTACACATTTATATCATTGCTGTTTTCATTTCCTGTGAGGTTACCAGTGACTGACAGCTATCTCTGTATGAACACTTAAATACACAATGCTATAAATCCCCGATGACCCCTCCTCCCTGTACCTTACAGGAGGTATAAAAAGCATATACATAAATGTATAAATTACAGTTTTTACTGAATCTTTTCCCACAAAACCATGTATCAAATCTGATCAGCACCTCCTGCTCTGTAACATGATGCATTGAGATTGCATTGCATTTTGTGATGGCAGGTCCTCTTTAAGCCCTGTTACAGACAGCCATTGCCAACCAATACTTCCCCCTGCTGGATAAAATCAAATAGTACAGGTGACATACATAACATTACATACAATTGCCTAGAAAACATATAAAAATGCAGCAATTAAAGAATACAATAGCAATACCTCTAACTCTGGGGTAGTGCATAAGTTCTACAATGCTTCCTGGAAAACGACGAGAAAGAAGTGGAACATTTTAGCACAATGCTATTTTTTAAAGAAAAGTAATATTGTACACCAAAACCTGATCCCAACTGTGAAACATACTGGGCTGGCGCGTCCTATAAGCCGGCTAAGCAGCCGCGTAGAGCGCCCCTTGGGAAGGAGTGCCGCCCCTCCCTCATGCTGCAGCCGCCCGAGCGCTCTATTTTGAGCCTCTAGCGGCTGCAGCACAGCCCGGGCTGGCGCGTCCATGAGGAGAGGGGCTGACAGGAGGGAAGCACTCAGCGCTCCCTCCTGTCACTCCCTCATTGTAGCGTGACCGAGCCCAGTATGGTCCGCAGGTACAGGGAGCATCTGTCTCCTGTACCTGGCCGGACTGACATGAAGTGCACACTTCCTGTCAGTCCGCTCGGGTACAGGAAACAAAAGTGCCTACATACAGAGCTCGGCCACGCTACACTAGAGGTAGGGGGGGGGGGTGGGAAAGAGAATGACAAGAGGGGGGAGAGAATGACAAGAGGGGGGAGTGAATGACAAGAGGGGGAGAGAGAATGACAAGGGGGGAGAAAGAGAACTGGCGTTAGTTAAAGGGGTTCTGCAGTGTATTTAAACTGATGATCTATCCTCTGGATAGATCATCAGCATCTGACCAGCTGGGGTCCGATACCTGGGACCCCTGCCGATCAGCTGTTTGAGAAGGCAGCGGCGCTGGCAGTAGCGCCTTGGCCTTCTCGCTGTTTACCGCAGGCGCAGTGACGTCAAGACTAGTATCTCTGGCCTTGGTGGGGTTAAGCTCTGTTCACTTGAATGAAGCTTAGCCCCGACCAATGGGTCATTGTAAAGAACTCACTGTGATGTCACCACTGCAAAAAGTTGACTTTTTCGTGTTTTTAGGTGCCTCACAACCTGGAAGTAACATGGATTGTTTGAGGATTTGCATCATTTACTTTACAGAACATGCCCACAACTTTGAAGATGGTTGCTTTTTTTTATTCTGAAGCAAACAACAAATAGGACAAAATAACAGAAAAGTCAATGTGCATAACTATTCACCCCCCCCCCCCCCCCAAAGTCAATACCAGCTCCAGGTCACTTTGGATAATTCTCTATGAGCTTGCCTCATCTTACCACTGGGATTTTTGCCCATTCCTCCTTGCTGCTCCAGCTCCTTCAGGTTGGACGGTTTGCGCTTGTGAACAGCAATCTTTAAGTCTGACCACAGATTTTCTATTGGATTGAGATCTGGGCTGTGACTCGGCCATTCCAACACATTTACATGTTTCCCCTTAAACCACTCAAGTGTTGCTTTAGCCGTGTGTTTGGGGTCATTGTCCTGCTGGAAGGTGAACCTCCGTCCTAGCCTCAAATCACGCAAAGAGTGGTACAGGTTTTGCTCAAGAATATCCCTGTATTTAGCACCATCCATCTTTCCCTCCACTCTGACCAGTTTCCCAGTCCCATCTCCCAGCATGATGCTGCCACCACCATGTCTTACTGTGTGGATAGTGTTCATTGGGAGATGTGATGTGTTGGGTTTGCGCCAGACATAGCGTTTTCTTTAATGGCGAAAAGTTAAATTTTAGTCTCATCAGACCAGAGCACCTTCCTCCATACATTTTGGGAGTCTCCCACATGCCTTTTCGCAAACGCACAACGTGCCTTTTTGTTTTTAGCTGAAAGTAATGGCTTTCTTCTGGCCAGTCTGCCATAAAGCCCAACTCTATGGAGCGTACGGCTTATTGTCGTCCTATGTACAGATACTCCAGTCTCTGCTGTGGAACTCTGCAGCTCCTCCAGAGTAACCTTAGGTATCTGTGCTGCCTCTCTGATTAATGCCCTCTTTGCCCGGTCCTTGAGTTTTGGTGGGCGGCCGTCTCTTGGCAGGTTTGCTGTTGTGCCATGTTCTTTCCATTTGGTTATGATAGATTTGATGGTGCTCCTGGGGATTTTTTTTTATAACGTAACCCTGACTTGTACTTCTCAACAACATTGTCCCTTACTTGTTTGGAGAGTTCCTTGGTCTTCATGGCAGTGTTTGGTTAGTGATACCTCTTGCTAGGTGTTGCAGCCTCTGGGGCCTTTCAAAAAAGGTGTGTATATGTAATGACAGATCATGTGACACTTAGATTGCACACAGGTGGACATCATTTTTATGGGCTTCCTAACAAAGATGGTGAATACATACGCAGATGCCAAATTTCTGTTTTCTATTTCTAAACAATAGATTTATTTATATATTTTTCTCATTTCACTTCACCAACTTAGACTATTGTGTTCTGATCCATCACATAAAAGTCAGATAGATTAACAAAACATTGAACTTAAGGCTGTAATGTAACAAAACATGAAAAAAGTCAAGGGGGTGAATACTTTTGCAAGGAGCTGTACATGCAAGCCTTACATCACTAAGCACAATGCCGAGCATCAGATGGAGAGGTATAAAGCAGCTGCCACAGGACTCTGGAGCAGTGGAAACGTCTTCTGTGGAGTGATGAATCATGCTTCACTATCTGTCGGTTTGAAGGATGAGCTGGGTTTGACAAATGCCAATAGAAAGTTCCCGTCTGACTGCGTTGCACAAACTGTAAAGTTTAGTGGAGAAGAGATAAAGCTATTTGGTTGTTTTTTAGGGGTTGGTCTAGGCTCCTTAGTTCCAGTTAAGGGCACTCTTAGTGTTTCAGCTTTTGGACAATTGAATGCTTCCCACTTTGTGGGAACAGTTTGAGCAAGAAACAATTCTGCTGTAGCATAACTGTGCCCCAGGACACAAATCAAGGCCCATAAAGGCATATTGGGGTGAGTTTGGTGTAGAAGAACTTGACTGGCCCACACAGAGCCTTGACCTCAACCCCTTCAAACACTTTCAGGATGAACTAGAAAGGAGATTGCGAGTTAGGCCCTTTTCCCCAACATCAATTTTTGACCTCACAAATGCTCTTCTGGAAATGCAGCGAGCTCCCTGAGGAGCCGATGCAGAGGTTGTAAGGGGTAGTGGCCCTAATGAGATGTGGTTACTCCCTCAGTGCATCACTCCCTGGGGATAGGTCCAGTGAAACGGTAGTTTAAAGAATCATGTCAAAAGTAAACGTATAACAGACTCTCTTTACTTAGTGCAAAATATAACTTGTGACAACAGCAGTATGAAGTATAAGGTTCAGTTCCTGGCACCAGATGTGGAGGTATGATGGCTGGTTGTATGGCAATAGGTTGTGACAACAGCAGTATGAAGTACAAGGTTCAGTTCCTGGCACCAGATGTGGAGGTATAATGGCTGGTTGTATGGCAATAGGTTGTGACTAGCAAGCACTTGTGCATGTAGATGTCCACTGTAGTACAGGCTTAATGTTAGTCTGGCCAATCATTGGTTTTGGTAGGTGGTGGTGTCTGAGATGTTGCCCCTCACCTTGCAGCAGCATCTGTAAAGCTATATTTCACTGATCACTCTGATGTCTTGTTGCACAGATACTTTCTTGAAGCTGAGCTGAATTTGATGGTCTCTCTGGACTGTTGGTCTCACAGGAGAAGAATATCTGGTTCCTAAGTTTCCCTCTGGAGTGTTGGTCTCACAAGGGAATAAGATATAGTTTTTGGAAGTGGGAACTCTGATATGTGCTTCCTCACAGAGTGGTTAGCCCTGTTCCTGCCAACCATTGCAAACCATATCCCTTACTGCAAGATATGGATAAAACATAATGAAATACACAACAATACTTTGCTATTTACAATTACATTGCACAGAGTGATAGGGGTCCATGTACAGACCTGACAGCCACTACAATGTTTTCATGCAGCAGTACTCAGGTCAGCTAGCACTGTAGTGAAACAATTATGTTTAAAAAAAAAAAAATAATGGAAAACCCTCTTATTTTTAACAAAAGGAAAAAGGCTAAATAAAAGACAAATATCAAAATAAACAACAATTAAAAACAAACAAAAACATAGCCCTGAGAACCGCCTGAAGAGTAGATCTTTTAATGATCAGATCACATCTTTCTTACTGACAGTGTTAGGTAAGTCCGAGTCGGATTTGCAGCAGATAATATTTCTACAGTAAACAGACAAACCATGGCAGGGAAATCCGCAAAACAAATCTGCACCATATTGTGTGGATTTTGGTGTACACTAATCTACAAACACATCACTGCAGCTAAAAGTAATGAGAACAATTGTCCTTACAGACCACAGTGCACCCCTCCACCTGACACACATTTCACTGATACTTCTAATGGGAGGAAGAAACGTCAGCGAAACACGCGTAGATTAGTGTACTGGTTGTTAGTCTACATGCTTCCCTTTTACTTTTAGGTATTTGTGATGCTTGCAATTTGTACATATTGCTAGAATAATGGACAGCACTGAATATATTTTCTATTCTACTGGATCTAATTACACAACGACCTTGCGGTTTCTACATTAGTGATCAAGTGCGCTCTGTATATTATCTATGTCCAGTGCTTTTTTTTTATTTTTATGACTTTTGTGTATTTCCTAATAAAGATTGTGGATTTATTGTATATTGCTATGTGTAGAGCCTCGTCATTGATTTTTATTTGTGATAGGTAGCAAGGCATTCAGCTCTTCTTATTTGCGTGTTATTCTTTGAATACCTGGTTCATTTGCAGTGGATCTTTTCTTCCTCATTAAAGGGGTATTCCGTTTAACTGAAATCATCCCCTAGTTACAGGATAGGGAATAACCATTAGATCCGACCATTGGAGTCCTCAACAATAATAGGAATGAGGGCCTTGTATTCCCAAAATTCTCTAGCTGGGTAATTTTTCTGGCAGACTTTGATAAAATTAGTAACTCCATAAATATTTGTAATCATGACATCTGTTGGATCCATAGGATCTTGGAAGGATTCCTAATGAATCTCATTTAATTCAGTGGATTTATTAGGTACCGTATTTTTCGCCCTATAAGATGCATCAGCGCATAAGACACACCTAGCTTTTAGAGGAGGACAATAAGAAAAAAATATTTTCATTACATCTCAGGTCAGACCACTAATAAGACCCCCAATGTTAATCAGACCTCAGCTGACAGCCCCAATCAGACCCCTAATGTTAATAAGACCCCAATAAGACCCCCAATCAAACCTCAGATAAGAGCCCCATGCATTTCATCAACCCATATCAGCCCCTATGCCTCTCATCAGCTTCATACCTCTTATCAGGCCCCATATCAGCCCCTATGCCTCTCATCAACCCCCATATCAGTCCTTATGCCTCTTATCAGCCCCATTATCAGCCTTAGGCCTCTCATCGCTCCCATTATTAGTCCTTATGCTTCTTATCAGCCCCCATATCAGCCCTTATGCCTCTCATCATCCCCCATTATTAGCCATTATGCCACTCATTAGCCCCCATTATCAGCCATTATGCCTCTCATCACCCCCATTGCCTCAGATCAGCCCCAAGCAGCCTCATGTTTTATAAAATAAAAAATACTTTTCTCTCCTGCTTCTGGATGTCGCCGCTCATCACCGTCCGCTATCTTCTTCCTCTTGCTGTTAGCTGTGCTGTGAACTGGCGCGCACAGCTTGAGGTAACAGAACGTCCTCACGCTGTGCGCAGCCACTGCACAGCCGACAGCCGAGGACCAGGAAGCGGTGAGTACAGAGCCTTCACCGCTTCCTGGTCCTCCGGTACTAATGACCGCTTCCATAATGGAAACACTCATTAGTAATCGCCCCATAAGACGCAGGGGCATTTCCCCCCCTCTTTTTTTGGGGGGGATGCGTCTTATGGGGCGAAAAATACCGCAATTTTCAGACAGTTAGGTTGGGTGTGGCCAAAACCACATAAACAGCACATTACAAATGCACCTTTTTTAATGGGTTACAGTTTTTATAGGTGAAACATTTATGTGGGGTATCTTCTACCTGTAAAAAACGCAACTGCATGGAAAACCATGGCAAAAAACACACTTGTTTTTTTCAATGCATTTTTCTGAATTGGCTTTAAAGACTATGTGCACCTTTGGGGACATTTTTTTATTATTGCATTGTACTCATTTTGAGCTAAAAATATTTTTTTAAATTCGTCTTTGTTAAAAAATATGGCATCCATTTTTCTGTACAGAGCTGAGAGGCTCTAGAAGCACCCTTTGGATTTTCTGTCTTTTCCGTCAGACCAGGAGCAGAAGGACTCCTTATCTCTGCTCTCTGACCTCCTAAACACTCATTATAGCTCAGTTCTTATCTTAGTGATACGAATAAGGCTTAAATAAGTGTTTATGACCTCTCAGTAGTTTAGAGATAAGGTTTATTAGCTGACCGTCACAAAGTCAAAGTTAGAGTACCAGTCTCAAAGTGTGACAGAACAGCTCAATATTTTTTATAAAGACCAATTGAAAAAAAGATTTTTGGCCAAAAATGAGTAACAAGCAATCATTAAAAAAAATGCCTCCGAAGTTGTACATAGCCTTTAATTGCACCCAGCCTGACCATCTGAAAATGAGTAAATTGGTTGGCAATCCTGGTCGCTGTGATTGGTGCTCAGTGGCAAGTGGTATATAACATCAAAGGTAAAGTAGACCACGGCACTTAATAATATATAGTGTTGAAAATTCTTTATTCCATCCAAAATTTAGAAGAAAGCAGTGGCAGACGATATTATGGCCGTGAACAAGGTCTGGGATAGACCAAAACATTGGCCAATGGCTCCTTCTAAATTTACTACTATATATTATTGAGTGCCGTGGTCCACTTTACCTTTGCTGACCATCTGAATAAACACTTAAAGTGATTTTCCAGGATGTCAACAAAAAAAACATTATGCTAATAAGAGGATATTAATAAAGTTTTCATAGAGTACCTCACTACTGGCCTGTAGTATGGTTTAGATGGCATGGAATGAATTCTAAGTTTCAGTATATGAAAACATTGTACAGGCAGCATAATTAGACCTCCTGCACCGGTAAAGATCATTATATTAGGAAATGAGTGACAGTGAACAGTGATATACGAGAAATGGCTGAGAAAAACTGGACAACTGCTTTAATCCTATTGAGATGCTTTGGCAGAATGACAAGATGAGCATTGGACACACAAGGTATCCCCGAAATATTGATGAACTAAAACATTCTTCTGAACATTCTGCACATTTTTTTTGTAGCTGCACTTAATGTTAGGTGGAAGTGATTGATGCTAAGAGGGCAGTGCTCCAAGCCTTCTGCCTGCCCCTTAGTGCTAGAAAAAGTGAATTAGCATAATAATAAAATGTGAATATCTTAGGAACGCTGCCTTGTACAAAGACTAAAGTAAATGATTAAACCACACGGTGCTCCATAGTAAGGGACCATCAAACATAAAAAACATTAATGCAGGGTAAGTATTCTGATCACCAATGGGTGTGCACACCTCCGAAACACGTTATAGGTGACTTTATATATTTTATTGTTTTAATAAATTATTTTCTACATCGGTATCCTGCACTGGTGGAAGCCCGCTTTTTGCTGTTCATGCTGTGGACCATTGTCAAATAGGATTAGGTCCCTGAGGTTGGACCTGCATCTATCTCCAGAACAGGGGTCCCAAAGTGAAGGAGAGTTCTCCATTCACCAGCTCTCCATTCACCTCTATAGGAATACAGAAAAAAGCTGAACCAGCATGTTCTGTCCTTCACTTTATGGGCCCCGTTCTGGAGATAGGAGCAGGTCCCAGAGGTGGAACATGCACCTATCTGACAATGATGGCATATCCTAGGATATCACATCAAAGTCAGAGATGAAAATCTCTTTAAAACAATAATGGTCACACAACATAGAGTATAGAACATGTGCACAGGGCCAATAATGGAACCCATTATTGGCTCCACTAGACCCAATAATGGCCAACTAAACCCAGTGTTTTCACGATTCAAAAAAGGCACATTCTTGTTTTTTTTTCCATTGGGATATATTATGTATGCCACGTTATCTATGAGTCGTTGGTAAACAGACATGTCTGGAAGAAACAACTTTTATATCAAGTTCATCCTCTGTCCATGGTGCTGATCCTTTCAGTAAACACTTTTTACTATAGTTTACAGGCCTTGTCCATGGTACTGAAGTGATGACAATGGGTCTCAGTTAGGGTTCTTTCACACTTGCGTTTTCAGGATCCGGCATAGAGTTCCGTCGTCAGGGCTCTATGCTAGAAGAATATTGATCAGGATTATCCCCATGCATTCTGAATGGAGAGAAATCCGTTGAGTATGCATCAGGATGTCTTTAGTTCAGACACTGAACATTTTTTGGACGGAGAAAATACCGCAGCATGCTGTGGTATTCTTTCCGTCTTGGGATGCGGAGCAAAACGTCATGACCCCCAATGCAAGTCAATGGGGACGGATCCATTTTCTCTGGCACAATCTGCCACAATAGAAAACAGATCCGTCCTCCATTGACTTTCAATAGAGTTCATGACGGATCCGTCTTGGCTATGTTAAAAAATAGTTAAAGTTCATACAAGCAGGTCTGTTCAAATGGATGCATGCGATTGTATTATCTGTAACTGAAACGTTTCTTTCCGACATAGAGCCCCGACGACGGAACTCTATGCCGGATCCTGAAAACGCTAGTGTGAAGGTACCCTTAGGGGTTTCCAGAAAAATATATTTCAGATTTATCCTCAGGATAGGTCATCAGTATAAGATCTGTGGCGGTGCAGCACCTGGGACCCTCGCTGATCAGCTATTAGTAGTGGTCTTTATTGTCGCAGCCTATTCTTAGGCCAATGACATCACTGTACATCAGTCGCATGGCCTAGTTCCAGCCTCATTCAAGTCAATGGGGCTGAGCTCAAATACCAAGTACTGCCAATATACAATGTACGGCGCTGTCCTTGGGAAGCTGCCAAGAGCCTGAATTGCTCACCAGAGCTCCGGCGAGTGCAGCGGCTTCCTGAAACAGCTGATCCGGGGGACTTGGACCCTTGCTGATGTGATAATGATGACCTATCCTGAGGATGTCATTATTATCTTTTTGAAGCAGATTTACTTGCATTGTGTGAGTTTTAGGCAGTGTAAACTTGGACCAGACAGTCTAAAAATGTGTCATATTTGACATGGTAGCTGATGCCGGGTGATAAATCTGGAGAACCTATATAAGGAGTAGTCCAAGGAAATAATGTGCTAACATGCAACTTTTTGCTCTCATGTTTGCTGTATCTGTCATGAGAGGCTCTTTTTTGTGTCCTAATTATTACAAAGGCTCCATCTGTTTGCACTCCACTAGGGGAACAAAAATGTCTCAGTAATAAATCTGTTTAAAATGTAGCTCCGCCTACAAGACATCTGGACGCCTCGTATTAAATATAAACTGCCAGGCATGGCACAAACCACACAAAAAATAGTGCAAATACTTCATTTGGCATAAATACCTACTCTACAAAAGAGACAAAAACACTCCTTATTTTTGGCGCAGTGCACGTAATACATTACCCTTTTATACTCGACAGTGCCGGATTTATCACGATGAAAAATATGGCACCTTTAGACTGTCTAGTCTAAGTTTATGCCACTCATTATTTGGATTACTTTACATCAGAATTTTCGTGTTATTATGACGCCTTTTGTCACACCATATGCCTCTCTCCCACTAGGGCCACATCCACTTTCCGCAAAGTCACATTCCTTGTCAAACACAATGAGGAAAAGTGTCTTAAACTGTGTTTTCCGGGTGCGCCAGAGTTCTGTCAGAATTTACTTTGCTTTTTACTCTTGCCCCAATTTACATAAACCCAAATCACCGAGCTCAGCTTCTGTCCCTCTATCATATCCTGCTGTCAGAGGCTCATTGTAAGGGCATCACATCCTGCCTGAGGGTATATGACTCCCACCTGTGACCTAACTATAGCAGTATACAGCTATGGACATGACCTACATACACACAGGTTGCCCCAACGCATAATAGTGCAATTACACTTCTGATGCCCTGGTGGCATCTCTCGACGGCGTTGCTAGGGTTGCAAAAGAACAGGGGCCCAAGACCCAATGCATATGGCCCCAGTCAACGCCCGCAGCCCGCACTAGCACTAAAGACATTTTACTTGCTTTACTTGCTGCATAGACACTATCAAACATACAGGAGTATACAGCAGCACATACCTCCAGAGCCTCCCAGGTAAAGTCTCCTCTGATGTAGATGTTTTCTTTCATCTTCTCTATTCGGCCCAGACAACTTTTTTCAGCAGAGCCTCATTTCTGCAGAGTGTGACACACAGACATCTTAGGTTCTCTATCATCATCCCCCAACCTAGGGTCCCCACAGTGCCATAGAAATAGTGACCCCCCCCATAGTAATAGTGCTTCTCAAAGTCTCACCAATAGTAATTCCCTTCTGAAATGCCCTTATTAGTAATACTGCCCTATTAATAGAAGAACCTCCAGTATTAGTAATGCCCTCACAGAGCTCCCAGTAGAAATAGGCCCCCTATTGTGCCCCCAGTGGTAATAAAGCTCTCTACAGCCCCCAATGTATAGAGCCCCCTGTAGCAATCAGGACCCCGATAATGTCCCCAGTATTTATAATGCCCTGCAGTGTCCCCTATAGTTATAATCCTCCCTGTAGTGCCCTCTGAAATTATAATGCCCCAGCCATTCCAACATACAGGCCCATGTAAATAACATCACACCATCTCTCCTGCCTTCTCCACCATACAGTCCCATGTAAATAACATCACGCCATCTCTCCTGACTTCTCCAACATACAGTCCCATGTAAATAACATCACACCATCTCCCCTGCCTCCTCCAACATACAGCCCCATGTAAATAATACCAATTCTCTGCCTTCAGCCTCATCCAACACACAGTCCCATGTAAGAAACATGACTCCCTGCCAAACTGCCTCCATCATGCAGTCCCATGTAAGGTTACATGCACACGAATGTATGAAAGATAGGCCGTTATAAGCAGACGCACTGCCATTTTCTTCCCATCTGGCTGTTAAAAATGGATAAATTTCATTGGCTTATCCCAACCCCCATAATGGCTCCAATTGTAAATAATGCCCCAATAATGGCCTCCAACATTAATAATGTCCCCCATAGTCGCCCCCAGCATTAACAATGTCCTCCATAGTGGCCCCCAGCATAAATATTGTCCTCCATAGTGGCCCCCAACATTAATAATGTCCTCCATAGTGGCCCCCAGCATAAATAATGTCCTTTATAGTGGCCTCCAGCATAAATAATGTCCCCCATAGTACCTCCCAGCATTTATAATGTCCTCCATAGTGGCCCCCAACATTAATAATGTCCTCCATAGTGGCCCCCAGCATAAATAATGTCCTCTATAGTGGCTCCCAGCATTAATAATGTTCCACATAAGGACCCCAGCATTAATAATGTCCTCCATAGTGGCCCCAGCATTAATAATGTCCTCCATAGTGGCCCCCAGAATTAAAATTGTCCCTCATAGTGACCTCCAGCATTAATAATGTCCCCCATAGGGGCCCCCAGCATTAATAATGTCCCCCATAGTAGCCCCCAGCATAAATAATGTACCCCATACTGGCTCCCAGCATTAATAATGTCCTTCATAGTGATCTCCAGCATTACTAATGTCCCCCGTAGTGGCCCTCAACATTAATAATGTCCCCAATAGTAGCTCCCAGGATAAATAATGTCCTCCATAGTGGATCCCAGCAGTAATAATGTTCCCCATATTGACCCCAGCATTAATAATGTCCTCCATAGTGGTCCCCAACATTAATATTGTCCCCCATAGTGGCCCCCAGCATTAATAATGTCCTCCATAGTGGCCCCCAGCATTAATAATGTCCCCCATAGTGGCTCCCAGCATTAATAATGTTCCCCATAATGACCCCAGCATTAATTATGTCCTCCATAGTGGCCCCCAGCATTAATAATGTCCTCCATAGTGGCCCCCAGAATTAATAATGTCCCTCATAGTGACCTCCAGCATTAATAATGTCCCCCGTAGTGGCCCCCAGCATTAATAATGTCCCCCATAGTGGCCCCCAGCATTAATAATGTTCCCCATAGTGGCTCCCATCATTAATGATGTCCCCCATAGTGACTCCCAGCCTTAATAATGTTCCCCATAATGACCCCAGCATTAATAATGTCCTCCATAGTGGCCCCCAGCGTTAATAATGTCCTCCATAGTGGCCTCCAGAATTAATAATGTCCCTCATAGTGTCCCCCAGCATTGATAATGTTCCCCATAGGGACCCCAGCATTTATTATGTCCCCCATAGTGGCTCCCAGCATTAATAATCTTCCCCATAATGACCCCAGCAATAATAATGTTCTCCATAGTGGCCCCCAGCATTAATAATGTCCTCCATAGTGGCCCCCAGCATTAATAGTGTGGACCACAGCATTTTCTTTTGGCTGCCAAAAACAACAAAAAAAAAAAACCTCATCCACTTTCACACGCGGGTACACTCGCTCCTCACTGGATGCAACAGGACCTGATGTGATTGCGTATCACACTGGGAGCACAGGCCCTGCAGCATCCAATGAGGAGTCAGTATCCCAGGACACTGGATGAGGTGAGTATTTTTAAAAATATTTTAACTCCTGAAATGTCATTTCTCCCCACTGTACCTGTTTTTATTGCTTGTTACACGGGCGGACACCTGTCTAAACGTCCATTAAAAACGGTGCCATCGATTTAATCGCCAAAAATAGGACATATCCAGTGTTCTGGCCGCTGCTATTCATTGGCTATAAAAAACAAATCAAAAAAGCTGTGTGAACAGCAACATAGACTGCAACTGGTTATAAAAATGGCCGTGCGATGGACACTAGTTAACCTTTTAAGGACACGCCCTTTTAAGGACGGCGCTCTGGGACAATGCCAAGGGGGGTCCTGTGACCCCCCCCCCCACCGTATCGGCAATCGCTGCAAACTGAAGGTCAATTCAGACCTACGGTTTGCAGCGCTCCCTGCTGTTTCTGATCCCTGCCGTCCGTGATAATCGTTGGTGTAACCCCACATCACAAAAAGTGTAATAGCAAGCGATAAAAAATCTATATGCACCCCAAAATAGTGCCAATAAAACCGTCATCTCATCCCGCAAAAAATGATACCCTAAATAGAACAATCGCCCAAAAAAATAAAAAAATATGTCTCTCAGACTATGGAGACATTAAAACGTGATTTTTTTTTTGTTTCAAAAATGTATTACTGTGAAAACGTAAATAAATAAATAAAAAGTATACATATTGTGTATCGCCGCATCCGTAACAACCTGCCCTATAAAACTAACACATGCCCTAACCACTCAGATGAACACAGCAAAAAAAAACTGCAAAAAAAATATATAAATACGATGTCAAAAGCCATTTTTGTCACCTTACTTCACAAAAAGTGTAATAGCAAGCAACCAAAATGTCATATGCACTCCAAGATAGTGCCAATCGAACCAATCTCATCCCGCAAAAAATGAGCCCCTACAGAAGACAGTCGCCCAAAAAATAAAAAAAACTATGGCTTTCAGAATGTGGAGACACTAAAAAATCATCTATTTCAAAAATTCTTTATTATGTAAAACTAAAACAAAACCCCCCAAAAGTAGTAATATTTGGTATTGTCGCATCCATAACAACCTGCTCTATAGAAATAGCACGCAATCTAACCTGTCAGATCAACTATGTAAATAACAAAAAATAAAAACGGTCCCAAAACAGCTATTTTTTTCAAATTTTCCATTTTAATCCATTTTTCAAAATAACAGAAAATAATGCACTATAAAATTAGATGCAAGCATAAAATATGGACTAGGCCCTCACTCTTGATAAAAACTGAGACACTTGGTCAATACATTTTGATCAAAATACATCTAAGCCCACCTACCAGCGACAAGGTGGTCTCAGTTCAGGCGGGTTCCTATGCTATCCAATTCATGCTGTGGCGCATTTTTCAGGAGCACAGTCCCTGCACATATGGTGTGCTGCCCCTTGTAACCTCCACGTGAATCAGCAACCGGTGGGAGGAGAGACACACACATCTATATGAACCACCTTAATCAAGGTCACCTATTAGATAGGTGGGGCAAAAGAGCACTTGAATATCACTCCCAGTGTAGGAGCGTATTCACACATGAAGGTGCCACTCCTTCAAGACAAATCACAGAAAAAACTATATATAGACCATCCTGCACGATATGGTATTAAATGTGCGGATGTCTATGGCTGCATTTACAAAATAACAGAAAATAATGCACTATAAAAATAGATGCAAGACATATGGACTAGGCCCTCACTCTTGATTAAAACTGAGATACTTGGTCAATACATTTTGATCATTTTTCCAGTAACAAAGCAAAGGTTAACAGCCAAACAAAACTCAATATTTGTTGCCCTGATTCTGTAGTTTGCAGAAACACCCCATATGTGGTTGTAAACTGCTGTATGGCCAAACGGCGGGGCACACAAGGAAAGGAACGCAAACTACAAAAAGTGACTCCATCAAAAAACTACACCCCTCACGGTATTCAAAACTGATTTTACAAACTTTGTTAACCCTTTAGGTATTCCACAACAGTTATTGGCAAATGGAGATGAAATTTCTGAATGTCTATTTTTTGTTACCTTGCCTCAATAAAAGTGTAATATAGAGCAACCAAAATCATTTACCCTAAAATAGTACCAACAAAACTGACACCTTATCCTGTATTTTCCAAAATGGGGTCACTTTTTTGGAATTTCTACTGTAGGGGTGTATCAGGGGGGCTTCAAATGGGACATGGTGTCTAAACACCAGTCCAGCAAAATCTGCCTTCCAAAAACCATACGGCGTTCGCTTCCTTCTGATCTATTGTGTTATCCTCACAACGTGACTTCAGACCTGAACTGGTCCCTAAAAATGTGGATTTTTAAAAATTTCAGAGAATTTTCAAGATTTGCTTCTAAACTTTTAAGCCTTGTAACGTCCTTCAAAAATAAAATAGCATTTCCAAAAGGATCCAAACATGAAGTAGACATATGGGGAATGTAAATTAATATTTTTGGCGGTATTACTATGTATTATAGAAGTAGAGAAATTGAAACTTGGAGATTTGCAAATTTTTCCAAATTTTTGGTAAAGGTAGTATTTTTTTTATAAGTAAAAGTTAATTTTTTTTACTCCATTTTACTAGTGGTATGAAGTACAATATGTGATGAAAAAACAATCTCAGAACGTTTTAAAGTTATTCACACATAAAGTGACACTAGTCAGATTTGCAAAAAATGGCTGAGTCCTTAAGGTGAAATATGGCCGTGTCCTTAAGGGTGAAACTGCTGTCACACGGCTGTTTTTTCACGTTTTTTTCAGACCCTCCAATACACAGTCCCATGTAAATAGCATCTTTCCCCTCCCTTCAATCCCAAGTATATAACATCCCGTCACATGTAAATAACATCACTCCCCATGTAAATGACATCCCTTCCTTCAGCCCTAACATACAGTCCTATGTAAATAACATCACTCTCTCAACCAAGAAGGGATGTGGTGTAAGAGAGGAGAACTACAACTCCCAGCATTCCTCTGGCTCTCACACTGAATCTCTCCCTTCCCTTACCTCTCCTCATGTCACAGAAGCCATCACAGTCAGGGTCTTCTCCACTAGTTCTCCTTTTCACAGATTAGCCCTGCCCCCTCACACACTGATCACATGACAGTGACATCTTTGCAGGTCCTTCTCCACCAACAAGCTCTGCCTCCAGCACAGATCACCTGACTGTGATGTCATCCCAGGTCCTTTAGCTCTTGCAGTGCTTCCTGGGCAGTAATCATCCTTGTTTTTTCAATAGAAGGCAGTACATTCGGGGCCTGGGACAAATCACCCAGGCCCTGAATGTTTTAACCTAGTGAGGCTCATGCTCACAACAGTCAAAAGTACATAAGTGACATCACATAGCGTATGGCATGACATACTTAAAGGGGTTATCCCATGATTACTGGAAAAAAAAAATGAAAATCAGACATCATATAGAACATAACAATCTCTTTCTATCAAAACTAGAACCAGCCCTGTCCCTCACATGGATCCACACATCTAACCATTCATTGCTCCAATTTCTCTGCTAGATTTATTTTAAGCTGGCAGCTTGGGGGGGTGTGCCTTTTCTCAGGGAGTGTTTTCTTTCTGATGCATCCTTCTTCCTATTACATCTTAGGGGGCGTGCATGTTCTTCTGCAGCTCTTTCCCTGTAACTCTCACAGTTCTAACAGTAGATATGACTGGTGGCAGCTGAAGGATTAAAATGAGCATGTGAGACCATCTTAGCAAGCTGGACAGAAGAATTAGATAAAGAACAAACAGCAGGTGGCGCTATACAGATACATTTAATTTAATAACTCGGTGGCTATACTAAATTTTTAATTACATGCAATTACAATTGTGTCAGAAAATATAGAAGCTTTTCCATGGGACAACCTTTTTAAGTGCAGGGGGATATAGTGAAGTAGCATGACATAGTAATCACTACATTTCAGGTGCATAATGGCATATTATGGAGCGTTTAGTCACATCACAGTTCATCATGGGTGATATTGCCACCACCGCGACAAGGTCAATGGTAACCCATAACAATAGACCATCATTACAGGATCCTTCTTTCTTGTAATTTCTTAGCTAAGTGCCTTACGTCCAGTTTAGCAGACAGTAGAACTACAGAACTTTTAAGGTGACAGGGTTGTCACCTACCTGGTTCTTGACACATATGCTATGTCTGACATTGTGTTAGTGACTATTAAATGGATAACGTTAAATTAGGGGCAAATGATCCGGAAAAATTGGTTAGACCTTCCACTGAAAGGACAAACTATTAACCCATAAGAGTGTGAAAAGCCACGTGTAATGAATCACTCCGATATACGTAGAATTAGTCATGGTCTCTCTCCATAACTTGTCGCGCTTAACCCGGTCGCGTTTCTTCTTGTTGTATTTTGGGAGAGGAGTACCCTGTTCACGCTGTGACTGACTGGATGTCGGGATTAAGATATGCAAGCGCTGCCAATCACCTGTCCCTTAGCATCTCTCAGCCTCATTCCTCAGCCAACCTCCTGCCACCTGGATCAGACTCAGTGAGGAGGAAAAGAAAAACCACCTTAGCACCTGATAATAAAGCCTGAGGGTGAGACTGTGACAGTATCAATTACTACACAAGGACAAGAGGACAAAATGTAACGCATGGATTGCAGTCACTCCCTGTCACTACTACTTGTCTGAAACATTACTTCAATCTCGTTCCTTTATATGCAGCAAAGAGAAAACTTAGAGGGGCGCTCTCCCCATAGGAAGACACATATTAGTTTACCTGAATATATAGGACAAAAAAAACCTTTAATAAAATACCGTAGTAAGACAATATAAAAATCGTCGTAGGACAATATACAAATCCGTACTGGGACAATGAAGTTCCACTTGATACACAAATACTGTAACTATAGCTGTGAAAGTATACAACCCGTACTATGACAATATGGTTCCAATTGATACACAAATAACTGTACCTGTACAAATATCTATAATAATCCT
Organism: Bufotes viridis; assembly: GCA_033119425.1. Lineage (NCBI taxonomy): Eukaryota > Metazoa > Chordata > Amphibia > Anura > Bufonidae > Bufotes > Bufotes viridis. The sequence goes on along the minus strand of CM065590.1, from coordinate 554,338,080 downwards.
AAAAACGCCTAAAATTCAAGTACACCCTAATGCATGTCCTTGAATTTTAGGCGTTTTTAGGATTAATATAGATATTTCATATAGTTATTTGTGTATCAAGTGGAACCATATTGTCTCAGTACGGGTTATATACTTTCACAGCTATAATTATTTGTGTATCAAGTGGAACTACATTGTCCCAGTACGGGATTTGTATATTGTCCTACTACGATTTTTATATTGTCTTACTATGGTATTTTATTTAAAAAAAATGTTGTCCTATATATTCAGGTAAACTAATATGTGTCTTCCTATGGGGAGAGTGCCCCTCTAAGTTTTCTCTTTGCTGCATTAACTCTATAGGCCTTAGGGTGGGGGCATCAGGGGTGTGCACCTCGCATGTATAGCCGAAATGTGGGTGTAGCCACTGTTATATATTTTTGTTCTATATCATTCCTTCATATGTTGTAATACTTGGTTGGAAGCTGATGGCAGCTAGTAAAATAACAGTGCCCACTGACTCTAGCAGTCCATAGCTCACATTGCTAGCAACATCAAGGGAATACAGTGCATTCAGAAAGTCTCCAGACCTTTTCACTTTTTCAACATTTCGTTATGTTGCGGCCTTGTTCTAAAATAATAATAAAAAAAAAAACACGTTTCCCCCCATCAATCTGCACTCAGTAGCCCATAATGAAAAAAGTGAAAACAGTATTTTAGAAATCTTTGCAAATATATTGAAAAGGAAAAACTAAAATTTCACATGGACATAAGTATTCAGACCATTAGCACATTAAAGTCAGCTCTGGGGTCCTTCCATTTCTCTTAATCTTTGATCTTTGAGATGTTCCTATCCTATGATCGGAGTCCACCTGTGGTACATTCAGTTAATTAGACATGATTTAGAAAGACACAGCCCCATCTATATACATTATTACAGATGACCGTGCATATCAGAGCAAAAACCAAGCTATTAGGAGGAAAGAACTGCCTGTAGAGCTCAGAGACAGGATTGTGTGGAGGCATAGATATGGAGAGGAATACAACAAAAAATCTCATGCACCGAAAGTCTCCAGGAGCATAGTGAACACCATAATTTTTTTAAATGGAAGACGTATGGAACAACCAGGACAGCTCCTAGAGCTGGCTGCCCCAAAAAACTAAGTAATCAGGGGAAAAGGGCCGTGGTTACAGAAGTGACCAAAAACCCAAAGGTCACTCTGACTGAATTCCAAAGATTATGTGTGCAAATGGGAGACACATCAGAACCTTAACACATTAAAGTCAACTCTGGGGACCTTTCATTTCCCTTAATCTTTGATCTTTTTGATGTTTCTACACCATGATTGGTGTCCACCTGTGGTAAATTCAGTCAATCAGACATGATTTGGAAAGACTCTGTCTATATACAGTCTCACAGATGATATATGCATATCAGAGCAAAAACTAAGCCATGAGGAGGAAAGAACTGCTTGTAGAACTCAGAGACAGGATTCTGGAGGCAAAGATATGGGGAAGAATACAAAAAAGTTCTCATGCACTGAAAGTTTCCAGGAGCACAGTTGCCTCCATAATTTTTAACGTGGAAGAAGTTTGGAACAACCAGGACTCCTCCTATAGATGGCTGCCCCAGCATAATAAATAACCAAGTGAAAAGGGCCGTGGTAAAAGAAGTGACGAAGAACCCAATGGTCACTCTGCCTGAACTCCAAAGATCCTGTGTACATGTACAAATGGGAGAAACTTCCTGAAGGTCCACCATCACTCCAGCACTCCACCAATCTGGGCTTCATGGCAGAGTGGACAGAAATAAGCCTCTCCTTAGTAAAAGACACTTGCATGTTTGCAAAAAGAAGCACCTAAGGAACTCAAAGACTCTGAGAAACAAGATTTTCTGGCCTAATAAAACCAAGATTGAACTTGTGGGTCTCAGTTCTAAGCATCATGTTTGGAGGAACCAAGCACTGGCCAATATCATCCCTACAGTTAAGCATGTTGGTGGCGGCATCATCCCCAAAGCCAAGTGCAAACCCTGCAGCATCATACCCAAGAAGAATGGAGGCTGTAATTACTGTCAAGGGTGCTTAAAGTAAGTCCTGAGTAAAGGGACTGAATACTTAAGTCAATGCAAGATTTAAGTTTTTCCTTTTCAATAAATCAGCAAAGATTCTGTTTTCACTTTCTCATCATGTCATGAGGTACTGAGTGCAGACTGATGAAGAAAAACTTTTTTTTTCTTTTAGCACAAGGCCCCAACATAGCAAAATTAGAAAAAGTGAAAGTGTCTGAAGACTTATTATCTTGTGCCAGTGGTACTTGTCAGATGGAATATGTTAGGCATAGAGTTGAGCGAACACCTGGCTGTTCGGGTTCGAGAAGTTCGGCAGAACTTCCCGAAAATGTTCGGGTTTGGGGTGGTTCGGGTCGAGTTCGGATCCCGAACCCAAACATGGGGACCCAATGGGGACCCAAACTTTTGGGCACTAAAAAGGCTGTAAAATAGCCCAAGAAAGGGCTAGAGGACTGCAAAAGTCAGCAAAATGTAGGTAAATCCCCTGCAAACAAATGTGGATAGGGAAATGACTTAAAATAAAATAAAAATGAAAATTAACCAACATCAATTGGCAACTTGGAGGAGGTGGAATAGGAGGTTGGGGTGGCATCAGGTGGGAATGCTATGGGAGTTGATGTTCTCATCACAGCCAAAAAGGATTCATGTCTGCCTGCAGTGCCACAGGCCTCATTCACAGACTCAGGGCCATGGCACCTGCAAAGAGGAGAGCGGTCCTGTAACAGCAACACAGGCCTCAGGTCAACCTGCAGTGGAACAGGCCATTATCATTTATGTAGGACCCTGACACCCAGACAGAGGAGAGGCAATTTGAAAGTAAAAAGAGTTTAATGTCTCTCACCTAGACAGCAAGCAATTAAATGAAATATAGGCCACTGACACCCAGACAATGGGGCGGTCATTAGACAGTAAAAAGAGTTTAATATCTTCCACCAAGACAGCAAGCAAGTACGTGAAATTTAGGCCCCTGACACCCAGACAACGGGGCAGTCATGACAGTAAAAAGAGTTTAATATCTCACACCAAGACAACAAATGATTACACGACATATAGGCCCCTGACACCCAGACAATGGGGCGGTCATTAGACAGTAAAAAGTGTTAAATGTCTGCCACCAAAACAGCAAGCAAGTATGTGAAAGTTAGGCCCCTGACACCCAGACAGAGGAGAGAGGTCCCATAGCAGCAAAAGAGGCATCATGTCACCCACCATTTTAGTTATTTAGGCCCCAGCAGCCAGACAGAGGAGAGAAGTCCCAAAGCAGAGAATCAGGCTTCATGTCACCCACTAATGGAGAAGGCCACTTTCAGATATTTAGGCCCCTGGCACACAGACGGAGGAGAGGTTCATTCAATTTTGGATTGTCCCGCAAAATAATGGTAAAATTAAAAAAATAGGATTCAAGTGCCCTGGAGTACAAGAATATATGGTTAAGGGGAGGTAGTTATAAATGTCTATTCTGCACAAGGGATGGACAGGTCCTGTGGAATCCATGCCTGGTTCATCTTTATGAACGTCAGCTTGTCCACGTTGGCTGTGGACAGACGGCTGCATTTGTCAGTAATGATGCCACCTGCCGTGCTGAATACACGTTCAGACAAAGCGCTGGCCGCCGGGCAGGCCAGCACCTTCAAGGCATAAAAGGCTAGCTCTGGCCACGTGGACAATTTGGAGACCCAGAAGTTGAATTGAGCCGAACCATCAGTCAGTACGTGGAGGGGTGTGCACACGTACTGTTCCACCATGTTAGTGAAATGCTGCCTCCTGCTAACTACACCACCACGTTCCATATCAGGTGGTGGTGTAGTTAGCTGTGGCGTGGTGACAAAACTTTTCCACATCTCTGCCATGCTAACCCTGCCCTCAGAGGAGCTGGCCGGGACACAACTGCGTTGACGACCTCTCGCTCCTCCTCTGCCTTCGCCTTGGGCTTCCACTTGTTCCCCTGTGACATTTGGGAATGCTCTCAGTAGCTCGTCTACCAACGTGCGCTTGTACTTGCGCATCTTCCTATCACGCTCCAGTGCAGGAAGTAAGGTGGACACATTGTCTTTGTACCGGGGATCTAGCAGAGTGGCAACCCAGTAGTCCGCACACGTTAAAATGTGGGCAACTTTGCTGTCGTTGCGCAGGCACTGCAGCATGTAGTCGCTCATGTATGCCAGGCTGCCCAGAGGTAAGGACAAGCTGTCCTCTGTGGGAGGCGTATCGTCATCGTCCTCCGTATCCCCCCAGCCACGCACCAGTGATAGGCCCTTACTAGATGTTTTCCTCATTGTTACCATTCACCACAATAAGAAAAAAATTATTTGGCCCAATGTATTGAATTCAAATTAAGGCCTTTTTTTCACAGACACCTAACACTATCTGGCTATTTATTTATGTACCGTATTACACTAATCCAGGCACAGCAGTAACCACAGATTTAAGGGGAATATCAATTGTATTCCTAGTATTTAGGCCCTGGATGAAAGGTATCCTTTTACGGACCGATTTACACTTGGAGATGCACAGTAGCATGTGAAAAAAATATATAGGATTATGCTTTCAGCATTTGTATTTTAACACTTTGTGTAATATACCCTTTAACAGAAAGAAATACACTTAGAGATGCAAAACAGTGTGTGCAAATGTAGAGGATTATGCTTTATTTTAACACTTACTGTAATATACCCTTTAACGGAAAGAAATACACTTGGAGATGCACGCTGAGTGCAATATACCCTTTTACGGACAGATTTACACTTGGCCTGCAACAGCTGCAACACCAGATTTATGGTATTGCTATTTTGGCATTTTGAATTTCACCCCAGAACAAAATATATCCTTTGCCGGACACTATGAAACTTATCCGGTCACAGCAGGAACACTAGATTTACTGTATTTCTATTTTGGCAACTGAATTTCACCCCAGAAAATAATAAATCCTTTGACGGACGCTATTAAACTTGGCCAGCCACTGCTGGGACACCAGATTTAGGGGATTGCTATTTTGGCAATTGAATTTCCCCCCCAGAACAAAATATATCCTTTGACGGACACTATGAAACTTATCCGTTCACAGCTGGAACACCAGATTTACTGTATTTCTATTTTGGCAACTGAATTTCACCCGAGAAAATAATAAATCCTTTGATGGATGCTATTAAACTTGGCCAGCCACTGCTGGGACACCAGATTTAGGGGATTGCTATTTTGGCAATTGAATTTCACCCCAGAACAAAATATATCCTTTGCCGGACACTATTAAACTTGGCCAGCCACAGCTGAAACCCCTGATTTATGGTATTGCTATTTTGGCAATTGAATTTCACCCCAGAACAAAATATATCCTTTGCCGGACACTATTAAACTTGGCCAGCCACAGCTGAAACTACTGATTTATGGTTTTGCTATTGCCGGATACTATTAAACTTGGCCAGCCACAGCTGAAACCACTGATTTATGGTATTGCTATTTTGGCAATTGAATTTCACCCCAGAAAAAAATATATCCTGTGACGGACACTATGAAACTTGTCCAGTCACAGTTGGAACACAAGATTTACGGTATTGCTATTTTGGCAATTTAATTTCACCCCAGAAAATTATCTATCCTTTGCCGGACACTATTAAACTTGGCCAGCCACTGCTGGGACACCAGATTTAGGGGATTGCTATTTTGGCAATTGAATTTCACCACAGAAAAAAATATATCCTTTGCCAGACAGCAGACAGTATTACATTTGGCTAGCCACAGCTGAAACACCAGATTTAGGGGATTGCTATTTTGGCAATTGAATTTAACTCCTCAATAAAATATATACATTTCTATCCTGATTTTCTAGGGGTGACAATAAGCACAGCCAAGCCCCTGATGTAGGATATAGCAAAAAAAAAAAAACTAGTATTGATGGATTGATGGACTTTTTGGCAGCTTGTGCTGGTGCACCACAAGACACAAAATAGCCGCCGATCACCCCAGAAAAAAGTGACAGAAAAACGCTCTGTGCAGCCTAAAAACCAAGGAGCAATTAACTAGCAAAAGTTGAATGATTCTCACTGTAGATCGATCACTTCATTAGGTGTTTTTGCTGACTTTTCCCTGCCTAATCTCGCCCTCACAGCAGCTGCGTCCTATCCCTACACTATACAGAGCAGAGTGACGTGTGGCGCTACGTGACTCCAGCTTAAATAGAGGCTGGGTCACATGCTGCACTTGGCCAATCACAGCCATGCCATTAGTAGGCATGGCTGTGATGGATTCTTAGGGCAAGAAGTAAAACGCTAGCTGGTTGGCTGCTGTGCAGCCCTTCAGAAAGCGGGAAGAAATCGCCGAACAACAGACCCGAACCCGAACGTTTTTGAAAATGTTCGGGTCCATGTCCCGAACACCCCAAAATTCAGTACGAACCCAAACCATACAGTTCAGTCAGTGTTTAAATTTGATGTACTGAAAGCAGGAAAATGGGCAAGCGTAAACATGTTAGAGCCTTTGACAAAGAAGGAAGCATCTTCAAAATGGCAGTTCTTGTGGGTGTTCTTAGTATGTACTGATTAATATCTACCCAAAGTGGTCCAAAGAAGGGTAATGGGCATCCAAGGCTTTCTGATGCATATTGGGACCAAAAATTAGCACCTCTGGTTAAGTCCCACATAACAACTATTAAAGCACAAATTACTAAAACGTTAAAGGGAACCTGTCATCAACTTTTTGCTGACCTCACTGAGGGCAACATAAAATAGTGACAGAAATGCTGATCTCAGCGGTGTGTCACTCATAAGATAAAAGTAAGTGGTTGCTGAGAACCATCATCATAATAATTATAGCACGGGGCTTGAAAAGAGTCAAATCTACCTGAGAAAAGCCATGGTTATGCACAATCTTCTGCTCTCTCACCCATCTGCTGCTCCTAGAGAGAAAGGGAGAAAACTAGGTAGAGGCCTGTCAGTCATCAGCAGGTGGGCAGGGAGAGCAGGAATTCATTAAAACCACTTGCCGCCACGCTAACGCCGATAGGCGTCAGTGCGGCGGCTCTCTAATGGAGATTTCGCATGAACGCGCGCGCGCCGTGCATGCGCGTTCATGCGATCGTAACCGGGACAACTAAAACTACAGCCTCCAAGCGCTGATCATGCGCTGGCAGGCTGTAGATGCGAAAAAAAACCCATTTAAAACGCATATCAGACACTGTTTTGTAAACAGCGTCTGATATGCCTGCTGTCTGCTCCTCTGGTGGTCCATTTGTCTGGGACCACCAGGGCAAACATAAGTAAAGTGCACCATTCACTACACCCCCCCCCCCCACCCCCCATCACTGATTAACCCCTGATCACCCCATGTCACCCCCCCTGATCACCCCCCCGTCACTAATCACCCCCCTGTAAGGCTCATTCAGATGTCCGTATGTGTTTTGCGGATCCATGGATCTGCGGATCCGCAAAATACGGACACCGGCAATGTGCTTTCGGCATTTTGTTGATCCACACATTGCCAGAACTATATAGAAAATGCCTTTTCTTGTCCGCATTTGCGGACAAGAATAGGACATGTTCTATATTTTTGCGGATCCAGAAGATTATGTAAGTTAACATTACCCCTTCCATTTCAGTGTGGTTTTAAATGGGAGGGACGGACATTTATGAAAGCTATTCTGCGATGTAGATGCTTATAGGTGGCTTTCTTCTTTGGTTTATTTACAGCTTTTATCGCTTCCCCGCATTGAAAAATTGTCCCCTGAAGATTCCTATTTTAGGATGAAACATGCCATGTAGGGACCTATAGTGAAAGAGGAAGTGCAGCCACTAGCTCCCAGACAGGGCTAGGATCCGTATGGGATCGCCCCTGTCGGGCGGGTGCTCTGTGTCATTAGGCAGGTGACAGAGTAGCACCCTTCACTGTGTTTAGGCAGGTTTGTTGCTAGGGTCAACCAGGAGTCACTTGGCATGAAATCTAGCAAGTAACACTGGAATTTGTGAACATCGGACATCCAGCAGCACCTGTATCTGACTTGATCAGCACATACATCTTCATTCCGGTGAGATTGTACCATTTTTTCACCGATTGTGCTTGCATCTTTATGATAAAAAATCTGTCACAGTGGCCATCACAGTTTATGTGGTGCTAAGACGCGTATGTGTTATATGAAAAACATTGCACCGATACTGTTGTGTTGTACGCTGTGCCAAATCATTTTTTCTGGGCTAAATTTTTGTGGGACCAGGTTCTTCTTTGGATGTTGCACCCTCATTGATGTACCATGATCATGAGGGTGGCCTCCATGAGACAATTTGGACCAAAAAATTGATTTTGTTTTGTCCGGATATGGGTATGTTGTCACTGCTATTTTTTATGTTTACAGTACTTTTAATGATTAACCAGTAAAAGTAAAGTTTTAAGCCTAGTCCACTAGCAGTTTGAGATAACTTTTACCCAAACCAATAAATATACACTTATTGCATTTTTTTTTATCAAAGACACGTAGAACAATAAATTTAGGGAAAAATTTTAATTGAAATGTAGTATTATTTGAACATTTTTACAACAGAAAGCGAAAAATGACGTTTTTTTGCAAAAATTTCATCAAAAAAAGTAAAATTTAAAAAAAAGTTAAAATGTCAGCAAGAATAAAATACCACCAAATGAAAGCTCTATTAGTGAGAAGAAAAGGAGGTACAATCCATTTGGGTGGTAAGTTGTATGACGGAGCAATAAACGGTGAAAGTAGTGTAGTGCGGAATTGTAAAAAAGGTCACTAGGGGGGTATAAACCTATGGTCTTCAAGTGGATAATAGCCAGGACTCTTCTCATGTGGCCGTGACTCTTTTCCAGGCCCAGCCTGCAATGATTGTGATGTTGGTTCTCGGCAACCACTTACTTTTATCTTTTAAATGACCGACCACTGAAATCAACTCACCTGACTCTACTTTATGCTGCTGTTAGTACAGGCTGCATAAAGTTGATGGCCGGTTCCCTTTAATGCTGGCTATAATAGAAAGGTGACAGGAGTCAAATCACACAGGTCATTGTAGATCGCGGCTTATGGGGGCTGCAAAGTCGCAGACTGGTCAGAGTGTCTATACTGACTCCTGTCCACAATGGGTAGTCGAATATCAGAACTGGACCATGGAGCAATGGAAGAAGGTGGTCAGATCTGATGAATCACGTTTTGTTTCATGTCATATGAAAAGTCAGATGCATGTGGATGCCGAATAGATGGTGCTGTGGTTTCAGGTTGGCACAGGCTAAAATATTTGGCCAAATGAAATAGATCACCGTGCCCTCCACACTTTGATTGACAGGGCCAGGCAGTGTAAGATCATAATGCCCGGTCCTGTTACTCAAAGTGCAGAGGTTACGGCAGTTGCAGAGAATGTAAAGCCTCTAGGTGTAATGGTAACGCCCCTGTTGCTCCTAGAGGCTCATTTGCATATAATAAAACATCATTTTTTTCCAGTTTTGCGGACACATATGAACATGGGACCAACACACATGTCTTCAGCTGCCAAGCGCTTATGTAACAGGTCATCGTCATAGGGACAAATCTGCTGACAGATGGGCTTTAAGGGGTTTACACATGTTCAACCCAATTTTAAGCACATTTTAACACTCTTTCGATATACATCTTCTATGTAGAGCTATGTTTTTCCATGGATTTTACATGTAGTCCTTTTGCTTCCTTCATTATCTCCCTTTTTTGTAACCTTCCAAATGTAGGTGAGCTAGAAGTAGGAGATAAATGAAAGGGAATATGACTTCAGGATCAGGCAGCCGCTATATTCAATATGCAGGTACACTTGCATTCTTCAATAATAGTTTACATATTTATCTTCAAACCAATTATAATTGTTGATTTTGAGAGAACATTTGACTATGTGGCACTTTCCCAATGTAGACTGGTATATTATCAATAATTGCCTTTGCTGAATAAATAATGCTATTCAACTGGGAACAATGGGATGAAGTCACGTGGCTGAACGCCACTATGGAGAGAAATACACAATAGATGTTGACCTGTCTCATCAAAGCTTGCAGATGTAATGGCATAAAAGTCTCAGTCATTTTAACAATTGATTCAGTGTAACGGTTGCTTTGGGCTCATACTAATTTCCTCCCGTGGCCCACTCATTTGCACCCGTGAGATTCCTATTTGAATGGAAAGACTGAAATGGATGCTGTAACAATAGAAGGCTATTTGCACTAATTCTGATACAAGGTTTATTACTGTTGTCAACGGGAAAAAAGTGAATTGCACACAACACACTTAACAGGTGAGAAAAAAATGATACACTGTCGACTACACTTTACATTGCTTAACTGGTATTTAACCCTGTAACTGCAAGTTTTCCTTCTGAAGAGACATGATTTGCCCTCTACATGGTCATGGCATTCAAAGCTGCATTGCTTCATATAGTAATGGTACATTACTCCTAGATTGCAAGCTCTTGAGAGCAGGCAGAAACAATGCAACAGCACTCTGCAAACACAAATACCAAAACATATAAAGTAGTGCCATACTCACTATAGGAAATGTACTAGTGCTAATGCTATGTTCACTATGTAAATGTTAGATTCTCGGCAAATATATTTTGTGCCTGTCCACCCCGGCAAGGTGATCTCTATTGGATAGGAACCTACACTAAATGCTACCTCTTTGGCTGCCAACTGGCCTCCATCAAATACAGGGAAGGCAGGTTCCACATATATGCTGAGACCATTCTGTATTTTACCTCTTTTCTCCATATCCGATTCAGCTTGACAAAAGTCTTTATGTTGACTGAAACCTTGCAGCATGGATCTGATACCACGCTTATCAGGGACAATGGGCCGGAGAGTCCTTCTGTGAGCACCTTCATAGATACCGCCATACCTGAAAGCAGCCTAATGTAAGCAATGGGCTGCCCCCCAGAGCAAAGCTGAAGCCTGCTCTCCCTGCATTCATTGGAGATCATTTTGACACTAAAGAGGTAAAACATAGGGTGGGCTCAGCAAGTATGTGGAACCTGCCTTCCCTGAATTTAATGGAGGCCAGTTGGCACCAAAAAAGTAGCATTTAGCACAGGGTCCTGTCCATAAGAGATCGCCTTGTCATTGGTGCACAGGCACAAATGATTTGTATTTGTAAGAATCTCACATTTATATAATGAGCATAGCGTTAGCACTAGTATATTTCCTATAGTAAGTATGGTATTATTTTATATATTTTGTCATTTGTGTTTGCAGAGTGCTGTTGCATAGTGTTGGTTTTTTTGCTTTTTTATTTTCAGCCGTGGCGACGTGTACCTGCACATTGATATGTTCTGTCTAACCTTGTTTTTTTCTTTGCAGTCTTGCGAGCAGGGGCCTCAATCCTAGTGTTTGAGTTTTGTATTAGTATGTTACTCTGTAATGTTTAATGTGTACCCTTTTGAATTGTAAAGTGCAGCAGTATTTGTTTGGCCAAAAGCTGCTAGAACCCAGTCATATTCTATTATGTTTCATGTGGATCCGGTGGTGTGTGATGGTATCAGGTATGCCGGATATGGTACTTTCAGTTGTCTTTTCTTTTGCTGAAACAGACTACTGGAGTTAAAGGGGTTATGCCATAATTGATGTAAATCAGACATCAGATAGTACATGACAATACCTTTCTAACAAAGCTAGAACCAGCCCTGTACCTCACATGGATCCAGAGATCTTCCCATTCGTTGCAAAAAATTGCTCTGCTAGATTATCTTCAGCCTGGCAGCTCATGGGGCATGTCCTTTCTGATGTGGCTCTTTACCTGTAACTGCCACAGAAGACATGGCTGGTGGCAGTTGAAGATTTAAACTAACTGAGCATGTTCGACCAGGTCAGTGAGATGGATAAACAAATTAGGAAAAGAACAAACAGCAGGTGGCGCTATACAAATACATTTTATTGGCTCACTGGCTAGACAAAATTTTAAAATATGTGCAAATCCAAACGTGTTCAGATCCAGATGTTGGGTTTGAAAGATGCAGCATATGTTTCATGACACAATCCCTTTAAGTGCTGGAGATGTGAACATAGCCAGAGATCCATGTTTCAGAGATGATGCAAAGATTATCTGATCTACTATAAACCAAGACACGCGAGCCTGCAGAAACAAATCAGTACGGCTCCTTTTTCCATGGTTTTTTCACTATAAAATACTGACGTGTTGCGCAGTAAACCTGCCAATTTGGGTTAATTGAAGTCCATTTATGCACACTGAGTTACAAATTGGAAAAAAAATAATTGTAAGTGTCTGAACTTTAATTTGCAGTTTGTAATATAGTCTGTTCAAGGATTCATTAAATGAAGGCAAGGCTTGGTGCAAGAATTCCAGATACTGCATACATATTGGGCACTTGGCTTCTATTCTCCATGTATCACCTGTCTTCTCATCGCTCTTCAGTCAGTCATTGACGCAGAAGGAGTCCGGCAGCCCATTGCTTACATTAAGCTGCTCTCAGGTATGGCGGTATCTATGAAGGTGCTCACAGAAGGACTCTCCGGCCCATAGTCCATGATAAGCGTGGTATCAGATCCAGGCTGCAAGGTTTCAGTCAACATAAAGACCTTTGTCAAGCTGAATCGGAGATGAAGAAAAGAAGGCGCCATCTCAGATACATTTTGGAGAAAGGTCTCTATGTTGACCGAAACCTTGCCGCCTGTTTGGGCCTGATACCACACTATTCTGCTTATGCTGAGGAGGGATATATAGGGGGAGCTGGTGTAAAAGAAGGCTATCTTAATTGCCCACAGCAACCAATCACATTCTACCTTTCATTTTTCAGAACTATTTTGGAAAATGAAAGGTTCAATCTGATTGGTTGCTATAGGCAACTAAGCAAATTTTCTTTACACCAGTTTTGATAAATCTTCCCCATAATCTTGCACATGGTCTACCTACTCTGTATCTACCAAAGTTGGTTGTGGGGCTTGGCTTAACACAGGGTGTGAAGTCGATATGTCATTCTGTGCATATGCAAAAAAACAAAACAATAAAAAACCAAATAACTCCTCCATTTGCTTGCGCTGCTTTGAACACTCACTGCTCAGTGGAAGTTCAGGACAGGACCTGCGCTACAGCGGGATGACATTTTGCAGGTCCTGTCCTGCGCTACCGGTGAGCAGCGACGCCATCAAATGGATGAGGTGAGTTTCACCTTTTTTTTTCTTAACATGAGTGGGGGGTGGGAGCGCTTCACAATGGAAGCGCTCATTAATAACAGTCCATATAGGAAAATACCAGCAATTATTATTGCTGGTAGAAAAAAATTACCGGCACCAGCAGGGGCACTAAATTACCGGCTTGGTCGGCGAGTTATCGGTCAGGTGGCAACCTTAGCAGTGAAAACTGACATATTAAAGGCAATGGGGGAGATTTATCAAAACTGGTGTAAAGCAGAACTGGCTTAGTTGCCCATAGCAACCAATCAGATTCCACCTTTCATTTTCCAAAGGAGCTGTGAAAAATGGAATCTGATTGGTTGCTATGGGCATCTAAGCCAGTTATCCTTTACAACAGTTTTGATAAATCTCCCCCAAAAGCTTTATGCACACGGTCACTTAAGGCTACTTTCACACTAGCGTTTTCAACTCTGCTATTGAGATCCGTCATAGGATCTCAATAGGGGAAGAAAACACTTCAGTTTTGTCCCCATTCATTGTCAAAGGGGACAAAACTGACCTAAACTAAACGGAGTGCACCAAAATGCATTCTGTTCCGCTTGGTTGAGTCCCCATCACGGACAGAAAAACGCTGCATTTTTTGGTCCGCGATGTGGTGCAAAGCAAGACGGATCTGTCCTGACACACAATGTAAGTCAATAGGGACGGATCAGTTTTCTCTGACACAATAGAAAACGGATCCGTCCCCCATTGACTTTCAATAGTGTTCATGACCGATCCGTCATGGCTATAGAAGACATACTGTAATACAACTGGATCCGTTCATGACGGATGCATGCGGTTGTATTATTGCAACAGAAGCGTTTTTGCAGATCCATGACGGATCTGCAAAAAATGCTAAAGTGAAAGTAGCCTTACTTACTCAAGTTCACTCTGGGTTAAAATAAAAATGCAGCATGTCCTGTCATTTTCTTTTTTTTCACTCAAGAAGGACTCCATAGAATTTAATGGGTCTGTGTTAAAAAAAAAAAAAAAAAACTCAGGTTGTGCATTTTGTTGCACGCAGGAGTTGCCTATTGAAGTCAATGGGTCAGTGATAAAATGTGAACCACACTGAGGAGCGGCCTGGATTTTCAGAAATGGTTTCCAGAAGATGCTGTTATTCTTCAGATTTTATTCACACATATGAAAAACACATGAAAGCTGATGACTAGAAATGAGTAAGTTGATTCTAAATGAATCATGTTTTTCTTGAATTCCCCAATAATTAGGATTCCAGCCAAATCTGAATTTTTCGCGTTTCAATGCTGATGAATCTCCCAAAATAGTGACCACCATTAACAGGCCAGAGGACATCTTCCACCATACTTCAATAATTTGTTGACCATGTTTTAATAAAAAAATATATAATCTGACAGTGCGGTGTGTTATTATACAGAATGTTACCACCAGCTGCCATCCGTTTATCCATGTAAAGTATGCAATATATGTTGCTGTCGCTTTGACATTACTAATGCTGTCTTGGCATTAAAGGGTTCAAGAAGGGTTGAATACAGCCCTAGAAGACCTCTGAGGGTCATACATGACTTTTCAGGACAAATGGGGTACTTTCGATTCAGGTGGAATTTATTTGCTTCTGAATCAAATTGCATTTCGGCTTTATTATGAGCCTTTTTCAAGATGTTAGAGCCGAAACGCGTCACAGATTTGTACTAATGTGACAATAAAAGAAGATACTTATTCGTCTACGTAGTCATCAGTGAGTGCTAGTCTTACGTATGCTACAAGGGTCATACAACATTGCAGTTACATTTTTGGCCAGCGGTCTCTGCTGCTCCGGTCACTGCTCCCGGAGACGCAGACCAGCCTCCCACTGTATCCTACTATTTGGCAGGCCCGGCTTTTGAGTTTGATCAGCTGCGACCTGTTTGCCGGAAAAGCCTTACCTCCTCTACTCATAGGTAGCTCCCTCTGGGTCTAAAAGGGCCAAAGCTTGCACAGTCTAATCTTCACCAGCCAATGACTGTCAACCCTTTGGCACTCAAGACGCCTTCCCCTGTGGGAATGTGCCCGAGCAATAGTTTTCCTAGCTTGCTGATGTCCTGCAAAAATTTACTTTTTTGTGTGCCCGTTTATCTACTTTTTGTCAGTTTACTGGATTCTGTGAGCTGACCTGTGCCTGACCTCTGTATTGACTCCTCTCTGCCTGCCCTGACCTTGGCCTATACCTGACCACAGCAGTGTAGACTTCACTGCATAGACTGAGGTTTAGGCCTCATGCACACTGCCGTTGTGCGGCTGTTCCGTGCATTGGGGACAGCAATTTGCGGTCCCCAATGCACAGGCAACATCCGCGCGTTGGCCGGAACGGACTGAGACCCATTCAACTTGAATGGGTCCGTGATCCGTCCGCACCGTAAAAAAAGCAGAACATGTTCTATTTTTTGTGGTGCGGAGGAACGGACAGAAACACTACAGAAGCACAAGTGAATGGGTCCGCATCCGTGATGCGGCGAGCCTATGGCCAGTGCCAGCATATTGTGGACCGACTGTTTGCGGGTCCCAAACCGGCCACAGCTGGGCAACAGCCGTGTGAGTGAGGCCTTATCCTGTACAGTAAGGTAAAAAAAAAGGTAAAATTGAGTGTTAAAGGGGCTCCCTCACTTCAGCAAACGGCATTTATCATGTAGAGGAAGTTAATAGAAGGCACTTACTAATGTATTGTGATTGTCCATATTGCCTCCTTTGCTGGCTGGATTCCTTTTTCCATCACATTATACACATTATTATGCTCGTTTCCAGGGGTTACGACCACCCTGCAATCCTGCAGCAGTGGTCGTGCTTGCATTCTACAAGAAAAAATGTTGTCCTATGCGCACTCCCACAGTCTCGGCCACCAGAAAGGCCAGTGATTTTTCCTATAATGTGCAAGCACGACCACCGCTGATGATTGCAGGGTGGTCGTAACCCCTGGAAACGGGCAATGTGTAATGAAATGGAAAAATTAACCCAGCCAGCAAAGGAGGCAATATGGACAATCACAATACATCAGTAAGAGCCTGGTATTAATTTTCTCCACATAATAAATGCCATTTGCTGAAATGAGACGACCCCTTTAACCGCTTACCGACCGCCTAACGCAGGATCGTCCTCTTTGACGCGCGGGCGTCATCTCGCGAGACGCGAGATTTCCTGTGAACGCGCGCACGCGCTCACAGGATCGCGTCGGGGAGAAGTTAAACTACAGCCTGCCAGCCCTGTAAGGCTTATTCAGACGTCCGTATGTGTTTTGCGGATCCATGGATCCGCGGATCTGCAAAACATGGACACCGGCAATGTGCTTTCCGCATTTTGCGGATCCGCACATTGCCAGAACTATATAGAAAATGTCTTTTCTTGTCCGCAATTGCGGACAAGAATAGGATATGCTCTATCTTTTGCGGAGCTGCGGCCGGATGTTTGGTGGCTGAAACCCGGAATTTTGTGGCCGCAGCTCCGCAAATGCTGATTTGGCGAGCGCATAGTGTGCTCTCCGCATCACCGCCAGCCCCATTCACACTGAATGGGTCCGCATCTATTCCGCAGAATTGCGGAATAGATGCGGACATTTTTGCGGACGTGTGAATGGGGCCTTACTACTTTTTTTTTTGCACATTTTTTGGTAGAGATTTATTCATCCACATTGACCGATGCGAATGAGGAAATCTGTGCCGTTCATTTTTTTTCTTTTTTCAGCCCAGAGGCTAAACGGAAAAAAAAAATCTCATTACCCGTATGCTCAATATAAGGAGAATCGCAGAAACTCCTAATGCTGGCCATACGTGTAATGATTGCGGAGACCCTAAAATGCCAGAGCAGTACAAAAACCTCACATGTGACCCCATTTTAGAAAGAAGACACCCCAAGGTATTCCGTGAGGGGTATGGTGAGTTCATGTAAAATATTATTTTTTGTCACAAGTTAGTGGAATATGAGACTTTATAAAAAAAAAATATATATATATATATATATCAATTTCCGCTAACTTGTGCCAAAAAAAAAAAATTCTGTGAACTCGCCATGCCCCTCACAAAATACCTTGGGGTGTCTTCTTTCCACAATGGGGTCACATGTGGGGTATTTATACTGCCCTGGCAATTTAGGGGCCCTAAAGCGTGAGAATCCAAATGCGTAAAAATGCCCTGTGAAATCCTAAAGGTACTCATGGGAATTAGGGCCCCTTTGCGCATCTTGGCTGCAAAAAAGTGTCACTCATGTGGTATTGCCGTACTCAGGAGAAGTAGGGCAATGTGTTTTGGGGTGTATTTTTACATATATCCATGCTGGGTGAGAGAAATATCTCTGTAAATGACAACTTTGTATAAAAATTTTTTAAAAGTTGTATGTTACAGAGATATTTCTCACACCCAGCATGGATATATGTAAAAATACACCCCAAAACACATTGCCCTACTTCTCCTGAGTACGGCGATACCACATGTGTGACACTTTTTTGCAGCCAAGATGCGCGAAGGGGCCCAAATTCCAAATTTTTGTTTTTTGTTTTTTTACAAAGTCTCATATTTCACTAACTTGTGACAAAAAATAAATTTTTACATGAACTCGCCATACCCCTCACGGAATACCTTGGGGTGTCTTCTTTCTAAAATGGGGTCACTTGTGGGGTATTTATACTTCCCTGGCATTTTAGGGGCCCCTAAAGCGTGAGAAGAAGTCTGGAATCCAAATGTGTAAAAATGCCCTCCTAAAAGGTGCTCATTGGAATTTGGGCCCCTTTGCGCATCTTGGCTGCAAAAAAGTGTCACTCATGTGATATCGCCGTACTCAGGAGAAGTAGGGCAATGTGTTTTCAGGTGTATTTTTAAATATACCCATGCTGGGTGTGAGAAATATCTCTGTAAATGACAACTTTTTACATTTTTTTATACAAAGTTGTCAGTTTACAGAGATATTTCTCTCACCCAACATGGGTATATGTAAAAATACACCCCAAAACACATTGCCCTACTTCTCCTGAGTATGGCGATACCACATGTGTGCCACTTTTTTGCAGCCTGGGTGCGCAAAGGGGCCCAAATTCCAACGAGTACCTTTAGCTTTTACATGGCTTCTAACAATTTAGCCCCGCCCAAAATGCCAGAACAGTAAACACACCCCACAAATGACCCCATTTCGGAAAGTAGACACCCCAAGGTATTCACTGAGGGGCATAGTGAGTCCATGGGAGATTTTTTTTTTTTTTGCCAGAAGTTAGCAGAAATGGAAACTTTATTATTTTTATTTTTTTCCTCAGAAAGTGTCATTTTCCGCTAACTTGTGAAATTTTTTTTAATCATACATGAACTCGCCATGCCCCTCTGCGAATACTTTGGGGTGTCTTCTTTCTAAAATCGTGTCATTTGGGGGGTATTTATACTATCCTGACATTCTAGCACCTGAAGAAACATGACAGGCGCTCAGAAAGTCAGAGCTGCTTCAAAATGCCGAAATTCACTTTTTTGCACCATAGTTTGTAAACGCTATAACCTTTACCCAAACCAATATACACTTATTGGATTTTTTTTATCAAAGACATGTAGAACAATAAATTTTGCGAAAAATTTATATAGAAATGTAGTTTAAAAAAAAAAAAAAAATTACAACAGAAAGTGAAAAATGTCATTTTTTTGCAAAAATTTCGGTAATTTTTGATTAATAGCAAAAAAAGTTAAAATGTCAGCAGCAATGAAATACCACCAAATGAAAGCTCTATTAGGCCCCTTTCACACGGGCGAGTTTTCCGCGCGGGTGCAATGCGTGAGGAGGACGCATTGCACCCGCACTGAATCCGGACCCATTCATTTCTATGGGGCTGTGCACATGAGCGGTGATTTTCACGCATCACTTCTGCGTTGCGTGAAAATCGCATCATGTTCTATATTCTGCGTTTTTCACGCAACGCAGGCCCCATAGAAGTGAATGGGGATGCGGGAAAATCGCAAGCATCCGCAACCAAGTGCGGATGCGTTGCGATTTTCCGCATTGTTGCTTAGCAACGGGACCCAATCTCTATTATTTCCCTTATAACATGGTTATAAGGGAAATAATAGCATTCTTAATAAAGAATGCATTATTAAATGATGAGGAAGGGTTAAAAATAATAAAGTTAACTTACCTTAGCCACTTGATCGCGTAGTCGCGATCTGTCCTCTCTTCCCTGCAGCATCGATGATCTAAAGGACCTGTGATGACGTCACATCACATGGCCCAATCACCTGCTCCATCACTATGGTGATGGAGCATGTGATTGGTCCATGTGACCATGTGACATCATCCAAGGTCCTAATCACTATTCTCAGGCTGTGGATAGTGCTTAAGGACCTTGGATGATGTCACGTGGTCACATGGACCAATCACATGCTCCATCACCATAGTGATGGAGCAGGTGATTGGGCCATGTGATGCTGTGACATCATCACAGGTCCTTTACATCTTTCAAGCTAACGGAGAGGAGGCCAGGCTTCGCGATCAAATGGACCAGGTAAGTAATTATTAGTTTATTATTTTTAACCCATTCTGCACCGGGTTCAACATTAGGGAGATGGCCAAGGGTATTATTTTACATTATAACTATGTTATAATGTGAAATAATACCAGCGGGACAATTTCTGACCCAAACATGCACTTCTGTGAAGAAGTGCAGGTTCGGGTCTGGGTACCAAAAGTGCCGATTTTTCTCCCGCGCGTGCAAAACGCATGACAGCGCTTTGCACTCGCAGGGAAAAATCGCGGCGATTCCCGCAACGCACCCGCACTGTTTGACGGAGTGCACCTGCAACGCCCGTCTGAAAGAGGCCTTAGTGAGAAGAAAAGGAGGTAAAATTCATTTGGGTGGTAAGTTGTATGACGGAGCAATAAACGGTGAAAGTAGTGTAGTGCAGAATTGTAAAAAGTGGCCTGGTCACTAAGGGTGTAAGCTAGGGGGGCTGAAGTGGTTAAAAGCATACATCTATTGTGTTTAACAGATTTTACAACTCACGCAGAATAAAACAGAAAGTAATGGCGCGCGGTTCTTGCCTCTCTGACATATCATCAAAATTATTCTAGCGGACTGCACTGCATTGACTGGGAAGAGATGTATAATTGGAGGTTACGGGGTCACGGCAAATGTGACAATTTTCAGCTACGCTGAAAGTCGAGAGAGGAAGTGACACAGAAATAAAACGGCTGTGCCAGTTATTTTATAAAATCTCCAGAGTCCCATCTAAAATCACGTTGGAAAGCACGGGGTTAAAACGTGGATGCAGATGCCCCCCCACCCTGACAGCTGATGTCGGAGCTCAGTGTTTAAGACACTCCATACAGACAGCGCACTGTAATCCTGCCATCGATCTCTCGCTTCTCATCGTTCCTGGCCAAGTAGATAGTTCTTCCTGACAGGTGAACAGAGGCGCAACGCTCTGCTGCTGACAGGTATTGATCAAAGATATTTGTCGGGCCTTGTCAATAAGGAGGTGACAATGGGGACATCCCTTGCCCACGGAGAGACGGCTTCGCTCCTGATGAAGTTGGATGACAGCTTTGTGCTCAGAGATGAGGCTTAAAAGACTTTAATAAACGCTCTGTGTGAAATGATACGGCTGTGGATCCTGCTCCTGATTTTCCCGGCACGCTCCCTGATTAATGATATCCATTAAACAAGAACACAAAGATAAATTTATTTACTGTTATTTGTTTGGAGGCCTCAGAGCGGCAATAAGAAGCTTTGCAAATAAATGGAATCCCTATTTCTTGCCCGTTTCGTCTGTCAGTGACACTGTCACAATGTAAATTTGTCTTCAGCCGGAGATGGCAAAATATAAAAGCAACAGAGGGTTACGACGCAAACTACGAGTCAAGAGATACTAAACAAAAAGCCTGACATGCTTGGTTAAATAAATCAGATCTCATCAAGATCTTATGCAAGCCATCGGAGATAAGCCAAAATAAGGTCCAGTTCACACCACATTTTTGAATCCTGCAAAAAGATTCAGGTGGGTATTGACTAAAGACTGGTGTTTCACATTAAAAAAAACTCTGCTGGTGAAAGATCTGAGAGGAGCACGCCTATTAATAAATTTTTCAGCGATTTCTGTCCATGCGCCATAACAGACACACATGCAGTGTCCCACCACGTGTGAAAAGGGGACACTTCAAACTTTTGTGTATGTCACCTTATTCCAGTGTATATTTTCTCTATAATAGCTGCAAACTCCTCACAACAGGCTGGTAACTGCATTTACATACTTTCACCACTAGGTGTAGCTGTCACATTATATATATATATATATATATATATATATACATAGATAGATAGATAGATAGATAGATAGATAGATAGATAGATAGATAGATAGATAGATGGATGGATGGATAGATAGATAGATAGATAGATAGATAGATAGATAGATAGATAGATAGATAGATAGAAAGATATAGTTAGAGAAAGATAGGAAGTTAGTTGAGAGTTGAGTTGGGAGTAGGAGGCAGTTAGGAGAGAAAAGCCTGTAACTTAAAGGGACACTGACAGGCCGATAGAGCAGATAAAGTGACATATATGCTTCTAGTGGTCTTAATATGCTTAATTAAACTATACCATTATCACCCCTGGCTGCCTTTCCTTTACTTATAAAAAGCATTTTTATCAATATGCAAATTACCTTATTTTGTGCCCAAGGGGCTGTCCCTCATTCAGTTGTGTGCCCAGCCGCACCCCAACTGCCGTCTCCTAGTGCCGCCCAGCTAATTAGTATTCACTGCACTGGACAGCTTTTTTTTTCTCCCGACGTGGTGAAATCCCGCGCATGCCCAGTACTATCTTCCTGGCATCAGCCTCATCTTGTCACTCCGTGCCTGCGCCGTATAAGGTCCCCGGCACCCTCCAGCTCCAGTACCTGAGTGCGC
The DNA here is from genome assembly GCA_033119425.1 of Bufotes viridis. Lineage (NCBI taxonomy): Eukaryota > Metazoa > Chordata > Amphibia > Anura > Bufonidae > Bufotes > Bufotes viridis. Next base: position 554,316,011 of record CM065590.1, on the reverse strand, counting down.
CTGCGCCACAGACTCGCTGGCAGGCGAAGAGGCGTCGGGAGAAAAAAAAGCCACCCAGTGCAGTGAATACTAATGAGCTGGGCGGCACTGGGAGACGGTAGTTGGGGCACGGCTGGGCACACAACTGACTGAGGGACAGCCCCTTGGGCACAAAGTAAGGTCATTTGCATATTGATAAAAAAGCTTTTTATAAGTAAAGGAAAGGCAGCCAGGAGTGATAATGGTATAGTTTAATTAAGCATATTAAGACCAATAGAAGCATATATGTCACTTTATATGCTCTAACGGCCTGTCATTGTCCCTTCAAGCTGTGTGCCCCTGGGTACTCCCCAGGAGAAGGACAAGAAAGATAGGAAACCAAGCGCAAGGACTACTGGATCCCTTCTTTTTGTAGTGCCACTGTCCTGGAGTCAGAGAGGAGGTGGATTCATTGTATTGAAGCAACCTGTTCAAATAATGGAGCTGATGCCTGCCGCTAGGGAGACCGCCCTGTTGGTTGCAGCAATCTGTGCAAATAATGGAGCAGATGACTGATGCCTGCCGCTAGGGAGACAACCCTGTTGGTTGCTAAGTCCTAGTTCAGAAGATCCAAAGTACCAAAAGGCTGAAGTTTCACAGAAAGTTGAGCAAGATAAGGAAAGTATTACCCTCTCTAACAGATTGAGTTGGAACCTGCATACCACCGTCTCACCGTGCCTGTTATCTGTTGTTGCAGCTGACCTCTATCTTATGTACCAAGGCATTACTTGCGTGGATATTATCTATCTCAAGGCAACTATTTCAAGTAAAGTTCTTGTTGGTTCAACTCCTGCCTCCCTCCTTATTTCATACCATCTTTAAACACACCTTACGGTGCTGGCGTCACGAACACCAGGGACCCTGCCTCCAAGGCACCCAAAGCACCTATACCTCCAAGTGCACCTCAACTACTATCTGGTTGGGAATCCCTGGACAAATAGAGAGTGCCCCGAAGGATTTAGTGCCATCCCTACCTTCACTGCACGCTGGCCCAGGGAGCTACAGAACAGTGAGTAATACTACTGCCCCTATTGGCCCACCAGAACGCTCACACACATTGCCCCTGCAGTCCAGATGCTGCATACACATGTTGTTACAGGGCATATGTCAGCAGATTTGTACCCATGACACTGGCTAACCTGTTACATGTGCACTTGGCAGCTGAAGGCATCTGTGTTGGTCCCATATGCAGAGGTTTAATGATCATGGTCGCAGAGAGTGCAACTGCGAATGGGCTATTCACAAATGAAGCGGTGGGCAGAGCCTTCAGTAATTTTAAACTGATGAATTATCCTCTGGATACATCATCAGCATCTGATCCCCCGGGACCCCTGCCGATCAGCTGTTTATGAAGGCAGCGGCAATTGCTGTAGCGCTGCAGCCTTTTTGCTGTTTACCTCAGGCCCAGTGACGTCACAACTAGTATCAGTGGCCTGGGCGGGGCTAAGCTCTTTTCACTCGAATGAAGCTTAGCCCCGCCCAGGCCAGTGATACTATTCGTAACGTCACTGGGCCTGCGATTTACAGTGAAAAGGCCGCGGCGCTACTACCAGTGTTGCTGCCTTCTCAAACAGCTGATCGGCAGGGGTCTCAGGTGTCGGATCCCTGCCGATCAGATGGTGATGATCTATGCAGAGGATATATCATCAGTTTAAAATAACTGCAGAACCCCTTTAACTAACATCATTTGTTAATAATACTAGTAGGGCAGCGCTGGGGCCTGATAAATTCTGGACCAACCACATGTGATGCAGCTGAGATGAGCGCTCTGACAGGGCCCGGCACTGTCACTGTATCTTATGCCGGGCCCCGTCAGAGCGCTCATCCCCTCTGCATCACATGTGGTTGGTCCAGAATTTACCGAGCCCCAGCACTGCCCTACTAGTATTATTCACAAATGATGTTAAATGTGAGAGAAGACTGGGGGCATCTCGTCTCTAGAGAGTTTGTTACACAGACACATTAGATTTCTCATAAATGGTGTCATTTATCAAACTGGTGTAAAGTAGAACTGGCTTAGTTGCCCAACCAGATTCCACCTTGCATTTTCCAGAGGAGCTGTCAAAAATGAATGGTGGAAACTGTTGCTATGGGCAACTAAGACCTTTTAGTAATTTTCCCCACACTGCCCCCATACAATAATTTCCCCCACACTGCCCCCATACAGTGGTTTCCCCCACACTGCCCCCATACAGTGGTTTCCCCCACACTGCCCCCATACAGTGGTTTCCCCCACACTGCCCCCATACAGTAATTTCCCCCATACTGCTCCATATAGAAATTTCCCCCACACTGCGCCTTATAATAATTTCCCCCACACTGCCCCATATAGTAATTTCCCCCACACTGCCCTCATAGAGTAATTTCCCCCACACTGCTCCCATATAGCAATTTCACCCACACTGCCCCCATATAGTAATTTCACCCATACTGCCCCCATATAGAAATTTCCCCACACTGCCCCCATATAGAAATTTCCCCCACACTGCCCCATATAGTAATTTCCCCCACACTGCCCCATATAGTAATTGCCCCATATAGTAATTTCCCCCACACTGCCCCCATATAGTAATTTCCCCCACACTGCCCCCATATAGTAATTTCCCCCACACTGCCCCATACAGTAATTTCCCCCATACAGCTCCATATAGTAATTTCCCCCACAATGCCCCCATATAGAAATTTCCCCACACTGCCCCTTATAGTAATTTCCCCCACACTGCGCCCATACAATAATTTTCCCCACACTGCCCCCATACAGTGGTTTCCCCCACACTGCCCCCATACAGTAATTTCCCCCATACTGCTCCATATAGTAATTTCTCCCACACTGCCCCTTATAGTAATTTCCCCCACACTGCCCCATATTGTAATTTCCCCCACACTGCCCCTTATAGTAATTTCCCCCGCACTGCCCCATACAGTAATTTCCCACACACTGCCACATATAGTAATTTCCCCCACACTGCCCCCATATAGTAATTTCCCCCACACTGGCCCATATAGTAATTTCCCTTCACACTGCCCCCATATAGTAATATCCCCCACACTGCCCCCATATAGTAATTTCCCCCACACTGACCCCATATAGTAATTTCCCCCACACTGCCCCAATATAGTAATTTCCCCCACACTGCCACCATATAGTAATTTCCCCCACACTGTCCCCTTATAGCAATTTCCCTCACACTGCTCCATATAGTAATTTACCCCACACTGCCCCATATAGTAATTTCCCCCACACTGCCCCCATATAGTAATTTCCCCCACACTGCCCCCATATAGCAATTTCCCCCACACTGTTCCATATAGTAATTTCCCCCCACACTGCTTCATATAGTAATTTCCCCCACACTGCCCCCATATAGTAATTTGCCCCACACTGCTCCATATAGTAATTTCACCCACAATGCCCCTTATAGTAATTTCCCCCACACTGCCCCATATAGTAATTTCCCCCACTCTGCCCCCATATAGTAATTTCCCCCACACTACCCCCATATAGTAATTTCCCCCACACTGTACCCATATAGTAATTTCCCCCACACCGCCCCATATAGTAATTTCACCCACAATGCCCCTTATAGTAATTTCACCCACACTGCCCCATATAGTAATTTCACCCACACTGCCCCATATAGTAATTTCACCCACACTGCCCCCATGTAGTAATTTCACCCACACTGCCCCCATATAGTAATTTCCCCCACACTGCCCCCATATAGTAATTTCCCCCACAATGCCCCTTATAGTAATTTCACCCACACTGCCCCATATAGTAATTTCACCCACACTGCCCCCATAGAGTAATTTCCCCCACACTGCCCCCATATAGTAATTTCCCCCACACTGCCCCCATATAGTAATTTCCCCCACACTGCCGCCATATAGTAATTTCCCCCACACTGCCGCCATATAGTAATTTCCCCCACACTGCCCCATATAGTAATTTCTCCCACACTGCCCCATATAGTAATTTTATCCACGTTTCCCACATATATTAATTTCTCTCACACTGCCCCATCTAGTAATTTTCTCCACACTTTGCCCATATAGTAGTTTCACCCACACTGCCCGCATATAGTAATTTTCTCCCCACATAGTAATTTCTCCCACACTGCCCCATATAGTAATTTCCCCCACACTGCCCCCATATAGTAATTTCCCCCACACTGCCCACATATAGTAATTTCCCCCACACTGCCCCCATATAGTAATTTCCCCCACACTGCCCCCATATAGTAATTTCCCCCACACTGCCCACATATAGTAATTTCCCCCACACTGCCCCGATATAGCAATTTCCCCCACACTGCCCCCATATAGCAATTTCCCCCACACTGGCCCCATACTGTTCCCCATGTAGTAATTCCCCCCACACTGTTCCCCATGTTGTAGTTAGCCCCCACAAATTAATTTTCCCCCCACACTGCCCCCCATCAAGTAATTTGCCACCACACTGCCCTTCATTAAGTAATTTGCCCCCCGTCACTGCCCTTCATTAAGAAATTTATGCCCACTGTCTCTGCAGTAATATGTCCCCTCTGCCCCCCAAAGTTGGGCCATACACACACACACACACAAAAAAAAGGCTAATATTTTCCTGTGTCCGGAATGGTGAGGCAGGCACGCATACAGCAAAAGCCCTGCGCGCGCCGCTATACAGGCGTGCAATGACGCCATCGCGCAAGTCGCTCGATGACGTCATCACACACGATGCATCGGGCTTTTACCACCACACAGGCCTCAGGCCTACTAGTCCTGAAGTCTATGGTGGTGATAGGCGGCGGGGCAGGGAACTATGTGCTCCTGTGCCCTGCCGCAGTATGTGGGCGTTCGGGTCGGCGTTGGGCCCCCCAGCGATGCCCCCAAACGTCCCAATTATAATCTGCCACTACTATGGGGGTCATTTACTAATCTGAAATACGCCTATATTGGGATTATTTCAGGTGCAGATGGTGGCACCCCGCTCACGCCAGGTCTAAACTTGAGGACCTGGTGTGTGCAGGAAAGGGGACAGGTCGGCAAGCCCGTCTCATTCATAATTTTCTATGCCTGGTTTAGGTGCAAGGAAGCTATCCTACATTTAGAACTGGTGCTGGATGCTCTGAAATTATGGTGAGGCCGGTGCCTCTTCATAACTTCAGCGGATCTTCTGCGGATCCTCCGCCAACTTCGGGCTTAATAAATGTGCCCCTATATCCGAGAATAAATGAGTTCAGTCCTGCATTTTAGAAGATAAATAGCACCAATGACTGACAGCGTGTCAATCCTAGCTATTTTATGAACGTTACCTACAGGAGGGAATCGCTCTGAGATTCTGACAGAACAGTAGACCTGAATCCTGAATTGTTTGTGGCCACCATCACCCAACGTGCAGAGGAATATATACGATTCTCTTTTGTGTTGTCTTCTCTGAACACTTAAAAAGGTCACAGTTCAGTCTTCTGGCTTGAAAAATCTCAGCTTCTTCTGTTGCCGCTTGTGTTATTTATAGCTGGAGCTGCCGAGGGAAAATTCGGATGCTGCAGGACGTGCACCAGACTGGCAAGCCAGAGAGGGGGACACAATTAAAAGCGCAATCTGACTAAACTCCAGCGCCATGTCTTGTAGCAAATTATCACGTTTAGTGATCGGATGCGCAGGAAGATTCTCTCTTTCATCTCTTGTGAAGCTTTGGGAGAGAATCAAGCATTTCTGGCTAATATTTTATGCGCACATAATTAGGCATCAACAAGAACCATCTGGGCAGCGTGTTCAGTCAAATATTTGCAGCAACTTCACAGAGGGAGTTAGATACATTTCAAATCCCTCCTTTAAACTTTGTGGCATATTGTGTTCGACCCCAGATGCACAGAAAACGGAGAGCAGCAGGCCAAAAATGTCAGTATGCGTCAGGAAAACGAATGACCCCGTAGGATGCAACCAGGGAAAGTATTTGCTAGTCTCGAATGTGTTTTTTTCTATCTTCTAAATTAAAAGTGACTACTTCACCCTTGTATTTAATTTGCATCTGTTGCATTGTGACAAAATAATATAGCGGATCCAATCTGTTTTCCATAGAGGCAATGTACTGAACATCCATTTACGTCAAGACTTTCTGCACCATTTATGAAGAACGTCATTTTTTGACTGTCTGTTTTGTACATTTTAGCCCCCTTGCGGACGAGCGAGTTTTCCGCGCGGGTGCAATACGTGAGGTGAACGCATTGCGCCGCACGGACTCCAGACCCATTTATTTAAATGGGGCTGTGTACATGAGCAATGTTTTTCACACATTTTGCGTTGCGTGAAAATCGCAGCATGTCCTACAGGCCTCTTGCACGTATGGCTTTTTCAGTATTTTGCGGTCCGTTTTAAACGGATCGGTTTTTCAGTTTTTTGTTTCCGTTGTGTTTCCGTTTCGGTTCCGTTGTTCCGTTCTGTTTTTCCGTATGGCATATACAGTATACAGTAATTCCATAATTTTAATTGGGCTGGTCTTAAAATTTTCAATAGGTTGTTCAGCAAAAACGGAATGGATACGGAAGACATACGGATGCCTTTCCGTACACTTTCAGTTTTTTTTGCGGACCCATTGACTTGAATGGAGCCACTGAACGTGATTTGCGGACAAGAATAGGACATGTTCTATATTTAAACGGAACGGAAAAATGGAAAAACGGAAACGGAAGGCATACAGAGACACCAGTATTTTTTTCAGACCCATTGAAGTGAATGGTTCAGTATACTGTCAGTATACTGAACTGAAAAAAATGCCAGTATACAGTCCGCAAAATAATGTCGTGTGCAAAAAGACATAGTCTGTGAGATGGCCCCTATTAATGCATAAATCAATATAGTGCTATTAGTACTGTGCATGAAATGTAGCTTACCCCGAAAGAGTAAGGCCCCTTTCACACGGGCGAGTTTTCCGTGCGGGTGCAATACGTGAGGTTAACACATTGCACCCGCACTGAATCCGGACCCATTCATTTCTATGGGGCTGTGCACATGAGCGGTGATTTTCACGCATCACTTTTGCATTGCGTGAAAATCGCAGCAAGCTCTATATTGTGCTTTTTTCACGCAACGCTGGCCCCGTAGAAATGAATGGGGCTGCGTGAAAATCGCATCACATGCGCAAGCAAGTGCAGATGCGATGCGATTTTCATGGATGGTTGCTAAGAGATGTTGTTTGTAAACATTCCGTTTTTATCACGCGCGTGCAATAAATCGCATTGCACCCGCACAATAAAAACTGAACAACTGAACGTGATCGCAAGCAAAACTGAATGTACTTGCTTGCGAAATCGCGCATTTTTCACTTTACGCATCTGGACCTAATCCGGTCACGTTTGTCTGCAAGGGGCCTTGGGCAAGCTTTGCTGCCGGAAGATGCACCTAAGTTAGGACAGGATGTGTGCCTTCAATGAAGAAAGGATCAGCACTCAAATTCAGTTCTTTGCAGCTATATTCCTTTTATTTTGCCCATAGATGAGGAGACAAAATGCTACACGTGTTGACAACATGCTTGACAAAGGCTAGTACATAGCCGAAACACGTGTAGAATTTTGTCTCCTCATCTATGGGCAAAATAAAAGGAATATAGCTGCAAAGAACTGAATTTGAGTGCTGATCCTTTCTTCATTGATTTTGTGAGCCTGCCGTCTCTGGATTCCTGCACCGTTCACACTGTGAGGTGGAGTGCTGACCGTTTCTGTCTGCTTAGGATGTGTGCCTTGTCATAAATTAGGCGCATCTTTGGTAGTGCTTGCGCCTGCTGGAAAAATCAACACCAGTCCCTGTCTGATGTAGTTTTTAGCCAACTTTTACGCCTTTTTCCTGGTGAAAAATTTGGTAAGTTGTCCCTGAATTAATTAATTTTCCCTGAAATGGCGTTAAAAATTTAAAAAAATAATACTTAGGCCTCTTGCACATGACCGTATGGCTTTTTCAGTATTTTGCGGTCCGAAAAAAACAGATCCGCAAAAAATATTGATGATGTACGTGTGCATTCTGTTTTTTGAGGAACGGTACAGCTGGCCCCTAATAGAACAGTACTATCCTTGTCTGTTATGCGGACAATAATAGGACATGTTCTATCTTTGAACGGAACTGAAAAACGGAAATACGGAAACGGAAGGCAAATGGAGTACCTTCCGTTTTTTTTGCGGATCCATTGAAAGGAATGGTTCCGTATACAGTCCGTATACGTAACGCAAAAAACAGAACTTAAACAGAAAAAATAAACGCTCATGTGCTAGAGCCCTTACCTCATCCATTTGATCGCAAAGAGGCCACCGCGGCCATCTTGCTTGAAGATACTGCACAAAATCTTGTGCGTGGCGAAGAATGACATTACCACAGCAGCCGACATGATGACATCATGCACAGTGCGTGCCTAGGGTGTTTGGCACCTAGGGCGGGTCTTTCCTCTGGCATCCCCCTTCCCCAATACTTGTACTCCCTTACATTAGCATTGCCCTCATTGTGCAACCTTGACAGTAGTTTTGTACAGATGTGTGCCGCCTCACAGTAGTCATGCCCAGATTGTGCCCTCTCACAATAGTTATGCCCACATTGTGCCCCCTTCACAGTAGTTATGCCCTCTCTGTGCCCCTTTCACAGTTGTAATGCCCTCTTTGTGCCCCCTTCACAATAATAATCCCCATTGTGCCCCCTTCATTGGTATAATTCCCATTGTACCTCCTTCATAGTAATAATCCTCATTGTGTCCCCTTTATAGTAATAATGCCCACTTCACAGTAATAATCCCCATTGTGCCCCTTCACAGTAATAATCCCCATTGTGCCCCTTCACAGTAATAATCCACATTATGCCCCCTTCACAGTAATAATCCCCATTGTGCCCCCTTCATAGTAATAATCCCAATTTTGTCCCCCTATAGTAATAATGCCCACTGTGCCCCCTTCATTGTAGTAATGCCCTCTGGCTCTGTGCCCCCTTTTTAGTAGAAATGCCCATTGTGCCCCCTTGACATTAGTAATGCCCTCTGTGCCACCTCCATAGTAATAATGCCCTCTGTGCTCCCCCCATAGTAATAAAGTCCTCTGTGACCCCTCCATAGTAATAAAGTCCTCTGTGCCCCCTCCATAGTAATAAAGTCCTCTGTGCCACCTCCATAGTAATAAAGTCCTCTGTGCCACCTCCATAGTAATAAAGTCCTCTGTGCCCCCTCCATAGTAGAAATGTCCATTGTGCCCCCTTTACATTAGTAATGCCCTCTGTGCCCCCTCCATAGTAGTAATGCCCTCTGTGCCGCCCCCAATAGTAATAAAGTCCTCTGTGCCCCCTCAATAGTAATAAAGACCTCTGTGCCCCCTCCATAGCAATAAAGTCCTCTGTGCCCCCTCCATAGTAAAAAAATGTCCTCTGTGACCCCTTTGTATTAAAAACACAGTAACTACTCACCTTGTCCCGTTCCTGAAGCTCACATACCTCTCTTCCCTGCAGGCACAGATTGCTCTGCAGCACGGTGTGGTCCGAGTTTATACAGATTCCCAGGCTGCAGGCTCTGCCCACATAAACTGGCAGAGTGATCTGTGTCTGCAGGCTGAATGGTGGAGCAGGGAGAAGTCTTCCTGCTTCACCATTCAGAGCGCGGCCGGACTGAAGGAGGGGAGGAGAGCAGGGAGCTGAGCAGTGAGTGACAGGACCCAGCTCCCTGCGCTCCAGCAATGAGTGCATCCATCTGTATTGATGGAAGCACTCATTGCTTCTGGCACCCCTCTGAGAGCCGGCCCCCCATGCCCCCCTTAGTACGCCACTGGGGCCACGTGAGATTTCATGCTGGATCTTCAAGCAAGATGGCCGTGGCGGCCTCTTCGTGATCAGATGTTTGAGGTAAATATAATTAAATTTTTTTTTTAAATTTGCAAACAGTAAAATGCTTTAATATGGAGCTCAGATGCTGCGATCAGCCATGAAATACGGCATCTGAGGGGTTCAATGATGGGGGGATGGGGGGTGCAATTGCCGCTCTCTGTCATTGCACCCACTATTTACAAAAAAATGCATTTCGTGATGAAGTCAATCGTCACAAAGCAATTTTTTTTGTAAAATTTGGCGAAGGTAAGATGCATGGCCCTGTCAATCAGTGGGAATGAGAGAGTGGCATTGAGGGCAGGGCATTAAAAATCTGGTGCTCCAGGGAGCTTGCACCGTCCACCAGTGCTCCAATAACCTAATTTGCATAAACATAAAGTGTTGGTAAGGGCTCCCTCACATGACCGTGGTTTGGTTCCGCATCCGAGCTGCATTTTTTTGCTGTTCAGGTGCGGACCCATTCATTTTAACTCCGTGTGCTCTGTTCCGTGGCCCCGCAAAAATTTTGTCCGTTTTTGTCCGTTTTGCGGACAAGAATAGGCATTTCTATAAAGGGCCGCCTGTTCCGTTCCGCAAATTGTGGAAGTCACATGGGTGGCATCTGTGTTTTGCGGATCTGCAATTTGCGGACCACAAGATATGGCACATTCGTGTGAACAAGCCCTAAAGGAGCTTAAGAGAAACATAAGAAAGGTGTCATTTTACTTAACAGAACCAGCCCCACCAGACATTTTGCCTGATTTAATAGTGTTGATTCTGCTTACAGACGCTCTTTAACTCAGCATGGTCAACTCTAACTCTAGGTAGTATAACTGGTTTAATAGGGTGGCTGACAAATGCTGAGTAAAGGCTCATTCACACAACCATATCCATTTTTGCAGTCCTCAAATTGCGGATGCACAAAACACGTGTTCCGCATTTTGCTGATTGGATCATCTTTCTCCTCTGTAAAAATGCCTATTCTTGTCCGCAACTGTGGACAAGAATAGGACATGTTCTATCTTTTTTGCAGGACCACAGAACGGAAGTACTAATGTGGACAGCACACGATATACTGTTCGCATCTTTTGCAGCCCTATTGAAATGAATGAGTCCGCATCTGTTCCGCAATATTGTGGAGAGGATGCAAAATGAAATTTACGGTCATGAGGCCCTAAGACTAATGAAACTTTGTTATGCCTGAAGGTACGGCCACACAGTCAGGTTTTTTAATGCAGTTCTTTAAGGCAAAATCAGGTGTGGATCATAAAAAAAGAGAAAGTATTCGGCCTTAGGCCCCTTTCACACTTGCGCTTTTGCTTTCCGTCCTAGAGTTCCGTGCTCGGGGCTCTAGGACGGAAAGATACTGATCACCATTATCCTAATGCATTCTGAATGGAAAGAAATCCGTTCAGGATGCATCAGGATGTCTTCAGTTCAGTATGTTAACGTTTTTTGGACGTTGACAAAACCGTAGCATGCTGCGGATTTGTGTCTGTCCAAAAATACGGAAGACATGCCGTAACGCCGGATACGGAATTAATGCCCATTGAAGTGCATTATTCCGGATCCGGCATTAAGCTAAACGCCGTTTCGGCGCATCGCCGGATCAGACGTTTAGCTTTTGTGAATGGTTACCATGGCAGCCAGGATGCTAAAGTCCCGGCTGACATGGTAAAGTGTAGTGGGGAGGCAGGGGAAAAGTATACTCACCGTCCATGCGGCTCTCGAGTCCTGGGGAGCTCCACAATAACGTCAGAGCGCCATGGATCACATGATCGCATGGATCAAACGATCTACGCCCGTGGGGCGCTCTGACGTCATTGTGGAGCGCCCCGGGAGCCGCACGAACTGTAAGTATCTGCTCCCCTGGCTCCCCTGGCTCCCCACTACTTACTATGGCAACCAGGACTTTAGTAGCGTTCTGGCTGCCATAGTAACACTGAAAGCATTTTGAAGACTGATCAGTCTTCAAATGCTTTCAGTTGTCTTGCATTGTGACGGATCCAGCAGGCATTTCCGGCGACGGAACTGCACGCCGGATCCACACAATGCAAGTGTGAAAGAGACCTTAGCCTACATGCACACGGCAGTGGTTTTTGCGGCCTCCGTTCCGCTTTTTTTGCAAATCCGATGGTTTCAGATTCATTTCTATGGATCCGTTAAAAATGCAGATGCCCCTTCCATTGCCTGCCTGCGTCCGCTGTCCGCATTTCACGTCCGCAAAAAAAATATGGCATGTCCTATTATTTACCGCAAAAAATGGTTTGCGGACCCATAGAAGTCAATGGGTCCGCAAAAAATGCGGAAGACCAACGGAAGCCATCCGTTTGTCATCCGCATCCGTTTTTTTTGCGGATGGTTGCTTGGAAACCAGGGCACTTGTACATGTGCTTTAAGGCCTAATTCACACGTCCCTAGTGTGTTTCCGGATCCGCAAAACACGGACGGCTGCAATGTGCATTCCGCATTTTGTGGACTGCACATTGCTGGCACTATATAGAGAATGCCTTTCTGCAATTGCGGACAAGAATAGGACATGTTCTATTTTTTTGCGGAAACGGAAACGCAGATGCGGAAACGCGGATGCGGAAACGCGGATGCGGAAACGTGGATGCGGACATCACATAGTGTGCTGTCCACATCCATTCCTGCCCCTGTGAAATGAATGAGTCTGCAACCCTTCTGCAAATTGCGGATGGGATGCAGATCCATTTTGCGGACGTGTGAATTAGACCTAAGAAACTAGTTTAAGCCTTCCGTTTTTTTTTTTGTGGATTTGCAAAAAAAACGGAAGACACGCAGAAACACAACCTACAAAATTTGCGGACACACGGACCGGATGTGGATGTGAAAAAAAAGGAAGACGGATCCTCGATTTGCGGACAGCAAAAAATAACTGTTGTGTGCATGTAGCCTTATTCAAACAATTGTGCTCGGTCCGGAAAACACAGCCCTCGGGTCAACTGCATGGAGTGACCGTTGCAACCCTGACGAGCACTGATTGCATCATAGTGATTTATGTTACAGTCAGTTCATCATCACATGAGTACAGTACAATAGACCAGAGATCAGATAGAAACTGACTGTATTATAAATTGCTATGATACAGTAAGTTCAGGTTAGGGGAACCATGCTCTGTTCAGGAGATGTGGCAGCCACATTGACCATGTTTCCCAGACCGAGCACGGTTGTGTGACTCAGGCCTTAAAGATAGATACTACTTCTTTACCACTAATGGTTTGGGCTTCAAAACTGCATAAGAACCTGAACATGTGGCCATACCCTTACCACAAGGTGAACCTAAGTAACTATGTAACAAAGTAACTCTTCATTGCACTCCAGAACTCATCCAAACTTCTTTTCTTGTAAATAAAATAAAAAACATATATTATTTTTTTTATTTATAAATTAGCAACATTTTACACTGGTCTGTACAATGCATTAGTGGGTAGAATACAAACATGCATTCATACCTACAATACATGCACTACTCACAAAAAGTTAGGGATGTTTGGCTCTTGGGTGAAATTCATGGAAAATGTAAAAAGTTCACGCTCTAGTGATATTATATCATGAAAGTCGGGCATTTCAGTAGAAGCAGCAATGGTGATTTCCTCATCTCAAACAATTTATTGAAACAAAAGCCAACAATAGTGTTAAGCATACCCCCCAAAAAATGTCATTGTCTCAATAACTTGTCATGTGGCCTTGAGCATCAATTACAGCTTGACAGCATGGCATCCCACTCTTCTTGAAGGGTGGCCCTCAGGTCATTTTGGTTTTGGGGTACAAACTTACAAGCCTCTACACAGCGACTCGGGTCTTGAGAAAGTGCAGGCCTCTCCATTTGAGGTCCCCCAGTCTCCAGCAGCCGTTCCCTAATGATACGACCTTGATGAGCTGGCCCATTGTCATCCAAGAAGATGAAATTAGGCCTGTGTTGTTAATGCAGAGGCACAATGACTGGATTAATGATGTTATTCACGTAGTATGGGCTTGTCACTGTACCATTCACATAGTGTTGGGCAGTTCTGTATTGACTAGACACGCCTGCCAACACTGTAAGACCACCATCACCAAAGGCAAACAGTGGCTGATGCATAGTGCTCTGCTTGACGTCTCCAACATTCTTGGCGGCCATGATTTCTGCTCAGCATGCATCGACTGAACAGCACTGAGGCCCACTGGTCCCTTGTCCAGCGCAGATGGTCCCTGGACCAAGCAAGACGATGACGCCTGTGGTCAGGTCCCCTTGCAGGTCGTCTAGTAGGCAAACCATGCTGATGTAAATGGTCTGACGTTACACTTGGGTGCCTCTCACCTCCCTTTAATGTGCCTAGAGTTGTGGGCATTCATCATCCGGTTCCGCAGGGCGTGGTTCACAATGAAGCGGTCATCAGTGTGGGATGTGACCAAAGGACGTCCACTTCTATGCCTTTCTCTGACTCTTCCAGTCTCTCTGTATCTCTGTTGCAACCTGCTGATGACACTCTGTGACACTATAAGCTCAGTGGGCATTTCTTTCTTGAAACATCCTGCTTGAAGCCCCTAGCAATGGTGAGGTACTGTTCATCAATTGTTAGGTGTCTTGGTCTCATGATGGTAAAATGTGAACAGGATGAAGAGGAGGACTGTTTAAATACCAATTCTAATTGAACCAGGAAATGTATTGGGCGATTCATGGATCACCTGTTGTGAATTTTGCTTGTTAGAGAACAGCAAGTTGTGCAAAAAGTACTGAAACATTGAACAGTTGGACATGTACATTCAAAAGTTTAGTGAAGGTCACATTAAGTTCACCTGTAAAGGTTAGAGTTCATTTTAGGTTTATCCTGAAATTTCACCCACAAGCCAAATATCCCTAGCCTTTTGGGAGTTGTGTACATGGATATTTAAAAGGACATGAGCGCGGTGGCATCGTCGGGCATGTGAGCGGACGTTGCGCTAAGAGGCTCCCGTCCTGCTTTCCTATTATCCTACAGCATCCTAAGTCTGCAGCGTTACTATTTATCTATACGGACCCCAGACGGCTTCCTCATACTGTGCGGCTCCCTTCGATGCCGGAATGACACGTACAGGCAAGAAGGATAAGGAGCAGGATGGCGCCACGGCGGGGTTCGGGTTGCGGAGGTCTGGGTAGATATGCACATTCTTCATCTGTGCCCCCTCCGACCCCACCGGTCCACAATCCTATACACCTCTTAGAAGAGCCTACACCAGCCCCTACTGGAAGTGCTGTACAGGCCAACATGGCCTCCGAAATGGCAGCACCGCAAGTAACAGGGGGGTAAGATATGCAGGGAGGCGTCCCACCATCTGAGGCATCAGTTACACCCATGGAGTTGGAGAACGCTGCTGCTCCTGGAGATGAGCCTACTATCACGGATATCTTTAAAGCTGTGAAACATTGCAGCAGCTCACTACATATTCTTAATACCAATATGGGCAGCTTACAGGAAAATGTCTCCCTCATCAGGCAAGACCTCAGGCAAGTGAATGAGAGGATCAAAGAGGTGGAAGACAGAGTGAGCACTATTGAGGATCAGCTACCCCCAGTGAAGAGACCTTGGCAGAATTATTCATAATATGTATTTATTGATATCCAAAACCGACAACCTAGAGAATAGGTCGCGTGGAAATAATCTCAGGGTGATTGGGGTCCCTGAAAAGTCTGAGGGAACTGACCCAGTGGTGTTTTTTGAAGATTGGCTGGCCCTCAAATTTGGCAAGGACTCTCTATCACGCGTGTTTGCCCTTGAAAGAGCACATAGGGTGCCATTCCGTGCTCCGCTTGTCCAATTTTGATGAGGTTATTGCACTTCAGGGACAGAAATAATATTCTCAAGAAAGCCAGAGATCACCCTGATCTCCTAATCAATGGCAAATAAAGTATCTATTTTTCCGGATTTTTCCGCTGAGGTTTAGCACAGAAGAGTCAAGTTCGAGGATATGAAACTCCATCTTCGGGACTTACAGATTCCCTATTCTAAGTTGTATCCGGCCAAGCTGTGAGTGGTGGTGCATGGGGAAGTCTGCATATTCAAAACACCGATGGCTGCGGCGCAGTGGGTGGAAACCAATGGAGCTCGGGCCATATTATCCCTGGATGCTGCCAAAGCCTTTGATAGTGTCAATTGGAGATATCTATGGCAGGTGCTGCGAGTCATGGGATTTGCGAACACCTTTATATCTTGGGTCCATCTATTATATTGCAGTCCCAAAGCTAGAATCAGAAGTCCTTGAGTTGGGAAAGAGGTACACGTCAGGGATGCCCGCTGTCACCCCTTCTATTTGCCATTGCAATTGAACCACTTGCATGCCTACTCCGATCTTCAGATAGAATTGTGGGGTTCCCCATGGGAGCCAGAGAGGAACGCGTGTCCCTGTATGCAGATGACATGCTATATAAGTGTCGTTGGGCCCCATAATGTCCCTTATACAGGATTTTGGAGACAGGTCTGGCCTTCGTATAAATTAGGACAAGTCCAGTCTGTTTCCGTTAGACCCGGCCCCTGCTGGCCTCTCCCTCCTGTCCACTCAGCTGCAGGTTGCCTGCAACTTCAAGTATTTGGGAATCGTGGTTTCATCAAACATTGGGCATTACTTAAAAAATAATACAGATCCACTCCTGAACAAAATGTCTGAAAAATTCAATGCATGGTGTAAACTACCAATGTCTGAAATAGGTAGAGGTAATCTCCTTAAAATGGTTCTTATGCCAATGCTTATGTATGTCCTGCATAACTTCCCTGTGTGGATTCCACAATGGGTCTTTTATAGAATACAAATGGGGCAAAAAACGGGCCAGGATCCGGTTGGATTTTACAGAGAGGGAAAGTTGCAGGGGCCTCTCTATTCCTAATCCATGGCTATAGTTTATTTTCTCGCAGATGCAGCAGCTGAGGGGTTGGAGGAGGACTCCTGGGGACAATGCTTCTGCGCGGCTGATAGCACACATTATAGAAAATGAATCTCCTGTAGCTCTATTGGAACATAGCGATCTCTCCGACAAGTTGATAGACATCCTACACTTAATTTGATACATACGGTTTAGCATAAGTGTCGTGATTTTCTGTCTATACGGTGCTTCACTCAGGTCACTCCTCTACGGAGAAATCCTGTTATCTGAAATATTTTGTCTGGAAGGGTTCTCTCCTTGGGAACGGAAGGGTGTGAGGTTTTTGTATCAGCTGCAAAGAGATGGTGTGTTTAAATCATTTGTGCAATTCAGAGATGAGTTTACCCTTCCCCATACGTCCTTTTATCAATTTCTGCAGTTACGACGCACATTCCAGGCTTAGGCAAAGTCTGTGTCGCTTACATGTTCAACAGTCCCACTGTTACAACAGATTCTCACAAGTGACTCCTCGTGTGGATTAATATCATCCATCTATAGAAACTTGTTTGTGAAATCTGTGAAACATGATTCCTTAGTGGTCAAACAAAAATGGGAGCGGGAGGTTGGTTCTATCTCAGAGGAACAATGGAAAGCAGTACTAGCACTGACACCTCAGTTATCAATATGTGAGGGCCAGCGTATGTCCCAATTATTCCTTGTTCACCAAGTATATCGGACTCAATCCTTATCCTTTATGTTCAAGATCGGGGTTAGGAACGATGCCTCCTGCCCTAGATGTGGGGAGAGTCCTGTATCCCTGATACACATGTTCTGGGAGTGTACAGAACTTAGGACCTTTTGGACAGGCGTGCTAACTATTATTAAAGACACATATGAAATTGCGGTCCAGCCTGGCCCGATGGCGTGTGTGTTGGACATTAAAAACCGTAATTCTCATCTGGGGTCTAGCGTCTGCTCTTCCAGGCCAGGGAATTAATTGCTAAAAACTGGCTTAGACCGCAGCCCCCATCTGGGACTGAATTTTTTAACAGAATGGCCGAGATCTTTTACCTGGAAAAAAGTGTATATACTAAAAGGGAATGCTTAGCCAAGTTTACCAAAATTTGGGACAAATGGCTAGAGTATAGGACCATGGCGATATAGCTTGGCTTATGGATCTTTTAGCTGTGTTGGGAGGAGTGGCCTCAGAGATATGTGTGATTTTGGAACAGACATGCATGAGACCGGAACTGCGATGGGGAATTGTGATGGGTGACCCGGAGAGAAGGAGCTCAGTGAATAGTTTATCTTGGAAAGGATGGGTGTGGAGCTTATAGGTAGAAAGTCGGCAATATCTTTCTCGGTGCTCTGACACATTATACCTATATTAGTGGGGTTGTGCCCATCTCATCGCTGGATGGGGGGTGGGTGGGATTGGTGTGGTTTATGTAATATTAATATGTACTACAGTCGAAGGGGTATTTCTCTGTATCATTTACTTTGTGTATTGAAAGTTGGATGTGATATATGAAGAAGTCCTGATAATTTTCTAAATGTCCTTTGAGAATGTATGTTCCCATTAATGTACCCTATTTTTTTTTCTTCTATATGTAAATTGAGGGAAAATTGTTAATAAAAATTATCTGATTTAAAAAAAAAAAAGGACATGAGCTCTGTGTAAGCAAAAAGTGCTATAAATGTTCAACATGCACACCTTAAAGAAAATATTAGGGCAACAATTCCCTAGGATAATATTATTCACTGAACGGCTCACATTCAGTCCAAAAATATAACAGTCCAGAGAGGGTAATGACCGCTACCCATTGCCAGGCACACCCATGGATGGCATAAAAATAAGAGGTTTTATAGACACATTACTGTGGCCTCATCTGGATTTCTACCTTTCTGATATTAACCGTCCCACTACGTAGAAGGAATATGTTCACAGCATCACCAAAAGCATGAGGCTTCGGTGCTATCTTTCTGCATTTTTGAGTTAATAAAAGTCCTAATATTAGATCTTTCTGCACATAAAAGTTGGGTTAGGAACTCTGCCTCTCCATGGGAGACACAATATTGTTTATCCTCCTATTGACAGAACCTTGGTTAATCTTCATCCAGATCCATTAAGCTGTTATAACAGTGGGAATTCTTAGGTGACTGACATTATTATGTGCGGTGGTATAAAAGGATTCAGAGAGATGAGGTTAGTGATAGACACAGTCAGATAGACACACGTAGCTATATGCAAACATACATTGGCGGCACATTCATTTCTAATCCACTGGAGCAATATTCTGCATAATACAGCTTTGTAATGAAATGTCAGCAATACCCGCAGACCCTGTGGATTCGTCTCAGTGCTGACTTGCGTAGTGTTTATACAAAACCAGACTACTTTTATTCTGATTTATCAGGATCAGAAATAGTTTCTTGTACCTAAAACGGAGGATGGAATGTACAATAATGATGGATATGAAGGAGCCGTAAAATGGGATGATAGAACATACAGCACTGAGTATAATTATACATAGTGAAGTCTTGGTAATCTAATGCATGAGCAACAAACATGATAAAAATACACCATGGGGAACTTGTATATTTCTCATTTAATTTGTGCCAGTGATATGATTTCGGAGAGGTTGACATTTGTAATCAAAAGATTTTCATTTCTTAGTGACAACAAAAATCCTGATGTGTCATTTTACAGTCACATCACCTTCAACCTACAGTGGATTCCCTATAGTCTTCAGACCCCCCATCAACCTGCAGTACACCATAATGAGAATGTGAAAACAGAATGTTAGAAATCTTTGCTAATTTACTTGGAAGGAAAAACTAAAATCTTGCTTTGACAAAGTATTTAGACCCTTTACTCAGGACATAGTTGAAGCCCCTTACAGTAAATACAGTCCTTAGTCTTCTTGGGGATGATGCCACAAGGTTTGTACCTGGATTTGGGGATTTTCTGCCATTCTTCTCTGCAGATCCTCTCAAGCTCTGTCAGATTGGATGGGGACTGGGGTCGGCAGACAGACATGTTTAGATCTCTCAATAGATGTTCAATTAGGTTCAAGTTAGGGCTCTGGCTGGGCCACCAAAGGACATTCAGAGAATTGTCCCTAAGTCACATCTGTGTTGTCTTGGCTGTGTGGTTAGGGTCATTGTCTTGTTGGAAAGTGAACCTTGGGCCCAGTCTGAGGTCCAGAGCTCTCTGGATCAGGTTTTCATTAAGAATGTCTCTGTATGTTGCTCCATTCAGCTTTCCTTTAACCCTTACTATATTCTCGCTGCCCCAGCCACTGAAAATCACACACACAGCTTGATGCTGCCAGCACCATTCTTCACTTTAGGAATGGTATTAGGCAGATGATGAGCAGTGCCTGGTGTCCTCCAAACAAGAATTGAGGCCAAAAAGTTCAATCTTGGTTTCATCAGACCAGGTCACATGGACCATGTGATTGGACCATGTGATGAGCTCAGTGACGTCACCACAGGTCCTTTAGCCTGCAGCTCGCATGATTAAAGAAGAAAGAAGAGATCGCAACTACGCGATCAAGTGGATAAGGTGAGTTCATTTTTTTTTAATTGTGAGCTAAAAACAGGATTGGAGCCTCCACAGACATAAGATATAACGGAAAGATCTGCACCTGTTCTATGTTTAGAGCCACACCTGATTTTGGCTCACAATCACTTATGAGTGACCAAAAACACTGACGTGTAAATGAGGCTTAAGAATTATGGAAGTCACTGTGCTCTTGGGAACTTTCAATGGAGCATAACATTTTTGTAACCTTCTCTAGATCTGTGACTGCACACAATCATATCTCTGATCTCTACTGGCAGTTCTTTCCTCCTCATAGCTTGGTTTTTGCAATGTCAGCGGTGAGACCTTATTTAGACAGGGCTGTGTCTTTCCAAATCATGTCCAGTCAACTGAATTTTCCACAGGTTGCTCCAATGAAGGTTTAGAAACATCTCAAAGATGATCAAGAGAAATGAGAGGACCCTGGTGCTAAATTTTAAGTGTCATCTGAATAGTTATGTCCATGTTCAATTTTAGTTTTTCCTTTTTAATAAATTTGCAAACATCACTAAACTTCTGTTTTCACTTTCTCATTTAAACTGACTTGATGGGAGAAAACTAGATTTTTTTGCATAAGGCCCCAACTTAACAAAATGTGAACAAAGTGAAAGGGTCTGAAGACCGCCTGAATGTACTCTACAAGCCATTATGGAGCACCAAGACATAAGTGAACAATGAGACTCAAAAACATGTCAATGGAAATCGTTACTTGGTGTACAGAGTATATTCTGAAACTTTCAAAACAGTCTGTACTGCAGTTTAGACTTGAGAAGATATTGTGACAGCTTAATAGTCCTGTATCTGAAAATAATGTGATATGCAAAGCTTGGAAATGACAAGTGACAGCATAGGGAAAATTCAGACCAGACACATGGGCTGAAATGATTAGTACATGCCAGTTAGAGTTCGAAGCCCCCCTGTCCTACTTTGAGTAGACTCCATCATCTATCTATACTGGAAATAAAAATGTTACCAGCAAAGTCAAAGCATAATTCAGTACAGCATCCATTTATTAAGAGGTGGCAATTCATAGAAAAGTCTAAAATGTAAAATTTTTTTTTTTACTAGTTATGTCTGGATGAAGGGCAAAAATAAACCCTTGCAACAGGACCCACGGACAACATTTTGCTAATGGTTACAGTCACCACTATCATTTCTACTGCAGCACCAGGCACTTATCAGTTGTTGGGAAGTTTGCCTACAGCAGCAAGGTTCTTTGGTTCCTGTGAGATTGGTGAAGTCTATTTTGGTCACATGTGTGTTCCCTTACTACACTTAGGGGCCCTTTACATGGGCCAACCATTGAAGTCCTCAAAGGAGGTGAGATTCGCATTTACAAGCAGCAATCATCTCCTCTGTATCGGTATAAGTGATTGTTCCTGCGATCGCTAGCCTCCATAGAGAATCATTGTTGAAACGATGATTTAGTGACCGCATCAGCAATGTTTTCCTTCGATGAATGAAAGTTTGCTCGTTCATGGGGTGATTGGTGGAAGCTTTACACAAGAACACTCCTTCCCAAAAATTCATCATTGGCCTGTTTAAAGAGATCTTTATAAATTGCTGCCTATCCTATTTCCTTTCCGCATTTGCTTAAACTCTGCCAGCCCTTACCTTGGATTTTTACCATACATTTATGGGCCAGATGTGAAGATATTTTCCCTGCCTGGCCCTGTCAATCAAAGTGCAGTGGACACGGCAGTAATTGAGAGAGCAGAGCCTCTAGGTGTAATGGTAACGTCCCCGTTGCTCCTAGAGGCTCATTTGCACATATTAAAACATCATGTTTCTCAGCAATGTGGGCACATAGAAACATGGGACCAACACAGATGCCTTCAGCTGCCAAGAGCACATGTAACAGGTCAGCCAGTGTCATAGGTACCAGATCTGCTGACAGATGCCCTTTAGGTGCCCAGTAAATGAACCACCAGCTTTAGAAATCTGTATAAAAATAAAGAGTTCCTCAGAGTTTTACAAGCATCAGTGATATAAAATATTCCCTCTGTCACCACGGCATCTTTCTACATCGCCTCAGCCTGAAAATCTAATAGAAGTAAAATTACATTATTCTTTTATCCCTCTAGTACAGCAAACCATTTTCTACTTGGATTCCTTTCCTATTTTATTTTTCCTTGAACGCTCCTGCCCCAAATAACTTGTAGGTGTTTTTGTTCCAAAATGGGGGCAGGGCAATCCTACGGTACGGATGAGCTGCGCGGAATGCACTTGTCAGGTATATGATACAATGTGACACATTTATTTTCCTGGGGACTGAAGCTTGTTGTGATTCTCGAGCAGAAAGAGGACGTTGTCACACCCAGCTCTATCCATCCTGCTTAGTACCAGTCCTGCGCTAATAAGAATAGAGAGATGGGGAGGGAGCGTTCCTGTTCCTCTTAATCCCCTGAGACATGAGAGATGCGGCCGCTCAACTCCATCCCTTATAGTGTGAGCACCTCATCCCCCACAGCAGCCTACAGTAGCCTCTCCCGTGGCATCTCCTCTCGTTAAAAGACGCAGGATGGAGTTAAATCACTTTGAAAAAAAAAAAACCTCGAGGGAATCTATCAAACAGCTGCCCGGATGGACCGTATGACACAAATCCGAGAAGGAGGCTTTAACACTTTGGAGACCAAAAAATTCTCCCTTATCAGATATAAGGGGGACGGTTTTCTTCCAAGAACAACGGCAGATGATTTTTCCTGCAGCGACATTGCACGATACAAAGTCATTTATTCCAGGCCACAGCAATTAAATGGGCATGTCATATTTAAAGGCCCAGTCACAACCAAAATATGTTCTTCCTCTAATAAATCTGAGGTTAGGTCACCTGAGGGAAGATCAGATTTGGAAAACACGTCAATGCCGGTGAGTCTGATTTGCCATATTATGAAGGATGGTTGTGTAAAGCATTAAATCAGTCATTCAGACAAGAGCATTGGCAATCTAAGCAAAAATGCCAAATATATGAGGCTAGATGATAACACTGGAAATACACTGGCTGCAAAGACACAATGTGTAGGCTTTTCTTTATAAGAGTTCTTAGAGCAATGCATTTCTTTGGCAGGGTGGCAGTAGAGGAAAAACTATCAGCACGAGCTGTGCGTTACAAATGACTCCAAATCTTGCTGGTTCCATTGTGCTCCGGTGATCCACTTGGTATAATTCAAGTAGTACTCCCACTTGCTCTGGAGAAACTCCAATGAACCATACTATTATAACCACCTGCCTAATATTGTATAGGGCCACTTCACACAAGCCTTATGAGCTCCTGGAATACCACTTTTTTCAGGGTCCCACTTCGAGATATTCTTCTTGACTTCCTAAGACCCTCCTCCCCTTCAGCAAAGCATATAAGAGGATAGCCACTTTTGCAAAGTTCTTCATTAATCTTCTGTAGAAGCTCACCAAGCCCAGGAAAGCTCAGAGCCCCATTACTATATTTACCTGCCCTGCCTTGACTTTGGAAAGCTTGAGCTTTTTAAACAGCGAGCTCATAAGAAGCCAGAGCAGAGGATGGGAGTGGTAGTGGCTCTGACTATGGGATGTGTCACAGTGGTTTTCCTCCGGCTTTTGCTCCCAAGCGCTGGTGTAATGAGAGGAGGGTGCACCTTTTCTTTCCCTGGGGCACTACCTGTAGTTGGGGGTGCCCTTGATGTTGGTGCTTGTATGAGGTGCCTGGCAGGAGGTGTAGTAGTGTAATGACCAGTGTATGGTGTGGTCTGAGTCGGGAAACCAGGCCAGAGGTAGAAGAAAAAACATCTCTTTTTGCTTAAATGCGAATCCTTTTCCCAGATGGAGAGATATGGAGGTTGGCACAGTGGAAATAATAGCACTCTTGGTATGATATCTTGTTAAAGTCTCTCTCTTGCTAATAACTGTAATCTGTCCATTAAGGCAGTAGTATCCAATGCAGGATACAGGTCTCTAGAGGCACGTCCGACCAGGACATGATTAAAGAGGACAAGTGTGATGTCTTAACTGTGTTCCCTCATAAGAAGCAAAGTTTGGTTAGCTGAAGTTGCAGGTTACTTTGCTGACTCAAGGATAAATAAAAATAATGGTATGGCATTCAAATATCTGGAGTATGGACAAACGCCTTTGATTTTCAACAGATTTATTATAAAACATACATAAAAGAACTATAAAACACTAGTGCAAATCCATTATATTCACATTAACGTATAAAAATTAATAAATCGCATTGCAATAGTAAACATTTCAGCTTCTATTGGATATTTTAAGCTTATAATCAACAGACAGATCAATTAATCTGGGTAATTAGTGCTGGAGAAAATACAGAGTCCAATAATCCTCTTTACCACAACCTGCGATTATATTGCGATTCTTATGCGATTTTTTCCCTCATGCGATTATATTGCGATTCTTGTGCTATTTTTTTCCCTCATGCGTTTTTTTGTGTATCACTGCTGAAACATTATATACTTCAATCCCAATGAAGGATGTTACTTAATTATGTTCCTTATTGGTTTTATCTATATTTCAACGTGTTGCTCCACAGGAAAACCATTTGCTTCACAAGAAAAATATTTGATAGGGGATTTACATAGAAAAAATCCAATTCATCTGTGTGCAGGTAATTTCATTGGTGTGAGAGGTTCAGTATATTTTGGCATAATTAAAGCGGCATTTAGTGATTCAGTCTCTTAATGAAATAGAGCAGAGACTATGTGTAGCGGTGGTGTCCCACTATACAGTAAGTGTTTCTCGTCTTACCTCTACTCCATCTGCGCTTTGCCGCACTGAACCTGTAACTCGCCACACTTTTTTTCAATAGTGTGCGCTGGTCTCCATCCACAGATTCCCTGAAGTCTCTCCTCATTCAGGTTAGGTCTTGTCTGTAATTGCCAGCACCTGTCGCAGTATTTGGCTTCTGGATGTGAAAGCAGTTCAACTCCAACAAACTTTATTTTAAATTTCAGCGTACGCTAAACAGGAAGCATTTGAAGCTATGTTTTTGTTCTATCCCAAACGCGTTTCGAGGTCTGGATGCACTACTGACCTCTTCCTCAGTGGTAGCCTACTTTGCTGACTTCTGTGCTTGGCCATGCAGATTCTAAGTTCTTCTTTTTTTTCTACTTCTTGTTGTAGTAGAAGCAATAACTTTCTCAGAGATCGTTTAGTCTCTGGATCCTGAGGTCTAAGGTGAAGTAACACATAGACTTGCTTCTTCCTTCATCACTTTAAACTAAGTCAGGAAGTAGGACCAGTCCACCTCCTGCCCCTCCTGAAAGTAGTGGATCAAGGTGGTTAACCCTGTCCCTGCCAACCATACCAGGCAATGCTGGGTGTACATAACATTATATAACAGTACATAACATGATATTACAAATGATTTGCAGATACCCTTTGTATTGGAGTATTGCACCAGGACTGGAGCAGGAATTAGCATTGCTGCTTCCTTCTCTGAATATATGGCACTGATTGAGTGATGTGTATACAGTGATGGAGAAGGGTAGGATGGTAAAAAAACATCCCTACCTTCTCTTTGGGTTCTCCACTTCTGCAACCGCATGAATAGCGTGTGCAGGTGCCGGGTCTGTGGTGACTCCAGTGCTATGCTGGATCCTCTGGACACCGTCAAGTTGTCACTACGTGCTGCTGCTCTCTGGAAGGGATGGTGAGGCATTGTGCAAGCGAAGGGGCCGGGAAGGGGGCGTGGTCACCGTGACTTGAAGCAAGAAGGCCGCTGCCCCCTTGACTTCAAGCCTGGGCAGAGAGTCGCGCCAGCCGGGGATTAAAGATCGATTTTCTTACTAGTGCCGCACTGGAATTTAGTAAGATATATGTGCTCAGAATCCCACTGCTGTACTCTTAAAGGTCCTGCCGGCAGTTTAGGACCGCTGTTTCAGGTGACAGGTTCCCTTTAAAGTCTATGGGTGGTTAGCAAGTGGTTAAAGAGGATCTCTCAGATCTCAAAACATGTCTGTTTTTAGTACATACTTTAGTGAATACTGCAATAAAACAATTCTGGAGCACCTTTTCTTAGATCTCTGTGTTGTGTTCTCCTAGAAATTTCTGAGGAAATTGACTGCTGGGTGTTACCAGTTGAAAGTGTGTCCCTACACAGACTGACACTGTCCACTCAATGCTGACAGCATCATACTGTGCAGAGTCACACCACATTGATAAGGAGAACAGTATTATCCATAAATATTCAGGAGGTATAACTGAGGAATGGCAAAATGCAGGTTTATGAGAAAAGATGCTCCAGAATTGTTATTATATGGGGAATGCAAGTATTTACTAAAACTATAAGGGCACTTGGCTATATGGATACACTATGGCTGGTATGAGGGTACTGTAACTCTTATGGGGACACAGTAGTTGTTGTCAGGGCACTTTGGCTGCGGAATCAGTAATTTGGTTATTTATGGGACACCTTTGCTGTAAAAAGCCACTTTGGTCGTTAAAAGGGCTCCAAGATTCACAGTAGACTGCAAACTGTAAAAAAAAGTGTAACAGCATATTTTCTTCTAATGTAAGTCTTTACTGTATATGTATGCACACGGTACTAACAGACCATATTCATAGCCACCACTAGATGGAGCTGGTGTCACCATCTATATATATAATTCAGTCAGTGAGTATGTCTGGAAGACAGCAAGAAGACCAGATGCAAAAATGTAGAGCTAACGGCTTAGCTCATCCTGGACCCAGTACCGCCCAGGACAGGGTCGGAACACATACAGAAGCTGAACACTACAGATATAAAAGAGAGAGCGAAGGGAAAGTCCAGTAGAGATAACTTGTCTGACAAGAACTTATTGCCTCTACGGCACCTGTGTTCAGGAGTTGCTTAGAGGTGCCTGAACATACCAAACCACAGTTTGACCTGCTGTGAGAATCTCCACATCCCAAGGTAGATATCTTGGATTTTTACTGTAAGTGCAGCAACCTGTTTAAAGAATGGAGCAGATGAGTTTGCCTGCCGTGACGAGACTGCTCTTCTGGTTGCATTGTATTACCTAAAATATACACTTCATGTATGGATACTTATGTCAGAAGAGACAGCTAGCAAAGTACGGAATAAGGAATAGTGTTGATCACGAATTTTCGAATTGCGAATTTTAATCGCGAATATCAGCACTTCGAGAATTCGTGAATATTTAGAATATCGCAAAATATATTCGCAATTGCGAATATTCATTTTATGCAAATTTTTTATATGCAAATTTTCGCAAGCAAGAAAATAATGTCATGATTTTCTTATTTGCGAAAATTCGCATAAAAAATTTGCATACATTAGCATAAAAATTCGCATAAGCTGGTATTTAAAATGTACATTTTTATGGTAAGTTATGCAAATTTTTTATGCGAATTTTCGCAAACAAGAAAATAATGTCTGGAGATTACGAATTTGTGAATTTTTGTATATATGGCGAATATTCGCCCAAATATTCGCGAAATATCGCGAATTCTAATATTGCCCCTGCCGCTCATCACTAATAAGGAAGAGTACTTTAAAGAGATACTTTTTGTCCTGTTACAACTTTTGTAGCCATGAGAACTTAACATATGTGAAAGTGCATTTTGTGTACCAACAATCAGTTCGAGCATGATCAGAACTGTCCTCCTGATATATTTGCATTTGAATTATCCAGTAAAGAACTGTTTTGCTGCACAACTGTCTCATCATTGCCTCCTGCACGATTACACTGACAACCTGACTTGCACCATTAAACCTTCAACACCAATATTTCATCTATCTGTATCCATCTATCAATAGTGTTGAGCGCAAATATTCAAATAGCAAATTTTAATCACTCATATTGCAACTTCGAGAATTTGTGAATATTTAGAATATAGTGCTATATATTTGTAATTTCAAATATTCGTAATTTTTTTCCATCTAAACACAATTCCTCCCTGCTTCTTGCTTGTGGGCCAATGAGAAGGCAGCAATGTCAAGTTCACAATTAATAGTGCACCAATCAGTAATATGTAGTCAGACTTGCTAAAATGTGAAGTTGCACGTGTGAAAAAAATATTCAAATTTGCACAATCGCGAATATATTGGAGCACTCTATCTGCATATAAAGCGATTGTAATGTTCTGCCGTGCCAACCATTTTCTCCAGTCTCAGGATAAACTCAGGAAACTTCTAGCAGCTTGTAAAATGTAGCCAAAGTCACCCACGCCTGTATTTCGCGTTACGAATTCGTATTATCCAATTTTTCACAATCAAGAGAATAATCTCAAATACGAATATTCGCGAATATATGATGCATATTCTACCACATATTCGCAAAATATCGAGAATTCAAATGTTGCCCCTGCCACTCATCACTATCTATCAATCTATCTATCTATGCTCTCTCTGATCTATTCTTCGACTATCTTTGTGTCCATCAATCTGTCCATCACTATAACAGAGGTGTTTAGTAAGAGCAGACTATTAGACAAGCTTCTTTAACCTAGGAATCCTTGTTTCTCAGTTAAAATGAAACTGAATTCTTTACACCTGGACAGGTTCAGTGACAACAGATTAAGACAGACACCTTATTAAACATCTTGTAGCAGGTTAGAAAACAAGGACATCTTGAAAGGTCAGATCCAGGCTGACAGGCGCTGCTTCTGTACATCAAATTAAAGAGTGACTCGGAGTCTCAATTACTGTTCAGGAACGGCACCAACATCTTGCAGGAGATTCGCCCAATGGCAATTTGGCGTCAGACAGAGATCAGGATATATTGAACTGAAGGTCAGGAGACCTGATGCTGCATAAGATTTCGGTGTGATGGATCCTGACTTTTTTTTTGCTACTGCCGGTAGGTTCAAAACCTATTAGTCTGAAGGACAATGTATGTTACAATCGCATATTGCTAGCGGCAAAATATGACAAGTCAATCATTACATATAGAGTGAAAAACATCTACATAAAAATACTTCAGCAATACAAGTTTCTTGTAACGGTAACTGTAGGTGAGCACATTTTAAAGGTCTTATAATAAATCCACATATTGACTGTACTACATTGTAAAGATGATTTATGTGAAAGCGAATTCTCCAAAACCCCTTTAACTACTGTGCCAGCGAACAGTGGCAGGTGCATTTCCCTTATAGAATGCTATAATAGGAAGTCAATGGAGACCTAAAGTAATCGCTTTCATAATAGGGGTCTGAAAATCCACACCATTTAGATCCCTGTTAGGTTTGTGCAGCCGTAAAAACATATGTCCAGTACAGATGATGTACCCCAGACCAGGGGGTATCTACATTTGTTGTTTTATTGTTTATTGTAATGTTATGCATTTTTTGTTCTGGCCGTACGTTCCAGCAGAGAAGAAGTGGATGCATATGGTTAGCAGGAGCAGGACTAACCACCCTCTTCCTCCTCTGTTTGTAGGTGTGGGCTGCTCCTGCTTCCTGCCAGGATGAGGAGTTCGAGAGCAGCTAGAGAAGGGAGAGGAAGCAAACTGCAGATCTCCTGCAACTTGTAAAGATTCTCCAGAGAGATCATCTATATCTTGTCTCAGGAAAAACTTGAACAGCAAAATCCTGTATTTCAGACACTCCTGCAAGTAGAGGGACTACAGCTCAGACACCCATCATCCAAAACTAAAACTAGGCCAGATAAAGTTTGAGTGTAAACTTTACAGTAGACACTTATACCGACAAGTGCTAAGTTGCAGCCATCCATACCTCCTTAACTAGTGCCAGAAACTGGACTTTTAATCCGCTGCTATTGAATGTACCGCAAGTTATATTTTGTACTTAATAAAGAGAAACTGTTATACGTTCATTTCTGGCCTCATTATTTAAACTACATTTCCACTGCACCGATCCTCAGGGAGCAACGGCCTGAGGGAGTACATTGTGACATAACATCTTATCAGGGTCACTACCACTCCTATCTTCTGCATAGGTTCCTCCAGGGTTTGCTGAACAGATTTCATTCAGATGAAAATATGCTTGTTTTTCACGACTCGATACAGTTGTATTTTTTAATACGGTCGGGTGAACTAATCATAATACCCACTTGGCATAGTCTCTGGAGCCCTGATAATAGTTTGTAGCACTGGTAGCGCTGTCTTTTTAAAGCGTCACCAATGCACCTTTTTCACAGGGATTGCTGACACGATGCATTTGCTTACCTCATGTACATCTTCTCCTGCCTATTTTTATTTTATTTTTTTCAATTTGGACTCTCCTGACCCTTTTTCACCATGCAAACCAATCCCTCTGTTTTTTTCCATCCTGTATGTAGCACTTCCTGTTGCTGAATCCAACCAAACCCATGATGCACTTATAGCCCCTCCCACCCAGCTAGTTCCATAGACACTCCCCTATCACTGCCCCTACTAACTCCCAGCTAGTCTATAGCCCCTCCCACCCAGCTAGTTCCATAGACACTCCGCTATCACTGCCCCTACTAACTCCCAGCTAGTCTATAGCCCCTCCCACCCAGCTAGTTCCATAGACACTCCCCTATCACTGCCCCTACTAACTCCCAGCTAGTCTATAGCCCCTCCCACCCAGCTAGTTACATAGACGCTCCCCTATCACTGCCCTGTCCATGGACATAACATCATGGACATAAGAAAGATCTGCATGGACATGGTCATGTGACCGAAGCTCAGAATGGGAGATAGGTGCAATAAAGGTAAAAGAAATACAATACAGAATTACAGCTGCCTTCATAAATTTTGATGCAAACGAGAAAACCCCTTTAAACACGCAAGTGTCAAAAGTGTCCTATTACTATGAAACTTTAGAGCAGTTGTAGATATCTATCAAAAATACCAACATTCCAAATTCCAAAGTAAGGCTTTGTTCAAACCATATACTTTCTTTCAGGGGTTAGTGCAGCCACTCTGCTACACTTTCCATTAGAATTTCCATGACGCTAATGGAAAATTTTCTGTTCACACTTGCATTGTGGTTTCTGGAAAAAAGGCATCAAACGATGGACCCCATTTACCCAGTGTGATCTGCTGGTTCTGACCTGGTGCTCGCCAGTAAAAGTATCGAAGATATGAACATACCTAGAGAAATTATCAAGAAGATAGCATAGATACCAGACACGTAGTTAATCAAATTTAGGTAAGTAGAAAGAATATAACATGCTTATTAAAATAATACTTCAATACAAATTCCTGTAGCGCTATACTTTTCTCTCCGACTCCTGAGCTGCGGTACCAGTAGTAGGACTGCAGCAACCAAAATTCTGATCTGATTTTGATCAGAGTTTTGTGGACTAGAGTTGGTGGAAAAGGACAGGAGGGGCGGCGATTTTATTAGAAAAATGTCAAAACAAGAAACCAGAATGATTTTCAATATGAATACACTGGTCCTCTTCGGTCTTAATAGTGAAATTGAAATATATGCGTTTGAATAAGACAACGTAGTATGTGACAATGCAGAAGAGGATGCAGCATATATTGATTGACAGCAGGCTGGGCAAATGGAAGAACAGGCATATACTACATATATAGGAAAGACACTAGGAGGTAAAGGAATACTCCTGAGGAAGGATAGCGTTCACTATCCGAAACGCGTAGAGGTAATAGTGGTGCCTGCGACCTACGTCACAGGCAGTGACGTCACAAGCGTGCGATCGCGCGCGAACCACTACAGGAGCCGCGCCACCGGCCGGGGAGCGTCTCCACGTGCAGCGTCTTTCCGTAGTGTGCCTGCCGTTCAGCCAGCCATCCCTCCGCTACCAAAGCTAGAGTATCAAGGTGAAAAAACAGTAAGTCTGCACCTATATGGTATTCAAGCTATATACGTAGGGAGTGAAGCTATTTTAGAACGGTAATATTATTGTGTTTGGCGTTGTGTGCGATTAGTTATCCAGGTTAGAGCGCAGTACCATTATAATATTTTTTATTAAAATAATACCTTTATTTAATATTTGCGGGTAACGGAGCAGATAACTGCTCAAGTGATATCTAGTGCTCAAAGATAGATACTTTAAGAAATAATTCCCACTGTGATTGGAATAACAAAATAAATACTTTCCGGGAGAAATAGATAAGCACATAGGTAATTTTAAATAGTGATGATGAGACAGGTAAAGGAGGTTTTAAACAGGAATAGAATATCTTTCCCTAGACGTCTCTGACGTCCTAAACCCTGTGCCCAGGGATACCCCTGATGGTGGAAGTACCCTGTCCCCGTACCTATGTCTTTTTTTATCCCTGATAATGCCCTACTTAGTTAGTAGATAATGTCCTATGGGATATATAGATTAGTCCACGGAAGAAAACATGATATCTAAATGTCTAACATAAACCCCAACGCGTTTCACCTGCTCCTAAGGTCTAACATACCTAGGTCGCGATCATCATCATACTTCAAAGATGGATCCTCCACGGATATCATACCTCTCTCTTAGGGATGAAAGTCCTGAGGTTAGTGTGAAAAGGGCCTTACTCATTTCTTCATGTACTGAAAATGCACATGTTTTCTAAATTGAAAAAGCTGTTCCTGTCTAAATTCTGCGCATCTTTTTTTCAAGATTTCTCACAAAAGACTGCCAGCAAAATACAAGGAATAAGATAGTAAAGTGAAGGATATATCTGGAATCAAGATAAACTATGAACTTCAACAAGTACCATAGAAAGTGATGTCTCAGAAATTCCCACACTGTAAATATCTCTCTGTAGACAGATCTAGAGCCCCAACATGGAAATTATTCACACTACTGTGACAGATTTTCTATCTGCAAAAAAAAAAATGTTTTTTTTCTCACTCCCAGACTTGAATGGGAGACTGATCCTTAAAAATGGAACAGAATAGGACATACAGACTGAAGTGGTTTAGAGACGGCTCCACCGATCTGTGATTGGACTATGGTGCTCAATACTCAAATGGTGTAAGCTTCCAAACACCACAAAAAATAAAAGTGAGATATTAGAATCAGGGTATGGCACTCAACTTATCTGGAAATATGCAGACAGTAGGCACTATTCAAATATATGTAACATTTGTTAAAACAGATATTAATTTTTTTTTTTTATAAAAAAGTTTTTTGAAAAATAAAAATAAAAAAATAAAAACTAAAAAAGTAATAAAAAATGAAGTGAGTTCATGAAGAATCCATTAGCTCAATTGTACTAAAAAGTCCATCTTGCAATAATTCGTTAATGTGTACAGACTTGGCTATGGAGCCACTCCAGATAGTTAAAACACTAGAGGATATGAAGTATGTCCGTACTTGGTTGGACCAATTCACCGTTAGTGTATTTTTCAAATATTTGCTAGATAGGTGGTGGCGTCCCACCACAAATCTTACCTCCGTGGATTAGTCAGTGTCGGTACCAGTACTCACTTTCTTTGCGATAAGCCGGCTCAAATCGACGATTATTTGGAGACGATTCAGCATGGACACTTTGCTTTAAAACAGCAACCTTTCCCGGGCGTTGATTTGTAAGAGACCACTTAGCTTGTGATATCAAGCGGTATACTCTACCGTAAATAACGTCAAACCTTTAATTCGCCCGGAGGTCTGTTTGTCCTTTTAGACTCCGGGGATACGTATTTCTCCACTTCAAATAGCAGCGCTGCAAGGAGGTTTTAAGTAAGTGTAGTCACCAAACGCGTTTCGAGGTCTCAGTAATGCTGACCTCTTCCTCATTGGATTTCGCATTGGATATTCAATCAAGATGGCCACAGAAGACCCTTAGAGCAGAAATGGATGAGGCGAGGATTCATTTTTTTTAACCGCCATTGTTTGGGGAAAACGATTCGTTACCAGAAAGCATGAGGAAATTCGGCTTTGCGGCGAAGCGATTTTTCTCAGAAATTCGGATCAAAGTCCACTAGATATGTGGAACTTACTAGGTGATTTCCTTCACTTGCTTTTGAATTCGGTTGCCTGGTATGACCTCTGTTCTTCACTAAAGAAACAGGGTGGTCCCAGGGGTACACCTAGCCTTTATGCTGCCTGAGGAGAAAACTAAAACGGTTCCCGAACCACCCAATGCCAATTTCTTAACCTAATCCCTTCCCTTCGGCCCTACTGTTAAAGACATACATTACTGTGCTTACCAATCCTATACTGTAGAAACAGATAATCCCCCTTCCGCTGCCCCCAACTAGCCCCTACCTGGTGCTGCCTGAGTCAATTGCCTCACCTCGCCTCATTGGCAGTGCACCCCTGGGTGGTCCTGCTGCTGAGACCACAAGACCCACGTTGGAAGCTGGGAAAATAACTCTGAAAAGAATCTTGAATAGGTAAGAGGTTATCACTTGGGGTAGATATGGGGAACTTACTGGTTGATTTCCTTCACTTGCTTTGGAATTGAATTCCCCTGTTGGCCCTTCATTCTTCACTATGGAAACAGGATGATCCTGCTGCTCAGGCCATGTGACCAATCTTTGAAACTAACTCCGAAAAGAGCTCAGAAAAGAACCCAGCATAGCTAAGAGGTTACCAGTTGGGCTAGATATGGGGAACTTACTTCTTAAATTCCTTCATATGCTTTGCAATTGGGTTCTCCCTTTGATCTTTTGTTCCTCACTGAGCATGGTGGTCCAGATGCTCATCTCAGATGATCCACTTTTAAAAACTAGGAATGTATAGTTCCCAAAAGTGCCTTGTATAGGTAAAAGATTGCCCATTGGGCTGGAAATGGGGAACATCACTAAAAAGTCATGCTTAGTGACCAGTAGTCCCATAGAAATGAAAGAAGTGGCAGCTTATGTGACTGATCTGCTGCTCCATTTATTTTTGGAATCCCAGTGGAGTACAGGGGCCACATTCTCGTGATCAGTAGGGATCCTGGCAGTCAGACTCATACTGATCCAATAGTTATCTCTTATCATATGGATAGTGGTTCTGAAGTTTTTGTCCCATAAAGACAAGTACTAGACATGTCCAGTAGCAATGGGGTATTGACAACACAATATCATGGGGTATTTATTTGGTGGGTGGGGGGCAGAAAACATCAGAAATGTCTATACTGGTAAGAGGGGAAACAGTGTTTCCAGTTTGGAACTTTTTAATTTGTACTCTTTATAAAGTACAAACTTTATTGCAAATGTCTTTAGATTTCTGCTGTTAGCATTTACAGATTTAATTCCCCTGTCAAAATATAGTAACTCTTGGCTAAACACGTCCTGTACAATCCTGAAATCAGGTGAAGCGCTCATTTTGCAAACATACTGTACTACTGCAGCACAACCCCAGTACTATACATGTATATTTTATTACTATCATTTGAACATAGAGTCTCTGAATAAATGGAGGAGGTTGTGTACATCAAAGTGAATAACTTATGTTCAATACATCATGATTTCATGCTTTCAGGCAACAAAATGAATACATAGAGTACGTGAATGTCATTGAAAAACGTGGTTTATGATGCAGCTGTATGTGACCAGCTATGCTTCTGGTTTCATATATTATTTTCTTATTCCATTGAATCAAAGTGGAACCCCAGGATTTCTTCCCATTGATGATGAGTGCATCTATTCTAGACAAATCCAATTCAACCTAAATTTTGTAAAATTTGACTTATATCTGCAGCGTGCCAGACCACAGGGGAAAACACGTGAGGCTACTGTGGGCCGATAAAGGTAATAGTTTCTATAAGAGGAGAGAATATTTAAAAGAAGAAAAACTGCTACAAGAGGACATAGTTTTAAATTAGAGGGGCAAAGGTTTAAAAGTAACATCAGGAAGAATTACTTTACTGAGAGAGTAGTGGACGCATGGAATAGCCTTCCTGCAGAAGTGGTAGCTGCAAATACAGTGAAGAAGTTTAAGCATGCATGGGATAGGCATAAGGCCATCCTTCATATAAGATAGGGCCTGGGGCTATCCATAGTATTCAGTATATTGGGCAGACTAGATGGGCCAAATGGTTCTTATCTGCCGACACATTCTATGTTTCTATGTTTCTATGTTTCATTTTGGTTACTCACAGTTAGCGGGTTACTCCCTGGGTCAGCAGTGTAGTGATGAGGAAAACAGCACTAAATCCTCCGGGGCACTCTTGGTTGCAGGGAACATCAGCCAGTTGTTGGTTAAGGTGCCCTTGATAGTACTTGGTGCTTAGGGTGCTTTGGTGGCTGGGTCTCTGTGTTCGTTACGCCAGCACCGTTAGGTGCATATAATGAGTGTAGTAGTAGAATTAATGAGGAGTCAGTTGTTATGAAACAGTTGAACCTTTACTAAATCACTTGTCTCCAGCCAGGTAGTCTATACAGACACAGTCTCATGGCAGGCATCAGTGTTTTGCTTCATTATTTGCAGGATGCCTTTCTATAAAGGCTTTGAGTTTTCACTATGACCCGGAAGGCTTAAATAGTAAAGAAAGATAATTCTGCGCACTAATTATCCATACGTGTCCTGGCACTTCTAAAGTTGCTCTAAGGCACTTGTGCTGGTGAAGTCCATAGGCTGGGTTCAGCTCTAATCCTCACTAGGCTTACTGCATATTTATACATAGACTCACTGGCTGGGGCTAGGCTGCTATAACAAACCTTAGTTTGTCCTCTCCAGGGCTGATCAAGTCCTGGAGGAAAGGTTTTGCAGCTACATCGTAGTTAAAGCCTGTTCCTCTCCTCCAAACACACTCCTCTCCTCTTCAATCTACTTCATCACTGTTTCCTTCCTCTAGCACACCCCAAGCTATATAAATAGGTGGCGCCAGCATCACCTAGGGGTGAATGGGTGAAATGACTTTGCCAGCATAATAAATAGGAAATACCATACATTTAGTACATTAGATGAATACAGAGATTTATAGTGTCCCTTTCACACAATTGTGGGACGCTGCACATCAAAATCCACATTTTTGGTAATTTAAATTGGGCAAATTTTGGGGAGAGAATGAGAGTAAGAATGAGCAAAAGAAAGGAGAAAAATCACAAGAGAGTAAAAAAAAAGAGAGAAAAAAAAAAGAGAGAAAAATATTAGTTGTATGAGATCCCAGAGTGTCACACACAAATTTTCAGGCCAATTGGAGCACTTTGAATTCTGGTAGAATTTATTCAGACCCAAATCAAATGGGATTGGCTGAATTGAACCCAAATCAAAATTTGTGCAATTTACTCCTCTCTGCTCGGTATACATATGAAACATTACCTTTTGTCATTAGTAGCTTAGTTTCTTGCATATCATTATTTCTTACAAAACTCTTTGCTAATGGTGCATTACGTTAAAAGGATTTTTCCAGATTTATTAACTAATGACCTATCCTCTTGATAGGTCATCAAATACCCCCACCATTCCGCTGTTTGAGAAGGCACTGGTGTCCGCAGTAGTTCCTACAACGGGACTCCCTGTGTCTGATACAGAGAAAACAACGTCACTTATTATAATATAATATTCGATTCTCCACGAAGCTTAATTTCCTCATGCTTCGTGGTAATGAATCAATTTTCCTTGAAATGGGAGGAAAAAAAATCATAAACATCTTATCCATCTGCACGAGAAGATACCACCGCGGCCATCTTGATTAAAGATCCTGCACAAAATCTTGCGCGCAGTGCCGTATGATGAGATTTCACAGAGTGTCTTCAATCAAGATAGTCGAGGCGGCCTCTACATTATCAAGTGGAATAAGGTGAGTATTTTTTCATCGGCATCTGAGGGGTTTAATGACTGGGGTCGGCGCGATCGCTAATTACAAAGAAATGCACTTTGTGGCAAAGTAAGTTCAACCGAATCAAAGTTTTGATAACTTTGCTCATCATGAAGATAGCCGTTGGACAGCCATTGACTGTGTGTGGCAACCTTAAAGGAGTATTCCAGGAATTTCATATGGATGGGCTATCCTCACGATAGGTCATCAACATTAGATTGGTGGGGATCTGACACCCTTCACCAGATCAGTTGTAGCTCTGCTGCCGGAAATCAATGCCAGAACTACACAACTGGACAAATTTGTATTGTTCCAGCACTGCTCCTACTGAAGTAAATATGGACAACCCCTTCAAGGTCATTCCATAGGTTGCACATGAATAGACCAGGTCCACCAGAGTACAATGTACTATTATTTTCCTATACTGACACAGACTGCACCTATGGTTTTCAGACATCGGTGCTATTTGTATTTTTATCTTTTTTTAGAACTGGGGCAGATAATCTTTCTACTTCTGTAAAGTTCTCCTGATACCTCCTGGAGATTAGTCAAAATTGCAAATACCATAGATTAGTTGGGGATGGCTACAGATCAGGCATAAAGTGAAATGTGACCTTAGCCTATGGATATAAAGTAAGCACAGCAAAGTAATCTTAATACAGCTCACTGAGGTGCCTGATATGAATCAAGTGTCTGAAAATGCATGAAGGAATGGACATTTCAGCTTGGAATCCTGGTTTAATTTCTGAAATGACAAATCTACTTGATAAAATCAGAATATTCTTTGGGCTCTCCTTCCCTTTCCACTTGAACCCACATCAGTTTGTGAGCATACCATACACTCCAACTCCTTTTGCTTTCCTCTGTGCAGTCATGATGAACCCCCACACAGCAAGGACTTCATGAAATTGGAGTGTTATTTATTTGTCAATGAAAAAAAGGTCCAGGTAGAGTAGTAACATGTTTTTTAATGGCTCAAAAAAGACATATGTCCATCCAGTTCAGTCTATTATCCAGAAAGTTGATCTAGAGGAAGGCAAAAAAAAAAAATCATTGAGGTGGAAGCCAATTTTCAGCCAATAACCTGTAATATTATTACATTCCAGAAATACATCCAGGCCCCTCTTGAACTCTTTTAGTGAATTTACCATCACCACCTCCTCAGGCATAGAGTTCCATAGTCTCAATGCTCTTACCGTAAAGAATCCTCTTCTATGTTTGTGTACAAACCTTCTTTAATCCAGACGCAGAGGATGTCCCATCGTCACAGTCCTGGGGATAAATTGATGATGGGAGAGATCTCTGTACTGACCCTTGATATATTTATACATAGCTATTAGATCACCCATCAGCCCTTTCGGAGCCCTTTGGAGTCCACCCATTCCAGTTATAACTTTATCAACACAGAAATTTCAAAAGTTCAAAGTTCTGTGCTCAGCACTAGGAACAACACGTCAAATAGCTGTGAATCACAAGGAGCATTCCCATTTGTTGTTCTAACTGTCTATGTTGTTAACTTTTGAACCACAAGAGGTATTGCAAATCTGTTTGCGACAATCAATTTCTGAGAAAATCCTGGTCTTCACTGATATGCTACATGACCCTTTTCCCATTGAAAAAATTTGCCCTGCCTTGATCCAATATGGTGGCTTTTGACATGGCGGCCATGTTCCGGACATAGCCTAAAAGATAGGCCCCCTCACCCATTATTTGTAGGGGTATTCAGATATTTCATTTTCCCTTTTGTTTCTGAAATTAAAGTCTCTCCTGCAACTTTGACTCACTATATATATATTTATTTATATATATATATATTTATATATTTTGACACATACATGTGAACTTAATGTGACCTTCTTTAAGCTTTTTGAATGCACTGTTCAGTGTTTAAGTACTTTTTGCACAACTCTTTCTAACAAGGAGCTTAACGGCAAAATTCATAACAGATGTTTGATCCATGAATCACACAATAAATTTCCTGGTTCAATTAGAAATGGTATTTAAACCGTCCTCCTCATCATGCTGTTCACATTTTGACATCATGGGACCAAGACGACACCTAACAATTGATCAACAGTACCTCACCATTGCGAGGCTTCAAGCAGGATGTTCTCAGACGGAAGTGGCCACTGAGCTTAGAGTGTCCCAGAGTGTCACCAGCAGGTTGTATCAGAGATACAGAGAGACTGGAAGAGTCACAGAAAGGCATAAAAGTGGACATCCTTTGCCCTCATCCCACACTGATGACCTTTTCATGGTGAACAATGCCCTGCGGAGCCAAATGATGAAAAACACTCACCTCCAGACTCATTTAAGGAAAGTGAGAGGCACTGGAGTGTGACGTCAGACCATTGGAAACCATTTACATCAGCGTGGTCTGCATGCTATATGACCTGCAAGGGTACTTGACCACATGCGTCATCATCTGGCATGGGCCAGGGAGAATCTACACTGGACGAGGGATCCATGGGTCTCAGTGCTGTTCACTGGTGAAAGGAGAATCACGCTGAGCAGAAATGATGGCCGCCAACGGTGTTGGAGACGTCAAGGAGAGAGCTATGCATCAGCCACTGTTGTCACCAGACGAGCCTTTGGTGGTGGTAGTGGTGTTACAGTGTGGGCAGGTGTGTCTAGTCAATACAGAACTGCCCTACACATAGTGAATGGTACAGTGACAAGCCCATACTACTTGAATAACATCCCTAATATAAAATAGAGCAAAACAGTGAGCAAAATAGAAATGGGTTTACATTAGAACATAAGTCTCTCTTAGATACATCCCATGGTGCTCAGGTACACAAATGCTTTACCACTCTTTGGAGTTCTTTACACAGCATAGTCTCTGCACTCAATTATATCAACATGGTTTATGATATCATATTAATTTATACTGTTGGCATTACAGGTGCCTCCTGCTTTTTGCTGAACTCCTCTACAGACTTGTGTCTTTGGTAACTTTGCTGCTTCTCACAATGACTAGCCATGTTATATAAAGTCTCTGGTTCTCCGACCTGCTTTAGTAATCCGAATGATCTGGGGGTTATGCAGTCCACATGCAAACTATAAGGCTGGCACTGTCCTCTTACTAGTCCCATACTATTTCTGTTATCTCTCTCCTGATTCTCTCCTCTGCTTTGCTTGACACAGTACACAAAATCGTGCCTTACATCAAACGTGGGGGGTTCTCCTGGTACCAGTTCATCTAACATGGAACCCCTACCATATAGAGACATACGTCAGAAATTTACACCTGCATATCCTCCAGACAGAGACCTCCAAAAGAGCCTTTGATTCAGAATTTTCTCTTCTCAAACATAGCGGGTTTTATTACGTACTGTGCAGCACGCATGGTGTAGTTTCCCAGGAGTTAGATTAAAGAGAACCTGTCATGCTGTAGATGCAGTCCAAAGAGCAGGAGGAGATGAGTAGATTGATATATAGTTTTCAGGGAAAAGATTCATTGTAACTGCTAATGTATTAAGATCCCTGTTTATTCTAGGCCTAGGAGTCTATTCCTACGAAAGGATTGACATCTATCTGTGTGAACGCAGTCATGGAGGGATGGCCATCACTGGACTCCTAGGAAAGGATGGATTTATATGAATCTTTATACAGAATCTTCAAAGCTATTTATCAATTTTCTCAGCTCCTTCTGCTCTATGACATGTTGCCTGCAGGTCAGACACCATGAATATTGGCAATGTTTGCCTCAATAAGGGCACGGACACACTGTCAGGTTTCTGCATGCAGTTTTAGGAGTGAATAAAAAAAAGAGGAAAAATCATATTTGTCTATTATACTTTCTCTCTACTTTTATGATCCACTCCTGATTTCGGCTTCCAAAACTACAAGCAGAAACTTGACCGTGTGGCCGTAATCTAAGGTTCTTGGGAATAAGCTGGAGGACTAACTTGGGTCTTGTGCTATATATGGATTCATTCTAGCTCCATTGATAGACACCTGCTTTATGACTGAATACATAATAACACTGTTATTTCAGTGCAGGTGTTGAACTCCCCTCTCATGTCTCAGCCCTGTCCTACAGATGGACACATGTCCTCTTCTCTATAGAGGGCCAGCACTTTGTGCACACTGATCTGTCCTCTACTCCAGCCCCCTCATCACAGCCTAAAACCTCCCTAGGAGATAGATTTTCTGGCACCTGCCAAACTCTGGATGGGTTCTGACCTTTGTAACTCTCAGCATGAAGCTTCATCAACAGGGCCCCCTTCCCTTCGCCTCCGCCAGCCCTTTCATTGGAAAGAGAAGAACGAAGGGGAGAGAGCCTTTCAAAGGTACAATCGGTGAGGTTAATAAGAGGGATCCCGCAGGGGAAGCAGGCTGGGGGGAGAGCCAGCAATAACCTTTTCTATGGAAATATGTGTCAATCAAACCAAGCCATTGGAAGGTAGACGTGTCCCTGCACCGCAGCCGCTGTTTGTGTGTTTTCTTTTCCTGCAGTGAGACAAACATTCGATGCAGAAAATAGCTTGTCTGATGTGAACGGTAACCCTTTACGGAACCACAACTGACTGCATAACCGTAAATTAGTGCCATCGACAAAAGACACATCTAGCAAACGAGCATAGATAATGCCCTCCTCCTAATAGCATACCCAAGAGAGAAAGATCAGGACAGGTATTCAGCAGACGATAATTAACATAATTATCCAATTAACTTGGGTGTGCATATCACAGATCTGCTCATCTACTGTAGGCGTTTAATTACCAAGTATAAATATCATATTACCATGATCAAATACTATTATCAGGACAGGCTGTAACAGCGTTATTTTACTGACAACCTTATAGATAGAATACCGTACCTTCTTACAGCACGGTTACTGTATTGGCTAGATATAAAACCGTTAAAGTCGATATGTGTATTTGGCCAGGGATAATCAATGAAATTACTTACCTCTTAGGCAGAGTTCACATGTTCAGGCTTTTTGGATGCGTTTTTTAAAAGCCAGGGGTGAATCATTTCTTCTCGTCTCTCTCAATTCACTTTGGCTTTGGCTTCAAAAACTGTATAATTATTATTTTTTTAAATATATATAAAGTTATTTTCCTGTAATTTACATCTGTACATATTTATACATTTTCTTAAAGGACCCGTTGTTTGAATAAAGGGGGTCATTTGTGATGCTGAAATAGCTTAAATTAGGTTAGTTGCACCACTATCTGCGACTTTGCCCGGTCTAAAGTTGTGGGCGTGGGGGGGGGGGGCGGGTGAAGAGGCTGGGCTGATAGGCCCGTCTCATTCACTATTTTCTGTGCCTGTTTTAGGTTTAGAAAAAGATCTAACTGTAAGCCAACAAAGAAGCTGTGTTACATTTAGAAATGGCGCTGGTTGCGCCAAAGGTATGCAGAGGCCAACGCCTCTTCATAACTTCAGTGGATCCCCCGCCAGTTTAGTGCTTTACAGGCGTCTAAAACACCGGCCTTAATAAATGTGCCCCAAAGTTATTAAGTTATACATATTTTTAAGAATGTTTGGTGATATTATTTGTCCCTATTCATTCACTATGTATACTGTAGTTTAAAAAAAACATCTTAAACTCCTACACTTTTCAAACAGGTCTAGTAATAGTTCCTGTCATGTGGAGATCACTTTTTAGCAGTCATCTCATTATTACCACAGCCAAGATTGCAATGAAAGGTATCAACTAAATGTATGTACATAACACAGGATTCACCATTCACAATAGGCGGTGTCACAGCTTATCTACTCCACCTCCATGCACAATGACCTCTGCACAGGTCACAGAGCATGTCTACAAGGCTCTCCCATAGAAGTCAGTGAACATGTCCTGCGCATTGTGGCCTATGTCAATGTGGATGCTGTAAAGCATATGTCTAAATGCGGTTAGCTGCATGGACCATTGACATCATCCTCCACCATAAAAATGATGTCTGGGTGGAGGAGTACCTCATTGGTGCATGTATAGTAGTCATCTGCGCTGCTAGGTAAGCAGAAACTGATATCATATTCTGTCGCATGTGCCTTTAGTGTCATTTGTATAATTGTAAGCCCACAGCACTCAGAAGAAGAAAAAGTTCATATACATTTTTATTATAATCGTTAAAAAAAGTTTATAATATTATAAACTTTCATTATAATCCAGTAATAGAAAGTATGAAATCAACCATCAACTATTGCACAGTTTTTATTTAATATTGAGGAATGTTGCATTATGAGGCATGTGTCCTTTTTATGGTTTAGCTTTTTTTGTTTTAAAAGGTATTTTTTTCAATTTTTTTAGGACACATACAACTCTAAAAGCTATACATGCTTAGGACAGGTCATCAATGTTTGATATTGGGGGTCCGACCCACTTAGCGGAATAGAAGTGGTTGAGTCACTCCAGTGAGCCCCACATCTTCATGGTTTACTCAGGTATAATGGTCCATAGATATGAATGGGTTTGCCTGGTTCTTCAGCCTGTGTGATCAAGTGAATGATACCGAGCTACAGTACCAGGGACAGCCACACTTGTCCATGCAGGGCTGCGCGTGTGTAAACAATGAAGGTAGGCATTGTAATCTCTTTATTTTGCTGATAAATGGTGGTCCAACCCCACGTGTCATACGTTAATACCCTATCCAAAGCCACTCCTTCTTCAGGAAGCCCTTTAAAGTGACCCTCCAGTTCAAGAAACAAAAAATCACCTTAACCAGGGAACAAACAGAACAGT
This sequence comes from Bufotes viridis, assembly GCA_033119425.1. Lineage (NCBI taxonomy): Eukaryota > Metazoa > Chordata > Amphibia > Anura > Bufonidae > Bufotes > Bufotes viridis. Next base: position 554,271,504 of record CM065590.1, on the reverse strand, counting down.
TACATGGTGCTCTCCTTTTCAGATGCAGATCCATCGATTCCTAGGCTCCTCCTCTGTTATCCAAGATAACAACACCACTTCTCAGACTACCTGATGCACACTGTGATTCAGTAGTCCAAGACAATGCTTTTGGATTGCCCAGCCCTGCTTTTGGATTGGCCAGCACTGCTCACATGAGTAGTGCTGGCCAATCCGAGTGAAGCAGGAAGTGTCTTGGACTACCAAATGCTCAGTGTGCACTAGGAAGTCTGAGAAGTGCCGAGGCCATATTGCAGGGAAGAAGAGGAGCGTAGGAATGGGAGGATCTACAGCTGAAAAGATGTAAAGGAATTCACCGTTTAAGTGTACTGTTTGCTCCTCGGTTCATGTGAAATTGTTTTCTTGAGCCGAAGGGTTGCATTAAGGGTGGACAGTTTCATTTTCTTTTTAAATGCTGGTGATGAACTGGTTATTAGGAGCAGTTTGCAACTATATGTTTTGAGCAATTTAACGTCACTTTATTATTTTCCGTTATAACATGGTTATATCGGAAAATAATAGCATTCTTAAGACAGAATGCAAAAGAATATGGCCATTTGTTAGTTAAAAAAAAAAACAACAACTCATCTCATAGCTTCTTCTATCTTCATTCAGCAGGACCTGCCAAAGGATCTGCGATGTGCTCAATGGCGTCATTGCGCTCTCCCACACCGAATACCGAACACAAACCCGGACTTTGCAGTTAATGATAATTATTCACAAAGTCGGCAACGCTTTCAATATCAGAGTGACATGTTACAGAAAAAATCAAAGTAACAAATGAATGAATAATTTTCTGCTCGCAAGAGCTTACAATCTATTTGGAGATAGAGGTGACCCAAAAGATAAAAAGCGCTTGGTTTGTATAATAGTCAGCCATCTGGTCAACCAGGAAAGCTACATGAGTCAGTTATCGAGCCAGTATGTGTGAATGCAGAGATATGACCTGCATCTGGGCACAAGAAGTGTGGGGGACACTGTTGAAAGAATGGGTCAGGTTGTGAGGAGCAATACAGTAGGAGGAGTAAACTGAAAGAAGTCACATTGAGCAAAATGATTGGTATGCATAGAAAGATGTGTTTTAGGGCAAACTTAAAACTCGGGAAGCACATTCCAGAGAACCGGTGCTGAACAAAGAAAAAAAACTTGGAGACTGGAGTGGGAAATTCTGACTATGGAGGGTTTTATTCTTGACAGAACGTAGAATAAAGGTATGAAGGTGGACAAAGATGAGGGAGGAGATGTACTGTAGGAAGTTGTAGCATTTGTTAGGTGAAGGTAATAATGGGCAATGAGTGTATACTGGCATAGGGTAAGGGCCTTTTATTGGTTGGCCAGAAGATGAGTCTGTCCTCTGTGTTCTGGATAACTGGAGAGGGAATAGTTTAGTGAGGGGATCGATTACTAGTAACATTGATTAGTACTAAGTTACAGTAATCAAGACAAGAAGGAATTAGGATGGAAAAGGGAGAATTCTGGATATATTTTTGAGTTTTAGGTAGAATGGGCATGCAAGCAAACCAACAGGTGTAAAGGAAAGGTTTAAGATGAACATAACGCCCAAACAACGAATATTTAGCCCTGGAGTTATGACACATGCTGAACTGAAAATATCCAGCTAAATGCTAATGGAATATTCAAAATCCTTAGGATAGACCATCAGTGTGTGGCTTGTGGGCACCCAACTGCTAGTTATTCTCCCTTACAGTACCAGCACATCCACAAGTAAGGGTAGCTACAACTGGAAAAGGGGCTATGATGTTTCATTCTGCTAATCCATGAAAGTCCAGGAAGTCATATTCTCAATCATACTGTAACATTAAAATGGAGGGGTCTCAGTGGCCTGTTCTTCTCATGATAATTGGAGTGAGTCTTGGGTTTAGACCTCCATGATCACACATTGAGAACCATCAACAGGCAATCAATGTGTGAATCTCACAAAAAATAAATTCAAATCCTGCAGAATTTCATATTAGGATATGAGAGAGCTGGACATAGATTCTTCCTTCGATATTTTGGTTCTAGTCATGTCCAACTACATTACAGCCACTTTATGATTTACACTACACTTGTGTTTCTTTCTGGACTAACCTTCCATTCATGTTGGGAAGATTGGCTTTGGATTTGACATAGAAATGTCAGGATATAATAGAGCATTAGAAGGTAACTTGGAAGTGGAAGACTCTCATGATATTAGCTGTAAAAATATATATAAATGTGCAAATGAGAAGTTATATTCTTCCGCCAGAAGCTATTTCACTTATTCACACCAGACCAGGTTTCACTTTTTAACATAAAATATTGCAATAAAAATAGCATTTCTTTTAATGAACTTCTTTGGGCATGCTTTAGGGTGCAATATGCTATTTTTAGCATTTGGGAATAGGTAGCTTTTTAGAACTTTTGTGTGCAAAAATATGTATAAAAATGTATCTCACACAAATGCTGATTATTAGTTTCAGAATATGACATAAAATTGTGCACTTACTGCAGATAGAGTCATTATTAGGTCCAGTAGTAGCTGTAGGAATCAGTGTGCAGTAAGCATCTCCTAGTGTGGCTATCGGAAGCTGGACTTTTTTAAATATATTTTTCTTATGTTAGAAATGTGCCAGGTAGGTCTCTATTAGGGTGAATTGAATTTTTACACTCTCCATTTACAATCTCCTGCAGGGGCTTCAATCGGAAGGCAGAGGGAGCCGCATCTCTCTGCCTTCACTCACAGGTGCTGTGATCACGCCGGCTATATGATATAACCAGCACCTGCTGTCTATGGAGCGGGCACACTGCAGAGGCCTGCTCCATACATCCCCTCACACATTATGATGTACAGGTACGACATAATGCATGAAGAAGTTAAAGGGGTTACCTGAGACTAAACTAGACCTCCATATGTGGCTGACCCGCAGTGGTGACCATACTCACCTGGTCCCCGCTGCTGGATTGAGTCTGTGTGGCTCCCGGACCGGCACTTCCGCTCACCTCTGCGCCCATAACAACATGCTATAAATTATGAACATTGGTCTGTGGCAGAATAGGACATGAGAGAACAATGCAGGGCTACCCAGATTATTCCTACTCTGTTAATCACATTTTTTCAAAGCAACAGAAAAAATTGCAAAAATTTCCACATTCCACATTTTTCAAAAATACCAGATACCCCAAATAAGCTACCAAATTAACAAAAACTCCAGACTTTCTATTAGCATCTGGAGCTGGTATTATTCCCACAAAAAAACAAAATCACAAAAGTGCAGAAAAACACTAAAATGTGATAGACCTCACCCACCCTAATAAAGTGACAGCCTAGCACAGTTCTAAGATGAGTATCTGGCACCTGTTGAGTCTAGCTGGAGTCTAACAAAATTTGCAGAAAGGTACGTGTGAACACATCTGTTCCTGGATTGATGTCATACGTCACCGTATTTGATGACAAAACACATCCTAGGAGTTATCTCCACTGAATAAATACAATAATACAATAAGCATAAGTTGTCATTGAATCACTTCCACTCTTTTATGTTGCCACAGGACCGACACTGCAGGCACTGAGCCAGATACAGTTCCAACCTCTGTAACCCCTATTGCTATGCTGAGATTGCGTGTTGCCTCGGGCACCTTTGATAAACCATCTGTCACCGATGAATTGGCAACCCTCCGTAATATTTCTTTACAGGTTTGCATCTATTACTTTGAGCTATGTTTGGTTGTCCTTTATGATCCCATCCTTAAATAAGAATTACAGCCACATCAGGGGGTTTGTACTGGTGACTGTCAAGATTTAGAAGGGTTATCCATGAGGGCAAACTTGTTTGCAAAAGCAAGTGCTTGAGTTCCCTGTAACACTAAAAACAACATCAACAACAACTTGTGGTCGGATCGCCTATCAGAAAGGTGTACCTAACCTATCTAACCCTATCTACAACAAGCAGTAGAATTGTGCCATAACTGCTGCGGTAGGGCAGCCTAAAGGGGGCCACCCTCATATGAAGTGACTGTAAGATGGTGTGGGTGGGTGGGTGAAATCAGCTGAATCTGAGTCAGCCTGGGCCCACAGGTGCCTATAAATAGCCTAGTAACCAGCCAGCCTGGGCCCACAGGTGTATATAACTAGCTCCAGCAAAAAAAAAGGTAGTGGGGAAATGTGTATACAAACAGAACTTCCAGCAGTGAATATTTCCCTTAAATTATAACTTTTAATATTACTAATAAAACGGGGTCAAACACCCCAATAGGTACCTCAAAAGTCAACACTCTCAAGAGGAGAATAACATGTAGTCACAGTTGATACTAACAGACTGACACATCATAGGTAAGGTGGTCACCAGTGAAAGATACTTAGGATAGTGTAGATGAACTAACATGATACTGTCCCTAAGATTGACCCTAGGTTAGCCCTATGCCCGGGGACAACTCCTGATGGTGGAGATTCCCGGTCCTCGAACCTGGACTAACGGGCCCTGGTTAATCCCTGACCTACCGATCCGTCAGACACATAGGAGAATCACCCACAGAAGTGGGAGATGCTAGGCAAGGTGAGGATTACCTAATGTATCACAATGGTTCGTTATACAGTGGTTTAAACAGACACCTCATCTGAGGAGATAACATATATACAATTCGAGGCCCTATGCTGAGCCCTAATGCGCTCACAGGCCTCGCAGAGAACCTCCGTGTTAGTAGGCCTCTAAATGTGAGCCAGATGTGGTTCACAAAGCCTGAAGCTAAAAAAACCTCAACGCGTTTCCCCCTACTAGTATAGCGGGTTCATCAGGGGGTTACTACACAGGTAACATCTAGAAGCAAGGAGGGCCGTATAGTCAACGGCTTTTATACAAAAAATACAACCAAATAGATACACGGTCGTGATTACATAGATCTCCACACGTCACCATGTAACGACTAGTGAGAGATAAAGAAAGATGACAGGAGGAGCCAAATTCAAGGGTCAGCCATAGTATATCCCGGTAACACTGTCATGTCCGGGTTGACAATGATCCAATAGTGAACCCTGCGATTGGTTATGCAGAATATAGCGCTGGCTTGCCCACGGTCCCTAGCAGTCGCGCTTACCTATGATGTGTCAGTCTGTTAGTATCAACTGTGACTACATGTTATTCTCCTCTTGAGAGTGTTGTATATAACTAGCCTTGTAATCAGCCTCCCCTCCCACAAATAAAGCAAAGGTATTTGCTTAATACTTGTGGTCAGATCGGCTATCAGAAAGGTGTACCTAACCTATCTAACCCTATCTACAGCAAGCAGTAGAATTGTGCCATAACTGCTGTGGTAGGGCAGCCTAAAGGGGCCAAAAAGAGCAGACCTTAGTTTAGAGCAAAACATATACATACCATTACCAGGGCCGGTGCAAGGATTTTTGCCGCCCTAGGCAAAAGAAAAGTTTGCCACCCCCCCATGTGACATCACAATGCCCCACCCATATGATCTGCCATATTAAAGGGGTTCTGCAGTTTATTTAAACTGATCGGCAGGGGTCCCCCGCCAATCAGCTGTTTCAGAAGGCAGCGGCGCTGGCAGTAGCGCCTCAGCCTTCTCGCAGTGACGTCACAACTAGTTTCATTGGCCTGGGCGGGGCTAAGCTTCATTCAAGTGAACAGAGCTTAACTCCGCCAAGGCCAGTGATACTAGTCGTGACGTCACTGCGCCTGCGTTAAACAGCAAGAAGGCCGAGGCGCCACTGCATACATAGGATAGATCATCAGTTTAAATAAACTGCAGAACCCCTTTAACTAATGCCAGTTCTCCCCCCCCCCTTGTCATTCTCTCCCCCCTCTTGTCATTCACTCCCCCCTCTTGTCATTCTCTCCCCCTCTTGTCATTCTCTCCCCCCTTGTCATTCTTCACCCCTCCTTTGTCATTCTTCCTCCCCCTTGTCATTCTTCACCCCCTCCTTTGTCATTCTTCCTCCCCCTTTGTCATTCTTCCCCCCTTGTCATTCTTCCTCCCCACCCTTGTCATTCTTCCCCCTCTTGTCATTCTCCCCCCTTTGTCATTCTTCTCTCCCCCTTGTCATTCTTCCTTCCCCCTCTTGTCATTCTCCCCCCTTTGTCATTCTTCTTCCCCCACTCTTGTCATTCTCCCCCCTCCCCCAGTGTAGCGTGGCCGAGCTCTTTATGGTCCAGGGGTACAGGAGTTTTAGTTTCCTGTACCCTGACGGACTGACAGGAAGTGCACACTGTGTGCGCACTTCATGTCAGTCGGGCTGGGTACAGGAGACACATGCTTCCCTCCTGTCAGCTCCTCTCCTCTTGCTGAGCCCGGGCGGTGCGCCCTCATGGACGCACCAGCCCGGGCAGTGCTGCAGCCGTCTGAGGCTCAATTCAGAGCGCTCGGGCGGCTGCAGCATGAGGCAGGGCCGGTGATCCTAGCAGCGCCCCTTGCCAAGGGGCGCTCTACGCAGTGGCCTAGTCTGCTTATAGGACGCGCTGGCCCTGACCATTACGACACCCACTTTGAAAGCAAAGATACTACACGATGAAGGTGCGGAATATACCGTACATTTCACAGAGACTTCTACGTACCTTACCTTTTTGTCACGTGCGCCGGCACGTCGTTCTTGGAGGTAGCTAATGTTGATGCTTTTGAAAGAGTGGTTGGTAATCAGAAACGATTTACTCCTATGTTGATCAACATATGAACATATTACGAGACGGTCTGAATCCTGAGAGCTGCAGACTGAAACAACAATGGTGCATCTGATGGAAGGGCATAATTGAAGTCCAACCATTCGCCAAGGGCCCTGCTCGGACACCAACTGTTAATGGTAGCAAAATACTTCACCTATACTTATTCCACAAGCCACCGCTTTAATTATTATTATTTTTTATAAAGGACCCAAAAAGTTAGAAGATGGCGTATGCCGTCTAACTCTAGTAATGGATTAAGTGAAATGTGTAGACTCACCAGGCCGGGGGAACCATAAGCACGAATACATGGCTGTTACAATTAACAAGCTAATGTTGCCTGTAATGAGGACAGAAAACGTACCCACCATACTAGCAGTTGTGACAGGAAATAAGCTTAGGTCGTGATAAACTATGTATGCTGTGCCTGTAGTAGTGATAGGACTTGTTGTGTCCTTAGACATGACAGACTACGTATATTGTGCCCTATTATTGTACCTCCTACTGGAAGATGGACCGGTGCCCAGGAACTAGCTGAGACACCAACCCCCATCAGCCCGAGTTTGAAGATGAAGTAAGCATGCCTGTAATGAAGACATAATGTACACACAATGCCTGCCGCTATGACAGGAAAAGCTTAAGGTCATGATAGATTTCGTATGCTGCACCTGTATTCGTGCTAGGACTCATCGTGTCAGACTTCGTAAATCGCCTGTAGTCGTGACAGGACTTATTATTCTGTAGTCATGACAGACTTCGTAAATCGCCTGTAGTGGTGAGACAGGACTTATTAGTTTGTAGACGTGACAGACTTCGTAAATCGCCTGTAGTGGTGAGACAGGAATTATTAGTCTGTAGACGTGACAGACTTCGTAAATCGCCTGTAGTGGTGACAGGACTCCCTGTGGACGAAACTGATGCCATAGTATAGTTTTTTTTTTGTTGTTTTTGTTTTACTTAGCAATTCCTGGAGAGGGGGAATTTGAGAAATGTGAAAAAATGAGACCACAGGGTCAGCTTCCCGGGAGAATAGGTCTATAATGCAAGGACGGGCAAGAGAAAAGTAACAGCGGGGAGCGAGGGAAGCAAGAACCTAGAGAGGGTAAGCGGAAGAAAATGCGAACCTAGGAGAAGGTGATATCCGAAAAGGAAGGCTTGGGATGACTGCTTGAAAAGAAAACAGTGAAGACCCAACGACCTACAACAATAATGTGAGTGAAGCTCTAATGGCAAAGGCCACGCATGCGAGCCCCCACAAGAAGAATTGTATTGCGAGCCACAGCTGACCGAGCTATGCGAGCTGGCCTGAAGGCAGAAAAAGACATGGAACCTACTGTGGCGGGACCACGCAGCTGACCTCGAATGGCGGAGTTGTGTGTGTAAAATATAAACTGAGAAGCCATGCGTGAGAGACTAATGATGGAGCCAAGCGCGAGAGAGACTAATAGCGGAGTCGTGTGAGAGACTAATTGCGGAGCCAAGCGTGAGAGAGACTAATGGCGGAGCCAAGCATGAGAGAAACTAATGGCGGAGCCAAGCGTGAGAGAGACTAATGGCGGAGCCAAGCGTGAGAGAGACTAATGGTGGAGCCAAGCGTGAGAGAGACTAATGGCGGAGCCATGCGTGAAAGAGACTAATGGTGGGGCCATACGTGAGAGACACTAATGGCGGGACCATGCGTGAGGGACACTAATGGCGGGGCCATGCGTGAGAGACACTAATGGCGGGGCCATGCGTGAGAGACACTAATGGTGGGGTCATGCGTCGGAGACACCAGTAGCGGAGCAATGCGTTGGAGACACTAATGGTGTAGCCATGCGTGAGAGACACTAATAGAGGGGCCATGTGTGGGAGACTAATGGCGGGGCCATGTGTGTCAACTTAAACGGAGAAGCCATGCTTCAGAGACATGAATGCGAGACACTTTTTTTTTTATAAATATATATATATTTTTTTATAATAAACCACTTATGCAGCACCAGTATGACTTGGGGACTCGCATAACCATGACCCCCTCCGACAGTAAACCTAGGACACTAACCAGCTTACAACCATATTGTACCCCTAACGAATAACATGAAGAACGGTCATAGGCCCTGTGGAGCCATGAGGCTGAAGCGGTCATCGGCCCCCAAAGCCAGGACTGAGCTGGATGACATTACAGTGATGATAAGTAATTAAAACGTGAGCCAGACCTAATGGGATATGCATAGACATTAGTGAACCGAACTACGTGCCTAAATAAACATTAAACCAACCGTGAAACTGAACAGATGGGAGAAAAAAGAGCCAGAGGCATTACAGTTCGCTAAGAGAAGACCCTTATCGTGACAAACGAATGAACAACTTGTGAAACCTAATAGGAAACTTACTCCTATTAGCCCACTGACTGCTGAGGGACTGTATGGTGAACTGGGGCAGTTCTGGGGCAATCTGAGTGAATGCGAACCAGGACTAAAGAACAGCAAAAAATGTTTTTTTGGTTTTTTTTTCTGAAGTGAAACAGAAAAAGTAGGCCTATGGAATGTAACCACCAGCGAGGAAAGAAACGTAAACCTGAAAGAAAGCAGCTATGTTTATCAGGAGAACGGTGTCAGAGCGGTGTGCTGTCTGCCCTAGTGAAAATACTGAGTAACCATGATGTAGCAATGAAAAGAAAATGCAGCTTTAGGTGAAAGCAGAGTATAACATCTGATGTAAGAACAGGTGGGTGAATGCCGCTCTGGATGTGAGTGGTGCCTAAAACATGGTATGGGCCCAGCTCTGAGCATGAAGAGCAAGGTATAACGCAGCTGTATGAATGCAATCTGAAGTGAGCAGAGTATTGATGTGATGCAGCAGCAAACGCATGAACGCAGCTCTAGTAGTGAATGGAGTATAAGACAAAATGTAAATGCAGACACATGGACGTAGCTTTTGAAGGTAACGAACCTAACCATGATCATTCGACCATTAGCGCCCAACCTGCTTCGCCCCAGAGCGCTACAAGTCACTAACAGTGTAACCAAGTCCGACCCTACCGTGAATGCCAGCACTCGCCTGGCACCTTCTGCCATTACCCAGGCACGAACGAACCTCCACATAACGCTGCAGGTTTTTTTTTTTTTTGTTTTTCTTTTAAAAGATGGTCACCACAACACCACCTCATGTTCTCCTAAGAAAACATAAACGTGTTTGAACATAAACCCTGATGCAACGTCAATTAATCGACATATAGCGCACCTATAAACCTAGCACAGAACCGCTGACACATGCGTGCCCATAACATACAGTTTATAGATTAAACACACTTACAAGAGCATCAGAACTCAAATACAGGCGCCTTGACCGATCTGCTTGTGTCCCCATATACAGACCACTGATATACATTTACCAACACCTTGCATGTCTGGCTTTAACTGCGGACGTGCGCCCCACATGTAAAACAGGTGACAGAAAAACATGCACTTTTTTTTTTTTTTTTTTTCGTATGAAATAGATATCAGAAAACATGCGACCATACTTACTCTAGGCGCATGCTACACCAATAACTATATGCAATAGCCCCTAACAAGCCCCTAAACAGCTAGACAAAAATACTAACAACAGTCACTTGACCGTTAGCACCCAACTCTGCTTTGACCCAGAGTACTGCGAATCGCATACCGCACTGTGGGTCCCGTGCCAATAAGTGCAATTCTACAGTGAGTGCCAGCATTCGCCTGGCCCTTTTTGCCGATGCCCAGGTGTCAATGAGCCTCCACATGATGCTGCTGCGTTTTTTTTTTTAAATTGACCATTGATACACAAAACACAGCGTGCATAGCTTGAGCCAACTAACAACCAACGCTCGGCCATTTAGCGCCCAAACTCTGCTTCATCCCAGAGCACTACATGTCGCGGACCGCAAACCACTCCAATCCTACCATGAATACCAGCGCCCTCCTGAGACATTCTGCCGTCGCCCAGCCATAAGGAGCCTCCACACCATGCTGCTCTATCCTAGAGCTGACCCAGAGGTAGTGAAATCAGCTGAATCAGCGTCAGCCTGGGCCCACGGGTGCCTATAAATAGCCTAGTAACCAGCCAGCCTGGGCCCACAGGTGTAACTAGCCTTGTAATCAGCCTCCCCTCCCACAAATACAGCAAAGGTATTTGCTTAATATAAAAATAAAACAACACCAAAAAACAAAACAAAAAAACAACAACAACAAAAAATAAACGGAAATTAAACAAATCACAGCTAAAAGAAGCCCTGTAGGACCATTCTGTGCACCTTTACTCCTCCTTTTTTTGATAGCCCTTCTCTCTCTATCTTGATGGACAGGGCCAGGTGAGATGACTATGCAGGACTCAGGAAGTTGGCCCAATCAATAGGCAGGGGATGGTAGAGAAAGCAGGAGGAGCAAAGTTGCACAGAGTGACTTGGGCTCGTCCTTGGTGTACTTAAAGAGTTTCTGTCACCAGATTTAACCCTATTAAACTGGCTGACATTAGTGATGTGCTAATGTCAGCAGACCCTAACTCTACTAATTTTATGCTTCTAGACGTCCCCGTTACTGCACAATTTTAACTTTTATAATATGCTAATTAGCCTCTAGGAGTAGTGGGGGGAGGGGGGAGGGTTGCTCCTGCTCCTAGAAGCTCCATTCGCCCACCTCAAGTCACGCCCTGCCGTCCTTGATTGACAGGGCCAGGCAGCGCTAGTCTCCTTCTGCAGGCCCTGTGTGCTGGGACTGCGCATGCGTGAGATTTATCCAGCATACAGGGCCAGACGGAAAAAATGAATGGTGGCCCTGTCAATCAAGGACGGCAGGGCGTGACTTGAGGTGGGTGAACGGAGCCTCTAGGAGCAGGAGCAACGCCCCCCTTGCTCCTAGAGGCTAATTAGCATATTATAAAAGTTAAAATTGTGCAGTAACGGGGGCATCCAGAAGCATAAGATTAGGAGCATTAGGGTCTGCTGACATTATCACATCGCTAATGTCAGCCAGTTTAATAGGGTTACATCTGGTGACAGAAACCCTTTAACTGCTCAGTTGCATATGGATTCAATTCCTTTATTCTTAAAGTCTTAAGTACCATACTTCTTCTCAAGAATTAAGCAACAGATCACTAAGTGAAATGTATCATTATATTCAGCTGAGCTAGTCCTGCAAGCCATTTGCCTAGATTAACAGCAATTTTCTTTCTGCCATACTCCTCTTTAGTGACCTGCAATTTTTCCATTTTTTTTTTTTTTTCATTTTCGCATTCCAAGAATAACAGACATAAAGCCAATAATTTTAAAGATTCAGGCTGTAATATGGCGGCTCAGACACCCTGCTGCCATGGATGGCAGGGTTTATATGAAAACCTTTGAATAGTTCTGGACTCCTCCTATGATGCCTAGCTGTTCTCCGGCCCTTACGTCCCAGGCCCCCTTCTGGTGCAGGCCCAGTAGCGGTCACTACAGTTGGTATGATGGTAGTTGTGCCCTTGATTGAAAGCAAATTTTTTTAGATACAGGAAACCTAAAAAATCAGATCGTCCTGTGGGATGATTGTGCAATGACTCCTGTTCGTCAACATGCAAGTTATCACCACTTGATGCAATCTGAGAGGGGCAGTATACTAGAGCTGAGAGACTCCACAAGGGGACCTTACACCAGTGAACCATAATGTGAAGTGGCATAATGTATAGTAGCCAGACCCCTTTAGTTTTCATTTTAGGTACACTTACAGCTCACTGTTACTTTGATTTGGTCATAGAATCAGTGGTACAGCCATTCAAACTGTCCCAGGAGCTGTTTGTCAACAGGATAATGCCAGGCCCTATGTTGCTCATGCTAATTTGAGCAGTCTGCATGGCCTAAATATACTACCATGGCCTGCAGCGTCTCCGGACTTGTCTCTGATTGAGCACATCTAGGACGTCATTGGTCGGCAACTGTCCCAAAGGAGCTGCCAGCAGCAGATCTTGATGATTTGTGTGCCCAAGTGCATTCATCATGGCAGAACATTCACACAGCCAATAAAAATCTAACTGATAACTTGCCAAGCCATGTAACTGCGTGTGTTTCTCCACATAGCGCGTATACCCAATACTGAATGCATTGAGATGTTTTGAATATTTAGTTTCCTTTTTTTAGCATTTGCATATCATGAACATGTCCATCCATCCTGTGATTTCCGTATTTCTATGACTTTTCTTTCTAGGTTTGTCAATTTTAACGTTGGAGTGTAGATAACACATGGCCCACCATTTACAATAGGTGAAATCAGAGCTTATCGGTTCTTTCCTTGTAAAAGGACCTTGGAGAATTCTCAGAACATGCCTAGAGAGCTCTCCCATAGAGGTCAATGAGTCCACTTCAGTCTATAGCGTCTATGGCCTATGGTGGCCACTGTAAAGCATATTTCGGAATTCTGTTAAAAAGAAACTCCAGCAAGATGGCCGCCCCCATAATTATGTTCAGGAAATAGAATAAAAACATTTACAATAATAAAACATCAATTGATTAGAAAAATTAACGTGTTATCTGGTTTTAACTGGCAGATAAATATTATACGGTAGGTGACATATTACCTTCAATGTTGTCTCCAACATGTAATGTATAGATGAGTGCGATTCTCTGGGGTAAGATAGACTGTTTGCAACAGTTTATTACTCTAGCTTAATGAAAGAGCCAACTCTATTAACTCAGAAAACCATGTTTTCTTCCCTAGATAACGCATTTAAGTAACATGTGAAAGAAATATTCAATGTAATGCCTCGTTCACACATCAGTGTTCGTTCAGTGATTTCCACCACTGATTTTGAGCCAAAACCAGATGTGGCTCTAAACACAGAACAGGTGCACATCTTACCCTTATGACTTATCTCTGAAGGCTTCAGTCCTGGTTTTGGCTCACAATCACTGATGGAAATCACTGACCAAATCATGATGTGTGAATAAGGCCTTAGATGTACATTAAAAATTTTTTGTTCAAATTAAAGCAGGGTAGGGTGGAGCGAACTGAAGTATCCAAAGGGGACTTCAGTACAAATTTCAGGGAAAATTCGATTCGATGCAAATCCAACCTTCCTTGTGCTTTGTGGTAATGAATCAGTTTTCCCTGAAATCACGCTAAAAATGAACAACATACTCCCTCATCCATTTGAGCGCAAGAGGTCGCCGTGGCTATCTTCATTTTGCACAGGATCTTCAATCAAGATGGCCGCCGCGGCCCCTTTGTGCTCATATAGATAAGGTGAGTATTGTTTTTTAATGGACTAACCCCTGAAAGCCCTCACTATTATTCTCAGATGCGATCAGCGATGAACTGCGGGGTTCAATGACAGGGGAGGCACAATCACCGTTCCCCATCATTGCGCCCACTACTTACAAAGAAATGCACTCAAAGCGAATTTCTTTATGAAATTTGGCGAAGCGTCCGAATCTAATTTTCCAAAAATGTGCTCAAAACTAAAGCAGGGTAATAAAGAAATCTAAAATAAAAAATAGACAATAAGTCATAATATAAAATTCGATTTTGTCAGATACATGTCTAAATAAGTCACTCTGATTTCACAAAGCTTACTCACATATAAATAAGAGCAACTTCTTTTGAAGTTTTATTTCCAGCCCCATGCCAGGAATGTGTCATTTTGTCGAAACAACACTGGGAGAGCTAAGGTCATTTGTGACTGTGACTTGACAGTGCTGTGTAGTAAATTTCTGTCAACGCTTCTATCACCCACAGTTGACATGTCCGGAGGAAATAATTTGTCTTTCAAGGTGTGGTGTGAACACACAGACTGCACAGGGACACTTGAGTTACTGTATATTAGTAACTGACCTAAGTTCTTGACATTACACTATTAGCCTTCCCAATTACCGCGACTGAATATTTCAACCTGACCTTTTACAAACAGACCATGAATTATTGTCACTCTGTGCCAGAACTTCACTTGAGCTGCTGAACCCAAGTCATGAACATTGCCATTATAGTAAACATATCACATACTTCTTCTAATGACGTGCACTTGTATCAGTAGTTTATAGATACTTAATAGTATTAGGTTTGGATTTTATGATCTCGCAGAATCAGTCATACTTAAAATGTTAGCATTAAAGGGGTTTTTAGGGGACATTAAAAAAAAGGGCCAAAACTTGTTAAAAAACCCATAATAATTTTCACCACTGATCCCCCTTTTCTGCTATACTGATTCCGCTTTGGTCTCCACTTCTTGTCCTGGCTCAACATTCTGGAAATATCCATTCAGGAAATTAGTCTCTAAAGGTCACTAATAAGGCCAGTGATGGGCTAAACAGGCCTTTCCTAGCATTACCACAGCGTAGAGTCTGGACTGGAAGAGGAGAAGATAGGGGACCACAGTAGGTTACAACAAGCATTAGAAGAGGTGTGTAATTCTTTTTTATATTTAACATTTTTTTTGCCTTTTCTAAAATAAATTCCTCCTGGAAAACATTTTTTTTTTGGTGTCAGTTTTAGATGCAATTTTTTGAGCCAAAAAGCCAGAATCGGTTCAGAAGGGAATTGGAAGTATTACGGAAAAACTTCTACTTTTCCTTCCTGACAGATCCATTTCTGACTTTAGTTAAAAAAACTGCCACATAAAACTGCATGTGATGCCATCCTTAAAGACTTATTCCAGGTGGACTCAATAATATCAGATTTAGCATTCTTTACTACTGAAAATGTTTAAAAATTCTATTGTACGTTGCTGCTCCAAAATCTGAAGTAGCTACAATTCACAAACCTGGTAAATTGATTCAACCATCTCTAGTAATCATGTTTTAATTTAAAAACTTAAAAGCTTTCTGTGTCATGTATTAGCCAGTTAAAAAAATAAGAAAGAAAAAGAAGAAAGCATAACTTTGATTATTGAGGACGCATAATATATACAATGCTTTTGGAAAGTCTTCAGACCCTTTTGCTTTTTTCACATTTTGTTATGTTGTGACCTTGTGCTAAAATATAAAAAAAGTTAAAGTTTAAAGTCAGTACACAATCATGAGTAATTGAAAATAGAATGTTAGACATCTTTACTAATTTATTGAAAAGGAAAAACTAAAATCTTACATTGACATAAGTATTCAGAACCTTTACTCACTTAGTTGAAACCCCTTACAGCAATTACAGTCGCTAGTCTTCTTGGGTATGATGTAGAGTGTTTCATTTTGTAAAAATAAAATGTAAAATTTTCACAGACTTTGCTTACGAGCCTAGTCTCAGTGATGTAAAAGATATATATGCCAAATTTTAAGAAGATTGGATAATATTTAGAGGTTGCACACTTTGATCAGTTTTGTAAAAGTAGGCCAAAAATAAGATTTTTTAATGTTAATTACTTTTATTTGGAAAACTAGAAATCACAAACTTAAAATAATATTAAAACTAGATACTTAGATTAATAGGTAGTATGATAGGCGAAACATGTGTTATATTAATCAACTTTGAATGATGCAATCCCTTCTTTTGTTAGCTTGGTGACGACTTTTCTGTGATGCTCGACTACCTTCAACAAGAATTGTTTTTATTGTTCGTCTCTGACTTTTTTATCAGAGTAATTCCTCTTTCTGCTGTATAATTGACCACCTTAAGAGCATTCACATGGCTTCTTAGAGAATCACTGCAGTATTCTGTCACGTCATGGATCCCAAACAATTCAAAGATTGTCTTTGTTTTATTAGTAACGAAATGGCTCAGGTCTTTTCCTTCAAAAACTAGGTTTTTATCTCAAATCATTTTATTTCCTTTTTCTTTGCAGGTTTGGTTTCTAAATTTTTAGTCATATTTTCCTTATCATCCTGAGTAATATGTTCATCAAAAAAAGCCAATCCTACGTTTGTTTCTGACAGATACCAAAGGTGTCTCTTAGCAACTGTGAGAGCACTTTTCTTGATGTCTGCATCTGGGTAAGTGCTCAGAAGCTGTAGCATATCCAAATCATTCTTTGGCGCCTATCAACTTACAATTGCCTCTTGCCGCCATAAGCGAACATATATGAGGCTGACAAAATGTGCAACCCGTTTCATTTCTTTCAATTCTCGTTGAGGAATATTCAACTGTTTAGTTAAGAGGGCCATTTTAAGTGCATATATTGCCTTTGCCATCCATCTTGCTTGATGCAGAGCCCCTGAGATCCTGAAACTTAAGTCGTTTTTTGGCCAACCTCCTAGGTACAGGAGTGAGAGTTGTAATAAAAGCGATCAATGTGTGCAACCCTTAAATATTATCCAATCTTCTTGACATTTGGCATATATATCTTTTAAATCACTGAGACTCAGGGCGTTAGCAAAGTCATATGAAAATCACATATTTGGAAAAATGAAACACCCTAGTATGATGCCACAAGGTTTTTACACCTGGATTTGGAGATTTTCTGCTATTCTTCTCTGCTGATCCTCTCAAGCTCTGTAAAGTCGGAAGGGGACTGTAAGTGGACAGCCATTTGCAGGTCTCTCCAGAGATGTTCGATTGGATTCAAGTCAGGACTTTGGCTGGGCAACTCAAGGACATTCACAGAGTTGTCCCTAAGCTACTCCTGTGTTGTCTTGGCTGTGTGCTTAGAGTCATTGTCTTGTTGGAAAGTAAACTTTCAGACCAGTACACATGATGTTTATAGCTCAGCCATGTGACTATTGGTTTCTTGTTCAACTCTCTTACCAAGCCCTTCTCCCTCAATTACTTAGTTTGGTGGGGTGGCCAGCTCTAGGAAGTATCTGTTCCAAATATCTTCTATGCTGTGCTCTTGGGAACTTTCAGAGCAGCAAACATTTTTTGTACCCTTCTTTAGATCTGTGTCTCCACACAATCTCTAAGCTCTATGGGTAGTTCTTTCCTCCACATGGGCGGTTTGTTGCTCTGATATATATTGTTAGCTTTGAGTCTTTATAAAGACAGTGATTTGTCTTTCCAAATCATGTCTGATCAACTGAATTTGCCACAGGTGGACTCCAATCAAGGTGTAGAGCAATCTCAAAGAAAGATGATGAAGAGAAATGGGAGGCCTCTAGAGCTAAACTTCAAGTGTCATAGCAAAGGGTCTGAATACTTTTGTCCATGTGAAATTTTAGTTTTTCCTTTTTAAGAAATTAGCAAACATTTCTTAAATTCTGCCTTCACTTTCTCATTATAGGGTATCGAGGTCTGTACCACATACCCATAAGTACACAGTACCATTGTAGATTGACTTCATACAGCACTGCACTGTATGATGAATATATTCTCCACAATGCTTATAGAGAATAATACCTCTGTAAAATCTACAGAGGATTAAACCGACATTCCTCTAATGTGCATAGCCAGCTTCAGCTGAGGACTACTACTGTGAAAAGTGGACATTTCTAACAAAGGTGATTGTCCATAACAGGCAAGCCCTTTTAAGAATAAAGGCGCTATAAAATACCACAGTACATGAAATTTTAAATACATAGAAAATATTTTCAGGTTTAATGATGAATCTACAAGAACGAAGATAGCTGTCCAGGCTGTGGTATTTTCTGAGGCTTTCCATGCAGGTATGTGGCAGAGTTGACAAAGCATTGGTGACTTTGGGAAGTGCTTAAAAATTACCATAGAAGAAATAGAAGACAAACCAGACAAGCAGAAGAAGTTGAAGGAGAAAGATTAGCTGTCATGGCCTGTGGTAGGCGCCGTAACATGGTTGCCACACATGCTGTTGCCTGCGGCAACGTATTGTTGTAGCATGTGGGGGCAGTGTCACGGCCTATGTAGTTAGTGCTGTAACACGGTTTCCACACATGTAGTTGCCTGTGGCAATGTGTTGATGTTGCATGTGTGTGCACTTTCCCTTTTAGGCTTTTCCTTCCCTCCTGGTGTGCACGGGGTTAAGGTGTGAGGTGGGGGGGTTGGGTGTGGCCTCTTGGCTCTTCTTATTCTGGTGTTGTTGCGCCAGAGGTCAGTTGTATGTTTGCCCTTGTTGGAGAAGGAGCTCTGCTCCTTTCTGGATGTGACACCTGTCCGTGAGGGTCTCCTTGTGGAACATCAAGGTCTTCAGCTATGCTTCCCTCATGTTTCCTCTTTGTTCCCTACCTTACTTGTCTGTATGTTGGTGTGGGTTTGTTTTGGGGATTAGTTGTCATGTCCAGTGTTGTGTTCCATGTCTGGTATGTTTGGAGTATGGTTCCAGCATGGATGCTGGACAAACCCCTGTTTGTCTGAACCTCCGCGAGGGGCTTCCTGATTTTTCGGAGGGGGAATCAAAAGACAGCTAGCGGTTGTTCTTCCTTCCGTTTTGGCAGGTAAGTGCTGGTTGCGAAAGTGTGTGTTGTTTGCACTGGGCTCTTGCTTGCCATTATGTTTGTTTGCTCGCTGTCTCATCTTTCCCTGTTGCTTGGCGTGTGGGAGACTCCGGTCCACCCATAATTTGGTTTAACCGGTTGTCTATTACTCCTGACATTACTATCAGGGATCCTTAGGGCGTTTGTAGAGTCCTAGGTTCGAGTATATGAGCCCTCCCACCTTTTGGGTTGATTCATACTGTCAGGAGGTCTGGAATGGTATTAGGGATGCATTAGGAGGTGACCTGCTCCCTTTTCCTGGCATTTTGGCAAAGTGGCATTTCTGTCTTTCCTTTATTGTACGGTGGGGAGTTTCCCCCACTCCCCACCATGACATTAGCAAATCGAAAGCTCAAATCTTGAACATGAAGATACTGATGAAAGAACCATTTTGGGGCACATTCATTAATTGGGCCCCTTGCAATCTAATAGGCAGCAATAAGCTACTATCAGGTTGCAGTGGGCCTCTTACCAACTGGGCCCTTGTGCATCTGCATATATGGTATATGGTATTTCTAATCTTGTATATATTACTACAAATAAGAAGTAGTACTATACATTATTATGTAGTCTTTTTAAAGTTGATGTTGGGAGCAGGTTATAGTTGACCTACTCCAGAACTTTATCTTTGATAAGAATAATAAGTAGGAATCAACAATATACATGTAGGGATGGGTGAAGACTTGGTGTCATCTTGGTCACCTATTTTAGTTATGTGTTAGACACAACAGTTGAGAATTGTGCATACAATAAAGTCATTCAGGGTGCTGCTGCCTTCTTTGGGTCATTAGTTGATCCGAGTAACCCACAATTATGGACTATAAGTAAAGAAAAATGCAGACCTGGTGCTATCCTAATGCCATGGCAAAATCCAGGAGTACTGGTATATATAAATGCATTAGTCTCAAACTGCAGACAACTGGAGACATAAAAAACTTTCATCAGGTCTTGTTGTACCTGATTGTAAATGGTAAAGAGGCTCTATGCCTTAAAACGTGTTGTTCTTTGAGACCAGTAAAAAAAACGTGTTGTACTTGAGACCAGTAAATTTAATTTTACTAAAACTCCTGGAGTTTGCCTGCTGTTACTACAAGAAAAGGGTAGTGCTAGGCTTGCATTTTTCTTGCCTATCTCCAAGCTTGTTAAAAGATGCAATAATAGTTATATTGTTTTGGCCCTTTAAGAATCACTCCTATCATCTCAATATCTAATTGTAAAGTTCTGATGTGTCCCCTCATTTTGCTGCATGGCTTCACTGCACATTAAACCGACTGCTGATGTCTCTAGAAGAACAATACTCATGACATGTGGAGCTTGTGACAGGTTTTATCCATCTTGGCATCATCAATAATTAATGATAGTTGTCATAAGTAATTATTTTTTAATGCAAATATTTCAGTGGGCTTAAGAAAGTATCACTGCACTGGAAAACTGATACAATTGCAGCCTGCTGCTCACCGAATAGAGGGACCACATAACGGATTCACAGATTGAATCTGTAACTTTGTCACTAAGCCGTTTTCATGAAAAGATAACCTATTTATGTACTGGTGAGCCTACCAGATCAGCTATGTAAATCTTGGTTCATCTAAAATAGATATGGCTTCAATGATTCTTATCTTTAACTCTTCGGATGTAAAACATGCATTAGCTCAAGATGAAACAAAGCTCCAGAACGTACTTGTGAAATTAGTGATTGCACAAAAGTTGACTCAAAAAATGTAAAACATTTATATCTGAAATAGCATAAGATAGTCCCAGCAAAATAGCAAGTCACTTTTACTAAAACCTATTTTTTTACAGTAGAAAGATCATACTGTTTTTTATTAACATAAAATAAAATCTTACTAAAAAAGGTACATAAGCATGGCTGCTGAACCCAAAAATTGTATTGTGTCTCCCGGTATGCATTCTCTGCATGATTTCGACAGAGCAATTATTTTTCCTAAATTCACTTTTCGGATTTAATCTTTGTCTGCTTCTGCTCTTTCAACTTTTTTGTTCTATTCCCTGTCCACTGGGTCACAAAGATAATGAGTTTCCTTTATTCCTTGAGGAACTATATAAAGGAACAGCATCAGCTATCAACTACTGTACCATGTGCAATGACTGATGATATGTATCCCTGCATAGACCTTCTGTCAGTATTCATGAAGAGCACTGGAGTCACTAATTAATGGATGGTTTTTGGATCTGGATCACTTTTTTTTTTCCTGTATTGCACCCATAGTTAGAGTAATGAGTGTTTAATGTGTCTTCCTTAGAGCCATGTATTTATCATCAGTTGGTGGACTTTGTTGAGGAATTTGTGCTGCAGGGAGTTCACTATATCAATTGCCCTTAAGGGTCCATTCACATGACCGTATCCATTCCACAATTACCTGCACCACAATGACCACAACAAAATGGTAAAACAGCAACTGAACCGCCAGCAACTTGGTAGTTCAGCTTGCTCACAACCCTATTATTGATGACTGACAACAGAGTGGAGGAAGAGAAGTCTGAGCGGGAGTAACTGATGATAATGATTACAAGGACGCTATACTGGTTGTAGAGGCGGCTCGGCTTCCGCAAAGAAGACTGGGAGAAATAGGGCAGTCTTGTCCCCATTGCTGGCCAGTTCAATTCCCACTGGATCTGGTGATGCAGCCTCATGTGCTGCAATAGAGCTCTGGAACCTATGTTTGTGTTTGAATGTTCAAAGCTTATTTTCATCCTGCAGATCTTGCAATCGGCAATGGTTTTGTGTGCAGAACTTGTGGAAAAAACTGCCATATGGGAGCTACTTGCACAGAGCCAGTGGCAGCCGAATCTGTCCTAGGTCTGGCATGTTTTGAGCCTGCGCCCACACTATCAGTGGCATCACCAATTCTCGAGCTGACAGAAGCAGGTGTGACAGAAGTGCAAAATCTAACTTCGGGTACATTCATTAGCAGCAATTACCAAGTGCAATTCTCTAGGACCAGTAAGAATTATGGAAGGAGGTTGGATGGCTGAAATTTAGCACTTATATTGTACTATCCTAGTAGTATTGAAGGTGATGGGTGTCTTAGACGTAGTCCCTCACCTAAAAGCATTGTCTTTGATTCTAGTCTCAGCTAGTCAATCTGCTCTCTGACTTCTCAAGTATTTATGTGAGGTTATATATATAGGCTCTATTGTTGAGCTGAAATGTTGCTTTTTACCATATGGGTGAATAAAATCTTTCTCCTTTCTTTGGATTTCTGGAGTGCTGTCCATTTTTTATTTTTATATTGTGGGTAAGTGCCTATTCCCATTGGACGTGCACCCACATGTTTTGCTGTCGGTGCTGCCATTGTTTCTTATATATATCTATGGACATGAACTCCCCCTCCTGGAAGAAAGCAGGACAAGCCCACTCTTACCAAGAGGAGAAGAACAGGACAGTTAGTCATCTCCCTTGTCAACCAATAACATCCATACTTTACTGGTAGTAATGAACAAAACATATAAAACACATAACAATACTACATTATATACAGTGCAATAGCAGATTCCGCCGGCTTTGGTGTACTGCGTATGGATTTGGTCTCTTGATTCTGACTAAACCTCTTCCTCGAGGCAGTTCAAATTCTGATGCTGATGTTTCTCACACAAGTCATCAACAGAAAGACTTTCTTGAGTATCTTCTCTAGCACTTGGAGGGAGCAGTGAAGACAGAGATTATGCGAGCTAAAGGCTTTTCTGGGGCAACAAGGAGGAGGAGCAGGTGAAATGTACTGAGCCGTGGCTCAAAGACATGTTGTCAGACTCAGAGGTAACATCAACATCATTCTGGAAGCGAGGGTGAACTTTGGCTTGCTACTACAACTACTGGCCGGTTGGCAGGTGCTGCTGCTGTTCTTTTCATTACTACAGCCACCCACATTCTCACTCACAGATGAGACATGGGTCTTTCATTTTCCACGCTGTAATTTACCAGACATTTTATTATGAGGTCTATTTCAACAATGCCAAGTAACAGGTTTGATACCCCGATTATTAAAATGTAGAACATTTTTTATAATTAACTGACAGAAGTGCTATTAAATGTTCTTCCTCTTTTACAAACACCATGGCACACTGTTATTGACAATTTACAATAGTATACTGACACATTCTGATGCGTTGAATCAAACTGGTATATTAAAGCAGCAGTATAATACGTTGAATTTAACTAATATAGTAACACAACAGTATGATGCATTGAATTAGCTGGTATATTAATGCAGCACTGTAATGCATTGACTAACTGGTGTATTAACGCAGTAGAATAATGCGTTGAATTTAACTGGTATATTTATGCAGTGGTAGGGTACAACCACAAAATCAGGTTTCTGCATGTAATATCAGGAATGGATCATAAAAGAAGAGAAAATATAAAGGACAGATACGACTTATCTTCTATTTGTTTAATTCATTCCTGGTTTTGGCTTCTAAAATTGCATGCAGAAACCCAACTGTGCGGCCATACCCGTACAATGCTTTGAATTGAACTAGTATATTAGAGCAGTAGTGTGATGTGTTAAACTGTGCCATTTTAAACAACAGCAAAATTGCAACTGGGTTTTAGAAAAGAAAAAGTACGATTGTGCAGCATATCCCTAAAAACTCTCTGCAACACTCTAGTATGGCTGGCTTGTGTCTATAATTGGAGTCTTCAAGAAGATGCTGGACACATGTCCTCTTGCATGGCAGGCTGAGCTGAGAACTGAGCCTGTGCTTTACACATAGCACAGAGCTGAAGGACCTGCCAATATGCTGGCCCCTGATTGGTTCAGAGGCTATCTATCTGCCGATCAGGATGGTTGTAGGCAAGCCCCCCATCATCCCAGGGTCATGTGGTCCTCCATCTTTATCTTGCCTGTCCTGTTATCCTCCAATTTTCAGTAAAATGGTGGTGCTGTTTTGCACGATTCATCTGAATTGAATTGTCAAAACTTTGGACTTGCTTGGCAGCAAAACCTTTTTAAAGGAATCTGATTCAATATAGGATATATATATATATATATATATATATATATATATACTATATATATATATATATATATATATATATATATATATTTCTATCTAAAAGAACCAGCACCAGAGTTCTCGCCTACTGTCTGGAATGTACAAACAAAAGGAAAGACCACAGCATTGCAGGCTTCAAGTGTAGCACCAAGTCATTCGCGCCACTAGTATTGGACATGACTATCTGAATAAAACGACTTGGAGCTACACTTGAAGCCTGTGATCCTGTGGCCTTTTCTTTTGTATATACCTGTGTATATATATATATATATATATGTATATAAAAGAAAAATGGCGGCACTGGCTCTTCAGTGAGATATTGGGTGCACGTTCTTAATGGAATAGGCTTCTTACCCCAATAATAGTCCAGAAAATGAACAGCACTGCGGTAAAAAGTGAACAAGAAACTCCTTTATTATATATATATATATATATACTGTATATATATATTGGAAAGTAGTATTATACTACTACTTCAAATTAAATGGTACTGTTACAAGGTACTGTAAAGGAACCATTAAAATATTTGCCCCTTTTTCTTTATAACATTACGCATATACTGTACATTTTGTTAGATATATCTATATCATATATCCTGTATTTTATAGACAATATACTTAGTATTCCAAATTAAAACCCATACTTTTGCAAACTGATGTGCTCAAAGCTAATGTGCCCACGTCACTGTTGTGCTCACAACCACTTGAACGTGTGCCACATAGTTTTTTTAGTTTCTTGCTTCCATACTATCCTATACTATTCGAGTTTGTCCGTAGTCCATTCTAGTCTCTGGAAACTGACAGCGCATAAAACTCTTAACACCATCCTATAATCAATCTTCTGAAGAGTCAGGCCTTTCTTAGAAACCACTTTTGAAAGGAGTCTTAATAGCAGTTGCTCTTGAGTTTCTTCTTGGAACTCGCCAATAGTGCCCACTCATGCACGTCTTCTCCTTCATATCAGTAAATGTCTTACACAGAGCACACTTTTATCTTGTCTATTGATTTTAACACTTGGTTTCACTCAACTGTGTTTATTGCCCCATAGCACTATGGATCTGTGACTGTTACAAACTATATACTGTAACTTAACTGATTTAAGGGGGGCTTTCCAGTTTGCATCAACATCCTGTAAAATAAGCATTTATGAAGGTAATTTTAAAAAAATGTATTCCTTTTACCTTTATTGCTCATATCTCTCATTCCTGGCTGTGGTCACATGACCATTTCCCCACACCTCTTTTTCACTTCCTGTGATGTTATGTCAAAGCAGCAACAGGAGGAGTGATAGGACAATGTCTATATAACTAGCTGGGAGGAAGGAGCTATAAACTAGCTGGGTATTGTTAATGGTGGTGCTGAAGTTGCGGCAGAGAAAGTAGAAATGCATCATGGGTTTGGTCCAACGCAGCAACAGGAAGGATGGAAATAAACCAGAGTGATTGGTTTACATGGTGAAAATGGGTCAAAACTGAAAAAGAAAAGGCATGAGGAAAATGTACATAAGGTAAGCAACTACATGAGAATATCTGTTAAACTCCATAGTAATCCAAGAAAACTACAAATAAAGCCCAAAGTGCAACCCAAAGTGCAGGTACACACTGCCATGGCTAGAAACACAAAGAAAAAAAGACAATGCAACAGCACTCTGCAAACATAAATAAAGTGCAATAATGCCATAATTACGCTTATTTAGCAAATTTGAGATTCTTGGCAAATGCATTTTGCACAAAATTATTCGGGCCCGTTTGCCAAACGTCAAGGCGATCTCTATAAGATGGGAACCTAACACTAAATACTATCTGTTATGTGCCAAAATGGCCACCATAAAATTCAGGAAGTGCAGGTTTGGCAGACGGGCCCAAATTATTTTGTACAAAATGTATTTGCCAAGAATCTCAAATTTGCAAAATAAGCGTAGCATTAGCACCAGAATGTTTTCTATGATTATGGCATTATTGTACTTTATTTGTGTTTGCAGAGTGCTGCTGCATTGTCTTTTTTTTTTCTTAATCCAAGAAAACCCCTTTAAGGCCAGGTCAGTTTTGGCCATAAAAGCACACTACCGTCAAATTGTTTATCACATATTAACAACCAATATGTGGCTCTTCTGTGGGTATTTTTATCTAGGCCTGTCAAAAGAATAATAGAGCTGTAATACTGTTATCCTAATTCTACATCTACTCTTATCACGAGGATTACCGCTCAGATAGCATCTTTCCCTTATTACAGCAGTAAACTGGCAATGGATAAACTGTCTTTATAGGAGTTTTTCTCATTTTTATTTCCTTTTTATTGGCATAGTATGGTTAAAATGAAAAACAGATAAACATTTAAAAAATGTGGTTTGAATGAATATTTGTTGTCATTTCATTTTTGTACAATTTTGGGAACATATATTGATTAGTGAATATCATATATTTATTAACCCTTTAAGGACCCTGGGATTTTTAATTTTTGCATTTTCGTTTTGCGCTCCATGCCTTCCAAGAGCCATAACTTTTTTTATTTTTCCATTCACATAGCCATATGAGGGCTTGTTCTTTGTGGGACAAGTTGTAATTTCAGACACCACCATTTAATATTGCAAATGATGTGGGAAGTGGGAAAAAATTCCAAATGGGGTAAAATTGCAAAAAAAAAAAGCATTTCCACCACAGTTTTACGGGTTTTTAAATTCCGATATTTGATGTGCGATAAAACTGACCAGTTACTTTTATTCTACAAGTCAGTACGAATCTGGCAATACCCTATATGTATAGTTTTTTTTGAGTTTTGAATTCAAAAGTGGGAAAAAAATCAGGAGAACTGAAAGTAGCAGGGGTGGTGGTTGGGGACAAACATTGTTTCTCACCAACCACCACCCCTGCTACTTTCAGTTCTCCCAGTGGCCTCCTGCACCCACAAAGCTCTACCACTTAGTGTGGTAGATGGCCCTGTAGTGCTCTGTAGATTCTACAGAGCCCTTGCCAGGTTCTGTAGCCCTGGCAAGAGGTCTGTAGTCTAGGAAAATAGGTGGGTAGGGGCTATGTGTGGGGGTCATGGGGAGATATAAGGTGGCAGGAGTTTTGTCAGGGGGCAGAGAGGTGACTCAAGGTGGCAGGAGTGCTGTCAGGGGGAACACAATATGTCAGGGGTTCTGTCATGGGTAGGGGACACAAGATAACCAGGCCTCCTCCTTCCACAGGATTTCTTGCCAGTTGTGTGTCACCTTTTACACACAGCACTTGTCTTCTTGTGTGGTTGTGGAAAGTTGGCTGAAACAAGTCACAACACTGAAGCTGCTGTCTGTTCAGAACACAGGCAACAGCTTCAGAAACAACCCTGCAACCCCAAGAGTTAGAGGGAGAGAGAAGGCAGACTTACTGACCGGAATCACAGTCATCACTCACGGGAGCTGGCTTACTCAACAATTTCCACCACTGTGGTCTGTGGTATTCTTCACCCCTTCCCTGCAATCACATAAAGTTGCTGTAAGGAGGACAGGTGAAGGGAGGAGGGCACTGACACTTCACACATACTATGCAGGGATATAAATTACAGCGCCATCACAAACTCATGCCGTTACCCTCTAGCCTCTGCAAGAATGAAACCAGCAAGTTCTGGTACTTTCCTGAATGGTGGAGGCCCCAGAGCATGCGTCCCAGGTCTTCTCCATTTAATGCATCCCTGCTAGGATATGCCATCAATGTGGGACCCGCATGTACTGTATCTCAGATACAGTAGGTGTGAGTCCCAAAGTAGGGTCCAGCACCTATTTGACATTGATGCCCTATCCTAGCGATATGCCATCAGTGTCTGAGATGAGCCAACCCCTTTAAGACTTTGTCCTGCTCTTGCATAATAGTAGTGCCCGTGAGATCTTGTGCGATGATAGCATGGTAAGGGTCCTCTGAGGACTCCTGCCCGCTCCATTTTATTACAGTATCGATCAGCAGGGGGTTTTAATATCAAGTAATAAAAGTGCAACAGTAAATTTTCCTAACATTTAATTACTTTTTAATTGTATTTGCTGTTAACAATGACTTGTTTCTATATTATATTTTGGCTATCCCATTGAGTACTTGTACTCTGCTTACTTAGATTTATATTGTAGCTGGTATCAGTTTCATTCACATTAATTACAGTTCACAATCATTAATTCAGTATGGAAGCAGAAACTTTCTACTTTACTATATGCTCCATTATATGAATTCAACAGTTTCACCTTTAACATTAGTTCAATATAGGAAAGCAGACAATTCTAAGTTAAAAACTTCAGAAGTAGTTTACAAGAAATGGATGTTTCAGTGGATCAATTACAAACCATCTCTTTGACTGGACTATCTTCTGAATATATATTTTTTTCAGAGAATATATTTAAAATGTCTTAGCATGATGAAAATAAAAACAACTATATTCAACTCACTGATCGACACCGCTCCCTTTCCAAGGATGCCAGATCCTCCTTTGATCTACTTCTTGCTGCAGTGATGATGTCGAAATACAAGGACATGTGACTGCTGCAGCCGATCACTGGCAGCTTTACTTTTTTCCCTGTTGTCCTGTTACTATGCTGTTCTGCCTCCCCAATGAGCTGTTTTTTTGGGTTAGGGTTTCAGGTCTCTTTTGAACAAGTTAATTGGTAGCAGTGGCGTAACTAGAGTGTTATGGCCCTAGTGCAAACTTTGGATTCCCCCCCCCCCCACAATTTATACAAAGAGGCGGCAATTTTTTTTACACTAAGCCCAATGCATGGCTACACTCACCCAGTTCTAACTAATAAAATCTGGTCCTACCTCATCCAGGGTGTTGCTGGCATCGGCGTGATGTCCACTGGATCCAGAACAAGGTCCCTGTGGTGATAGAGAAACAAAGAATAATCACATAAAGAAGGGATGGTGACTGTACCTGTGAAATCACCAGCAGGGGGCGCTGTGCTGGCCTGTAAGATGCCAATGTATAGCAGGGTAATCTAGGACATTTCTCCTAAGTGCCCACATTGTGGCCCCTCACAGTAATGAAGCCCACCTTCACAATAATTATGTCCTCCTTGTGGCCCCTCACAGCAGCTATGCCCACCTTTGTTCCTATCACAGTAGTTATGCCCACCTTTTTGCCCCCTCACTGTAGTTATTCCCAGTTATGTGCCCCCTCACAGTAGATATGCCCATATATGTGCCCCCTCACAGTAGATATGCCCATATATGTACCCCCTCACAGTAGATATGCCCAGTGCTAAAACGGTTTGGAAAATCTAGCCTTTCTGGGGATAGAAACATAAAATATATATATACTAATAAAATCCCTATGTGCGTGGTGTCCGTGCATGTGTGACCATTGGTCAAGTGCGCATGCGCGGCACACACTCTACGGACAGTACATGGGCGGCATCCTATTGTAATGGCAGCGGGGCCCGGTGCAGTGGAGTAATACTGTGAATAGCTGTAATAATAATAACGATCTTAACTTCTTCACTTACTACATGGTGAGGCCGGGCGGGCGGGTGGCCAGGCACTGGTAGCGTAACTCACTACCTGATGCCCCTGCTCCGCCCACTTCATGAATGAAGTAGGCGTCGCAGGTGCATGATGTAGTGAGTTACATTGCCAGTGCCTGGCCACCCACCCGGCCTCCTGCCTCACCATGTAGTAAGTGAAGAAGTGAAGATCGTTATTATTATTACAGTTATTCACAGTATTACTATACTGAGCGGGGCCGGTGCAATACAGTGACTGCACCAGGACCCGCTACCATTACATTCACACTAAACAGCAACACTGTTATAGGGGGATCTGTGGATGACACATAACATAAGATTCTATGTGTTATCCACAGATACCCCCATAACAGTGTCAGCCACAGACCCCCATAACAGTGTCATCCACAGAAACCCTAATAACAATGTCATCCACATAAACTCTAATAACAGTTTCATCCACAGAAACCCCCATAACAGTGTAAGCCACAGACCCCCCCATAACAGTGTCAGCCACAGACCCCCCCATAACAGTGTCAGCCACAGATCCCCCATAATAGTGTCATCCACAGATCTCCCATAACAGTGTAAGCCACAGACCCTTCCCCATAACAGTATTAGCCACAGACCCCCCCCTATAACAGTGTCAGCCACAGATCCCCCATAACAGTGTCAGAAACAGATCCCCCATAACAGTGTCAGAAACAGATCCCCCATAACAGTGTCAGCCACAGATCCCCCATAACAGTGTCAGCCACAGATTCCCCATGACAGTGTCAGCCACAGATTCCCCATGACAGTGTCAGCCACAGATCCCCCATAACAGTGTCTCCTCCACAGATCCCCCATAACAGTGTCAGCCACAGATCCCCCATAACAGTGTCAGCCACAGATCCCCCATAACAGTGTCAGCCACAGATCCCCCATAACAGTGTCAGACACAGATCTCCCATAATAGTGTCAGCCACAGATCCCCCATAACAGTGTCAGCCACATATGCCCCATAACAGTGTCAGCCATAGATCCCCCATAACAGTGTGTTATCCACAGATCCCCCCATAACAGTGCTATTCACAGATCCCCCCATAACAGTGTCATCCATAGATCCCCTATAACAGTGTGTCATCCACAGATACCCCCATAGCAGTGTCAGCCACAGGCCCCCATTAGTGTCAGCCCAGAGCCCCATCAGTGTCAGTCCCAGACCCCCCCATAACAGTGTCTTCCACAGATACCCCATAACAGTGTCATCCACAGATACCCCCATAGCAGTGTCATCCACAGATACCCCCATAACAGTGTCAGCCACAGATACTTCCCATAACAGTGTCAGCCATAGACCCCCATAACAGTGTCATCCACAGATCCCCCATAAATTGTGCCATCCACAGATCCCCCCATAACATTGTGTCATCCACAGATCCCCCATAACAGTGCCATCCACAGATCCCACCAATAACAGTGCCAGCACCAATGTTCTAGCGTCCGTTATTGTAACAGACCTAATGTCTAGTATATATATTTATTGTGCTTAGGTTACCTATAACCAAGATTTGTATGTTCTCCTCCCACACTCCAAAGACATACTGTTAGGAAACTTAGATTGTGAGCCCCATTTGGGACAGTGTGATGCTATTGTCTGTAAAGCGCTGAGGAATATAGCAGCGCTAAATAAGTGCATAAAATAAAGAAATTTATTTTATGTGGATTTTATGCACGTAGAAAATTATTTAAAAAATCTTACTTGTAGGCATTGATGACAATCTTAATTTTTAAAAACTTTCTGAATCTGGAAAATGTCTTTGCGTGTCTCACCCCTATTTACATCATTGTTGCTTTTTAGGTAATTATTTAGCTATTTTGCATTTTTTTGTCTGCTTTTAGACTGCCTAAAACAGATAATTTTCGGCTACTGTGCAATCCGTCCAGCTTCAAAGCAAGGTGATAAAGGATTTTTTTTTTCTGCGCTCTCCACATACTTCAGAGGAAGGGTGAAGAATAAGATGTGCTGTCTATTTGAAAGGTGCTTATGAAAAAGGTGCAGTATAGTGATGTGTTGTGAGTGTAAACTGATACTGTGCCGAAAAGCTTTTTTCATTACTGAGTATTACATATTTATGCAAATGTATCTTGTTCATAAAATACAGATGCATCAGCCTATGGGCTCATGTACACGGCTGTTGTGCAGCCGTTCTGTTAATTGGGGAATTTGCAGTCCCCAATGCACGGGCAACATCAGTGCGGCGGCCGGGACGGATTGAGACCCATTTAACTTGAATGGGTCCGTGATCTGTCCGCACTGCAAAAAAATAGAACATGTTCTATTTTTTTGCGGTGCAGAGGCATGGACAGAAACACCACGGGAGCACTCCGAAGTACTTCCGTGGGGTTCCATGCTTCCGTTCGCAAAAAAATACAGATGCATCTTAGAGCTTATGCACACGACTGTATGTATTTTGCGGTCTGCAAAACAGGGATCTGCAAAAAATACGGATGACGTCTGTGTGCATTCCTTATTTTGAGGAATGGAATAGCTGGCGCCTAACAGAACAGCTGTAATGCGGACAATAATAGGACATGTTCTATTTTTTTCCGGAACGGACATACAGAAATGGAATGCACATGGTGTAACTTCCATATTATAATTTTTTTTGTGGACCCATTGATATGAATGGTTCCACATACGGTCCTCCAAAAAAAACAAAAACGGAACGGACACTGAAATAAAATACGATCATCCGCATGAGCCCTTAAAGTGATGGGGAATTTACCAGGTGAGTATTGCTTATTTTTTATTTGATCATATTCCCTATGTTTAGCCCACATTGTATGCATTCTGCGGCCTGCTGATTGCGGACCTGCAAACTAAGGATACCGTCAGTGTTGCATCCACATTTTTTGTAGACGGTAGACCCTTTGACTTCAATGAGTCACTGGTTCGCATTGTGTGGGCAAGTATAGGACATGTTCTATATTCTTGCGGAAGAGACATAAGGATGTGGAAAGCACATGGATCATTTGTAAAATTAAGTCAATGGGTCCGCAAAAAAATATGCAGACTGCACACAGACCGCCTTCGTTTTTTGCGGATCCACAGTTTGCGGACCTCTAAATGGACATAGTCGTGTGCGTAAGGCCTTATGCTGATTTTAGAAACTTCCAGAAAATCCATTTCATTCCAAACCAGGACTACCTAAAAAAAGAGGATAAGGATGAGTATACATCCAAGGTATTTGATTGTAACCTCAGAACTTCACAAGAACATTATTGATCAGTCAAGTGGCTCCCATATACTGTACATTAGATTGTGAGCGTTTTTCACAGAAATTACTTATTTGCTGACCTTGTTTAAAGGGAGATTATTCCAGATTATGCCTATAGAGCCGTTTATAGGTTATGGTAGGTCTCCTATAGCAGTGGTGGCGAACCTATGGCACTCAGAGCCCTCTCCGTGGGCACCCGCACTCTGGAAAAAGTCTATGGTGTACCAATATGCTTTAAGCCTCATTCACACGTCAGTCTTTCATGGTCATGTGCTGTACATGTTCTCCACAGACAGCACACGTCCCCATTCATTTTAATGTGTGTATTCAGACATCAGTGTTTTAGCATGGTCCGTGGGTCAGTGTTTTAAGCACGGATACATGTTCTTTTTTGTCCGTGTTCACTGATCCATCACGTCCATTATAGTCTATGAGTCCGTGAAAACCACGGATGCAACACGAATGCCATCACTGACCACCTGCTCACAGATTTGAGCACAGACACGGACGTGTGACTGAGGCTTTAGACCTATTGCACATGAACGCTGCGGCTGCCCCAAGGCCGGTGTTCGTGCATTGTGGGCCGCAGCACAGCCACGGGGGTTCGTGTGCAATAGACCTTAGACTTTTCCTGCCCTTTATCAGTGCAGGGAATGCTATGAACAGCACAGGCAGTGCACTGAATGTAGGGAGGCTATTATGGCTTAATGATAGAGTACATGGACGATATACTATTGGACTGTAGTATTCAGGGCAAAGTGACATGTTGGCACTTTGCCATAAATATGTGGGTTTTGGGTTGCAGTTTGGGCACTCAGTCTCTAAAAGGTTCACCATCACTGTCCTATAGCATGTCAGAACAATACTATTGTCAAATTTATGATTGCTTTAGCTTTGCCATAAAATCGTTTTATATACGTACCTGTCAATCAGATTTGAAAAGAGCCCAAGGGGCTATTCCAAACTTCTGTGGAGCCTAGTCGTGCCAATTCCGAGTGATGCCCTGCATCCCAAAGTCCTCTCCTCCCGCAACGTCGTTCAAAAGACAACGTAATCTCGCTCGAACACATGTACTCCTCACGTAAGTGCCAGCGCGGTCATTATATAAAGTACCTACCAGTTTGCAGGTTGATAATATGTAGTTCACACAGCTAAATTCACAGCAGAAATATTTGTAGCAGATCAGTAGCTGAAAACAGGTTGTTTTTGGTTGTGGTTTTGTCATTTGGCTCTGGCAGTTTTTCTGCTTCCCAATTGACTTTTATGAGAAGCCGCCATGAATTTTACTTCACAGAAATAACATCACTAATACAGCTTTTTATTTTTAAATGAGCTGCTGAAAAACATTATACAGTGTGTAAGGTCTGCACATGGTCAAGTTTTTGACATTGAAATCAGGGGGAAGCTGTTGATGGTGTCTTGAATGTGGATTACACAGCCCCAAACACCCGTTTTCTGCTGCTGAATCAGCGACAGATTGAGACCATGTTCCCCTTTCTTGCGTTACAACTGATATACTGTATTTTTTTCTATTTTGGGCTTAGCTTTGGCAGGAAAAGTGTGCCAAAGACTACACAGTATGAAAAGGGCTTTTCAATAGAGTTAAATTGGGAGCCATATGCAAATAAACCTGAGTGTATACAAGGATACAATTATATTTTAAGACCTTTGATTTCCCATAAAGAATATAGTCATGAACATTTTTGGATACAAACAGCACCTAACAGGAAACAAATAACTGAAATATCTCAGTACCTTCCTCCTCCAAAGAAAGCTCAACTTTGCCCAGATTGGCATGTAGAGTATCTGGCAGCAATTTTTTGAGATCTGCCAATCTACTCTGGCATGGTATTTAAATTCATGCTAATGTTTCCTGGATCCCCTGGGCCACTGTATCTCAAGCTCAATTTATCAGATCTGGATAAGGACCAAGTACTTGGTTAATGAGACTACATGGGCATTTGTAACATAATTTGCTAGAACTTTATTCTTTATTTCCAGCATAAATATTGTTAAAATGCCAAATGGATGACCTCCCACTGGATAACCTAGTGTATACTATATATTGTTTGTGCAAATTTCTCCTGTACCTATATTACCACTTTTTAACCACAATTTCCTCAAATACCTGGACAACCCACTTTAAAGTTACTAATTTCAAACATTTCCTGCCTGAGCTTTAATGTTCTGGATTAAGGATGAGAGGACAGGATGATAGAACCGATTCTGCCTGTTTTAGAATTCAACTCGAATTTCCCAAACGGTTTGGTTTCTAATGAACTAAATTTTTTGTGTAAGAGAGAGACACTAGTCTACTACTGTGGGTTTCAATATATGCGTTGTCTGTGGTGTGCTCTTTCTCATTAAAGAGAGCATCTAGTATGCATAGTACATGTGTAGATAATTGTGGGCCAGGAAACCCACTTCTGGATTTCTGGAAAAGATATTCCAGTTAGCGTTCCAAATAAAAGCGACCAAACTAGAGACCGAGAGATTAATTGCCAAAGAGAGCAAAACTAGCCCTAAAATTTTCTTCAATTATATAAATGTTAAAAAGTATAAATCTGTAGGTGTCGGCCCTTTAAAGAGTAATGAAGGGGGAGTTGCAGAGAGTAACGAGGAGAAAGCAAAGCTGTTAAATATTTTTTTCTCCAATGTATTCACTGAGGAAAATAAACTGTCAGATGAAATGCTGAATGTAAAAATAAATCCCCCATTAAAAGTGTCCTGTCTGATCCAAGAAGAAGCACAACAGCGACTTAAAAAGATGTCATAGCCAGACCCTTATTTCTGATATTTGCAGACTCTATACTAACAGGGAATGTCCCACAGGATTGGCGCATAGCAAATGTGGTGCCAATATTCAAAAAGGATCCAAAAACAGAGCCCGGAAACTATAGGCCGGTAAGTTTAACATCTGTTGTGGGGAAACTGTTTGAAGGTTTTCTGAGAGATGCTATCTTAGAGGATCTCAACAGAAATAATCAAATAACGCCATATCAGCATGGCTTCATGAGGGATCGGTCATGCCAAACGAGATTAATCAGTTTCTATGAGGAGGTAAATTCTAGACTTGACAGCTGCGAATCAACGGATGTCGTATATCTGGACTTCTCCAAAGCAGTTGACACTGTACCACATAAAAGGTTAGTATATAAAATGAGGATGCTCGGACTGGGAGAAAATGTCTGTATGTGGGTAAGTAACTGGCTGAGTGACAGAAAACAGAGGGTGGGTATTAACGGTACACACTCAGATTGGGCAACTGTCAATAGTGGGGTACCTCAGGGGTCAGTACTGGGCCCTATTCTTTTCAATATATTTATTAATGATCTTGTAGAAGGCTTGCATAGTAAAATATCATTTTTTGCAGATGACACTAAACTGTGTAAAGTAATTAACACTGAAGAGGACAATATACTGCTACAGAGGGATCTGGATAGATTGGAGGCTTGGGCAGAGAAGTGGCAGATGAGGTTTAACACTGACAAATGTAAAGATATGCACATGGGAAGGAATAATGCAAGTCACCGGTACATACTAAATGGTAAAACACTTGGTAACACTGACATGGAAAAGGATCTAGGAATTTTAATAAACAGCAAACTAAGCTGCAAAAACCAGTGTCAGGCAGCTTCCGCCAAGGCCAATAAGATAATGGGTTGCATCAAAAGGGGCATAGGCACCCCGTGATGAGAACATAGTCCTACCACTTTACAAATCGCTAGTCAGACCACACATGGGGTACTGTGTACAGTTCTGGGCTCCTGTGAACGGACATAGCAGAGCTGGAGAGGGTTCAGAGGAGGGCAACCAAAGTAATAACTGGAATGGGGCAACTACAGTACCCTGAAAGGTTATCAAAATTAGGGTTATTTACATTGGAAAAAAGACGACTGAGGGGAGATCTAATAACTATGTATAAATATATCAGGGGTCAGTACAGAGATCTCTCCCATCATCTATTCATCCCCAGGACTGTGACTGTGATGAGGGAACATCCTCTACGTCTGGAGGAAAGAAGGTTTGTACACAAACATAGAAGAGGATTCTTTACGGTAAGAGCAGTGAGACTATGGAGCTCTCTGCCTGAGGAGCTGGTGATGGTGAGTACAATAAAGGAATTCAAGAGGGGCCTAGATGTATTCCTGGAGTGTAATAATATTACAGGATATAGCTACTAGAGATGGGTCATTGATCCGGGGAGTACTTCTTTCCTCTGGATCAACTAGCAGGATGACAGGCCGAACTGGATGGACAGGTGTCTTTTTTCGGCCTTATGTACTATGTTACTATGTTACTATGTCACTAAGCCTATCTAATACCAATAGATGTAAAATGTTCTGGAACGTTGACTGCCTTGCAATGCTACTAAGAACCTTCCATAAGGAGAAATAGTACCCCAACCAAGGCCTCTCAGTCAGCCAAGCGAATTTTTATTTGCTCTGCTCTGTTAAACGGTAGTTACCAATAAGGACACTCTGTTTTTGTTCCTTTTGGCAATGAGACTAAAGCTAGTTTCACATGATTGTTAAGACATCTTCGGCAGCCTGTTCCGGCAGGAAGCAGCCTGCCAGAGATATGTGGAGCTGGCACTGCCAGACACTACCTGACACCCACCGGCCCCATTCACTAAATTGAGGACGGGCGGAGATCTGGTCGCAACCCGGCAAACATGCCGAGAATCGATTGGATGAAAACCGCTGTGCAAGGCGCATATTTGGGGCCAGATCTCTGCCAGAACAGGCTGCCAAAGATGCCAGCTTTGATTGTGTAGAGTTTCTTGTGTGGTTCCACATCTGCTCCTGTGACAACCAGGCCTTGAAACACAGCCAAATCGCATCCCTCTGGTGGCTCGCTCAAAGACACCACACAAATACTTTTCACAGCTTTTCCTTAGGCGCTACATGAGGCCTACCCCTCACTATTCTGTAAGGGAGTGTTTGACCCTGAACTGCTTGCAACACTGTACCTTACTAAGATGTGCTTCTGAACTAAACTTCATCAGTGTTAAGAGTGGAACCAGAGTATATAAATAGGCAGATTGAAGTGTCTTGTGGTAAATGTAATGAAAGAAAGTGCAGTAAACTTGTCCTTTAAGAAACATACAGGAGGAGGTTTGAGGCCTAGACTGGGGCCCTGTCAGCGTATGTTGCTAAGAGATGCAATGACGCAGGGGTTCTGCAAATGGCTGTGTACTGCTAATTCTAACAGAACTGCTGTGTTGCTTGGGTCTGCAATGACAAGAAGGTCCTCTGTGGCCGGCATGGATCCTATGGAGTCTACAAGTGGTTCAGAATCCTATCTTAGGGGTGCGTGAAAAGTCCTGTTACTTCTACTGGGAAAACAGACTAGCTCGTGCGAAGGCACAGAGGCACTGTGTTTCCTTGTTACTATAAGTTGCTCAGTGGTTCAAGACTGTAACCAAAAAGCTGCTCGAGGAACTGCAACCGCTAAGCTGTGTGCCCACCAAAGAACTGTAACCACTAAGACTAGGTTCACATCACTGTTTCCTTTTCTGTTCTTCTCATCCATCAGATGAACAGAAAAAAAATCTGAATGCTTTATTTTGAGCATCTGCTCAATTATGCTCATTTTGCATCCTATTTAGCCATTTCCATCTAAAACTCTTTATTTTATCATAACAAATGCTCAAAATAAAGGATCTGTTTTTTCTGTTATTCTGACGGATCAGAAAAACTGAGAATGAAACGGTGGCAGGAACCTAGCCTAAGCTGTGTGCCCACCAAAGAACTGTAACTACTAAGCTGTGTGCTCTCCAGAGAACTCTAACCATTAAGCTGTATATCATTCTAACATAAGCACTAATTTCTGTACCCTTCTGTGGCTGTAACCACCAAGCCAAGTACCCGTGTATACAGCCACAAAGCAGCGTATCCCCTGTTGAAGTAAAATGTCTTTTCAACTTTATAATCTTGGCCTCTTTGTCATGCCATCCTCAACTGGGGTGCCATGTCAGGATCAAGGGTCACACACAGAACTGACCCTCTTACAAGGAAATGGCCAGTCCACCAACACTACTCTCAATGACTAGGTACCTCCTAGCTGGCCGGGCCTCAAACCTGTCTCATAAGCTGACTATAGTTCCACTAGGCACCAGACAAGGACCATTTTTCTTTCTGTTGGCACCAAACCTCTGCCTTTTATCTCCTCCTAACTGCATTCAGGTCAGTGGCGTGACTAGAAATGACTGGGCCCCACAGCAAATTTATGAATGGCGCCCCCTCCCCCAGTAATTTTTTCACAACCCCTTCCTTTCATGCCGCCCCCTTTCCTGTGGCTAGTAAAGATCGCTCTCTCAGACCAGGCCCGGCAGCTGTTCCATCCGTTTTCTACACTGTCTATACTGCCACTGTGTATAATTTCATTGTGTAATACTGTTGAGGGGCCCTGACAAAATCTTTTAGTACTTCTCCTCCTCTTGGATGGGCCCCCCCAAAGCAGCCTCTTCCTCTGCTTCCCCTATAGTTACGCCCCTGATTCAGGTGCAGCACCCTGACATCAATATGTACAGCCTCCGTCAGCATTGGCTCTTATCAAGTCTATGCTGAAGTTAGCACCTCCTTCTGCAGCTGAAAGCCAAGAAGATTGTCATCCCTGCAGCCAGCTACAGCAACATAGCTCAGTGGCCCTGCCAAGTGTCCCAACCCACCATCTAGATGACCTGCCATAAGGAAACATTATTTACACGGCATAGTATAAAAAATTGTACAGACTGAAATAAATAGGCTACTGAGAAGTCAATCAGATAAACATGGAGTCCATTTAACACAAGAGGCAAACATCTCCAAAAAATACATCTTCAGTCCATACGTTGCTATGAAAAGTGAAATATTCGCCCCCATACAAGACAATTCTTTTCTACATACTACTTGACATCAGCACATTTTTCCACAGTGTAAACCAAGGCACAGAATACACAGTATGCCTCTCTGATTTGTCTTGATGCCTGATTGCTGTCCTACAATGATGTGTCTGACAAGAGCCCTACAAATTGTGACGGAAATATAAATACGCACTAGGCAGTGGTGGACCCCTCTTGATAAATCACAGGCAGAGCACCCCACCTTAAATATAAACTCAGAAGGTCTGTCAACCTCCTTTATTTTTGCTACATATGAAGACACCAAAGATAAAACATTGTCTCTCCATCCAATGCCTCACTCTCTTTCTCCTCAGTCGGTCGGATATCTAACTCGCTGCTCAGAGAATTTCCTTCTGATTTATTATACCCAAAGTGAACTGATGTGTAAACCTGACACATTTGATAACCTCCTGTGAAGTATTCTCACTCACCAGCAGATTGAAAAATAAATGAAAAATACGCAGGAATCTGAAAAGTGTCGTTGGATTCTCGTCCCCTGAATTGGCTCTGCTCATTCTGAAGGTTTAGATTGCTCTAAACACCCTGGATTTAAAGGTACAGGGAAATACATCACCCACAACAAAACTGCAGAAACTAATTTCTTGTGGCTATTAAATGTTCATGTCTCCTGGAGCCGCAGAAGTCTCTCCTTACCATTGTTGATCTTCCAATATTTGTAGATATAGAAAATACTACTGTAAAAAAATAATAGGACCACTAATAAAATGAAGTAGGAATGTACAAGTATATGTATTGCAGTAAATAGATGCAGTAAAGTAGGAGTTATATGACCAAAATTTTTACTATAGATCACTTACATGTTCGAAAGGATTATTGGAGAAGTTTTCTGTGGAAAGACAAGAAGACAAGAAGTTAAAGGGAGTCTGTCAGCCGTTTTGATCATGCTAAACTACTAACAGCAATAGTTAGGGGGTGGGGCTCAGTAGAGCAGTATAAAGATATATTTTGTGGAACATTTCTCTTCAGGAGTAGTGAGAATAGGAAATTGTATTCTGCCAAATGCTGCTTCTTAAAGGGGTTTTTAAGAACTCCTCAGAATAGGTAATCAGTATCTAAACAGTGAGGATCCGACACCCAGCATCCCACTGATCAGCTGTTTTAAGAGGCTGCAAGCACTGTTGTTTCTTCACAGCTAACCAAGCACAGCGCCATACATTGTATAATGGGTATGCCTGGTATTGCACCTCAGGCCCATTCACTTGAATAGGACTGAACTATAACTATGTCACGCTAGTGTGCGGGAGGAAAACACCACACCGAGCATAGGAGGGAAAGGGGATACCGGAATAAGGCCTGGAAACTAGGGAAGAAAGATGGACACCTCCTAGAGAAAACCCTAACTCCAGTCGTGACATACTACCAATATGAACAGGCCCCAAAGGTAGGCAAGTTCATACACCGTATACCTAGAATCCTATCTTACCCTATAGGACCCTGGAACTAATGTCAGGACTGAGTCTACCTGTTCCTACAAAGGGAAGGATGAACAGGAGTCTTCCTCAGGCCTAATGACAAAAAGGGAAAGGCAACACACACATATAACACATAAAACAAAATACAAAAGGGAACAGAAACACTTATCTTCAGTAAAGCTTTGGTAGCACCAGGAACTCAGCCGAGAACAAAACACAAGCTAACCACAAGTCCAACAGAAGCTATAAACCACATAGCATAGTGGGAAAAACAACAATAAATAGAGAAGGTTAAATGACCACAATAGCAACACCTGGAGAAAGAAGGTGTGGCAAGCACCTAAAACAACACAGACATAATTTGATCCAAAAGGAAAACATGTCAGATCAAACCACGTGTTGCCAGTCTCACAGATCTCCTGCCACCTGTCACGGGAACGTTCATGTGTCTTGGCACGTGACACACTAGGTCATGTGACCGATTAATGTGACATCACATGACCTAGGAAGAGGCCAGAGCACTCATTGGAGCTTCAACAGCTGATCATCAGGGGTGTAGAGAGTTAGGATAGGCCATCAATATATGAATCCTCGAAAACTTCTTTAAGTGACTAGGAGTTTGGCTTTGCAGTGAAGTGTTCTCTGCTCTCTGTATTGAGGTGCTTCACAGCCCCTCCTCTCTGCTCTGAGTGAGAGCTGTAGATCCAACCAGAATACCACTACAGCTGTCATTCAGAGCAGAGAGGAAGGGGAACAGCTCAATGCAGAGAGCACTACACAGTAAAGATTAACTTCCTGGGCTAGGGTTGCCAACCCGAATTCTTCTTTTTCCTGGACAACTTATCCCAAAATTTTTAACGGATAAACTGACTACAGATGTCAGTTACGGACATGTATTTGAACAATGGTTGTGGAACAACTGTGCCAATTAACCAGTTTGACGTTGGGCCAAACCATAAGGACGTTATTCTGATACCACCTAGTATTCATCCTTTAACCCCTGTACAGGGATGTGGACTTCGCTGCGGGTTAGCGACCAGACAACTACCTCCTGGGATGATCCCACGGTACTTAGCAGCTGACCTACTGAGGTCAGAGACACTGGATACACTGCATATTTCAGAACCAGACAGAACACAGGCAAATCCAAGGCAAATACAACCGCAGGCAGTACACAAGACACGTAGCACAGATCAGGAAAACAGACATGTGGATTGCATGCACTTGGACGCCCAGACTTCCAGAAGTTGGATACAGTTCAGACATGGCAGAGCTTGGCAAGATGGAATTAAGAAACTTGGGCATCATTCAGACACAGCAGATACATATAGAAACTAGGAAAGACCAGTCAGACAAGAATGAGGACAGAATCCAGGCAGCATAAGGAACAGATTTTAGCAAACAAACTAGAACAAGATTAAAACTGAAAATCTGTTCTTGGCAAATGAACTAAGACAGAATTCAGACTGTGACAAACTAGAACAGTCCAGACACAAACTAGGAACTAGGACTATTGCAGTGACCCCGACCTGGAGGTATCTGATATGTTTGATTTGTAATGCAATGTTAGGTAATGTTTTATAATGCTAATGTAATGCACCTTACATCCAGTATGTCTAAGCACGAGACAGGCATGGCTAGAGTTAAATATCCTGGCTCAGCACTCTCTGGCGCTTAGGGTGTTGGCTGGCTCTACCCCCCAGTTCCAGAAGATTTACAGTAAGTTAGTTTAGCTGTAGGGAGGTAGGAAATAGGGAGCAGTCTCCATGTGCTCCTTTTCTCTAAACTCCAGCTTCAGGCCATGGAGCCTTTGGCACCTCCACGTGTTCCAGGAGATGAAAGAGAGGACAATCTGAAGGAGGATTTTCATGGCTACAGCATGAAAGTCAACAATTTAATCCAGCATATAGTGTTCCAGAACCTGCTGCTCCTGGGGGGTAACATATTAAGACACCCTCTACACCCCAGCCTAGTGAATGCTACCGCCACAGTTGCCAGATAGCAGTTGTTAGGAGGAGACCACAGAAACAAACTAGAACAAGATTTTAACTGTAAAACTGTTCATTGCAAATGAGCTAAGAAAGAATTTAGACTGGCATAAAGTAGAACAGTCCAGACACAAACTACAAACTAGGACTATTGCAGTACCCCAGACCTGATGGTATTTGCAATGATTGGCTTGTAATGCAATGTTATGTAATGTTTTGTAATGCTAATGTAATGCACTTTACATCCAGTATGTCTAAGCATGAGACAGGTATGGCTTGAGTTAAATATCCTGGTTCAGCCCCTCTGGCGCTTAGGGTGTGGGCTGATCCACCCCCCAGTTCTAGAAGATTCAAGTCAGTCTAGCTGTAGAGAAGTAGGAGGTAG
Organism: Bufotes viridis; assembly: GCA_033119425.1. Lineage (NCBI taxonomy): Eukaryota > Metazoa > Chordata > Amphibia > Anura > Bufonidae > Bufotes > Bufotes viridis. The sequence continues at coordinate 554,228,143 of CM065590.1, read as the reverse complement.
GGGGCAGTCTCCGTCTGCTCATTGTTTATAGACTCCAGCTTCAGGCCATGGAGCCTTTGCCACCTCCATTTGCTCCAGGGGATGAAACAGAGGAAGATCTGAAGGAGGATTTGCATGGCTAAAGCATGAGAGTCAGCAAGTTAGGGCTACTTTCACATTAGCGTTTTTTGCGGATCCGTCATGGATCTGCAAAAACGCTTCCGTTACAATAATACAACCGCATGCATCCTTCATGAACGGATCCGGTTGTATTATTTCTTCTATAGCCATGACAGATCCGTCATGAACACCATTGAAAGTCAATGGGGGACGGATCCATTTTCTTTTGTGTCAGAGAAAATGGATCTGTCCCCATTGACTTACATTGTGTGTCAGGACGGATCCGTCTTGCTCCGCACCACATCGCGGACAGAAAAACACTGCTTGCAGCGTTATTCTGTCCGCAATGGGGATGCAACCAAACTGAACGGAATGCATTTTGGTGCATTTCGTTTCGTTCAGTTCATTTTTGTCCCCGTTGACTGTGAATGGGGACAAAACTGAAGCGTTTTCTTCTGCTATTGAGATCCTATGACGGATCTCAGTAGCGGAATTGAAAACGCCGATGTGAAAGTAGCCTGATCCAGCATATAGTGTTCCAGAACCTACTGCTATAGGTAACATATTAAGATACCCTCTACACCCCAGCTTAGTAGATGCTACAGCCACAGCTGCCAGATTGTAGTTGCTAGCCAGATATCACAGAAACAGAGATTTTAAAAAGAGAAGGACTAACGAGAGGACCATTGCTGCAACTAACTGCCCAGCTCATGCTTAGACATCTAGGAGGAATTTGCACTGTGTACAGATAATTGCTGAATGTAATACTACTTAACACCATATGCTGGACATAGCATTTCCATCATGTGCCCTGCTTATAGCACCCAAATGGACATTGGCACCATGGGATACCCTAAACAATTATCAAGCAGGGAGCCCATGGCTACAGGGAGTGCCCTGAGGGAACAAAGGGTTCCCTTCCTTCAGTGCACTGACCCTAGAGAGCAACAGTCTTAGGGAATACACCGTACCACATTATGATCAGGGCCACTACAACTCATATCCTCTGCTCCAGCTCCTCAGGGGCTTGCTGCGCTAAGGCTACTAATAAACACAGAAAAGGAGCACCATAGGGTAGTAACGTACAGACTCCAAAAAGAGGCTCACCTTATGAGGTTGTGCTAACTGTAGGCACAACACTAGTAAGGCTCTTAAAAATTAATCCGGTTTCCAAGAATGGCAGGTATGAAGCCACGGATGGAGGTCTTCTTACCGGGGGTGCCTGAACTCCCCAAGAAGATTAAACTTGTCAAGATAAAACATCCCTCGGCACAAGGAACCAACCAAAGAGTTCTTTAGTAGAGAAAAGGAATCTTTAGTTTTTATTTGCAGGGAATACAATGCATTTCGGGGACGCATCTCCTCTTCATCAGGTAAAAAACTGCATCTACCTGATGAAGGGAAGATACTTCGCCAAAACGTGTCGTAATACCTGCAAAAAAAACCTGAAGATTCATTTTCTCTCTAAGGGCTCTTTCACACTTGCGTTCTGAGGATCCGGCGGGCACTTCTGTCCCGCCGGATCCGTCAGAACGCAAGTGGACTGACAGCATTTGAAGACTGATCAGTTTCCTGATCAGTCTTCAACATGCTTTCACTGTTACCATGGCAGCCAGGACGCTACTGGAGTCCTGGCTGCCATGGTACTCAGCAGCAGTGTACTTACCTGCGCTGCGGCCGCCGGGCGCTCCTAATGGCGTCACAGGTCAGGGCGGCGCATAGATCAATGCGCCGCCCGGACCTGTGATGTCATAATGGAGCGCCCGGCGGCTGCAGCGCAGGTAAGTACACTGCTGCGTTGTACTTACCATGGCAGCCAGGACTCATGGTAACCGATCGGAGCCCCAACTGAGTTTACACTGGGGCGCCGATCGGAATGGCTGCTGCGCATGCGCAGCGCTAAATGTCGGATCCGGCGATGCGCCGAATCGACGTTTAGCTTAATGCCGGATCCGGAATAATGCTTTTCAATGGGCAATCACTCCGGATCCGGCATTGCGGCATGTCTTCCGGCTTTTTGGACGGAAACAAACCGCAGCATGCTGCGCTTTTGTCAACATCCAAAAAACGTTCACATACTGAACGGAAGACATCCTGATGCATCCTGAACGGATTTCTCTCTATTCAGGATGCATTGGGATTATCCTAATCAGTTTCTTTCCGTCCTAGAGCCCCGAGGACGGAACTCTAGGACGGAAAGAAACAATGCTAGTGTGAAAGAGGCCTAACAAACCCTTTGTTTGGTTCCTTGCGAGGAGGGATGTTTTATCTTGTATACTAATGCCAGAAGCCTGACTAACAAAACTGGGGAACTGGAATTAGTGATGTGTGAGGAAGAGTATGGCATAGTGGGAATAACGAAGACATGGCTGGATGATAACTATGACTGGGCAGTTAATGTACAAGGATACGATTATCAAAACCGGGGAGGGGGAGGGGTCTGCCTTTATGTAAAGTCCTGTCTAAAGCCCACAGTCTGAGAAGATATAAGTGAGGGACATGAACAAGTGGGGTCACTGTGGATAGAAATACATGGAGCCAAAAACAATTATAAATTACTAATAGGAGTTTACTATAAACCACCTAATATACCAGAGTCCACAGAAAATGGAGATAGACGAGGCGGCAAATCATAATGAGGTGGTTATTATGGGGGACTTCAAATACCCAGATATAGACTGGGAAACTGAAAGCTGTACATCCCATAAAGGAAACAGGTTCTTGGCAATAATCAAAGACAATTACCTTTCCCAATTGGTTCAGGACCCGACTAGAGGGACGGCCATACTGGACTTAGTATTAACCAATAGACCTGATAGAACAACAGATGTGCAGGTTGGGGGACACCTGGGAAATAGTGACCATAAAGTAATAACCTTCCAATTATCATTCAAAAGAGCATTTCTACAGGGAGGAACAAAAATAACAAATTTCAAAAAAGCTAAATTTAGCCAACTAAGAGAGGCCATAGGCCAAACTAATAGGGACAAAGTCCTCAAAAATAAAAATACAGCCACAAAATGGGATATCTTTAAAAGCATCCTAAAATCTCATTGTAAGAAGTACATACTGTATGGGAATAAAAGGTTAAGGAACAAACAGAAACCAATGTGGATAAATAGAACTGTAAAGAAAGCAATAAATGACAAAAAGAAAGCATATAAATCACTAAAACAGGGGAGTAGCGAGGAAGCACTGAAAAACTATAAGGAAAAAAATAGAGTATGTAAAAAACTAATAAAAGCGGCCAAACTAGAGACCAAGAGATTCATTGCCAAAGAGAGTAAAACTAACCCTAAAATGTTCTTCAATTATATAAATGTTAAAAAGTATAACTCTGAAGGTGTCGGCCCTTTAAAGAGTTGCAGAGAGCGACGAGGAGAAAGAAAAACTATTAAATATATTTTCACTATATTCACTGAGGAAAATAAACTGTCAGATAAAATGCTGAATGTAAAAATAAATTCCCCATTAAAAGTGTCCTGTCTGACCCAAGAAGAAGTACAACAGCGACTTAAAAAGATTAAAATAGACAAATCGCGAGGACCGAATGGCATACACCCCCGTATCCTAAGGGAATTATGTAATGTCATAGCCAGACCCTTATTTCTGATATTTACGGACTCTATACTGACAGGGAATGTTCCACAGGATTGGCACATAGGTAGTGCCAATTTTCATAAAGGGTCCAAAAACAGAGCCCGGAAACTATAGGCCGGTAGGTCTAACATCTGTTGTGGGGAAACTGTTTGAAGGTTTTCTGAGAGATGCTATCTTAGAGGATCTCAATGGAAATAAGCAAATAACGCCACACCAGCATGGCTTCATGAGGGATCGGTCATGCCAAACTAAATTAATCAGTTCTTTGGGGAGGTAAGTTCTAGACTTGACAGCGGCGAATCAATGGATGTCGTATATCTGGACTTCTCCAAAGCATTTGACACTGTACCTGTCACGACCATGTGTATGGTCGTGACTCGTTGCCCCGCATGTGGTTTCCAGCGGCTAGGTTTCTGGTTGCCGCACGTGGTGTGCTATTACGTAGTGGCCTCATGTGCGGTTGCCGCTGGCAACTCTGTTGTTTCTGCATGCGTGTCTGGTTTTCCCGTTGTGTTGTTGGCAGTGGAGCAGCCTGAGTTTGGTGCTAGGCGGCTCGCTGTCAACGCATGCGGTTGCCTTTGGCAACGTGTGTTTGTATGTGTGCACTTCCCCCGTTTGGTGTGCACGGGGTTAAGGTGTGTTTGTTACGTTGTGGTGTTGGCAGTGGAGCAGCCTGAGTTTGGTGCTAGGCGGCTCGCTGTCAACGCATGCGGTTGCCTTTGGCAACGTGTGTTTGTATGTGTGCACTTCCCCCGTTTGGTGTGCACGGGGTTAAGGTGTGTTTGTTACGTTGTGTTGTTGGCAGTGGAGCAGCCTGAGTTTGGTGCTAGGCGGCTCGCTGTCAACGCATGTGGTTGCCTTTGGTAACGTGTGTTTATATTTGTGCACTTCCCCCGTTTGGTGTGCATGGGGTTAAGGTGTGGCTGCTTTGTATGGTGGGTGTGTCCTCAGGCCTCCTTAAGTGTCAGTGTGTGGAGCCTGAAGGTCAGTCTTGTTTGTCCAGTCATGGTGTGAGCATGGCTGGAATTTGGCTGTATGTTTCCACCTTGATGTCTGCGTGAGCCACCCTTATTTGTTATATTGTTTGCTATGTGGTTCCTTCCCTGGTGAGTGTCTGTGTATTCCTTCCCCACCTGGTTGTTGTAGAATGGTGTGGGTATGTTTGGTGTTTGTTGACACGGTGTGACGCTGCCACTTTGGGATCCATCCGCATGCGTAAGTTGTCCGCATGGGAGGTCGGGAGTTCTTGGATCCGCAATATCTTCTGCGGTGCGGCAGGTAAGAGTGTTTGGTTGTATGCTCTCCTGCGGTACTGGGGTTCACACTGTCAGGGTCCCGGCTGCAGAGGGGCCTCGGGAGACTCCTGCTCATCCGTGTCCCTGGGTGAGCAGGTGGTCTCTGCCCTGTTAGATCCAGGGTCAAGCAGGGATGTCCAGGGCTTTAGGTTCCTGTCGTATGGGCCCTCCCACCCTTGGGGTCGGCCCATACACGTAGGAGACAAGGGCCAGCATTAGGGACGTGCTAGATTAGCGGTTCCCTTGTCCCTGCTTTTAGTCCTTTTTGGCCCAGCGGCCGTGGATAGTGCGCGGCAGGGGGTTTCCCCACTCCCCGTCGTGACAGTACCACATAAAAGGTTAGTATATAAAATGAGGATGCTAGGACTGGGAGAAAATGTCTGTATGTGGGTAAGTAACTGGCTGAGTGACAGAAAACAGAGGGTGGTTATTAATAGTACACACTCAGATTGGGTCACTGCCACTAGTGGGGTACCTCAGGGGTCAGTATTGGGCCCTGTTCTTTTCAATATATTTATTAATGATCTTGTAGAAGGCTTGCATAGTAAAATATCATTTTTTGCAGATGACACTAAACTGTGTAAAGTAATTAACACTGAAGAGGAGAGTTTTCTGCTACAGAGGGATCTGGATAGATTGGAGGCTTGGGCAGAGAAATGGCAGATGAGGTTTAACACTGATAAATGTAAAGTTATGCACATGGGAAGGAATAATGCAAGTCACCCGTACATACTAAATGGTAAAACACTCGGTAACACTGACATGGAAAAGGACCTAGGAATTTTAATAAAACAGCAAACTAAGCTGCAAAAAACAGTGTCAGGCAGCTACCGCCAAGGCCAATAAGATAATGGGTTGCATCAAAAGGGGCATAGATGCACATGATGAGAACATAGTCCTACCACTTTACAAATCACTAGTCAGACCACACATGGAGGACTGTGTACAGTTCTGGGCTCCTGTGAACAAGGCAGACATAGCAGAGCTGGAGAGGGTTCAGAGGAGGGCAACTAAAGTAATAACGGAAATGGGGCAACTACAGTACTCTGAAAGGTTATCAAAATTAGGGTTATTCACTTTAGAAAAAAGACGACTGAGGTGAGATCTAATAACTATGTATAAATATATCAGGGGTCAGTACAGAGATCTGTCCCATCATCTATTTATCCCCGTGACTGTGACAAGGAGACATCCTCCACGTCTGGAGAAAATAAGGTTTCTACACAAACATAGAAGAGGATTCTTCACGGTAAGAGCAGTGAGACTATGGAACTCTCTGCCTGAGGAGGTGGTGATGGTAAGTACAATAAAGGAATTCAAGAGGGGCCTGGATGTATTTCTGGAGTATAATAATATTACAGGTTATAGCTACTAGAGAGGGGTCGTTGATACAGGGAGTTATTCTGGTTCCTCCACCAGAGCAGGTGATAGCACTAAAGAGACAGAGAATAGAGGATTACAAACACATAGTCACAATTGACACCACAAGTAACTAGGACCAGAATACACAGATCGGTGGTACTAGGCAATAGTCAAGAAATGGCACAAAATCCCTCCCTCACGCTGGTGCAGAAGGTACGATGAAATGCCATTATAATAGTCAGGATGTGAAGAATTGGGCTGTTTGATTTCAAAATGCACAATCCTTTTGTTTTCAGGATCAGTATCTGTTTGTGGCTTGTTCCCCTCTCTGTACTGAGTAGTATGCATCCTCAGGAAAGCCAATAGTCAATGTGTCTAGGGGAGTCGGGAAGAGCTACCGGCTCAATGACCACTTGGCCAACAGCTAAGTAATGTGTAGAACCAATCTTAATATGCTTTGAGCAAGGTTCTCCATTTCTGAAGTTTGGTTGGCTGCAGAACATTAATACTATTTCCTATACATTTGCTGTAATGTTTATCATTTATAAATCCCATTAAATATAACATTTGAAGATTCCAGAATCCAGATTAGCAGCAAATGTGCAAATTAAAAATATAAAAGAAAGACAAGACGGGATCATATGTCCCCTGAGGGTCACAGTCCAAAATACACCTTAGTATTATCCCCAAGAATGTGCAGAGCAGCAGATCTTTCTCGGCTGCTTGCTGTGTACTATCCTCATCTCCCCTACGGATCAGTAGATGAGAGAACTTTTGATGTTATCTCGCTGCATACTGCAATTCCGCCTCCTCATATCCAAGAAATGCTTCACAAAATAGACAGTTTGCTGCTTCTCTTCAATCCTCACAATCCCTTCCTTCTCCCCATTACACCTGCATATATAGCTGATGTTAGATGCATGAGGGTTACCTTGCGGGAGATGAGACGAAAGAAGTCACATAAAAATTATTTTGCTTCAGCTATACTTAAAAAAAAGTGTTTTTGGGGTTGAGACATTTACAATGTGTTTCTTTATTTAGTGCATTCATATGTTAAGTCGACCTACTACATACATCTGCATTTTAAAGCTACCTGCACACGATGCAGATTTCGAGGATTTTTGTGTGGAAAAAACACAATTTAAGGGTTCATGCACACAAACTTATTTTTGTCTGTGTCTGTTCCATTTTTTTTTGCAACCCATATGCAGAATCATTCATTTCAATGGGGCAGCAAAAACACAAAAATGACGGTGAGCATTCCATGTCCGTATGTCTGCAAGTTCGTTCCGCCAAAAAATAGAAAGTGGACAAGGACAGGCATTGTTACAATGGATCCGCAAAAAAACAGACGCAACACGTCATCCTTCCTTTTTTGCGGATCTGTGTTTTGTGGACCACAAAATTCATATGGTCGTGGGCATGAGCCCTAAAATAGTACCAGCAAAGTACACCGTGCTTTTTTCTTAGGTGTGGAAATTGACCTATTGTGCGGATTTAGAAATCTGCAATTGTTGTATTTGTCTTGTGCGGATTTCCCTATTTTCAAAGGAAGGCTGAGATCCGAGAAAAATCCCCATCAAATCTGCACCGAAAAATGCATGAAAATCAAACAAAATCGAACAAAAAACTCTATAAATAGTGCGGATTTATGTGTGCTTTTTCTGCAATCTTGGTGCAGATTTCTTGTGGATTTTCTACACAGCATGAAAAACTGCACCAAAACCACACACAAAACTACACTATTTACTGTTGTTTACTATTGGTGGTTTTATGAAAATTTTCGTGCGGATGTCTGTTTAGCAACCCCATTGACGTCTATGAAACAACTGGCATACCGCAAACCAGATCAACTTCAGCACCCAAGAAAAACAAACAAAGTGCACATGAGATTTGTTAAAACTCATTCACTTTGCTGGTCCTGTATTAGGCTTCTTTCACACGACGGTATGGCTTTTTCAGTGTTTTGTGGGCCGTTTTTATAGGATCTGTTTTTCCGTTTTTTTGTTTCCGTTGTGTTTCCGTTTCAGTTCCGTTTTTCCATTCGGTTTTTCCGTATGGCATATACAGTATAATTTTCAATAGATGGAATGGATATGGAAGACGTACGGATGCATTTCCTTATGCATTCCGTTTTTTTCTGCTGACCGATTGACTTGAATGGAGCCACAGATCGTGATTTGCGGGCAATAATAGGACATGTTCTATCTTTGCATGGAACAGAAAAACGGAAATATGGAAACGGAATGCACACGGAAATACTTCCGTTGTTTTTGCGGAACCATTGAAATGAATGGTTCCGTATACGGACAGTATAGGGAACGCAAAAAATTGGTCCGTACACTCGCAAAAAAGACGTTTGTGTGAAAGAGGCCTTAGGCCTCATGCACACGAATGTATTTTCTTTCCGTGTCCGCTCCATTTTTTTTGCGGACCATATGCGGAACCATTCATTTCAATGGGTCTGCAAAAAAAACGGAAGGTACTCCGTGTGCATTCCGTTTCCATATGTCCGCTTTTCTGTTCCGCAAAAAAATAGGGCATGTCCTATTTTTTTCTAGTTTGCGGACAAGGATAGGCATTATTACAATGGATCCTCAAAAATAACGGATCCGCAAAAAAAACAGATGCCATACGGAACACAATTTGTGGACCGCAAAACACAATTGCGGACCCATTAATTTCAATAGGGACAGATGGTGTCCCGCCCAGGTCAGCAATTGCAGATCCGAACTTCCGGCTCCTCAATCGTGTTCCCGAAAAATATAGAACATGTCCTATTCTTGTCCGCAATTCCGGACAAGAAAATATATATTCTATGAGAGTGGAGGCGATGTGTGGTCCGCAAAATGCGGAACAGAATTGCGGACGTGTGAATGGAGCCTTACGCTGTGGATTTCCCGCACGTGAATCCCCATGGAAAAAACACGTGTATTCCACAGCGTGGACAGGTTTCCTAAGGTAGGATTATTGCAATCTTAGGAGCTTTATTTTCCGTTTGAATTTTTTTCAGTGAAGAAAAAGAAAAGGCACCCTTAGGAACTCTTAGTGCAAACTCATGTCACTTTGGCGGACTGTCTCATTAAGCTATATTGTGAAAGAGCTTTATTTATCTGCTTGTCTGACCATTTTATTGTAATTACACAAGCCAGATAAATAAGATGCTGAAGTGAATGTATTTCATGAATGTTTCATGCTGTGCCGCTTAAATAACGTCTGACAATGCATTCCAGGTTACCTAGATGCATTCCTCTTCCAAAAAAGATAGAAAAATGTAGGACAACTATAATCTGAATAAAAGCTGTTCTCAGTTCCCTAAATATCTTTCTTTGCTTATTAAAATCTGCAGTTCACTTTGGTATTTGTGATCCAAATTCATATTTTCAGATCCTTACCTGCTATAGTTTGGTTAAGTACTCCAATTTCTCATAAACAAATGGAACATAATATCACAACATACTAGCAAAACATTTAAAAAACTGCAATTCACATCACCACCTCTGGGTGGCCACACAGTCACACGTATAGGATGGATGTCTCGTGGCACAGCATCCCCAAAAAAGAGTTTATGGACATTTCTCTATGCAGGGGGTTATCATAATGGTGTAGTCATGATTACGTGTGACAGGAGAGGACGGGGGAAGGTGTAGACACTGTAGAGTAAAACCTTTTTCAGCTTCTAGAGAGTACCCTTCAAGGGTACTATACATGTGGGATTAAGTTGTTTGTGAGGCACTGTTTTTTATTTATTTATTATAGACTTAATTCTTTGATACCATAAAAGTATGATTCTTTATCTCTGAAATGGTTTTCTATCCTAAAGAGCACCAATCAGCAGGACCAACTCAATTAAACCAGACTTACTGGCTGGTAGGGTTGATCCTGCACTTTAGGGCTCATGCACACTTCCATTGGTTGACCGTTCCATGCATTGGGGACCGCAATTTGTGGTCCTCAATGCATCGGCAACATCCGTGCGGTTTCTGCAGGCAGATCCAGACCCAGTCAACTTGAATGGGTCCATGATCCGTCCTCACCGCAAAAACATAGAACATGTTCTATTTTTTTGCGGTGCGGAGGCACAAAGAGAAACCCAACTGAAGCACTCTGGAGTGCTTCCGTGGGCTTCCATGCCTCCATTCTGCACCCACCTTCCGGATTGCAGACCCAGTAGGTGAATGGGTCCATATCCGCGATGCGGGGTGCATGCGGGTGGTGCCCACATATTGCGGACCCACTGTTTGCAGGCCGCAATACTGGCACGGCAGGGCGACAGATCTGTGCATGAGCAATAAATCTGATACCTGTCTTGTGAAAAAGTGTTGTGATAAAAAATAGACTTATTGTATATGCAAATGAGAGCTTCAGTGCACTAAGGGGGTCAGGCCTAGCCTCTACGTGCATCTCAGCTCCTGTGCTGGTCACTCACCGTAGGGCTCTGATGCTCTTATTTGCATAAAGAAAGTCTTTTTTCTCAAGAACACCACAGCAAATTTTCACAAGACAGGTATCACTTTAAATAAGATTATTGGGGTTGATCCTGCAGGCAGTTTCAGCACAGAACTCCTTCTTCCATTCTAGACATGAATTTGTGGCATTTTTATGCAGCCGCCAATAGGGGCAGCTCAGAACAAATAGATATTTACAGCTTCCATTGCAGTCAATGGTATCTGTGTACATTCCAATGCACTTAGCTCCCCTTAGTGGTAGATTCAGGCAGCCGCATTCTATGATACACTGAGAGAAGAAACAGACAATTTTATCGCTATATTTTTGCCAGTTGTGTGGTACAAATGCATTGAGAAATGTGGTAGTCAGAGTTAACTCCCCAGTTATGAAGCATTGGATAAAAGTGGGTGAGGCTGAGGGTTACTTTTTTTAATTCTCATTACAATTTTTTTAATTAAAAATTCATTCCACTTATTTAAAAAACAAGGAAATCTTTGGACTCACGCTTTGCGTTTTGCCTTTCATGGGAGTGCATGGTGCTTACATACTGGGAAACTTGATGTGGCAGGACGTCCACACAAAGTTTTGCTATGGGGCTCCTATGAAATCTGTGTGTGCCCCTGTTTACAGCTACAGGCAAACACTGGAACTGCCAAAAATCATATTGCATATGTATGGTATGTGATTGTGGAAAGGCATAAAATGCACGGGGGAAGACTATGGGAAATGTGGTCAGGTGAGGTGCGTTGGAGTACTGCCCATTATAGGCAGTGAAGAAGTGGATTGTTTTTGTACATGGGCAGTAAATGGAAGATGTATGCATCTGTATTGGCATGTGGTTACATATTTTTTGGATACGGTTGAGTATAAATTTTTCAGGGAGAAAGAAAACCTCACCTGTATGCAAAGGTATTGTGAATAGAGCCTAGCTGACTGCTAACAAGCTTCTGAAGCACGCTTCACCGATATATGCAGTATTCTCTTGGGTCCTAATCATGCACACAGTAGAGCCACATATAAGGCACCACATGGTAGTACTGCTGTATGGTGCCTTCATGTAGTCTGTTAGTACTGAGGATTCCTCCACTAGGATCAGTGCTCTATATGCTTCTGTATTAAACCAGGACTACAGAGGTCCACTACGGGCCTATGGATTTCTATGCATGCTGTATTACAACTCCTGTGTACACATGCTGTGTACTCCTATAAAGCAGGTATGCCATGAAAGCCAGTATTAATTACTATGCAGAGAATAGAGAATTTAAAAAAAGTCTTATTGCAGTATATATATATATATATATATATATATATATACAGCGAGCCCCCCCCAAGATGCTGGTGCAGAGCAGAAGAGGGGAGTGGTAGTTGCCCTGATGAAGTGTTGTGTTGTCACAGTGTTCTACCTCAGGTCGTCGCTTCCTGGGGTTCGATGCAGTAAAAAAGTTGATGATGAAAGGAACCAGGCAGAGATGGTAGAACAAAGAATGTCTTTCGTTACTGAGTACAAAAAACGGATTGCAGCACATCCAGCAGCAGTTCATACAAAGTGCAATTCTCTCTTCCCAGATAATGAGGTATAGTGGCTGGCAATTTGGCAGAAGATGACAGAAATTTGCTAGCCAACAAAGTCTCTCTCTGGATTCCCTTCCTTACGGCTTTACTCTGTCAACTATTGCTGTAGGTGTCCACCCGAATGTTGCAGGCTTCTAGCTATGCCTGTCCTGAACTGTGGTGATGGTGTCTTAACGTGTTTCCAACCACCTTGCAGCAGAGTCTTGAGAGTTAGATTGCTTGATCACTCTGCTGACACAAATACACCATAGCTAACAAATCTGTAGCTTAAGACCCTGCAGTCTCTCTGGGGCAATGATAGAAACATAGAAACATTTGTTTTGTGCACATTTTTACACTTCTAGGCAGAGGCTACTGCCTAGCAGTGTTCCCAGTGACGTCACTGGCACTGATGGCTGGGCTTTAGTGCTTTCCTAGCCGTTTTACAGGTAAACCTCCACCTAGTTTACCCATGTAGAGCCTGGTATGTCACCAGATCTCAAGAAAAAAACCCTGCCCTGAGCGATTCAGTGCAGGGCAAGGGAGAGCATGAAATGCTCCGAGGCTCATGTCAGGGGGGCTGCCTGGGTGAAAAAGGGGATATGTCTGGGTTCAGCTGTAAACCCGGACAACCCCTTTAAGATGTTCTCGCAGGACTGGTGGCCATCATAATATGCTCTCATCAGAAATAATACATTTTAACTCTGCATTAGAGACAATCCCTCCGCCACAGTAAAGATAATATTTAGAACAAATCAGGTTTGCGTGTAACGAGTACGACATGAACCGATTTGATCAGCACATGTCCATAAATATACAGCTATATGTCCCTCTAGACAGTGGAGAGGGAAACTGCGGGGGTATTACACACTGTATGTATCTCCAGGGTAGTGTGTGTCGGAGTATTTTCTAGGCAAGAGAGGAAGGGATTAACAAGAGCTAATTGCAATGCATCCTAGGGGGTTCAGGGGCTTTGATGAGCTGCTGCTCACCCACAGAAAGGGAAGAAAATCCTCCAAATATATAAGCAACAAATAGTTTTAGATTCCCAACATAACCAATTCTTTGTAAACAAAGCAATTCCCATCATCGTACAAAAAATAAATAAATACAATTACAAAATAAATAAATAAAAAATGCCTGCAAACTAGTAGCACGGTTTGTCACGTACTCCGCTGCAATTGGATCATTATTTTATCTGCGTGCGTGGAAATACTGCCTGAGCTTGCTCCTAGGATAAGTAGATAGTTGCACCTTGTATATGGTACATCATTAAGTATTCTGTAGCAAGAAGCTGACAATTTCTAAAAGAAGAAACCTACAGTAATACTACTTCATCCTAATCTGCAGTGTCGAGGTCACTATGCCTTTTTGCAAAAAAACATATATACAAATAGCATTATCTGAGCCAGGTCCTTCTAAGCATCTCCCACACAAACACGTGTCTTGGGGTCTCCTTAGTTACAGGCCAATTGTGAATGCAGAGGGAGTCCAGGCAGCTGCGGGAGCAGTAATTAGGGTCTATACATCCTTCACAAACATTAACTAGGTCAGTATTTCTGGTGGCAGACAGTGACTAAGTGCCAATCTGCTTAATATGAGCATTGTTTATAAATGCTGAGGGTTGAAAACAGGAACGATAAGTCATTCGTACTGGTGTGCCTGCATCAGAATAACAAGGAGCAGGGAGAGGGGGTAGAGAGATCAAGGGAGAGAGGAAGGAGAGACTGTGCTGGAGAGAGATAGAGCTAGAGATCAAGAGAGCAAGAGGGAACGGGGCAGAATTATCAGACGCTGCACCCGTATCCATTGCGGTCATTGCACGGGGCAGTGCGTTCATTAGCAGTCTACACATACTCAGCATAATTATGCAGTGTAGCATCTTCATTATCAGTGCACAGACAGCATGTGTGCATTATTATCACTTTATGGAAATAGTCAGCATTGCCGTACAAAGCGCCATCATGCTGAACAATAAGAATGTCTGTTCAAAATAAACACTCGCTATCTTCGTCCCACAAGAGCCGGACATTTCTGTATACACTACGAAGGAGACATAGTAATGAGATGGGCATGGGGCACATTAGAATTAACATTTATTAGAAAACAGTTCAAGTGGCACTGCGCATAACTTCTTTTACTAACCGGTAATGTCACAGGTCATTGGCCTGATGAAGCACTGAGGTGCGAAACGGCCATTGCCGTAAGTTTTTCCACTGCATTTTATGTTTGTCCGTCCCTCAGCCACTTTTGTATCCAGCTTTTTATGTATCCAGCTCAGATGTATTCAGCTTTGATGTACTCTCGTATTTGCTCGGAATGGGGCACATTAGAGATAAGCGAAGTTTTGAACAATTTGATTCGGCAACTTCATCAAAGTTGCTTTGTTCGGAATTAATTCATATGTCATGGCGGCTGAGGGAATGTATAGGGCGGGAATGTATGCTGCAGTGAGCCTCCTCCATACGCAGCGGGAGCTGGCTGTATCATACAACAGACACTTGTCCGCAATGACTGGGAACGGTGATCCAGCCGAACCCCATCATTTAACCTATCAAATGCCAGGATCAACGTAGATTACGGCATCTGTAAGTTAAAGCAGAGGGATGCGGGGTTCGGCTCGTTCACCATGGCAAGCTGGACACTTCTGAAGCTTTTCAGGCCTGCCATGGTAACCCCTCTGCTTTGCTGTGCATAAGGCACAGCTCAGCAGGGAGTGCTGTATAATGCCATTCACCCTAATAGATCTCTATGAGGGTGAATGGGACAAGGGATCAAAAGACCCCAGGTTCTAGCCCCCAAGCACTGCTTCCGAAAAAGTCAGAACTATTAAAATATAAAATTTCCTGTGCAGTGAAGGCTGTAACGGAAATAAATAAATAAAAACACGCAATTCACTGTTATAAAAAATTGAATAACAGTGATCAAAAAGTTGAACATACTAAAGCTCTGTAGACAGATATATATAGAAACATTATGGCTGTCAGAAAATGGCAATGTAGTTCCAGTGACAGTAGTGGCCCCATGACAAAGAGAGGAGGGTGAAAGCAGCAGTGGCATACAGCACAAGATGATGGCAACCCAACGACAACAGTGTTGGCAAGGGCCAGTGGTATGCATATTCTTGTAAAAATGTAACATGTACATACCAGAAGGTTAAAGAGCCCCATTGTAGGAAGGGCAGGTAGGTAGCAGGCAGGTGGCATAATTCAAGTGGCAGCATCAAAATGGTGGCAGCAGCTCGTGGCCAGAAGTAAAGGCCTATTTGTAGAATTTCCTGGTGTGGCAGCACACTACAGTGTGATCATTAGTGCCAGAATGATTTAGTATGTTGCATCAGGCATCAGTCTCCACTCCTGATTCATCTTTATGAAGGTTAGTTTCTTAACATTTTGGGAGGAAAGGCAAGTTAACTATGTCCCCCAAACGCGTCTGAAGAAAACTGCTCATTAGAGACTCCAGACTTAACTGTCTGCTTATGGAGCTGGTGCTGTTCCTGCCCCCTCCTCATGAGTCATAGCAGTGGAACTTGAGCGCAGAGGGTTCCCCCGGCCAGTCCTTTGTAAGGACGGGTGATGGCGCTTGTTTGAAGCAACCAACCGACTACACAGCATGTCTCTATAGTAGTTAATTTTACCCCATTTTTGAGAGGTGGCAAGGGTCTAACAATGTGGATAGCCAGTAATCATTCTTCTGCTAAATCCTGACAATATGGCTGTCACTATGCAAATAAGAAAGCATGCATCTGGACATTTGCGCAAGGGACTCGGACTCTGCCTCCATCTCCACTGCATACTGCCACGATCTGTTGGAGTCATTTGCATCATCTTTGTCATTGCCCTCTAAGCTCCTCATGCTTCTCTTGCTCCTACTGCTCCTCTCCTGTCACTTGGGCAGATAAACCATGTAGTTGCGTATAAAATTCCTGAGAGTTTATGTCCTCCTCCTCCTCATCCTCCTCTGCAAGTTCCTCCTCCTCAGGGGTCAGGTGGCTCACTGTAACCAGCACATACAGTACATCGGGGCATACATATGTAATCCTGGAGCTGAACCTGACATCGTCTATTAACATATTTTTAAAAAAACTGAGCAACAAAAATACAAAAATGAACTTAGCCTTATATCAGTAGTGTATGTTGAGGGACATCTGGTGCACTGAGCAGGAATAGACAAGCAGAAAGGAAGTAAAAATGGAACTTGGTTGGAAAAAGTTCTGGAAATCACAGATCATGTTTTGTTTTCATGCATGCAAAAATTTGGATAAAAGATCAGTAGTAACTATTTTACACAGATGCACTGACTTGTGTCAAGGTTAGTAATTCATTTACATACCACAAAAACTGAAAATATATCATTCATCGATATGTGATATTTCCCAAGTACCTACATTGATCCTACCTACTGATTAGCTCTGATCAGGACCCAAAAATGTGAATGTTATACTCTCAAATTCAGTTCCAAGAGCAGATCTTGAAGACATCAGCTATGGATGAGGCGGTGTTAAATGTACTGTTGTGTACTGTATGTGGTTCTAAGAAAAGCTCAGTGCACACAACCCTTCCATAGATAATGATGCCGCCCTGGCTTTGGCCTTGAAGATTATAAAGACGTAAGTGTCGATTAGTGAAGAGCGAATTTCATATTTTGAAATTCGTTTTCGGTTTGTGTTGTAGTATTTACTGAATTGCGTTATGGATTCCGTTACCACGGACCATAACGCAATTCCATGACGGCATGCATAAAGAAATGCCTTTAGAGACATTCCGTTATTCATTCTGTCATAATAGAAGTCTATGGCCGTCCACTTTCCGTTTTGTTGGACTCCTCTCCTGCATAATGTAAACCGGACGGATCCGCTATGCAGTCCATAGACTTCTGGTATGACGGAATGAATAACGGAATCCCTCTAAAGGCAATCCGTTATGCATTCCGTCATAAAATTGCATTATGGTCCATGGTAAATAATAACAAAAAATACCTTCGAAATATGAAATTCTCTCATCCCTAGTGCCGATATAAAAAAAAAAAACATTTGATGACTCTAGCTGTTCAGGTTCATACAGTTGAACGTAGCACTCCATTACTACATATATAAAATATTGTATAGCTTTACTATTAAAAATATAGCTAGCTTGAGAAAAACATATCTAAAAGGTTGTTAACCATACATGACCTAGAAAGTCTCCAAATAAAAATGCTTTTAAGCCAAACTGCAGTAATTTGTATTTGGTGAGACGTCAATGTGCTGCAATGTAAATGAAATGAAATGAACATACTGACAGCTTAAGACCTAACATTAATGATAATAGAGTTGAACCTATAATATACTAATCATAACTGGGGGTGAGTCAATGCCAATAAAACTTATCCTTCATTTATCAAGTTAAAACTCTCGGCAGCATCCAACCTTTGATGGTAATATGATATATGAACTGGTATGGTCTTACCACCTCCTGTTTCGAGGTTGGAAGTCCACAAGTGTGGTCCCAGCATTCTTGGTATTCCGAGGGAGTCGAACAGATAAATAGTTTAATAGGCATGGCCTACAATGTCCCTAGTGTGCTCTATCAGGTGGCCACTCTGTCCCTAAAACCTATCCACAGAGTGCTTGCCCTGACAAGGGAAACCCTGTCTGCAACCTTACCCTAACCTACCTGCCGTAAGATGACCAGATCTAAGCGTCCTGACATGGCATGTTTGACTAGGTCGACACTGTACAGCTTGTTATCTGATGAGCCAGACATAGTGAAGTGCCACTAATCAGTTTAAATGCATAAAGTTCACTTTCTTAACATAGTGATTGGATTTTTTACATGATGCATAAAGGTTACGTTTTATCGGCATTGACTTACTGTACTCAGCAGATATCGTTTGTGGTTGAGTTGCAGTTTTTGAAGCTAGGATATAAGGCGCTGCAAAGCAATTTGTTCCTGTATTTTGCAAAAAGCATGTCTCCAGCTCACTAATGGAAAGGTTATTACATCTGGACTTTGAACATGAATAGAGTTTTAGAAATTTGCAAAGAAAATCCGAAGGAAAGTGAACACTATTATGAGTTTGTGATATATTGAAAATCTGTTACATAGTATGCCATAAAATATTAACCGATGAGAGTCTTAGCATTACAGGAACCGGGGCATTAGTGTCCAATGTTGCAAGTTCAAGTGGCTAGTAGTGATGAGCGGCAGGTGCCATATTCGATTTCGACGAAATTCGCGAATATTCGAAAGACAATTCATTTCATATTCGTCAAAATCAAATATTCGTCATTATTCTAGTTATGGCGATTAATATGCGATTTAAATAGTCGCGTATTGCGATTTTAACTTAGCCTACTTTCCTATTGGTATCATATCTAGAATTATAGCGAAGATGACGAATATGACGAATGTATTCGTCATATTCCTCAGAACGAAGATAACGAAGTATTCTACATCTTCGTTTTAGCAACCTATTCGTCAACTTCGCTAATTCTAGCAATCAAATAGGAGGGTTGACTATAGAGACAGCTGTGTTTAATTCGCTATGCGATTATATAATTTTTTTTTTTTTAATAAATAGAATAATTATAATAAAACACAGCTGTCTCTGTAGTCAACCCTCTTATTTGATTGCTAGAATTAGCGAAGTTGACGAATAGGTTGCTAAAACGAAGATGGAGAATACTTCGTTATCTTCGTTTTGAGGAATATGACGAATACATTCGCTAATTTTACCAAGCCAAGAACGTCTCCATACTAAAATGTACTGTCGGATTTGAGAATTACGTTGAAATCGCAATGTGATTAATATAACTTGAATTAATCGCATTGCGATTTCTACTTAGACCTGGTTTACTATGGTTGGCTTGGTAGAATTAGCGAATATGACGAATGTATTCGTCATATTCCTCAAAAAGAAGATAACGAAGTATTCTCTATCTTCGTTTTAGCAACCATAGTAATCCATGTCTGTTGAAATCGCAATGCGATTAATTCAAGTTATATTAATCGCATTGCGATTTAAACTTCGAGCTGGGGTTATAATAGGTCAGCTTGCTAGAATTTACAAAGTTAACGAATATGGAATATATTATAGCAGTGCTAATTGAAATCGCAATGCAATTGATGTAACTTGGAGTAATCGTATTGCGATTTCTACTTAGCACTGCTGCTATATTCCATATTCGTTAATTCTAGCCTAATATGTAAGAAAGCAGTGCACTGCTAAGTTGTAATTGCAGTGCGATTAATATAACTTGAATTAATCGCAGTGCGATTTCAACGTAATTCTCAAATCCGACAGTACATTTTAGTATATGGAGAAGTTCCCATGGTGATGGGGACGCTCCATGAGCGCGGAAGTCGGCAGAAGCTGCAACGGACACTGACTGGAGCATCCAGGAAGCCAGGAATCCTCAGGACAGGTAAGAACTACTTTTGGGAAGTGGGAAAGAAAAAAATATAACTAAAAAAATTTATAGCGCTATATTCGAAATATTCGCAAATTAGCGAAGTGCTGATATTCGCGATAAAAATTCGCTATTCGAATATTCGTGCTCAACACTAGTGGCTAGTGTACGTACTCAACAACATTGAACTATTGAGACAAATATGTTGCCTCAGAAAAAGGAATAAATCCACCAGATCCATATGGGTTGTCAGCTGATATACCAAACAGTTTAGTGACAATCACCTCCCCAGTCTTCACCATAATGATCCATTCAGATGTCCATAGTTCAGGGTCCACATCCGTTCCGCAATTTTAAGGGATGAGTGCGGACCCATTCATTTCAATGGGGCCGCAAAAGATGCAGAGAGCACATTGTGTGCTGTCCGCATCCGTAGTTTCGTTCTGTGCCCCCGCAAAAAAGATAGAGCATGTCCTATTCTTGCCCAATAGGGATTTCTAATACAGGGCCGGCCATGCTCGGTCTGCAAAATGTGGAACGAGCACGGCCGGTATCCATGTTTTGCGGATCAGCAATTTGTGGACCGCAAAACAGTTGCGGATGTCGGAATGGACCCTAAAGCTGTTATGAGACCAGGCAGAGCACTACCAGTGTATATACCACAGCAATGCCCCATCCATAGGAAGTAATCATATGACATCTCCAAGAGTAGAGAGAACATATGACAGAAAAAGGTGCTGTCAATGCTAACATTTTTAGTAAATATGCAAATAAAATCACAGACCAGCATTAAAATCAATGTTCATAAATGCTCCTCATTGGGTGGATGATACATTTAGGGTACGGCCCCACAATCAGTTTTCTGCATGCAGATTTGGAAGCCAAGACCAGTATGGGAATTCCTTGCAATCACAACATACATAATACTATCCACCCATGCAAAAGCAAAACAAAAAACAGGGTTCATGTATATGTTTACAGTGGCTTGCAAAAGTATTCACCCCTCCTTGACTTTTTTTGTGTTTTGGTGCCTCACAACCTGGAATTAACATGGATTGTTTGAGGATTTGCGTCATTTAATTTACAGAACATGCCCACAACTTTGAAGATGTTTTTTTTTTTTTTTTTTTACAACAAATAAGACAAAATAACAGAAAAAGTCAACGTGCATAACTATTCACCCCTCTAAAGTCAATACTTTGTAGAGCCCCCTTTTGCGGCAATCACAGTCCAAGTCGCTTTGGATAAGTATCTTTGTATCTTTGAGCTTGCCACATCTTACCACTGGGATTTTTGCCCATTCCTCCTTGCAAAACTGCTCCAGCTCCTTCAAGTTGGATGGTTTGCGCTTGTGAGCAGCAATCTTTAAGTCTGACCACAAATTTTCTATTGGATTGAGATCTGGGCTTTGACTGGGCCATTCCAACACATTTACATGTTTCCCCTTAAACCACTCAAGTGCTGCTTTAGCCATGTGTTTGGGGTCAGTCCTGCTGGAAGGTGAACCTCCGTCCTCGCCTCAAATCACGCACAGAGTGGTACAAATTTTGCTCAAGAATATCCCTGTATTTAGCACCATCCATCTTTCCCTGCACTCTGACCAGTTTCCCAGTCTCATCCCTTAGTATGATGCTGCCACCACCATGTTTTACTGTGGGGATAGTGTTCTTTGGGTGATGTGATGTGTTGGGTTTGCGCCAGACATAGTGTTTTCTTTGATGTCCGAAAAGTTCAATTTTAGTCTCATCAGACCAGAGCACCTTCCTCCATACATTTTGGGAGTCTCCCACATGCCTTTTCGCAAACTCACAACCTGCCCTTTTGTTTTTAGCTGAAAGTAATTGCTTTCTTCTGGCCACTCTGCCATAAAGCCCAACTCTATAAGCGTATGGCTTATTGTTGTCCTATGTACAGATCCTCCAGTCTCTGCTGTGGACTCTGCAGCTCCTCCACGGTTACCTTAGGTCTCTGCTCTCTGATTAATGCCCTCCTTGCCCGTTCCATTAGTTTTGGTGGACGGCAATCTCTTGGCAGGTTTACTGTTGTGCCATGTTCTTTCCATTTGGTTATTATAGATTTGATGGTGATGGGGATCATCAAAGATTTGGATATTTTTTTGATAACCTAACCCTGACTTGTACTTCTCAACAACATTGTCCCTTACTTGTTTGGAGAGTTCCTTGGTCTTCATGGCAGTGTTTGGTTAGTGATGCCTCTTTCTTAGATGTTCCAACCTCTGGAGCCTTTCAAAAAAGGTGTGTATATGTAATGACAGATTTTTGTTTGGTTTTCCTTCCTTTGAGGGATATCTTGCTTTCATTGTGTTGTAGACCCATAACTGGGGCTCCACATTTATTTTGTATATTCCTGTTTCCCAGGGAACTTTGCACTTCGGATTGCTGTGTTGAGACTCTTAAGTGAGGCTCCGCAGTGTTTTTTGTAGCTGGTCTCCCTGAGATCAGCTATTGTTGTGTTTGAGTGGTCTCCGAGGCATTGCTCCCGGTTAGCCAGAATCCTACTCCACACTGATGAGGGGCAACACCCCGAAACAGCTGTCTGTGGATGCAGTGGAGTAACTAGAAATGACTGGGCCCCACAGCAAAATTTTGAATTTTTCACAACCCCTTCCTTTTAGGCCCCCCTCTTTCCTGTGGCTAGTAAAGATGGCTCTCTCAGACCAGGCCCGGCAGCTGTTCCATCCGTTTTCTACACTGTCTATACTGCAACTGTATATAATTTCATTGTGTAATAATGTTGAGGGGCCCTGACAAAATCTTTTAGTACTTCTCCTCCTCCTCCTGGATGGGCCCCTTCTGGGTCAGGGCCCCAAAGCAGCCGCTTCCCCTGCTTCCCCTATAGTTACGCCCCTGTGTGGATGGATACCTAGCTTAGGTTTTCCCTGTCACATCCTTAAAGCTTGTAAAAAAGCGGGATCTTGACATAAGGGCCACTTAATTGGTGGATTTGGTGATCTCTGTAATGGAGACACCCCTTCGCTTGGTTTTCCTTCCTTTGAGGGATATCTGGCTTTCATTGTGTTGTAGACCCATAACTGGGGCTCCACATTTATTTTGTATATTCCTGTTTCCCAGGGAACTTTGCACTTCGGATTGCTGTGTTGAGACTCTTAAGTGAGGCTCCGCGGTGTTTTTTGTAGCTGGTCTCCCTGAGATCAGCTATTGTTGTGTTTGAGTGGTCTCCGAGGCATTGCTCCCGGTTAGCCAGAATCCTACTCCACACTGATGAGGGGCAACACCCCGAAACAGCTGTCTGTGGATGGATACCTAGCTTAGGTTTTCCCTGTCACATCCTTAAAGCTTGTAAAAAAGCGGGATCTTGACATAAGGGCCACTTAATATGGTGGATTTGGTGATCTCTGTAATGGAGACACCCCTTCGCTTGGTTTTCCTTCCTTTGAGGGATATCTGGCTTTCATTGTGTTGTAGACCCATAACTGGGGCTCCACATTTATTTTGTATATTCCTGTTTCCCAGGGAACTTTGCACTTCGGATTGCTGTGTTGAGACTCTAAGTGAGGCTCCGCGGTGCTTTTTGTAGCTGGTCTCCTGAGATCAGCTATTGTTGTGTTTGAGTGGTCTCCGAGGCATTGCTCCCGGTTAGCCAGAATCCTACTCCACACTGATGAGGGGCAACACCCTGAAACAGCTGTCTGTGGATGGATACCTAGCTTAGGTTTTCCCTGTCACATCCTTAAAGCTTGTAAAAAAGCGGGATCTTGACATAAGGGCCACTTAATATGGTGGATTTGGTGATCTCTGTAATGGAGACACCCCTTCGCTTGGTTTTCCTTCCTTTGAGGGAAAACTGGCTTTCATTGTGTTGTAGACCCATAACTGGGGCTCCACATTTATTTTGTATATTCCTGTTTCCCAGGGAACTTTGCACTTCGGATTGCTGTGTTGAGACTCTTAAGTGAGGCTCCGCTGTGTTTTTTGTAGCTGGTCTCCCTGAGATCAGCTATTGTTGTGTTTGAGTGGTCTCCGAGGCATTGCTCCCGGTTAGCCAGAATCCTACTCCACACTGATGAGGGGCAACACCCCGAAACAGCTGTCTGTGGATGGATACCTAGCTTAGGTTTTCCCTGCCACATCCTTAAAGCTTGTAAAAAAGCGGGATCTTGACATAAGGGCCATATGGTG
Organism: Bufotes viridis; assembly: GCA_033119425.1. Lineage (NCBI taxonomy): Eukaryota > Metazoa > Chordata > Amphibia > Anura > Bufonidae > Bufotes > Bufotes viridis. Next base: position 554,204,237 of record CM065590.1, on the reverse strand, counting down.
GATTTGGTGATCTCTGTAATGGAGACACCCCTTCGCTTGGTTTTCCTTCCTTTGAGGGATATCTGGCTTTCATTGTGTTGTAGACCCATAACTGGGGCTCCACATTTATTTTGTATAATGACAGATTATGTGACACTTAGATTGCACATGGGTGGACATCATTTCACTAATTATGTGACTTCTGAAGTTAATTGGTTGCACCAGAGCTTTTATGGGCTTCCTAACTAAGAGGGTGAAAACATACGCACATGCCAATTTTCTGTTTTCTATTTCTAAACAATAGTTTTATTTATATATTTTTCTCATTTCGCTTCACCAACTTAGACTATTGTGTTCTGATCCATCACATAAAATTCAGATTAACAAAACATTGAACTTAAGACTGTAATATAACAAAACACGTAAAAAGTCAAGGGGGTGAATACTTCTGCAAGGCACTGTGTGTGTGTATATATATATATATATATATATATATATATATATATATGTATTTATTAGCAGACTTTGTGTGGGTGTTCGTGTGGGTCTGTTTGTCTATTTCGTTTGTTGTTCGTGTGGTAACTTTGTTTGCTAGTGATTTGAAGCCAACATATTTAATAGAGTTAACCTTTTACTACAAAATCCAAAAAAAATTGCATTGTAAAACCTTATTTATGTATTTATTTAATTACACAAAAAGCATTAAATTATTAAACAGTTCAACAATTTCGATAATTGTGTAACATTAGTAATTAAAAGGCTGAAAACATTCTAATTTATTTGGAATCTAAGACAGCGCTCCTAGGTAGACTGCTGTCTTGTTCTCCAATGAAAGTAGAGCTACTCTACTCTAGAGCAGGCGACATGCAGTTGTCCCTGAGAGAAGCATGGTTGCTCTAAGTGGACTCCAGCAATTTTCAGGGACTGGTCTAGTGCCTTCTTAATTGTCATCGCAAAAGAATTTTCAGAGAGGAAAATGTAGTCTGTACACTGTAATCATCATGGATTAGAGGGATTCTGAGAACAGCCTGTGAGTATTGTAGCCTCAATCACATGAGGTATGCACTATTCGACACACAGTTGGGTTCCTTTGCAAAGTCGCAGTGCATCTACATTTCTGAACATTGTTATTGGAGATGCCAACTTTCAATTCTAAGTGATGGGGTGGCATTCCAGTCAGTTCCAAGTAATTAAAAAACTCAACAGGTTATTCTATGCTATCCTCAAGATTGATGTGGTATCAACAGCAGTGTATGTGTTTTTTTTTCTTGCTATCTCTTTAGAATTTGAGCATTGATCACATTCACTCCATAGATCCTGGGAGGCAAAATTGCTCAGTTGCAAAGCCAAAGAGAGTAAGTGTCCTTCCCTTGAGCAAATACTGTAAGGGTACTTTTACACTTGTGTTGCTGGATTCCGGCAGGCATTTCCGTCGCAGGAACTGCCTGCCGGATCCAGCAATCTGTAAGCAAATGGATACAATTTGTAGACGAATCCGGATGCTGATCTGTCTACAAATGCATTGCAATACTGGATCCGTAAGTCATTACTCTCAGAAACTCATAAAAAACCATGTCATCATGGCGATTGCCAATCAAACTTTGACAAACCTAAACCAGAACTTTTCAGGACTTTGTCCTGATTCTCAATTTTTGAGGAGTCAACTGCAGCGAATTATAATTTGATTGCTGCTGGGTGAGATGTAGGACATCTTCAGCCAACCTCAGAGCTCCTGGGTGGCGGCATGTGAGAATGATCGAAAAGATCTCTCTGATTTTGACAGGTGATCTGCTTATGACTGCCTCCTGAATGGAATCATGCCATTGTAAGTCACTCACAAGCAAGCCAAGTTTCTATGTATGATCGAAAAAGCGTACTGTTGACCATAGTGAGTGCTTCAAAAGATGTTGGACTTTGAACAACATGAAGCAACATACAAAGTTAAAAGCACTCTTCAAAGTTAGGATGAACAGTGCATTAGTACCAATAGCATCTTGGCCAGGAATGCGGATGCCTTGTTTTTCAGATAACCATATCTTTGCAGTAGTTCACGTGTAGTAAGCTAACATAACGCAGCATCTTTGCAAATTTGTCTCTTTGACACAGTTCAAAAAGAGCCCTTAGAGTTGTTTTAGGCAGATTCTGAGCTCTTTATGCCGAATTGTCAATAGTAAAATATGCTCTCTGGCCAGTGAACAGAGAGATGCTAAACAAATTTGATGTCGCTTGTGAATGGGAAATCTGAAAATTTGCCACACAGCTTCTTTGCTACTTATTAAGTGGCCATCTTGATACTGTTGACCTGCTGAAACTGCAACATTGATGTGGCCATGAAACACCTTGCAGAGAAGTGGCGAATATGGAATAATGAAGTCATGTTACACAATGTTGGCCTGGCTCGGGAATTGATCTTAATTTCCGAACAATCTGAATTGTACCTGAAGTAATGAAGAGATGTGGCTGACCATATTTGCAGGCATACGTCATGCAATCTTGGGTATACCCATGCATGTGCCTTGGGATACCGATAATGGAAGAAGGCAGGATGACCTATCGACCAACAGTTTCAGGTCTATCAGTATAGATTGCATCCAGCATGTTGATCTATTCCATTGCACGCAGTCATGCCTGATGTGTTGTAATATAAGTTAGTCTTTCGGATTTAACCTGAGCACAAGCGTCAACCAACAGTTCACCAAAGGTCGGTAGCCAATTTGTTATGCCAGGATCACTGCTTCAAACTATTATCATGTAGGTATAGAAGTCCATGCACAATACCGTCTTATCCTCTAATGATATCCTATTTAATATCTGAGGAATGTAAAAGTGGCCATTCCAGAAAACCAATGGATACTGCAAGGCATCATAGGACCAGTTAAATTTGTTTATCCTTTGCACCACATTGTCTCACTTGTGCATGACAATGTCCGACCAATCAGAATTTTCCAATGATTATGGCAACGTCATTTATGGTTAGTGCATCGAATGTTCCAGGATGTTGGCCTCATGGTGCTTTGTCAGCTCGAATTTACATGGGTGATGGTAATCTTTCAATGGCAGCCTTAAACAATGGTATGCATGGATTGTTCCAGTGCAACATGCAGACAATGTGTGGCTTAGTGAGGGAAATGTTTCTATGTTGGACATCTAAGTCTGTAGTGGAAAACCTGAAGACATAAAGGCGATGCTTCCAGACTGTCTTCCATAAACGGTGGCAAAAGGAATCAATCTAGTGATGGACTTTTTGCCCTGGATCTTGAAGGTTGGCATGTTCCTCAGCTCCTCAGGGCCCACCTGCAAGATATGCTACCGATTTTGAGATCTGATACATGTGGCCATACTGTGAAAGTGAAAATTTTATGCAAAATTGTGACTATATGGATTCTTTACATCCATTCATTCAGGGAACAATAGCACAACAGTTATGATATAGCCATTGAAGGCTAGATATTGTGGGGACTTCAGGGCCGACTTGTTTAAAAATCTTCCACCTATGCACTTGAAGAAGAATTTCATGAAATCAACCAAGGACAAAAAAAATTTCTAGAACAGATCAATGTTTTCCATTCCAAGTGACTAGTGCAGCCATCCTATTCCCTATTTTAAATGTCTGACTCTGAATGTCTGGTTTTCGCTTTAAGAGAGAGGTATAAATGCTATTACTTCTGTTGGTTTTTGGAGACATACATCGGGAAAAAAAACACAAGGTAAGCAGTTTGAAAAGGAGCAAGCAAGGGATTAAGCCTATTATATTTCTACTGGTAATGTCACAATAAGAAAAAAGCTAAGTGTAAATTTAATCTGTTTTAAAACGATAACACATTCACTGATCACGATTAATTTAGACACATTCTCAAATTCTGTTGTCTGCAAATCATTTCAAAACTGATTTTCACGTATTAAAAAGTTGTGAACATCAAATGAATTTTGGCAATGTTGCTTGCTATGCTTTCTGTTTTGCATGCAAAAGTTGCCTAAAGCTGTAAACTAGTTGTCAGAACTTTCTATATTCAGCTCAAGAAGACAACCAAAAATTATGATGATGACGTAAGTTATGTGAAATGTTCAAATGATATTCTTTAATTAGGTTCATTTTACCAGAATATTTATAGTAACAAGTCCATTAAGTCCACTGAGACCAAAACAGGCAGAATGCAAACAATACAGACATCTTTATAAGGCCGATAACTAAACACTTAAAAAGGGCTTTTTATTGATAATCAGAGTAAAAACATGATATACACAATACAGAGATATTAAATAAGTGGGGAAAAGGACACAGATGCACAGCACCTCAAATAGCAGCTCTCCAAAAGAGTACAACAGTGTATAGACCTATAAAGGTAGTGTGAACAGGCCTCAGATATACAATATCGTAGCAAGGTCTATATAAAGTGCATAAGAATACAATGGTATGCCATAAAATAGCCTATGCGTGAAAAGAACAGTGAAGTAACAATTCTACATGTCTACATACCGCATGAAATGGCAACATACCGTTTAAAAGAGAGACAGTGAAGCAGGTGATGGCGCTCCTCATGCACACAAAGGTATTTTGGTTTTGTGTCCATTCTGTTTTTCTGCGGATTGGATGAGGACCCATTAATTTCAATGGGTCCGCAAAAAATTTGGACAGCACACCGTGTGCTGTCCGCATCCATACAGGGGCGGACTGAGAACCCTCAGGGCCCCCTGGCAAAATAAATCAAGGGCCCCCTTCCAGGCCCCACCCATGTTCAGCCTCCAGTCACGCCCATAGTCTGCCTCCAGCCATGCCCATATCCCTCCTCCAGCCATGCCCTACACAAGGAACAAAAGTGCAATAATTTAAAAACAAGTGCAACATAAATAACGAATGCAAAAACCAAACTGTGCAAAATAAATAACAGGCTTGGAGGGGGGTCTTTCTAACAGAGGCCATCTCAGTGTCCATTAGAGAGTGTGCTAGAAAGAATCCCCTCCAGGCCCCATTGGTACTACAATGAAGGGGACTCCTTCTAATGGGCCATTGAGGGCGGTCTTTCTGGCAGAGGACATCTCAGTGTCCTTTAGAGAGTGTGTTAGAAAGAGTCCCCTCCAAGTCACATTAGAGACTACAATAGAGTATATTGGGTCCTGGAGGGGCGTCTCTCCAAAACTATGGTTCCTATTCACAATATAACAACACAACATAGCTCTCTGATACCTAGGCCAAGTTGGCTCCTCTTACCTTAATTACGGTTGGTGGCTGGCAGGCTGTGGCTTGCTGGCTACCGGTGGCAGGCTGTGGGCTTTCTGGCTACCCATTGGCTGGTTGTGGGCTTACTGGCTACCTGCTGGCAGGCTGTGGGCTTTCTGGCTTCCGCTGGCAGGCTGTGGCTTGCTGATTGGTAGGCTGTGGGCTTTCTGGCTGAATGGTTGTTGGCTCGCTGGCTATGGCTTGCTGGTTGGCAGGCTGTGGGCTTGCTGGCTGGGTGGCTGTCGGCTCACTGGCTGTAGGCCTGTGGCTGGCTGTGGGCCTGGCTCTAGGGCTGGCTGGCTGTGGGCCTGGGGCTGGCTGTATCTTACAGGCTTTAGGATTGGAGGCATGCAGGCTCTAAATATGGCCGACAAATGTGTGGCCAAGCCCAATTTCTTGTAAGGCAGTGTGCGGAAAGAATCTATCCACACACTGTTTGCTTACAAAAATCTGGCCTCAGCGGCCTGTGGAGGCGTCACACGCCGACGTCAGTACATGACGCCAGTACACGACGATGGCGTGCCTCCGCACACAGGATGCTATGGCTGGGCCCCTCCTCCCACGTATGTAGCTCCAGCCGCCGGGCCCCTCCTCCCACGTAAGTAGCTCCGGCCGCCGGGCCCCAATAGCCTGATGTTGCTCAGAGACATCGGGTGAAATAATTTTCTGTATTGGGCGGCGGCCTCTCCACGATTGAATGGATGTGGTGAGTATGTTGTTTTTTTGCTTTTTTTAAACTGGATTAGCCCCTGAAAGGCCCTCATTTTAATCTTAGATGCCGCGATCAGCGATGAACGTGGCATCTGAGGAGTTCAATGACGGGGGTGGTGCAATTCATATGAAACTACAACTCCCTGCATACATACTTTCTCTGCTTTTCTCAGACCTCCTATAGAAATACATGGAGCATGCTGGGAATTGTAGTTTTACAACTGCTGGAGTGCCGAGGGTTGCTGACCCCTAATTTAGTACAACAAATTGGCATTTAATGGGGTTTTCTGAGATTCTGATAGTGATAACCTATCATCAGCATAGGACATCAATAGCACATGAGAAAGGGTCCAATACCTAGGAACAAGAGGTCGCAGTACTTCGATAGGCGCTGAGCCCTTTTCTTAGGCCAGTGACATCACGTTTATTGGTCACATGGACTAGGTACATCTCTGTCTCATTCAAGTGAAAGGGGCTGAGCAACAATACCAAATACCGCCACTATATGATGGATGGTGCTGTGTTTGTTAGGCTGTGGCACTCACCAGAGCACTGTGTTCTCTCTCCTTAACCCCTTCCTAATGCAGCAATTTTCAGTTTTTGCATTTTTGTTTTTTTCTCCCTACCTTCCCGGAGCCTTTTTATTTTTCCGTTTACATAACCACATGAGGGCTTATTTTTTGCAGTTCTACTTTCTAATGCCATCATTTATTATGGCATACAATATTATACAATATTCTCCAAGTAGATATGGGTCCAAGAAGTGAAACCTCTTGGCTTTCATGGATTGGTCTACAGTGCATAATTTGTGATAGAACTTCCATCGCTGCTAGTTAGTTAAACAATATAGAGCGGCAGACGGTGCTTCTATGAAATATTAAAGGGGGTTTTCAGTAATAATTGTATGTAATGCCTCCTGACAAAAAAAAATAAAAAAAAGATTCATACTTACCTGCTCCATGCCACTCAGGAACCCCACTTCCATCTTCAAGTCCTTCCACTGTTTTCTTACAGTGGTGCATGGGAATGGTCACTAGCACCGATCCAGCCAGTAACTGGCTTCAGTGGTGATGTGGCCACAAGCAGCATTTCACCGCTGAAGCCAGTCATTGGCTGGAGCAGTGTATGGGACACAGCCCATGGCCAGCTTGAGGTAAACCATGCATGGACCAGAAGATGGAGAGGACCAGATCAGCGTGGAGCAGTTAAGTATGAATCTTCTTTTTCAGGAGACAAGCTGCAGGCATTACATAAAGTATAATTATTACCGGAAAACCTCTTTTAGAATAACCTTCAGCTCCGTGCCTCTGCTCCGTAACTTCAGGATTGCAGACCCAGTCAATTGAATGGGTCCCCATCCGATACAGTGTGCACACGGCTGGTGCACATATATTGTGGACTTGCTGTTTGTGGACCACAATACGGGCACGGCCGGCACACATTCATTCACATCTACATTAAAGGCTATGATGCAGATTCCATCAAAAATATCAGAGAAAATAGCATAGCATGCTGCACATTTTTTTTTCCAGTAAAATAATGGAGACCATCAAGTACAAGAAAAAAAAAACCATTTACCAGGTGACCTCCTTTTCATCTTTTTAGCTGCAGATCAACCATGTTTCAGCCTTCTTAGACTACTTGATGCATACTGTATAAGCCCAAGATAATTCCTGCTGTCCTTATGTTGGCTAGCAGTGTTCAGGTGAGCAGTGCCGGCTAATCCAAGTGCAGAACTGGACAAGTAGGAATTGTCTTGGACTACCGATGCATTATATAGTCTGAGAGGAGGTGTGACCATCTTAGATAGCAGAACAGGAGGTCAGAAAATAGTGAATTTGCTGCTAAAATTTTAAAAAAGGAAAGCACCAGGCAAAAGATGTAGCGGGCACTCAGATATTCCATGTTTGTATCATAGACAGGGCCGGCATTAGGGGGGCAAACTGGGTTATTGCCCAGGGCTTCGATCCTCTAAGGGGGCCCCTGCTTCAGATGGATGAACAGTCGGAACTCCAGTTCCCTGCTTAGGAGTCCCTGCTCTAACTCTATATATGGAGTCAGTGCTATGAACATGAAGGGGGTATCCCCAAGCATTGTCAGTATGCTTGGGGACACCCTGTGTATTTAAGTCTAATTTAGCCTCTATTTTAGAAATATTTCACAAGAAGGCAAGAACCTTAACCACTGAGCTATAAAGCTCAATGCTAAACTGATGCTGAAAAACCTCATAGAAGTTTCTCTTGCATTAGGCTTAGTTCACATCACCATTCGGATTCGGCCAATAATGTTGATGTGAACGAAGCCAAGTACCCCATAGACTATAATGGGGTCCGTTAGGTTTCCGCTCAGAAGATAATTTTGGAGGTGAGAGAAAAGTTGTGGATGCAAGACTTTTGTCTCCGCTTCAAATATCTTCTTCTGAGCGGACACCTAACGGATCCCATTATAGTCTATAGGGTCCTTAGGCTTCGTTCACATCACTGTTATGTGCCGAATACATCCTTTCTGTTCTCCTGCTCCTAAACAGAGCAGGAGAATAAAAAGGCTGAATGGTGATGTGAACAAAGCCCTAGGTATTTATATACAGCAGAAGTATTTTATTATATATTTTTTTTTTGTAATTCTAAAAATATGTATGGCACAGTAATTTAACATGGAGCTCTATAGCTCAGTGGTTAAGATTATTGCCTTTAATGTAGATGTCGTGAGTTCAAATTCCCACAGAAGCATTTAAAAAATGGAGTAAATGCAAAATATTATGAAATAACACCCGTATTAATCCACGCCAATCTTTTTTAACTTTAACTAGTATTTTTTGTTGGGAAAGGTGGCAAACTTAGCAGCACCCCTGTTCAGGTACTCTATACGCCTACTCTCTGCAGCAAGCCCAGCCTCAGTAAGCCTCACCTGGACTCAATTTGTAAAAATAAAAATTCTTATCATCGCGATATTCTGAGCCTCATAACTTTTTTATATTTATGTCTATGGAGATGTGTGGGACTCAGTTTTTGTGGGACGATCTGTTGTTTTTGACAATACTAATTTTGGGTGTATATGATGATCACTTTTTATTCAATTTTCATGGGAGATAAAATGATGAAAAAATGGTGAATCAGCCTTTTTTACCATATGGGCTAACTTTTTTTTATATTTTGATATTATGAGCGTTTTCACATGCGGGATGCCCATAATGTTTTTTTTTTTTATTTTGAGGAAAGTGGGGTGATTTTTCTTTTTAAGTTTTTATAATTTCAAATTTTTTTTACTTCTCTTTATTACTTTTTATTAGGTCCCCAAGTGGACCACAACTGCGGTTGTGGCTCATTTTTAAAACTGGGTGTTTCTCCCGATGGGGAAAAGCATGCCTAAAGAGGAAGCCCGCGCTTCTGGCTTTTAACACTCTCAGATGCTGTGAGTAAGGGGAACTAATTGCTGTGAGGGGAGAGGGCATGTGACGTATTCTGGGGCAATGAGGGTGCAGATCTGTGTGAGGAGCTTTATGGGATGTAAATCTGTGAGGGAGGGACGGAATCGACAGAATGTAGCTGTGTTGTTAGCACATTATTACAAGATTTTGCCCAGGGCCACATTTTGTCTAAAACCGGCCCTGATCATAGATAGTCTTACTGAAAACTATATAAGCTTTATGCAGATACTTCTGGTAGTGGTTTATGGTTTTGTATTAATAAAGTTTTGTTGTGAAGGCGGCACGATGACCTGGTTATGAACACCTGAACCCCAATGTCATTGCGACAGCTTGCCACTGGATGCGGCAACTCAGGCTGCAGTGTGGAAGAGATCAGCTTTACAGACGGCAGCATGGAGAAGTGCTAAAAATTATGTTATCTGATAATACACGACGTAAGGTAATTTTTCAGATTTAGTCAAGTCTCAAAAATACACATTAATTCATCATATCGTGTGGTAATTTATCTTCCTGTACAGTAATTAATTGGTACACTATGACAGCAACATTTGCATTTATAAATTAATAACAAAAACAGACATAAGATGATTATTTATATCAGTGAGTATACTGTGAAATTTACTTATGGACTCCCAAAATCCTGCTGCTTCCAGGAATGCTTTTGTAATTACAAAAACCTTTCCTATGCCCTCTATCCTCTATAATGCTTCATGCATACTGTATGCAAAAGTTGTATGGATGACCAGTAGGAAGAGTAAGTGGTCATCTAGGGTACCATTGAAGGGGAAAGAGGGCAGCGTCAGAGTGGAGTTTCTTGGGCCCACCAGAGGAAATTATTCTGAGGGATCACCCTCTGTGTATACAGAACACGTTGACTTACTGTGTAAGAATTTTTTTTTATCATTGCACATGGAGGGCCTATCATCGAAAGGCTTAATCGAATATCTGGTTCATAGGTGGAGATAGACTGAATACAGCTTTTGAAATCCACCAGTCACAGGTATGACAAGAGTTTAAAGTACTTTACATGTAATGATGTAGACATTATGAAGTGATGGTGTCTTCTTGATAATATGGTAGTGGACTTCTTTTCCTACATGAGCCCCTTTGCAGTTGCACAGACTATATGGTAATAGGTCCACCTGTGATCTGGTTACTGGCTCCAAGGTTAGCTTCAGTTTCTGTAGACCTTAGGAGCCCTGTTTTATTAGGGGTCTATCATTCTGTTTGAGCTTGAGCCCAACTGAATATTCTCTGGTACTTTGATGAGTCAGTCCAACCCTCAAAGAGGGAACAACTTATGAATTCTTGAAAAAAAAAAGTTTCCTAATCAGTCATCACTGTATAGATAAACATATTACTAGGGACTAGGTGGGGAAAGGAGCAACCCTGGACAATTAATTGAATAAATGTCCATCCAATAGTTTTGATGCTGATGTTCATGATTCAATGGTAGTGGGCCACATTCAGAAACCACTACATTGGACATCAATAGTTTCAATAGCTGACAACCAAACAGCTTTTTGCTACAGCACTGTACAGTGATGGATCCCTTGGCGCAGGATAAATCAAGGCATACATATTATGCATTCTTATGCCACCTTGTAAGGAAGGATTAACATTTCCACAGGGGATCCTAAGGTTATATTCCCCTCTGGTAGTCTGGGATTGAAGGCAAACATAATCCACTAACAAGCGAAAGTTGGCATTAAAAGGTCAATAGAAGTACCAGGGGCAAATAGTATAACAAAGTCCACAGCATTCTGGGGTCAGAGACTTATCACCACAAGCATCAGCAATACAAGGTCAAAAAGAGTAACACAGTCTTGAGTAAGTTGGAATCAAAGTCATGGAACAATACGTCTTTGAAGTTCAGGAAAAATGAAATAATATGTTGGAGAGACATCCAAAGGTCAGCAACAATGAGGCTGGACTCAACAGACTAGCAATAAACCTTGGGTTGAGACTGCATACCAGGAAGTGGTTTAAAATCTGCCAAATCATCTTCGGCATTGGCTGCTATAACAACCCTGTCTTGGCAGTGCTGGGCAGTCGGTCCGGTGTCGAGTGCAGGCTGGGGTAGAAGAGCATCCCAGACAGATGAGAAACCAAAATTCCCCATACAAACGTCTGCTTGGTTCATTTGAGCATGCATGTGTTCTCAGTGTGGAGAGGGGAGTAGGTTTCTGCCAGATATCTCTGAGGATGACTTATGGTATATCCTGTCAGGAGAAAGTCGTCACACCTGACACCCGAGAGCAGTGGGTTCAGTCGAAAGACTAATGTGTATGGGGATCTTCTGACTCCCCCTTGACAGATGACATCAGGGTAGAGAGGAGTCAGGAGAAGTGAAGATTTTCACCTAATCCTTTTGTTCTCCAAAGATATAAGGACTGCCAGGAGGGTCAGGCAGTGGCTTTCTCCACTGTCCAAATTGACAACACATACACTCTCTGCTAAACTGAACGTGTATGTATATGGGGGAGTCGGGAAGCAGTCACCACAGATTGCCGTCAGCCAAACCATCAGCTATTGAATTTGTATGACCAGCTTTATGTGTATGGCCACTAGTAGTGTCAGGTCAGAAAATACCATATTTCAATGTTTTTATGACACAAAACTGTTAAAAATAAATTAATCTATCTGCTCTATTGTGCTTGCTAAGGATAAAATGGTGTAAAGTATGCAAATAGTCCTCTTATAATACTGCTGCTACTCTCTTGCTTACTAGCTTTTCACATATTATAGTACTATAATACATATTTTTGTTCTTGCTCTGTGTTAAAAATTCTCACACCATTCCACAATCCCCAGGCTTTTGCACGCACCTCCCTCTGCAAATATTTCTGCCTGTGCTCTGTTCCTGCCAACACTCCAGTCCCTTCTCGCTGTCATATAGTGGCACTGTACACTCCCTCAGCATCTTCTGCTCCCAAGGCTCTTTCAAAATCCTCTAAAAACTCAATTTATCCTTTATTTTTTATTATTATTTTGTCTTTAGCTCTGCACAATGTATCCTCCTCCACTATGTATTAATACTTCACTGTACAGTCTTCCATTCAGTGGCTTCTCTTTCAGAATCATCTTTTATCCCCGTTCACCAAAAAATATTTTGTTACCTCTCCCATTGGTTATAGAGAAATCAAACGCTAAGCAGCTTCTCTCTGTTGGCAGCGAACGGGTGCAGAAAGTTAAATGGATTTGATTTTCTTTGGAAAACGGAATTGCAGATTTAAGCTTGAAGATTTAACGTGTAATTAGTAGCGTATCACAAGCGGGTTCATGAGAAGAATGGTAGCATTACGCTTGTGAAATTTCATTTTTAAGTAAATCTTTCATGGGAGAATTAATTGCAGCAGTGAGCGAGGCGGCTGGGGGATGAATCAGCTGCAAAGGAAGGCGGACGTTAATGTGTGCAAGTTACACAGACAATCTCATGCTGCTGGGCTAGGAAAGGGAATTTTTTAAAATATAAATCTAGAGATAATAGGAATTGAAAAATACTAACCGTATACGGGGATGAGACCACCTGTAGTGATAATAATGCTACTAGAGGTTGAAAAAAAAACTATTGAATATTCTATATGTAATTACCAATTTTATAGGCATTTTCCATTTATTATCACTTATATAAGGCATCTATCAAAAAAGGACAAAGGTTTTGAAACTCTAATACAATGTACAGGCAAGTACTTAAAGGGACTGTCCAAAGATTTAAACTTGGTTAAAGTTTGATCTCTAGCAGTTTGACTACATGGACCTCTAATGGTCATAACAATGGGATTTCTGTGCCCCTTCCCCCTGTGTAGTGGCTGGATATGAGACGGCTCCAGGTAGGATCCCATGGACACGATTAAGGTTTCTGCTCTCTGGAGGGGATAGTAAGGTGTGGTGCACCCCATTGAGAAATAAGTCCAGGGAGTCAGGGTTTGCAGTAAGGCTACTTTCACACTGGCGTTTTGGCTTCCGTTTGTAAGATCCGTTAAAGGATCTCACAAGCGGTCCAAAACAGATCAGTTTTGCCCTTAATGCATTCTGAATGGATAAGGATCGTTTTGGTGTCCGTCCAAAAACGGATCCTTCCCCCATTGACTTTCAGTGGTGTTCAAGACGGATCCGTTTGGGCTATGTTAAAGATAATACGAACGGATCCGTTCTGAACGGATGCAGACAGTTGAATTATCTGAACGGATGCGTTTGTGCAGATCCATGACGGATCCGCACCGAACGCGATTGTGAAAGTAGCCTTAGCCAGCGTGCTTCTTGACTGGAGGAACTCAAATGCAAAGCAACACAGGCAATGCCCTGAGCTGCCTTCTCCAGTCACTCAATGGCAGAAGAATGTTCCTTGCTGAGGAAAGATCTAAGCTAATTGTCCCTCTCTCTCTCTCTTAGAAGGCTGATAACCTGGAAAAAGGGCTGGTTTGTGGCTAAGTCATCAGGCAGGAACATAAAGAAAAAAAGACAATGCAGCAGCACTCTGCAAACACAAATAAAGTACAATAGTGCCATGAATATAGAAAACATTCTGATGCTAATGCTACGCTTATTTATCAAATTTGAGATTCTTGGCAAATACATTTTGTACAAAATTATTTGGGCCCGTCTGCAACACGTCAAGGCTATCTCTATAAGACGGGCACTAAATACTGCCTGTTATGTGCTATAATGGCCACTATAAAAATTCAGGGAGTGTAGGTTCCACATGCATGCTGGGTCCACTCTGCTTTTTACCATTTTTGGTGCCATAACGGCTTCATTAAATCCAGGGATGCAGGTACCAACATGAATGTTGAGCCCAGTCTATACTTCACCTGGTGTTTGCAGAGTGCTGTTGCATTGTCTTTTTTTCTTTATGTTTCTAGCCAGGGCAGCATGCACCTGCACCTGCAGCATGCACACTATTTTTGCAGTAAGTCATCAGGCAGAGTATCCCTATTTCAGTATATTTGTCTGGCCACGTGTGCAGTCTGGCAGAGTCTCTCCTACTTAACACTGATCTCTATCTGAAGACTTTTAGAGGCTCTGACTGCTCTACCTTTATACAGTTTATAACTGATCCAGAACCTTCTAGTGAGAGTGGTGAAGTTGGAGAAGCACCATCTAACAGAACCAATGTTGCAGTTTACAATTGTCAGAGACTTTAATTGTGCCTCCAAGTCAATACAAGTCAATGGGAACAATTAATCAGTTTCCTGACATAAACAACCAGCTGACAGAGCTAAACCAGACAGTCACTGTGTCAGTTTTTTCCCCCCACCAAAACTTAGCTCTGCCTAATCCCTTATGGTAACTGTGGAAAATTACTACCTTTTAAGTGCAGCGACTGTAAAGTCCCAAAGTTTCTCATTATTAGCTGGCTGTATATTAACCCTTTTCACAATGCAGTGCAGATACAGTACAATAGCAGTGCAAATAAACAGTGTTCAACATCATAAAACAGTATAAACGGGGGCGTGGCTTGGCTGCTGAAGGTAATGGACGTGTGAGCACTCGGCTCCTGCACCAGATCGACTTTGGCCCAGCATAACCAGTGCACCAACCACTGAAAGACCCTTTATCAAAACGGGGAAGTCAAAGAGGTTGCTCCTGAGAGTGGACGGCGAAAACTTGGAGAAGTACTTTGACCGGGGAAGAAGCCAAGATGGAGCCTGAAGCTCCGACATCCACTTTGTCCCCGACGCACACAATATCGCCTCCTCATTATCACCTGCTCAGGAGACTCCAGGCACCCCCCACTTCACCTTACCTTCCTTCTCCTCCACTCTGGAGGACGTCAGGGAGGCAGAGACCGGCCGGCTGCGATCTCAAGATGGCACTGCAGCACATGTCATTTCTCCCTGATCAAGCCCACAGAAACAGAGGCCCAGAGTGGAACAACCTCCTGGAGACCAGGTCAGTCAGCTCTCCCCTGGACACAATGATAATCTGCCCAGTGATGACATCTTCACTACTTACCCTGTTTCAGACAAACCTGTGTCTGAGGACACACTGAAGAAGATGCTCATGGCACTGAAATCATCCCTGTATCAGGACTTGAGAGCACTTACTACACCCTTATCTTCTAAATTGCAAGCAGTAGACCATAGAAAGGCGCACATAGAATCCAAAATGTCCGAGTTCGCCGCGTCTCAAAACGAAGTTATTGACGCGCATAATGGGCTGGCTGACGAGCTGGAGAGTATCAAGCTGAAACTGGCGGACATGGAAGACCACTAACAGAGAAATAACATCAAATTCCGGGGTATTTCAGAGGATATCCCTGCCCCTGAGCTGTCTTCCTATATTCAGAAATTGCTTAAGACTCTTGTACCCCATCTCTCTTCCCAGGATCTTATCATTGACAGGGCCCACAGAGTCCCAAAACCAAAGCACCTGGGTCCTGAGATCCCCAGGGACACGCTGGTGCGTATTCACTTTTTTCCTGCAAAAGAGGCAGTAATGCTGGCGGCTAGGAAAATGGGTACACTACCCGCTCCATATCAATCCATCTGCTTATATACGGATCTCTCTGCGGCCACGCTGAGGCAACGCTGTACTCTACTGCCTATCACTATCGCCCTGCGTAAACACAATATCATCTACAAATGGGGCTACCCAATGAAGCTACTGGTCTTAAAAGACGGTCGTACTCATCTGGTTCGCACCTTTGAGGACGGGAAGACATTATTGCAGGGTTCGCACATCCCTGTCTCTGATCCTGCTATGCCCCAGTTTCCTTCTTTTGGTCCTCACAAACCGGCCTTAAAATGACTCTCTAGCAGTAGCATCTGTCGGGGGAGACCCACTTACACCCATTGTCCACCTGAGCGAACCACATGGATGAACGGTTGTGCTGACCTCAAAAAGGTCCTCCCTGTTTCCTTATACTGGGTTGCCTGTTTTCTTTATTGCTCTCTCACCTGTTTGCCTCTCTCGATGACCACCCTTCCTACTTTCAATATGGATGTCCCCAGCATCTACCGCATTGATGTCTTCTCATTTGAATGGATGGAGGGGACATAGTTATTATTGTTCGCTGTTTTGTTCTTCTCTAGCTTCCTATTGGTGCATGTCTGGCTGAGTTATATATTATGCTTCCATTTATTGCAGCTTTTGGCTTCAACATAGAGCTTTCGCCCCTATATGCCGGTGGAGCTTTGTCTCTACCTTGGACTCATACTCTCTCTATTTCTGTTCTACCTGCTAATTATTTTTGTGTAACAATTTTCTTTTTGCTAGCTCTCCCTCTAGACCACTTTGAGCACTCTGACAGCAGTTTCCAGCATTTTTACCCGAGACCATGGGATTGAAATTATTTCCCAAAGGGGTTAAACTGGCCACAAAACGATCTTATATGTGGAAAGAAGCATTATCTAGTGGTGCGGATATACTCTGTATTCAGGAATCTCACCTTTTACTAAAAGATTCCTGTAGGATTAGGCATCGCCTATTCCCAACAATAATTTATTCCAATAATGCTAAGAAATCCAGTGGTGTATTTATAGCTATTAAAAACTCTGTCTGTTTTTCTTTGACCTCCCTGCTCTTTCACTGTGGTCTTCTCTCCACCATCCCCAAGGTACTTCAGACCCCATTACATTGTCTTATGTATCAATGAATGTTTTGGAAAAACTTATAGGGGATATTGACCTCTCTAATTGGGAGGCTTCGGGTATCTCCTCAGCTACCCAATTGATGGAGAACTCCATAGGGAGAACGTTTGGTTCCCTCCGTCAAGATAATAATCTTCGCACCTCCGAATTTCTAGCCTATATGAGGGTTCGCCACTGCCTCAGTTCACTTCTCCTTTCACCTTTCAAAATCTAACATGACATTGTTAAGATTTTTCAAAATCCGACGCTATTTAGGAAACATACCACCCGCCATATTTATGATATAATAGATAGCAAGACTAAATTTGTTAAATCTCCCCCAATGTTAAAATGGGAAGGGGACTTGGGAACAACTTTCTCAGAGGAGAGGTGGGCTGGGGCAGTCTGATTTGTTGCAAACACCTTTCGATGTGTCACACATTAGGAGGCTGGGATTAAAACTTTGCTCCGCTGGTATTTTACTCCTTACCGTCTAAGCCTCATATACCCAGGCCTGCTGCTGGAGGGAGTGTGGAAACACTGGAATTCTTCTTCATATCTTATGAGCATGCCCGAAGCTTACTGCATACTGGCAATTGGTTTTCGCCCTAATCTCCCAAGTCACAGGTTTACATGTGGCCCCATAACCTGCCCCTAGCTCTTTTATTTCTTAATATTACTGATTTCCCCCATGACTATAGGCAACTTATGGGGCATATTTTACTCAGCGCTAAACTAGTAATTACAAGACATTGGAAATCGAAGTCCCCTCCAGCCTTTGCAGAGGTCACTCAGGTTTTGAACGCCACTTGTAGATACAAGAAACTGCTCTCTGATACAATGATTAGCCCTGCTCCTCGACACAAAATTTGGGCTCCTTGGATGTTGCAAGCTAAATATGAACTGTAATCATATATACTACTCATGGTCTCAGCAGTGCTGGTAGAGTGCTCCGACATCGTTTATTTCAACGATCTGTCTGATAGTTACCTTTATGAGGCTTATTAGAGGGTTTTGTGCCTCACCCTCTCTGTTATATACCTGTTATATGCCTGTTGGACGTGTTAATGTTCCTTATCCATTACTCGTCTTCTGAACCCTACTCCGTACTATTGCACTGTACCTTATAATGCAAGTTAATTTAATAATAATAAAAATGATTGAATATAAAACAGTATAAAGGTAAACAATGGGTAAATCACTGTGCAAGTTAACTCTTCAAAGTGCACTAGAGAGTAGTAGTATAGAGTTGATGGCTTTGCATAACAGCAGTAGGGGAAAATGTCCACAAACGTCAAAAATCAGTTGAGCATGTACACGGTTGCTTCATTCATCTCTATGGGGCTGCTGAAAATACAGTAGCCAAGTTCTGTACTGAGTTCTGTACTGAGGCAGTAAGTTTACATTTTGGGACAACCCCTTTAAGTGCTGGAGACACAACACCCAATGCCAGTGCTTAGGTGTAGATGGATATGTTTAAAGGGGTTGTCAGTCACATGTTCAACACATCATCCGTCTTGTGGATAGCTTCTAAGTGTCTCATAATGGGGGTCTCACTGCTGGGGTGCTCACTAATCACAAGAATGGGGGTCACGTGTCCCCTATTTAAATGGAGAAGCAGTTGTGCATGTGTGCTTTGTTAAAAGTTTATGGGACTAACCAACATAGCTGAGTACATCAATTGGCTTTCTTCATTAGTCCCATAGTCTGCTTTACTTTTCATACCTTCTATAAGCCAAATGAAACAATATTTTTGTGCTGTTTTGGCTAATAGGAGATGATACTTTTTCCCATAAGATATTGCCCTTGCATAGTGCATCATATTTAGGTGCCAGATCCACTTTAATCCTATCAGTTGGGCCTACAATGTACATTAAAGGAATACAGCTATGAGTTGACATGGTAGTCAAATTTTTCTCCTTGAGTATTGAGTTTATGAAATATGCCTTCTAATTAATGAAATGTTTTTCTCAGCAACTAAAAATTTATGCCGCAAGATATAGTAGACGTAGATTGATAAAGGAAGATCATTCACTGACTGCTCTACACAGACAGCAATAACCAAGGACCCTCCATGGTTCTACAAATGCCTTCAAAGTCTACCCATTCTTATTGACCAGGATAGACAGGGAACTTTAAGTGGCCCTGGAACAAAAAAACAAAACAAAAAACTAAAATGGTCCCGTGTTGTAGACGAGTCCAAATTTACATAAGGCAGGGCAACACTAGTAGGCAAGGCCAACACAAGCCACATGTAGGCAGGGACAACAGAAGTAGGTGAGGCCAACAATACTGCAGATACCGTCGTATCATCATTCTGAGGACAATGACACAGTTAAATTCAGGGGGTCATCTGCAGCTGCTGGTGGTCAATTGCATAAGTATCTCCTGCTCCTAACATTAATTAATGCTGAAAGCATCAGATCGTTATGTACATGGCCAATGACCGTCAGGACTCAGGAGGCCTCGGGTGGAACCATAGGGATTGGCCCACCGAGATATTTTCCTGTATGGTCTATGGCCAGTCCGCCCCTTCTCATAGAGTGCCAGGAAATTATTAAATTTAGCTTTGGGTTCTCATTACAAGATTTCTGCCCCATAACCCGATCTATTCCGGTTCTGTATAGGGCAGCATATTTATCTGACAGATCTGTTTCTGTGTTTCTATGGTGTTTATTAACTTCTTGACCTTTTAGATGTTCACAGTGGTTGCTGATAAATTAATGTGACGGATGATGACTGAATTTGTATCTATATGAACCAATATATGAGCGCTATATATGTGTTAATAAGTTTGTTAAAGAAGCACTCCCACAATTGTTTTTATTCTCTGACCTGTTAGAAAGGTACATGATGTAATCTGTAGTGAATGAATATTCTTACCAGTGACTGTATTTGTGAGTTATAACCTTCCTTCTGATCCTCAGCTGTGTCAGGTGACCAGCGTTCTTATTTTTCAAATAACACAGCATCTTATGTGTGGACAGGAAGTCAGTTGCTACCAAAAAATTTAGTTTTCTCAGTGTTAATTAAAGAGAATCTATCACCACATACCTGCAAATCAATCCAAATGGGCCCTTGCCAGCTGCTTTCAATGCACGTTGCCCCATTTTAGGCAAATGAGCTCCATGGTGCAGCACGGGTGTCTCCATTGCACCTTATTGTTCCTAAAGCTCCACTTACTTTCCCTGCTGGCCGTGCCCTCCTTCTGATTTGAATGATAGAGCCAGGCGTTGTCAATGTAGTCATGCCTGGCCTTGAACTCTTGTCCCTACACATTCGCCTATTTGATAGGCACACACGCAGTACAGGTCTGAAGATTGCCAGGTGGAAGGAATCTATACTGCACCTGTGCCAACGATATTCACCCCTTCTAGAGCAACAACATTAGCACAGGCATGGGTGTAGCCAAAGGCTCATGGGCCCTGGTGCAAGAGTTCAGCTTGGGCCCCCCTTCCCTCAGTGCTTTGTGTGTCGTCTTATGTGGCACAAGGGTCTTTGGGCCCCCTCAGGCTCCTGGGCCCGGTAGCGACTGCTACCTCTGCACCCCCTATAGCTACGCCCCTGAGCACAGGCACAGTATAGATTCTATTCTGCCTGGCAAGCTACAGACCTTTACTGCACGTGCGCTGACCCCAGAAGTGCATGTGCAGGTGCAAGAGTTCGGGACCAAGTGTGATTACATCAACACTGTCTGGTCCTGTCACTCAAAGTGTGGGGGAAGGTGCGGCCAGCAAGGAAAGTGGGCAGACTTTTAGGTGCAACAGCAACAACCTCATTGCACCAATCAGCTAATTTTTATAATATAAAAATGTGAATATCTCTGCATTTAGATGGGGCAAAGTGCATTGAAATCAGCTGGCAAGTGCACATTTAAAAAGTCATTTGGATTGATATACAGTACATGATGACAGATTCCCTTCAACAATTAGTTTGCTGTGTAGTCATCAGGGGCATAACTAAGGGGTCACAGGCCCCAATGCAAAATTTCGGCTTGGGCCCCCAGCAAAACTTCTCCTCACACTTGACAGCTTCAGATCCCCCTCCCCCAATATCATTTTAGCAGAATCCATGGGTCACTTAAAGGCGTATTTCCATCTCAGACACTGCTGAGACCCGCACCTATATCGAGAACAGAGCGAGGAGAGCTGTGGCTGGAGGACCCCAGATTTCCCGGGGTCCGTCCACCACCAAGCTCTACTCCCATAGAAGTGAATGGGAGCGTACTGCGCATGCACGGCCCATGCTCCCATTCATTTCTATGGGGCTGACGGAAATAGCCGAGCCAGCGCTCAGCTGTATTTGCCGCCCCATTAGAAAATGAATGGAGGGTGGCTGCGCATGCGCAGTGCACCCTCCTTCACTTTCGGGGCTCCATTCTCAATATCCTAGCGATATACCCCCATTGTCTGAGATGGGACAACCCCTTTAAGTGATCTATCGATAAGGCACTAGCAGCTAGTGATTACAGTGTGGTAATTCTCAGTCATCTCTAATGGGAGTCATCCACTTCACAATAGTGACCTCAGCATCTAAGATGTTACACAGGAGGGGCGTTCAAACTGCATTGAGCTTTTTGTCTAGTTCTATGCATGCACTAGTTATCTGGGGTCAGACGGTGCATGATTATCCAACTTTAATCCAATTGTGCTTTAGGTCCTGATATGGGACTCTGTTTACTGCCTAAATTGAGTACGTTAAAAAATGTACTCTACTTAGGCAGTAAACAGTATTTACCTAGTACGTCCACCCATTATCTTATCCAAGTTAACCTGATATGGGACTCACCTTAGTTACCGGATAACCCTACCCACCACCACCACTCTATATAGTAATAGGGAAGAGTATATTCTCCTGTACAGCTCAGTAATCTCTCCCATATAGATATGTGCTATGAGGGCACTGTTATCCTTGCAGGCACCCATCTGCATTTTTCTCCACAGCTTCTCTTTCTTGACTATAAAAGGTCCTACAACTGCTTTTGGCATTACAAGCTTGATGATCTCCTTTCTGACTGTGGAGAATGTCCAGCGGTATAAATCTGCTTCCCTGGTCTCCTCTTCTCTAGAGTCTCAGATTTGCGATACTTTGAACATCAAACAAACTCAGAAATGAGATCAAACTGGCGTGGTGTGGGGGCCTGTGGGTCCACCTGGCTTGTTCACCCACTCGCAAATGTTGTGACCCCTATAGTTACATCACTACTTGTTGTAGAGTCACCAATACACCTACCAAGACAGGGAGAAGTGGATAGGAGGGGGATGCAGCTGAATTATGTCTCCTGCTCAGTGTCAGTGAGACTGCAAGCTTTGAGATGGCAAGAGAGACAGAAGAGGGAGCATTTTATTAGGTCATCTCAGCTCTTACATTACCCATGATCCTGTGCACTGAGCAAACATGGAGAGTGAAAATGTGCACTTACCGAAATATACGTGTACAGCTGCCTCAAGAGGGATTGTGATTTTGATTTGGCCACTGTAACATCATTTACATTGAACTTTCCCCAAAAACATATTGATTGCCCAACTGACCTGTCCTGAAATTGACCCATAGTACACAAATTAAGCACAATCTTTTGCTAATTGCTACGTGTGGCTTACTACTTGGCATACGGATCTCTCTATAATAACATTGCATTGTGCAGGTCTTAGCAGTTTTAACTTTAACAACTTGGATCACGCACTACATTCTGATATTACAAGTTAATATATATTACTTCCCCAGTCCGACAGTGATCCCATCAAAGTTTTATCAATGCAGCTCCATTATTTGTGTCTTACGGCAGTAAATACTTCATCCCTTTTATTAGTCTTATCATTTATACATCCAAAGCCTTTCTAATGTTAAAAGGTTACGTCGTCTACAGTCATTTTAGTAATTACTTCATTTCTAGTGTCCATTATACTACAGTGTAGTTACTTGATAAATCAAAGCACAAACTGAACAAAACCTGACTTTAGAGCTGTGTCACCGTTTTTTAATTGATATGATCCACGCTCGAATGTATCAAAGGGGTCCTCCGAGTTATACTAAACTTTGCCTCATGTGTTGGTCAATGTATCCAGAGAATGTGTCTAGGTGGTGCAAAAATGTCACAGCTTGAACCTTTGGATGGGGGGCAGTTTGGTCTTAAAGGGAACGTGTCATCAGAAAATTACCTATTGTTTAAATCACGTTTTTATATTAAACTTATGCTTTTAGAATTTTTTGTGCATTTTTTATTTTTATTTTTGCATGTCGCAATCTATATTTTAAAAAATTTATATAATCCTACAATTTTCGCACTGTTGCAATGTGCCGCCTTCCCCCAGGGCCCTCCTATCACGTCCCAGGTTTAGTAGGAAATGCCGAGTGGTGTAGTGTGACCTAAATTTCACTTTATGTGTGTGTCACGGTGCTCCTACCTGGTTACAGCTGGACTCCAGGCTTTGGCTCAGAAACAATAAAAGGGGGAATAATTGAGGGATTTGAAAGAATAACTTGAGTCCAGACCTTGAGATGACGTTCAATGGTAGCTTTACTTGAATTAAAATTTCTTCAAACAGTTTACAGGCTTTATCTTGGTTCCAGCAGGCTTCAGCATGAACTGGAAGGCAAACTCAACTCTGCTTTCTCTCTTTCTCTCTGCTGTACTGACAGGCTTGCTTAATAACTTTGTTTCCTTCTTTATGCTGCACTTCACTCCTTAGTCTGACTTAGTTTCAGCCAAGAAACTATTCTCCTAGCTCCTGAGGCTTCCAAGCTTCTGCCTCCATGGCCAGAAGAGCTTAGGGTGCCCCTGCACTCCCTTCCCCTGTCTATGGAACACTAGAACTAACTGGAAACTTCTGCCCCCACCCTTTCGGCAGAAAGCAGGGCTTGCCTACTTCAGCCCAAAGGGAGGAGAATGGAATGGTAAGTTCCATTCTCTCTAACTATAACTCTGCCATATTTGCTGCCACCTGCTGGAGAACCTGGCACATTACATGTAATAAACTGTTGCATAACAAGATTAGGAATGCACAGTGTAAAGGACCTGGATAAAAATACATAAGATGACATTGTGTTAGCCCATTAGCGATAGTAGCAGGGTACAGGAGTGGCAACACCACTCTGGGGTGTTACACTGTTACTAGTCTTAATAATAGGTCATGAATTTCTGTTCTGTGCAGGTAACTTTTTAGATGCTATTGTCATTATTACCATAGGCAATGGCTTGCCTAGGGTATTTGGCACCCAGGGTAGGTACTTTCTCTGGCAAAAACTTTACTCAAACTCCCCCCTGCCTTGGTATCGCATCTGAGTCCCATTCACTTCAATGAGGAGGTTCATTGAAGTGAATGGGACTCAGCTGCGATACCAAGAAAAGCGATTATCAAATGGACAGTGCAGTGCTTGGTGAGCAGAGAGAAGGCAGGAAAATTAAAATACCTCCCTCCCCCCGCATCAAATTCTCAATCCAACCCCTCCCCCCAGCCATACTGTTAAATAGATATTTGGACAATACATGCATTGCATACAGGGTAATACAGCACCACATATGTCTTACATCCAGTGACGTCTCCTCTAAGGTCATTTTCTCCATTCAGACCAGACCGCCATGATAACTTCTCGTAGTCATGTCTGCTATCTGCAGAGTTTACCACACATTCCTCAGAGATTCCTCACTCATCCTGCTGCTACCCCCAATACTATGCCTGCTGTGCTCCCCAATGCCCCCAAATAATATACTGCAGAAAAAACAGTGCTATACTGATAGTCACCCCCCACCCCACTTACTAACAGTGTCCCCAGACTGCCGTCAATAGTAATATTGCATCTTCAGTACCCCCAATATTAACCCCATTAGTAATGCCCTTCATATTGTGCTCAATAATAATGCCACCGCAGCATCCATAATATTGATAATGCTCCCATAGGGCCCCTAGTAGAAATTTGACCCCCTAGAGTGTCATCAGCAGTATCAAGGACCCTCTATGAAGCCTCCTTATGAATCAGATCCCTCAGTAGTAATAAGGCCCCTTTTTGAGTCACCTTATAGAGCCAAAAGTAGTAATAAAGCTCCATATGGTGTCACCAGTAGTTATAATGCCTCCTATAGTAACCTCAGTATTTATAAATCCCAAATGTTGTTAAAATGACCCTATGTAGTGCCCGTGTATAATAATGACCCCTATAGTGCTCATATTTATGATGTATTCTCCTGTACTTTTAGAATATATAATAGCCCCCTCTGTATTATTAGTATATATAACGCCCCCCCACCCCAGCCCTTCTATACCCCACCCCTTCTATACCCCACCTCTGTAGTGCCCCCAGTACTTCAACCATTAGCATGGATACAAAAGCATGTCCTGAGTTCTGCAGTCTCACGAAGGCTGTAGCAAACTCATCACTGTGCCCTCCTGCGCATCATCCCATGCATAGGAGGTCATATTAATGTTATCGCAATCTCCTGCCTCATAGGTTTCACGCCTACCGGCCTGAGGCCAACGACTCTGGCTGAGCCATCCCTATCACTCCCATGCCACATAGTGAACTGTTACCCCCTCCACAGTCTGGCAGCCTGCCCAGCCGCCCCACCTAAGCTGGTGCCCGTGTTCCCTCCTGACTTCTGCACAGTTTACAAAGCATGCCTAGAAAACTCTTCCATAGAAATCACTGAGTCTGCTTCTGTCTATTGTGTCTATTGCCCATGTACAGTGTAGCTGCTCACAAAAGACAGAGAGTTTTAACATATTTTAGGCGTAATGGTCTAAGATTTCCCCCGTCAATTTGCACTCAATACCCTATAATAAGAAAGTGAAAAATGAATTTTAGAAATCTTTGCAAATTTATTAAAAATGAAAAACTACAATTTTGAATGGACATAAGAATTCAGACAATTTGCAATGACACTTGAAATGTAGTTCAGGGGCCTCTTATTACTCTTGATCATATTTGAGATGTTTCTACACCTTGATGTCACGGGTAAGTGGGGATGTGAGGAACACCAAATAAACAAACAGCGACAGAAAGCAGACTAGGCCTCAAAGCTAGGGAAGAGGGAATGGTAACCTCCTAACAATCCCTGAGCCTTTCCCTGACTGCTGAAAGTATGAGCAAGCCCTGATGGTGAACGAACTCATACACTGGAACTTTTATCCTGCTGATACCGTTGCATACCCTAACTTAGGGAGCAGGAGATGAGACAGCTGGTTTCTTGCACTGTGAAGGGACCAGCGTCTCCCTGAGACCTAGAAATAATACACACAAAAAGAAGACAACAGGAGAACTGAGCTTGAGACGAAAGAAAAGCATAAGATCCACAAACAACGAACATTGAACTCCAGCAGGAAATATCAACCACATGGTCAGCAGTGAGAGGCAGACTTAAATAGAGCCTCCTCACTGATAACAAGCACAACCTGTGGAGAGACGCGATCCTGCCAACAATAACAAACAGAAAGGAAAAATAGATAGACCTGTCAGATAGACTCACGTGCAGCAAGTCTATGCGATCTTCTCAGATCTCTCACAGGGATGGCAGTGACACTTGATTGGAGTCCACCCGTGGTAAATTCAGTTGATTGGACATGATTTGGTAAGACACACCCTGTCTATATAATGTCTCACAGCTGAAAATGCATAACAGAACAAAAACCAAGCCACAAGGAGGAAAGAACTGCCGGAAAAGCTCAGAGACAGGATGATGGAGGCAACGATCTGGAAAAGGGTACAAAACTATTTCTGCTGAACTGAAAGTTCCCAAAAGCACAGTTGCCTACATAATTCTTGAGAAATGTATGTAACTATTATACTTTTTTTGTATTGTGTGTAATTTATTTAAAAAAAAACTTTTCTTTATGCCAGGAAATTGTATGAAATTCCATGTCACCGCTGCACTCATGTATATTGCCTCCACCGGCTTGTCTTCTTCCCATCATGCATCCTGGTGCCATCTCTTTCACAGGCAAGGGATAGACATGCTTTCAGACTTCTACATGATTTAAAAGAAAATGAGATTTGTTGGGCGAAGCCAACTTCTTGCATTGCTCCATGGCCAAACTCTGATGCTTAGGCTTAGCATAGACTTGTTTCTGGTCACACAACCCCACAAAGCAAGCAATGACGCACTGTGTGTTTTTACATTTTTCTGTAACAGTCAGCATCAAGATTTTACCACAATTTCTGGTACAGTAGTTTTTCTGAGGGGCTGGACTAACCCATTAGTGAACTTCGTACAAGCAAGATCTTGTCAGAGTTGAGAACCGCACCTCTCACTTGTGGTATACCTAAAATGTCATAAATGTCCTGATGGAAATACCCCTTTTAACTGCACTGTACACCACAGCTGGAAAGAATCATAGATCACAAGTCATTAAGTCTTACAGAGAGCAACACAGGGACATGAATTACAGTTTCAGCAACATGGATGGTCCTAGGAGCAATTATAATATCAGGTCATCTTTTACTTGTTTTAACGAGATCTGCATTAAGAATGAGCGAACCAGTTTTTAATGAACCAGATTCATTAGGAATCCAGTTCATCACAAA
The DNA here is from genome assembly GCA_033119425.1 of Bufotes viridis. Lineage (NCBI taxonomy): Eukaryota > Metazoa > Chordata > Amphibia > Anura > Bufonidae > Bufotes > Bufotes viridis. The sequence goes on along the minus strand of CM065590.1, from coordinate 554,176,813 downwards.
GATTTTGGCCGAGATGAACCTGAACATTTTCAGTTTCCAGCAAACCTGGATAGGGGATAACTTTAAGATCGTTAGGGGTCCTACCGCTGGGAGCCCTACCGATCATAAGAATGGGGTCCCTGCAGGTCCCCTCAAATGAACGGGCAGCCAGTCTGTGAGTGATAATCTGACATATTAGGCCGGAATCTGTGTTGTTTCATCTTCACACAGTTTAAGTTGAAGTTTTTAAAACCAGCATATACGTTTGTTACAATACTCAGGGTAATGGACAAAAATATCTGTGAGTGATAACGTGACATACTAAGCTGAAATCTGTTGTTTCAGCTCCAAACAGTTTAAATTTAATTTTCATCTCCATGCAGTTTAAATAAAAAAGATTTGGGCTGAAGTTTTTAAAACCAGCATATTGTCTTACAATATGCAGAGTAGTGGAAATCTGTGAGTGAGAACATGAAATATTAGCCATAAAGTAGTGTTATTTCATCTCCACACAGTTCAACTTCCATCTTTTTTTGGGCTGAAATTTTAAAAACCAGCATATACATATCTTACAATACGCAGGGTAGCTGACAGTAAACATCAGTGAGTGGTAATGTGAAAAACTAGGCCGAAATCTGTGTTGGTGCATCTCCAGGCAAGTGTCGTAGGTGTGTGTTTGTGTGTGGAAATGGCATCAATGGCCAGAATGGCATCATGTAGACTCGCTGGCTTATGCATTGACAGGTGACAACAAGCAGTCTGATGATTGATGAAAGCTATGCTTTTAGACCCTCGCTATCAAAGCAAAATGGGGAAACGTTTTTCTCCCTCTTAAAGGGAGGAAAAACTATGTTATAACCAGGAAACACTGTGTAAACATGCTTGCTGCAGCCTTCGTCAGAGCCAACCCCTGCCGCCAGGCTCCTTTCTGCACTCTACAGAGTCACCCCCCTCCCTGCTGTCATAAGCAGCAGAAAGTGCAGCCGCAGCCTGTTCGGTCTCCTCAACATGATGGAGCAGTTTTTACATGGGCCTCACCAGGCTGAGACTAGTGTGCAAGCTGAAAGCTCCTGCCTTAACACCCAGGCTCAGGACTACCTACACTCTGGTGAATACCTTGTTATCTGATCCCATAAGTTTCTGGGCAGGCAGACTGGAACAGTGGCCCGAACTGGCACAACATGCTCTCTTTTTTCTTTTTTGCCCAGCCTCCAATGTCATCTCAGAGACGGCAGGAGGCTTGGTGACACACAAACGGACCAAGTTGTCCTTCATTAGTGTCTAAAACATCACTTTTGTCAAAATGAACAAAGCCTGATTTGGAGAGGATTTTCACACTCCTCCAGCTGAGACCGATAAATAGATCTAGCATTGCCGACAGTGCCTCATCTTGACATAGTTGCTGTCTGTCTGTCTGCTGTCTTGCCCCTATCATGCAGATGCCACCATCAACCCACTACTGTGGCTTGCCCACCATCGTTTTCCGTATGGCTGCTGCCTCCATCATACCACCACCACCAACCATCATGTTCTGCACGGTTGCTGATGCTGCCTTCATCATATTGACAAAGTAAAGTGGTTTTAAGAGGCAGAGAAATGCTCAGAACCCCAAATGTTATTGCGAATTTCTAACTGGGGGAGCAAATCCTGCACATGTGATCCGTTGCTATCAGCAATACCCAGAGAAATGCATACAATGGAGCCCACAATGGACCACATGTACCACAAGAACATCCTACACTGGATAACCAAATGGGATTATATAAAGCAGAAAATTTGTGCACTAGAATGGTAAATGTCATTGACAATATATGGCTAAATCCTGACTCTGATATTAAAAATGAGAACATACTAGAGCCCGCACACCTTGTCAAGGTCTATCATAGTGGCACGGGACCTAACGCTAACCTACCTGTGCTGTATAGGCAATTACAGGAGCATAAGGTGTTACAAACAGCGAACAACTCCCAGATTACTTCCAGCGTAAAATCACACATACGGTGGGAGGAGGGAGGAGGATGTGGGTCTCAGGTTACCTCCAGCGTGAAATCACACATACAATGGGAGGAGGCTCTGAGTCTCACCTATCACTGAGTCATATGACGCAGGCCACACAGGTGCACCTAAATTAAACTCAACCTGGAGTTGCCACACCTCCAGGTACACATATACAAACAAAATGACAAAGTAAAGTGGTCTTACGAGGCAGAGAAATGCTCAGAACCCCAAATACTGTTGCATTTCGCTGTGTGTCGGACCTTATGCCCCTGTAATTGCTTATACAGAACAGGTAGGTTAGCATTAGGTCCTATGAGGACTATTAGGGGCCTTGACGAGGTGCGCAGGCTCTGGTATGTTCTTGATATAAAAATATATATCGGTGAAGGTCTCATTTTTAATATCAGAGTATGGATTTAGGCATATATTGTCAATTAAATTTTCCCTTGTAGTGCACCAAATTTTTGCAATTTTCTGCTGCCTCAATCATGACACTAACACCTTCATGTTACTGTGAACTTCAGTTCCCTGTCAAGGCATAATTTTTGGACGCTTGGTCCCTGAACAAGACACTTTTTTTTCTTATCCTATGACACTATGTGTGTTTAAACACCATCTGCTCCAGATAAGTGACAATTTGTGGAAGTTTTGGAATATGAAAAAGCATTACACATGTGTCTGCGTGGTGTGTTTTTAAACATGATGTATGTTAACACCGTCAAACGTGCATTTATCCACAGCTATGTATGTCACTATTACTATTTACTATACTTACTGGTTACGATTTAAAATTGCTGTCATTGCATTCCTAAAAAAATAAATGAAAAGAGGAAAAAACTGTGAGTTCTAGGAGAATAGAGGGTGTTATATACCAATTTTCAGGGCAATTGGAGCCACTTTGGTTCGGCCAAAATCGATTTGGGTCCGAACCAAAAATTCAGTGACCCTGAACCAAACTGAATCTCGATAGGGTCGCCCTTCTCTTATCTACATGTTTTAGAAATGAAAGATATTTTCCAGCAAATGACTTGGTATTGCTACATTGAGATCCAAGTGTGTGTACTTCACTGGCACTCGTGAAGTGACTGTGCATTTTCTGCAACCTGCCACTTGAGGGAACAGGAGACCAGTTTAAATCATATTCACTTTTCACCCATCGTGTACGAGAGAAGGTTATGAGTTAACCTAGTATTACTATAGTCTTCGATGCAAAAATGGCTGCCTCTTTAGTATGCCTAGCAGCAGAGGGAAGGTGGGGACTGAGTTCTATGAAAATGCCTGGCACAATAGTAATGAAATCTATATTTCAGTGTAGTAGTTTTTTAGGAATTCTGTTACTGCGGTGGATTTTTATATTAGGGCCTCTTACAAATACTATAATAGCACTCAACAAGAATGTACAATTATACCCATACTGACTGGGCTCCCCAAAGTGCTGTTCATGAAACCGAAAAATAGTTTCCTATATACAGCCCACTGCATGCCCTCATGTAAGGTGCAGGTGAAATGGTGACAAAGGGACACAATGTGCAGTTAACTCTTCTTCACTAAAGTTCATTGGCAGATGCATTTGCACAGTGATAATTCGCATTGTAACTCACAAGCACGTACATAAGAAGCACTACCAACAGTCTCTCTCAATAGTGGCAAAAAACTAAACTGTACCAGGTCAACCGAGTCTTTAAAGAGGCAACCCGGGAATTAATATTGATGACGTATCCCCAGGATAGGTCATTAATATCAGATAGGTGGGGGTCCGATACCTGGGTGCCCCGCTGTTAGAAGAGGTAGAGTGTTCCGTGAGCACCGTGGCCTCTTTCTAGGCCATGTGACGTCACTGTACAGCTGTCACATGGCCTAGTTGCAGCTTTGCCCCATTCAAATCAATGGGGATGAGCTGCAATACCAAGCACAGACACTATACCATGTACGGTGCTGTGCTTTGGAAGTGTCCTGGAGGCCACCCCACTAACAAGAGCTAATCAGTGGGGGGTGCTGGGACCTTGACCCCCCAATGATGTGATATTGATGGCCTATCCTGCCCCCTCAGGCTCCTGGGCCCGGTAGGGACTGCTACCTCTGCACCCCCTATAGCTATGCCTCTGTCTGTGACCTAATCTCCTGATAACTCCCCATACACAATCTTCGGTCCTCCTTTTTTTACTCTCCTCTTGACTGTTCCTCACACGTTCATCTCCTATATTTTCCATATGTATATTCCCCATACTCTGGAATTCACTACTTCAACACATCAGACTGTCCCCCACATTTGAAAGCTTAAAAATAAACCCGAAAATTTACTTTTTCAAGAACGTCTACAACCTATATCAAACCTTGCTGCTACCATACTTCCATCAGAGCAGCTCCTAACCTTACCTACTGTCTTTTTCCCCTTTCCTCTGCTCTTCTCTACCAGTCTGTCACTCATTTTGTGATATTTATTGCACTTGTTTCTGTAAGTATTGAAACTCTTTTCCCATGTGCAGCTGACTGGAAAAAATAGTACTTCAAAATACATAATATTACTAATATACTTCCTGGACAGGTAATATTGTATTGTTATGGTGACTTTAACAAAACTGGCATTGCTATTTTTCCTATGAAAGTTGAGCGGTATCCGTGAAATGCCAGTGCAAGGCATATTTTGAGTTTTTTGGGTTTTCACAATCTCTTTGGAAGCTCGGTTATAAAATCTTCATCCACTAGGATGCTTATAGTTATGACAATGCTCCTGGGGAATTGGTCAGGTAGTAGAATGTTGATTGAAAGAGATTTCAGTTTTAATAATTTACAATATCCTGGTCATCCAGCTTCACTCTTACATCTTCAAAATATTGCAATATCTCCTAAGGCTATATTCACATTATCGTTTTGAAATCTGTCAGGCTGTTTCAATTTACTACAATGGGATCCGAAGGGGATCCGGCTGTTGTCTTGCCCATGCTTTTTGTCTAGCTAAAAGCCAGATGCTCATTGGATCCCTTGTAGTCAATAGGGATCCAGCAGTTCCCGGCATTATCTAGCTATACTGGATATGGTGAACTCCGGCAGGGCAAAACAAGCTTCTGGACTTCCAAACGCTAATGGGAATGTAGCTTAATAAAACATACATTTAAAAGCAGTTCATGGGAGGATTAACCTGTACAGGCCTGCTCTTAAAGGAGCAGATTTGTGTATTCTCCTTGTACGATGTGCTGTTTCTTAACCATAAATGAAGCAGAATGTAATAACTGAGAAGGCAGGGTAAGAGAGCAGTGATGGCTCACAGCAGCCGCTGCTGTAACAATTCTGTATTTCCCAAAAACTTTTGTTTCCAAATAATCCAATTTTTTAGAGATTTGTCCTGCACGAATCACACAAAATGATGCCAGTAGGTAGGGACAGATACGGATAGTGAGCCCTGACCTGGAACCCAGACCACTTTACCTACCTATTTGCAGATCAAGCCCTAGGTAGCAAGACCACAGCTGGTAGACAGTCCCTACGCTACTAAAGTGCAGAGACAGACAAACACCAAGAGACAAAAACAAGCCATAGGGATAGTCGTACGAAAAATAATAGACAAGGAGTAGTCAAAAGACAAGCCAAGATCAAATACACAAACAAACACAAATGAATCCAAGCTAGTGAGCCCAAACAAGACTATAACTGGCATTGGTATATGGCCAGAAAGGGGTTCAAATAGAGCACCAAGTCCCAGGATCAGAACTTGATAGGTCATGACTCAGTGCTCCATTAGTCAGAACACTAGCACATAGGAATAGAGCCCAGAACCCTTTATACATGTGTGAGTGCCTTCTTCATACCACCTTTCAAAAAGTTTGGTTCGGAATGAATAGATTTAGACCCAAACCAAACTTTTTTTAAAATTGGGCGAATCTGAAACGAACCAAATCTTGGAAGATTCGCTCATCTCTAAATATTATTAATTTACATACAATAATGCAATACTGGAGGCTGTTACATGTAGTCATGAGAGTTCCAAGATCTTGACTTTACATACATAACGGCATCACTGTTGTTTTTTGTGTGACAGCACAATTTGTCGTCTTTTTGCTCCAATTGCCCTGGAAATTTGTATATAACCCCCTCGGTCTGATACAACGTCAGGTGTAACTGTATCTACTTTAATCGTTGCCGTATTGCTTGGCCGCAACTGACTGCAATTGCCGTCTGCCTGGTGGTGACAGAGCGCCGTTTTACAAGATTCTTCCGAATTGAACCAGAAAAGATTCAGGTTCAGTTTCGTGAGCCTAAAAAAAATTGGATATTCGTAACGAATCTGCGAATATATTCACTCATCTCTAATAATGATACTACTACTACTACTAATAATAATAATAATAATAATAATAATAATAATAATAATAATAATAATGACTTTTTATCTTAAATCCTTCTAAGTGTTTTTTTTTCATATTTTGGTAGTGTACTGTATTTACTAAAACAGTCTTAGATGATGTGATTCACAGATTCTGATCACAATCCACGGGAATATTTCTTACTATATGCTTTCATATCTGCACATTTGCACTGATGATGTACCTGAGCAAGGCTCTCTTCCAGCTGAACTCTTGCAGTATATGAACACATTGGACTAATGAAGCTGCTCCTGAATGAGATACCGGCAGCTTATACTATTTATATGGTAAATGTCAATAGGACATAAAGGTCATCAACTCTGATTGGCAGGGGTTTAGCTACTAGAGCCCCCATTGATTTTGAGAAGGAGCCAGTTTTAGTCTCCGCCGTCAGTGGAGAGGTGGTTATGAATGCACTGCAAGTCTCCATTGAAATGAACGGTACTTACAGAAAGTGTTCGGTATGAACACAATGCAGCATACTCGTAAAAACATTGTAACACACAATGTTAATCCAAATGTCAGAAAGCTGGATCTCTACATGAAGTCAATGGCCCCAGACGTTTTACAGTTTACTGAAGTTATACACTTGACTCAGCTTACAAGATAACACTTGGAGAGGGATTTGAAGGTTGAAGTTATAAGGTAGTTGGGGAGCAATGAGCTTATTTTAAAGTGCATTAAAGTTGCACCTAATAATGAGGAATGTAATGATGTGATAGAATGTTAATCCATAATGATAAAGCATATCCGTGGAGATCCTGTAGAAAAGTCCACTTGACTGTCTCTAATTCCTTTGCACTAGTCCTAACGTTGTGCCAAGGAGTCGAAAAGAGGACCTACCAGATATCATGACATGCACATTTTATTAAAGAATTAACCCATAACATGCCGATTTTGTAGCACCTTTTCTTAGCATTCTGCATTGTGCTATTCCTCGGTTATTCCTACTAGAAATGAATAAATTGAGAAATGAATGTTACTGTTTCTCTTGTCAAATGGGTGTGTTCCTGCACTTTTTAACACTGTCCAATCAATTTCATTCTAAGGGTACTTTCAGACTTGCGGCAGAATGATCCGGCAAGCAGTTCCATCGCCGGAACTGCCTGCCTGATCCGTCAATCTGCATGCAAACTGAAAGGATTTGAAGATGGATCCGGCTACAGCATGCGCAGACCGGAAAGGACGGATCCGGCATTGCGGTATTTTGAAAGCCGGATCCGGCACTAATACATTCCAATGGGAAAAAATGCCGAATCGGCATTCCGACACGTCTTCCGGAATTATGAACGGAGATAATACCGCAGCATGCTTTGGTATTATCTCCGTCCTGAAATGTCAAAAAGACTCAACTGAAGACATCCTGATGCATCCTGAAAGGATTTCTCTCCATTCAGAATGCATGGGGATGTGACTGAAGTGTTCTTTTCCGGCATAGAGCCCCAAAAATGGAACTCTATGCCGGAAAAGAATAACGCTAGTGTGAAAGTACCCTAAGTAGGAACACTCCCAATGACAACAGTGACACTCAGTTACCAATTTCTTCATAGGTTTTTAGGATGAATAACAGGAATGGCACAAGGCAGCACTCCAAGAAAAGATGCCACAAATTATATATTTTTTTTTCATGAGGAAATCTATTATTTACTAAAACAGACATGTCAGAAGAGATGACAGGTCTTTATTAACCCCTGTTCAGTCTGCAGCAATGTCTGTTAGTGTCGCTTCCTGAAAGGGAGGGTTAATGGCTCCCTGTCTACTTTAAGAACGAGCTGATACTAACAGCCCCGATTCTCAGAGCAGCCACTGGCTATACAGCGAGATTGGAAGAAGCGCTAGACCTGACTGTTAGCCCTCTGATCACTGCAGTCCATGACCAGTGCATGATCAAAGGGAATTTCTTCCTTCTGCATGACGGTAATAACACAAAGAATAGGTTATTCAGTGTGAGAAGTGAATGGTATAAAAAAAAATACAAAAAATACATAAATTTTTTCAATATCCATGCTGCAAAAAAATGATAGAAATTACAAAGTAATTTGTATGTTCCTCCAAACAGTGAAAAAATAACACAATTCCCCCCATATAAAACAAATACTTAAAATAAGAAAAAAATAAATCCTGTTATACAGGTGATTAACATATGTGCAACATAATTGTGATGAGACTTGGACTAAACATAAATCCGTGAGTACGAAATCACAGAAAATGTGTTAATTAAATGGTGACGCTATTGAACCACCTGGTCTAGAGAGATATCATCCAGCAAGTGGACAGATGATATTTTCCAATCAGGGATTGTCATTTTGGGGGACTTTTTAGTATAGTTCAGAAGTACTATACTGTACCAAGAAATAGTTCTGAGAGAAGTGGAATTTAGTCCTAAATTTAGGAAAACTTTGATTTGCAACAAATCCAAATTTCCTCACACTTCATTGGTAACAAATCAGGTTTTCCTAAAACGGCAACTGCACATGTTACAAAGTGAAAGTAAGAAGCCCAGGAACATGAGATCACGCATAATGCAGTGCAGCCAGCCAATCCGACGATAGCTATCCCCTCTGATGTCACAGCCTTATAATAGCCTCATCCGCCATTATCCTGTGAACTGAGCATACGAAGAGATGTGGCAAGTAGAGATGAGCGAACTTTAAAAAATAGTTCGGCGTTCGGGTTGTGGTAATCGGCGCATCCCATTATGGATTCCACTACCGCGGACTATCCCGGCATATGGAATCTATAAGGGGCGGCTTCCACGACCCCGAACTGTTAAAAACCCGAAGGACCTGGAGTGACGTCACCGTCATGTGATCAGTGCAGGGGGCGTGGCTCAGCACGGGATCAAATCCAGTGCTGAGCTACGCCCCCTGCACTGATCACATGGCGGTGACGTCACCCCAGGTCCTTCAGCTTTTCAACAGTTCGGGTTCGTGGAAGCCGCCCCTTATAGATTCCATATGCCGGGATAGTCCGCGGTAGTGGAATCCATAACGGGCTGCGGACATTACCACAACCCGAACGCCGAACTATTTTTTAAAGTTCGCTCATCTCTAGTGGCAAGCATTCATGTGCTAGAGACAGTGTTGCTGAAAATGATTACTAGAATAATATTGGAGATGGAGAGTATAGTATAGAGTGCAGGGAGAGTGCCGGGAGAGTGCAGGGACAGTATAGCGAGAGTGCAGGGACAGTGCAGGGAGACTTACAGTATTCTGCATCAGTTTTATTTATTTATTCCTACATTTACTTATTCCTACATCTGCCATAAACTAAGATATGTAATAGATAGAGCCCTTTATTATTCCAGTGCCAGCGTGCCAACCAATACCATTCAGTATACACCCCTGACCATCCTCATCTTTTGTTGGCTTTATTTCTTCCAAATCATTCTTCAAAGTCTCCATGTCCTAGAAAAGTCAGCAAGATGCAGAGAGAGGAGGAGCTGGATGTTCCTGATGACATATTCTCATCGATATTAGATGATGTGGAAAAGGAGAAAAAGCAGATGGCAGAAGAAGAGCTCCCATCTGTAGGGCAAGAGAGCGCTGGGGTTGGAGAATTGGGTACAGCCCCTTATTAAAGGTGCTGTGCAGCCATTAATAATGATGAAGGATTATACAGTGCGGTCTTCATTATTAAACGAAAGGCAGCTACGGGTTAATTGGTCATATGGTTCTTCACCGCAGGATGGCCGCAACTCGCCAGCAGCACAGCCGCTCCATTTGGTCGTACCCTAAGGCAGAGGGGCCGAGTATACCTGATTTGTTGCAATTCATAACAGGTTAATTAATAATGAATAAAATTTCTTATGGAACTTTGGCGAAGCTGCCGAATCAAATTTTTCTAAACTTCACTCATCTCTACCAAGAAAAGTAGATATAACTGCTCAGTGATAAGAAGATCTTTATAATGTTTTACTATATCCCAACACTTACATTCCCCAGTTATAAATACTACACTTAAAGGGGTTGATCCCTCCTAGAGGCTTTTGGGTAGAACTCACAGCATGGACAGACCTGTGAGGGGAATTATACTTATCTGATCCTCACTGGTGAGTTCCGGCTCCATCACTCCTGAGGCACTGCAGCAGCTCTCAGGTATCCCCATGTCAACATCTGTGTCAGCTGCAGCCAGTCTTTGTTCCCATATGCATCCCATGACCCAGTGACACAATTTATGGAGGACAATTTATGGAGGACACATCAATGACGGGCTGCAGAGACCAGAGAGCTGCAGCGGCACCAGTGAGTGAAGGAACTGGCATTCAGCGGCTAGGATCAGGTAAGTATGATTCCCTCCGCAATGGCCATACTAGGGAAGGGGGAGGGGGGGGTCTGCCTGAAAGATCCCTGGGTTGAAGAACCCCTTTAAAAGGAACTTATCAGAAGGTATGTGCTGCCACCAGAACCTGACAGCTTTGCTCATCTAGTCTTGAACAAGGTTAGCCTAAAGTGGTGCCTCATTTTAATAAAAAATAACTTTGATGCATGCAAATAACCGGTAGGTCTCAGAGGTCAAGGCAGTGAAAATGCAGTTGACAGAAGTCAAAGTCTCCATACTCTTCTGCCTTGATTGATGAACAGAACAAAAATAATAGATTGGTCACCAATACTCGGTATTGTTCCCACATTTAGAAAACCTTTGGGCAGCCATAGAGGATGTAGCTGGCAGATAGATGAACTGGACTGGATAATTGCTAACAGACACATTATATGACATTGTTATTTCCAGCCCTGTTGACGCTGCACAGTCTCCTTTTAGCCGTTGACATTGAAATACAAGAGGAGTGTTTCTAAATTGGTGTAATGGACAGTTAGTAGAAAAATGCCATTTTGTGCCCATTCCCTTGTGTGAAATTACAGGTGACTCTGAACCTGGCAGCGGCCAGGCAATTTGCAAACACATCTACTGCTGGCAATCGGTTTATACAGAATGACAAAAATTCAATGAATTTTCTGGAGTCCAGCATAGTCCGTAATCCAGCAACGTGACCTAGCTCCATTACACTGCTGAGTAGCCATAGGGTTCTTTCATTTGCGACATCTGTATCATTCAGCTTCTTCATCTTATCATATGTATTACAGTCACATCCGCAATGAGTATGTTTCGTAGGTAGAAAGGTCTTTTACCCCTGTAATCGAGCATAAACCAGAGGTAACATCACAGTAACCTGCAATTTATGTGTCTATGGCGTTCTAATGTTTTCATGAAATTATGTCAAACCGATTATTGTTAGGACTCAATAACATAGATTTAATAATTGATTCATTTTTCTTGCTATTTTCCTTCCTTTTTTTCCCTTTTTTAGTCCGTTCTGTAAACATTTTGTTGGATTTTGATTGCTGTCCTGATTGGCTAAGGACAAAAACCTACTTCTAGCATAATAATTTACAGCAATCAGTGCTAAGAGCAATACTTTTAGCTGAAAGCCCATATTTGTTAAAAAGGTTTTTCACCCGTGAGGCCTTTCAGGCAGATCTCCAGGCATGGCTGGACCTGCTGAGGAAATCATACTTACCTGATCTCCACTGTTAGGTTCCGGCTCCTTCGCTGCAGGTCTTCCTTACGTCAACATCCGGTTTGGCGCGAGTCATGTGGCCACTGCAGCCAATGACTGACCGCAGCAGCGACATGTCACCCATGGGTCACGTGACCCAGTGATATGACATATGTGCAGTACCCTAGTGTAAAGGGGTATCTGCAATGTTTGATAATGTGCTATTAAAGTAACGTTCTGCACTTAATGTAATGTAATGTCACTGTATGTTCAGAAGGTTCCAGCATAAACTAGATGTTGCCAGGACTAACAATCCTGGCCCAACCCTCTCTAGAGCTTAGGGTGTGGGCTGGCCTTTCCCTCTAATTTTAGAAGCTTCTTGTTGTGCTAGGAGTAGGCAGTGAACAAATAGTATGAGCTCCTCTACTCAGGCTTTCAGCTTCAATGCTTCCAGAGAATAAGAGATCTCAACACTATGCACCTCAGATTAAGGGATTTAAGAGCTGCAACATTTTAGTCAGCACAGTCATCAGTGTACAGCATTTCAGACCCTGTTGCATTGGAGGGATAAAGAGTTCAGACAACCTGCACGCTTTAGGTATGATTTTGGCAAGTCCTATAATTATTATTGGACCCACACGCCGGTGTCCGAATTATGGACATTGTGACAGATTACAGTTGCCAGCCAGATATCCTGGTACTAGAAACTGTAGCAAGACAAAGTGATTTGAGGGCCATTGTTTCCAACGACTTGCTTAGCTCATGCTTGGGCATCTGGGTGTAATTTGTACAGATAAATCCTGGATGCACTACAACTCATTTGTACTCAATTATTTGGTGCACATTAAAGAGAGACATTGGCACACTGATTATTGCACCATTTCAAGCTCTGCTTTGCACCCACATGGACATTTAACGTCAAGGATAACCCAAATTATCATCAGGAAGGGAGCACACAGCTACATGGAGTGCCTCAAGGGAACACAGGATGTCTCTCCTTCACTACACCGGCCACAGGGAGTGATGATGGCCCAAGGGAGTACACCGTGACACATCATTATCAGAGCCACTATCACTTCCATCCTGTGCTCTGGCTCCTTAGGGGCTTACTGCACAAAAATGATTTCACAAACTGTATGGGCCTCCGTGTCTTTATCGTAGGTGGCAAGGTCATTGTGTATCCCTAAAGTGAATTTATTGTTGTCCATGAGGACTTATATGGCACTACAAATGCAAAATTGTGCTATATGGAGCACACCAGCAAAACAGGGTTTCATTGGACATCTTGGATTTTATACTTTGTGTATTGTGGACCAGTTTCCAGAGTGAGAATAGAACTAATCCACTCAGCCAAACTTCAAGAAGGCAGTGACTCCTTGCTCCCCATCTTGCAGGACACAGACAGCTGAAAAAAGCTACTGTTTCTTGGTGTCTGAGCACCACTAGATGGTAACCCATCAGTGCTTTGTCACGGACCCAGGACCTAAAAGATTAAATTGGATGGACTACGCTCTACCGAAATTGAGTCCCTGTCATCCTGCTACAAGTCTTAATCAAGAGCACTGAAGACCTAAATGTACTCACCATGATCAAGATGATGGCAAGGAGAGCTAACTCTGATTGGGCTACAATGAAGCGGGGAGACGAGCCAGATGTGCTGGCACTTGTCGAAGATGTCTGACCAGCTAGAGAAGCCCCGCTGCATTCCTTGCCTCTGCTTTTTTTGTGGTGACAGGTTTTCTTTAATGTGTAGGGATGCTAAACATATTTGTATTATAATTTATAAGGGAAATTACTAGAAAACAAAGAGGGATTGGCCAGTTTCCTATATTGATGACCCATCCTCAGGATAGTGGAAATAGTAGATGTAGAGCGGCACGCGCGGACCCTCAGACAACCACACCGGAATGCATCAGCCAAACCATGGCCGCAGATCCTCAGCAGCCCACCGAATAGTACAAACAGACAGACGGCAGCATCTCCAGTGACTTCTTTATTGGACGGACTTCACAGAAGGTATGCCATAAAAAACAGACAGCAGCTTTTCGGCTAATACATAGCCTTTGTCAAGCCTAATACAGAGTGACACTATTCACCCTTTTAAAGTGCATGCAGCTCCACCCACATATTGGGAGAGCCAATACAATACAGGTAGCACCCACATATTTAACCCCTTAAGGACTCAAGGTTTTTTCATTTTTGCGTTTTCGTTTTGTGCTCTCTGCCTTCCGAGAGCCATAACTTTTTAATTTTTACGTTCACATGGCCATATGACGTCTATTTTTTATTTTTTGCAGGACAAGTTTTACTTTCCAACGCCACCATTTAATATTGCATACGATTTAGTGGGAAGCAGGAAAAAAATTCTAAATGGGGTGAAATTGCAAAAAAAAAAAGCAATTCCACCACAGTTTTACGGGTTTTTAAATTACGACATTTGATGTGCGATAAAACTGACCATTTAGTTTTATTCTACAGGTCAGTACGAATTCGGCAATACCCAATAGTTTTTTTTGCGTTTTGATAGTGAAAAAAAAAATTATTTTATTTTTTTTTGTCGCCATATTTTGACCCCTATAACTTTTTTGTAGTTAAGTGTATGGCATTGTATGGGGGCTTATTTTTTGATCATTTTTTATTTATTTATTTTTTGGGAAATGAAGCGTCCAAAAATGGCGAATCAGCCATTTGGTTGCTTTTTTCCATTTTTCTGTTTACCGTATGGGGAATATATTTTTACATTTTTATACTACGGGTGTTTTCGCACATTGTGACACCTATGATGTGTATTTTTTTAATTTTTTTATTATTTTATTTTAATTTTGGGGAAAGTGGGGTGATTTGAATTTTTAGTTTTTTTTTCTTTTTTTTTTTTCTTTTACATTTTTATATAGGTCCCATATACCTATGGGACATCTGATTGCTTTTAACAGAAACTCCAATACACTTTGTATTGGAGTTTGAGGATTTTACTACTTTCTTATGAAGCCCTATTGCTAACAAGGGCTGCATAGGAAATAGTAAGTAGTAACCTCGAATAATTTATTGAGTTCGAGGCTGTTACATCCAGCGCTGCGATTCCCTTGATCACCACTAGGGGGAGCCGGAGTGCTGCCGAAAGTTTTAATTTCAGTTTTAGCGCGGCAGATGCCGTGGTCAGGATTGACCACGGCATCTGCGGGGTTAAATGATTGCGATCGGCATCGCTGCCGACCGCGATCATTAGCCGCGGGGGACAGCTACAGGAAACAGCCGGACCCACGCAGCGATCGTGCCCACAGCGGGCAGGAGCCGGCGCCATGCTTAGGGACCGGACCCATGACGTACCCATACGTCATGGGTCCTTAAGGGGTTAATAAATTGACCAATCAATAGTAAATACTCCTTGAACTAGTTGCATTCAGCTGTGGATAACTTACTTACACATGTGTTCATATTACATAGCAAAACCCAGAAGTAGCCATTCGCCAAAGGACATCCGGACTCCAACATAGCGTCTGCAAAAGCGCACTGCGCATGTCATTACTCACATTCACTGCCGTCCAGGACCTGGTGAGTGAACGCGTCAACCAGCCTGGTCACATGACGATCATGTGATCACCACATGACCGCTAAGCACCGCCCACCTCCTCAATCATATTGCTCAAGAGGAAGTGTCTACAAACAGTACGAACAGCTGTCAGTTCCACGTGTGGTATCTGATCTGCCGCAACAGATCACTGCCCCTACTCTTCTACATCATTTCGAGGATGGCAGTAAGTCTATGCACAATCAATACCACCCACCATGACCGCTATCTATATATATATCTCCCATGTACTATCCTCCCAAATAGCCTACATTAACTATTAACAACCTGGGTAAAGGATAGAACAAAAACAATTTGCTAGGGACTATAAAGAGCTATATTACAGTACCAGCACACACTGGAAAGAGGCAGGCGCAATCCTACTAGAACAGGGAATTATGTGGACATATCCTACCACACATAAAGGTCACAGATGGAGTCCCGAATATCCCTACAGATGTGCTCCAATATCCCCACAGATGTGCTATAGAAAATATAAGATACAAAAACCATTAGTACAGTGTAGCGTATATACCCCATTAAAAACAATTAGCATACACCAATACTAAATAGTATATAACACATCAGACTATATTTTACTCCCCAATTACATAGAATCGAATCCACATTGTTCACAATGAACTCAATATTGAGTCTATGCGGTTGCATGGAGTTCAATGTAAAAATCTACATTGTGTTAAACCTCTGTTAGTCGTTCTGGAAGTGTATGAATACATTTTTCAACTTGTTGTTACCTTTCACCTCGTCAAAGGCCTCTGTCCTCTGTACATACTGACAGTGTCCAAACGTTGCCACTATTGAAACGCGTTGGACACTGGAATTTTGAACCTTATTAGTAAAGATGGAATGGCTTTAATCCATGTGTTGTGGGTGACTTTTCATTTTGATCTTGCAACTCTGCTGATTGAAAGGGTGCCTGGAGTAGGATCCCCGCTGATATGATAACCACGGATCTGATCTGAAAACCACATGGACTTTCTACCCCACATACTTAAAAGAAAACATAAATATTTTTTCTGGTTTTGTTACATTGATGACCTATCCTCAGAGTAGGTTATCAATATCAAATTGGGGGGGGGCCGACTGCCGACACCTCTGCTGATCACTGGTATAAGGCGAATTCAGCGCTCATATCTTATATTGATGACCTATCCTGAGAATAGGTCATCAATTTAACAAAAGTGGACAACCCCTTTAACTAGAGGTTCCCAAAGGGCATACTCATGCTGCATCTGTTTGGTGTGTAAAAAAAAATGCAAATAATTGTCTCTTTGACTTTACTTGTATGAGAAATATGACAATCGACAAATTTTTATATGAAATAATAATAATATTGAGCAATATGAACATTCCTATGTTAAGTTCTAGGGGGGCAGTCCTGTTTTCTACCAAAAGGAGAGGTTGCAGTTCTAGTTAGTTCCAGTTTAGACTCGATAGTGGAGCTGAGAAGACATGAAAGATGTAGCAGTAAGGGGAAAGATCTCCGGCTGCAGCAGGAGTCTCTGCAAAGGGAAGCAGCTTATAGAGCACCAAGACACCTTCCTAATTTACTTACTGAGTGTCAGGAGGGGGACAACAGCCAAAGGCACCCCAATCCAATGTGAATGAGGAGGTTCAAATGCACCCGTATGCCCGGGTCGGGCAGTGATATTTTATGTGATTTGATTAAGACAACATCTTTGTATGTACTGTACAATAAAGTGCGACTATTTTTATCTATACGCGGTGAGCACTATGTATGTATCTTTTCTGAATGCTGCAGCGCTGGAATAATAGGCAGAAGCGAGCAATGCGGTACTTGCATTCAGCACTGAAGTATATTGCAATAACAAGAGAAGTGTGAACGCCAGTGGGCTAAGAGACAGCACGCAGAATTTGTTTGTTGCGTTGAGCATACACTGACAAACTGCACTTCTGATTGTTCACCTTTACCACTTGTCTAGTTTGCGCAGATCCGCTACCCTTTTTTGTGCTTTTTATATGGAGGACTGGGATAACTTCTGATAGGATCTTGCAGGATACAATACGCATGTGTATTAAGAAATCACCAATAAGGGGGCGTGGCCTGCTGCCTATCAGGGGACGTGAATAGATTTTAGGAACCGGGAAATGGAAAAAGATAATTGGTTGGTCTTCTTACTTCCAATTTGGGGCACTGCGCATGCGCCGCGCAAAGTACTGTGACACCCTATATGAGTGGTGTGCACACAGTACAGTCTGTGGGCCTGACACACACTGGCAGGCAAATGCAATTATATTAAAGGGTAAAAATGAAATGACTTTTTTATCTGCAAGGTACTATGCAAGGGGCAGGCAACTGCAATATATACATATAGAAAAAATAAATAAAAGCAGACTGATGCACCAGCCCTAAAAAGGGCTTTTTGGGGTGCTGTAAGGACGCTGTCCTTACAGCAGATGAGTCTTTGAGGACCGGAGTGGACACAGAACACTAGTAGCTAACGCTTTCCCTAGAATCCCTATAATAATTCAGCAGCAGCAGCACTCTCCCTGCTCTAACTCACACTGCAGCTTCAGAATGAATCTAAGATGGATGCTGTCCTTGCTTTTTGATAAGAGGTGGGAGGGTCTGTGAGGGAGGGTATGCTGATTGGCTGGAATGTGTATGCTGACTGTGAGGTACAGGGTCAAAGTTTGCTCAATGATGACGTATAGGGGGCAGACCGAACATCGCATATGTTCGCCCGCCGTGGCGAAAGCGAACAAGTGATGTTTGCTGGGAACTGTTCGCCGGCGAATAGTTCGGGACATCTCTACTTACCGTACACGCCGCTCTGCAGAGTGGGAGAATAATAGCAGGTTCATCACCACCCCCTAGCCAGGGGGGAAGCCCCAGGTCTGGACACTGCAAACAGGCTGTAAGGGATGAGGCAAAAAGAGGCCATCTTCCCCAAGTGCTGACACAGGAGCTGCACACTGCTCCTGACAACTCTCCCCCTGTGCAAAATAGTGCCCACATAAGCAGGGATATAACTGCAGAACTTCCCTACTTCAAAAGCACCAGTCCTAGGGTCCCTTTTAAAGGACATGCTGCTAGCACTCAGCAAATCAATGCAAGATAATATGGCTGCGCTTCTTAACCCTCTGCGAGCCTCGGTTGCTGATTTGGAGGAAAGAATGTCTCATACTGTAACAAAAATGGCTGAATTCGCGTCCTCACACAACCAACTCATGGACGCCCACAATAACCTTACAGATGAAATTGAGATAATCAAACGTAATCTTGCTGACCTAAAAGATCACCCGCTGCCTTACGGGACCATAAAAGGGGGTCAGTCAGCACTCCCTGTATGCAGGTGCACGTAGCTATGGCAACTATACATACAAACAAAAAAATGCAACAGCACTCTGCAACCAGAGCTCTGCCCAAGATAGAAGCTATAAGAGGACATTAGTGTACTAATCCACCATATCGCATGCAAATAGTGGAGACATTAGTTTACATTTTGATCAAAAGGTAGTAAGCCCACTCACCCCGTCACGGTTGTCTCCTAGAGTGGGTACTAACGCTAAATCTGACCTGTAATGGGCCATGACAGCCACATAAAATCCTCCTAACGCTAAATCTTACCTGTTATGGGCCACGACAGCCACATAAAATCCAGGGAGTGTGGGCCAGCATGCATGCTGGGGCAAACCATACTTATTAACCCCTTCTGGTGCTGTAACAGCCTCCATTAGATCCAGGGATGCAGGTACCAACATGCATGCTGAGCCTTACGGGACCATGACATGCCTTACAGATGGAGATTCCCCACCAGGATCTTCATTCAACATGGAGGTACGGTTCATTCCATCTCTAGTACTGAAGATGGGAAAAATCTACTACAACAATGGAACATCCCCGTTTCAGACACTCTTCAGTCTCAACAACCGTCACCACCACATCTGCGTCAGGAATGGCAAGTGGTTTCTTCTAAACGCAAGTCCAGACACCGAAATCTCGACTAGCTGTACTGGATGGAGTTCAGGGTGAACTGTTGCTTAACAGTAAGTTTTCTGGTTTCCCCCAGACAATGAGGGTCTACTTTACAATGTTGACTGCGTTTCTTTGGTACACATGTTTCTTTGTTTTTGTTCACCTCATGTTTGTTCAAACTGCTCCGTTTAATAACCCTGTGATTGTACATTTATTATGTTACACTAGATCCACACATGTACGTTCTGAAGGTATAGAATATAGCTTTCTTAGAGGGAGGTGGTTTGGGAAATCTTTATGTATATTGATTGTTACATACAGTCCACTGTGGGAGAAAGTTGAGCTGAGCTATTGGCTCACCACCATCGCGGCAGAGGGTCAGCTGGGACCTCTTGAGCACTATACACATATCCACCAATGGTACTTACATTTATTTCGATTAACGCGAAAGGGCTGAATAGCCCTTATAAAAGGTCAGTTATGTGGAGGGAGATTATAAATCTCCAATGCGATGTCTTTAGCATCCAGGAATCCCACCTCAAAGCTGCTGATGCTAGTAGAATCCGGCACAGATCCTTCCCGGTCGTGTATCATTCCCACTACCATAAAAAGCAAAGGGGGGTTATCCTCGGAATCTGAGATACTGTCGCATTTTAGCTTCTCCAAATGATTGCAGATCCGCATGGGAGATTTATTATCATAGTTGGGTCTCTAAATGTTATCTTTACGTTTTTAAACAAACTCTCTAAAAAGGTTGAATCCATTAGACAGGGTCAATTGTTATGGTTTGGAGACTTTAATGGAGTAGTAGATCCGGTGCTAGACTCTACCTCTTCTGCTGCCAGGTCCCCATGGTTAAGAGACTTTTTACTAGCAAATGATCTGTACGACATTTGGAGATTGCATCATGATAGTGAGAGCGAGTACTCCTTCTCTGCAGTGCATGATTTATACTGTAGAATAGACTTATTCCTTATACATAAATCCCTGATTTCTGCAGCGACTGTGACTTCAGTGGAAGTGATAACATGGTCTGATCATGCTGCCGTCACTCTCACTTTACATGATATGTATCCTCCTGGTGGTGGAACTTCCTGGCGCTTGAATCCCTATCTTTTACAACACACAGCATGCAAAGATGAAATTGGTGCTGCCATTAGGGAATATTTTCAGGTCAATGACGGCTCTGTTTCCAGACCCTTCTCCTTATGGAACGCACATAAGGCCTATGTAAGAGGAATAGTTATTAAAATCGGGAACAGGGCTAAAAGGGAAAGGGAGAAAAAGTTTTCCGAAATAATGGATAAGATTAAAACTCTAGAATTGCTTAATAAACAAAACCACTACCCTACACGCGCCTCACAATTGTCGACACTTCGACTGCAGATAAAAAAAAAATTGTTATACAAATATGAACAAAATCTGCGTAAAACTAAGGCTCTATACTATTCGCAGGACAATAAAGCTGGTAAGATACTTGCACATAAGGTCAAACATAGAAGAATTAAGTCCAAAATCCCCTTTATTAAACACTAGTCTACTGGCACTCATATACATATGACTCGGATAAAATTGCTAACGAATTTAAGACCTTTTATGTGTCTCTGTATAACTTAGAGGGAATGGATCTTCTCATTTAACCACAGCAAACTGCTATTGATAACTATTTAACATTTTTGCACTTCCCTAAAGTTAGTGACACTCATAAAACGTTACTGAACTCTCCGCTTAAGCAAGAGGAAGTACTGGCAGCTATCAGATCTTTACCTATGCATAAGGCCCTAGGCCCAGACGGGCTGTCTAACATATATTTCAAAACATATAATGACATCCTAACCCCCTACCTGACGCATACTTTACAACATGCTATAGAAGAAGGGAGATTCCCCAAAGAGATGCAAGAGGGTACCATCGTCACCATACCCAAACCTGTGAAAACCCCTGACGCCCCCCAAAATTTTAGGCCAATATCTTTGTTAAACTCCGATGTGAAGATATATGCCAAAATTCTCGCCACTCGTCTAGCTACGATAGTCCCGCTTCTAATCATTTCGGACCGAACGGGTTTTATTAAAGGCAGGCAAATCTATGAGAATACTAGAAGGATCATTAACATCCTGAATACTTTGGAACGTCGTAAGTCCCCCGCGGTGTTGACGCTGAAAAGGCGTTTGACCGAGTTAACTGGTCATTCGCCTTCTCTGTCTTGAAACATATAGGGTTTGAGGGACAATGTTTGCAGGCTATATCAGCACTTTATTCGACACCTTCTGTCAGGGTATTAGTCAATTCCACGATATCTGATCCCCTACCCATAACGAACGGCACCAGACAGGGGTGTCCCCTATCCCCCATAATTTTTGTGCTCTCAATAGAACCACTCGCCCAAGGCATCAGATCCCATCCAGATGTATCAGTTGTGACTGTAGGTAATCACACGCACCACATATCATTGTACGCGGACAACAGAATTTTGTCCCTTACCCACCCCCAAAAGTCTCTGACAATTGCCATGGATCTCATAAACGCCTATGGCAAACTTTCTTTTTATAAACTGAATGAAGCCAAGTCTAAAATCCTACCTCTTAATGTCCCTCTTGAAGAGATGTCATGTCATAAGGCTAAATTCGCTTTGGACTGGCAGACTCAATATGTCGACTAATTGGGCCTGAAATTAACCAAATCTAGGAAAGCTTTCTACAGGTGCAATTAATTTCCACTGCTCAATACATTAAAGACCGACCTAGCTACGTTAGCCATGAAAGAAATCTCCTGGTTAGGTAGGATAGCAGCCTTCAAAATGATGGTGTTGCCAAAGCGACTGTATATTTAAAATCCTACCGATCACAGTCCCCAAAGCGTTTTTTATTACGGCTACACAAATTATCAGTAATTACATATGGGCAAGGAGGAGGCTGAGAATTTCTGCCACTTTGCTATATAAACAGAAAGCGTATGGGGGGTGGGAATGCCCAACGTCTATGATTACTTCCTAGCAACTCAGGTTTAACAGATGCAGGCCTGGTGGCACAGAGATGGGAGTAAACAATGGGCCCATATTGAAGAATCTGCTGTCCCCCGGTCATCTTTAAAATCTTTGTTATTAGTATCCCTCCTTCCTTCTTTCTCTACGGCCCATCATCCTCATCTGGTGAGCGCTGCGATAACGCATTGGAGGAAATTCCATGCTGTAACAGGAAGTAAATCCATATCCTTGCTGGAGCTTCTGCCATTGGATGCTACCCATCTTCTTGTTCCCGACTTGCATGTGGAGACGTGGATAAGTCTAGGTATAATGAAGGTGACCCAACTCATTTCTAATTCTAAGGTTAACTCTTTTCAATTTTTGGCGGATAAATATAAACTTCAGTCCTCTGAGCTGTACACCTACTTGAGGCTGAAAAGCGTAGTCCATTCAGACCTCTTGACTCCTGTTTAGTGATGAGCGGCAGGGGCAATATTCGAATTTGTGATATTTCACGAATATTTGGGCAAATATTTGCGATATATTCGCGAATTCCTGATCTTCAGGCACTATTTTCTTGATTGCGAAAATTCGCATAGACTGGTATTTAAAAAAAACTGAATATTCGCGATTACGAATATATTTTGAGATATTCAAGAATTCTCAAAGTGCCGATATTCGCGATTAAAATTCGCAATTCGAATATTCGTGATCAACACTACTCCTGTTAACTACAACCGCTCCATATTGGAACTATGGTCCATACCTAGAGCAAAAAATTTACCTCTTAGACCTATATATGTCAAATTAGGTGATAAAGAAACTTTTACCAAATCCACGCCATACATTTCTTGGGAAACGGAATTGAAGAAACCATTCTTCAGTGCCCAATGGTCATTAGCTCTACGCTTCTCAATCAAATATCTTAAATGCATTACACACTACGAGTTCATAATGAAAACCATGTTGAGGTGGTATTACACCCCAGATAGATTGTGTCATATGTTCCCGGAACCTCAAATCAATGTTGGAGGGGGTGTGGCAGGAGGGGTACTTTAATGCACGTCTTATGGTCTTGTCCCAAACTAGAAATGCTTTGGAAAGATGTATTTGCAGTTGCTTCCGAATTAGCGACCTGCTCGTTGTCCCCGTCGCCTTCCTTGGCGTTATTATATCAGGACCTAGATAATATTCCTAGACAAAGCAGGGGTATTATAGTTCATTTATTCCTGCCTACAAAGCTAGCGATTGCCTCAAACTGGAAGAGTGATTCTATCCCCTCATTGACCGATATAATTAATAGACTCAATACTACGTACACCTACGAGAAAACGCTCTCCTTCCTTTGTAAACAACGACAAGACTCTTCCAATGTATGGGAATGTTGGGCTAAATCAAGACACTGTGTTACTAGCTGATCTGGTTCAAAAGTGTGGGTTCTTATATGAAAATTTGCTGTTGATTGACATGCTTACATCGCGTGTGGAATCAGAATGTACACTCAGGGGAACTTACATGTTTGTTCTTAGTTCGACTTGTTAACGGTTTGTTCTTACGCCGGTACTGCGTACCGTTTTCTGTGAACTGTTTTCTGTTTGATGTATTTATGGTATGATCATATGCCCGATTTCTGTGTTCTGCTTTCCATCTGAACTAAATATGGTATGATCTTATGCTGGTACTGCGTACCGATTGCTGTGCAATGTTTTCTATGTTGAAAAACCCAATAAAAACTATTATTACAAAAAAAAAAAGAAATCAGCAATAATAATTTTTACCCCAATCCAGGGATACCAGAACCGATTGAAAGTCCAGTAACTAGACCTAAGCTGTGTTTAGCACAGCAGAGAGAGAAAGCAGAGTTATCAAGTTTGCCTGCCAGTTTATGCTATAGCCTGCTGTACCCAAGTGAAAGACTGCATATTGTTTGGATGCAAGTTTACCCGAGTAAAGCTGTTGAACTTTGTCAAGGTCTGGACTTGATATTTATTCTCCATCTCCTACCTAAACTATCCCTCTTTATTGCTTCGGAGCCTAACCCTGGGGATCAGCTGTATCCATGTAGGAGTACCGTGATACACATATAACACTGTTAAGACTGAATGACACCACTTGGCAGTCCTATAACCCTGACACATGATCAGCCCTGGGGGGCGGCATGTCGCACATGTTTTATACCCATTTTTGAAACTTGGACCTTACTCCCCCCTCTGATCAGCAAATGTTCCCTGCTTCAAAGGCTTGTTTTGATCTTTGGGTGCATTACCTCCCAATATGCTCCATGAGAATGAAGATGCCACATTTCCCCGCAATTTGCCTGTTAAGGCAACTTCATCCCCCCCATCATTTGCACATTGTAATGAGATCAAACGAACTGGAGACGGCCCGACCCGACCAACTGTTATTAAATTTTCTATTCGGAACTGAATAGGAGAGACTATCTGCCCTCAGGATGTCTTAGAAATGTAAGATACTGTAAACGCTTTTCTAGACATCCAGATTAGCAATGCAGAAGGCTTCACCACAGTAACTGACCAAGAGAATACCAATTAAAAACCTTTTCATCTGCTATATCAATGATTGTACATTCTAATGTAGTTCATTCAATAAGTTAGATTATTAGCCAGAAATGTTATATGACTATATCTCACACTAGTAATCCACATATAAAAACATGTATTCATCTTTATTAGTGATGAGCGAAGCGAGTTTCGGAGGTTACATCCTAGGATCCTTGGTCGATCAATACTGTAAGGAGATCTGTCTCCGTACAGTATTGGAATGTATGGGCTCCGATGAGCCAAACAAGGCTTCAGTTTCGACTGGTACCTTAGAACTGATGCCGAGTTGACTTTCAAGTTTTAAAGTGGTTTTCCCACTTTAAAAATCAATTACTGAAGTTATTTAACGTAGTCTTCGCAAATAACTAACTTCGGCTTACCGGAGCACATGCATTCTAATACTCTACAGAGACGGAATTCCGTACAGTATTGATCCAAAGTTTTGAACGAAGCGACTTCGGATGTAGCATCTGAAGTTCAGTTTACTCATCACTTTTCATCATGTATTTGCCCTGTGAACATACCCTAACCCAGGAACTCAACCCTAAGGATAGTTCATCAATATCTAAAGCCTGGTTAACCCCTTTAAGATATGGTGGATCTGCCCCAAATTTTAACAGTTTTGGTGGTTGATATTCACTCTAGTGACGAAAATGTGCAATATCACCAAACCTATTATCCCAGATACTTTTCTTCAATCTTACAATTAAACAGTTAAATACAAGCCTGTTCATCTAACAATTCCTAGCCAGTGCCAAACTCTTACTCCCACCAATTTTTAGATCCACAGCATGCCCATCCACTATGATTAAAGGTAATGTTGAGCGAATCCAAGCCAATGAAGTGGACTTACCGTACATCCAAATTTCATGGAAAATTTGATTTGCCAAAAAATATAATCTCCTCGTGCTTCGTGGTAACGAATTGATTTTCCCTGAATGGCGGTAAAAAAAATCATACACCTCCTCTGTTTGAGCGAGAAGAGCCAGCCACCGCCACCTTGATTGATCCCATGTGCGGTGATGTATGATGTCACCACGCCGGCCGATGTGATGACACCGTCACAGTCTGCACGAGATTTCGCTCTAGATCTTCAATCAAGATGGAGGAGGCAGGCTCTTCGCAATCAAATAGATGAGGTAAGTATGACTTTTTTATTTTTTTATTTTACACTGTAATATTACTGTCTGTTCAGCGATGAACGCAACATCTGAGGGGTACAATGACAGGGGGAGGGGGGGTGGGGTGCAATCGCCGCACCCTGTCATTGCACCCACTACTTGCAAAGAAATGTGCTTTGTGACAAAGTAATTAATCACAAAGCAATGTTTTTGTAAAATTCGGTGAAGCAGCCAAATCTAAATTTTAATGCTTTGCTTCTCTTTAATTAAAAGGAACCTGTCACCATGAAAATTCAGAGTAAGCTGCAAGCATGTTATAGAGCAGGAGGAGCTGAGCAGATTGACATATGGGGGTCTTTTATCAAACTGGTATAAAGTAGAACTGGCTTAGTTGCCCATAGCAGCCAATCAGATTTCACCTTTCATTTTGGACAGCTCCTTTGGAAAATGACTGGTTGCTATGGGCAACTATGCCAGTTCTTCTTTACACCAGTTTGATAAATGACCCCCATAGTTTTTTGAGACACTACCGCTTAATATCCAGTAGGCTGTTCCTGAAAGAACAATGATCAGGTGATCAAAGCGGCAACTTCGTTCTAAGTCCGAATTGTAAACATGGGGACTATTCCTTTCTCTATTTGTGAGCGCTGATCGACACTTTTGATTTTGAAGGACATGCATTTCACAAAATTTGCAGTGGCAAAAGTATTTGTATGTGTCCATGATTGAGGCTTTTTATTGACAGTCATTATCATGACATTCAAAAGGCGGTTAGCCCGCCACCCATGCTTGGGATGGAAATGGAGCGGGCTATTTTCCTGACATTGCTATTAAATAAAGATTTTCCACAAATAAGTCTTTTTTTCCTTTGTAAATTTAAAGTTGATGGTCAGTTTTACCATTAAATTTAACATTTTGAAAACAGGTTTAAAATGGTCTTTTCGCAGCCAATTAAATTTTTTTTCTTCTGCATCTCTGAATACACCATGTTCCAAACCTTTCCTAACAAATGCTGTCAAAGACAGCAATCAGCATTTTCTCCAGGTAATTTCTATCGGCGGTACAATTACGGGGTAAAAAAAACACTTTTCTTTGGCACTCTGACGTTTATAGACTAAGGCTACGTTCGCACTGGCGGTAGTCTCTTTTTGCAGTCTGTTTAAGCAGGGGAACAGCCTGTCGGATCCGTGCTACCGCAAGTCAACTGTGACGCTCTGGCCCTATTCACTATAATGGGGACGGCCGGAGGTCTGGCCGCAGCACGGCAAACATGCCGACAGGTGGCCGGACAAAAACCGCAGCATGTTGTAGTTGTATTCTGGAAAAAGTAAGTGAAGCTTTCAATTTATTAAATCGCAGATTATAGAATGACAATAGAACCAGCAGGGATTTATTGTTTGGACACCAACCGATCAGGATTTTATAACCTTTCCTAATAAAAGGTATCGTAGTAAATCAATACTTCTTTGTATACAGCTATAATAATTGCAAAGTCCCTGCTAAATATCGTAGTAATAGTATTTGAATTCTTTAATAATTGTGAAGCTTGCCCGCAGCAAGCGAATGACTATTTCTGATGTTTCCATTGTACTCAATAATCCATATTTGCCAAGAGACCTTCATTTGATTTAACGAAGAGAACAAATATGTTTATAATTGACCATATCCGCCATTTCCCATAGGTTTGCAACGCCTGTAGCACTTACCAAGCATGATGAAAACACTTTTATGAAGAGAAGTGGTTATGTCCTGCAGTAGTCATCCGTGTCCATACTTCTGTGCTTCGTGTGTGAAACCTGAATCCTATGTATGTGCCTGCAGCTACGCTTCTTCAGCACAGTAACGGTTAAATAATGCTAAAGAATGGCAGCGCCATCGCTCCCTCTCTTCAGCTACCTGGCGTGCCATGTTTACAGTGTGTGTATGAACGGCCGATCAATACGTCAATACTCTGAAGAATTATTTCAAGAAAACGCGGAATAACTGTGCCAGGGAACAAAAGGAGCAGATGTTCAAAGTCGAAACACTTGGCCCCATATGTGTGGGGTTCAGGAGATGGACTGAGCTGTATGTATACAAGATTGAGTGCTTGAATACTAGAACCAAGCTTGGCTCTGCAGATGCAGACTGTGTAAAGATTGATCCCTTGCAGGAGCTAAGTCTAATTCAACGCGCATATGTCCGAAGCTGCAGACATTTATTATTTGCAATGTGGTAGTGAACAGGTGCCAGGTGATCTGTGACCTATTTATTCTTGCCAACAATGCAGTCAGACCACGACGCAACTGCTATGGGGCCTGAGACAGCGGGAGGGTAGGTAGGAGGGTACCCGCCCGCTGCTAAACTCCTTCGATTCCTTATGTGAAAACACTGCATTTTAATGCAGCCACCACCAGGGCCAGCTCAATGCCAAGAGGTGATTACGGCTTCTAATTCAGTCAATTGAGCTCCCCCTAGTGGTGGCTGCAGGAAACCAGCTTTGTAATAGAAGGAAAGAAGATTTATAGGGAATCTGTCACCAGTTTTTTGTTGCCCTCACTTTTAAATTCTAACAGCTCCAACGCACACCAATGAGTCCCCATATTCATGAGCTCACGGCTTTTCTATATGAATTAGCAGCAGGTGGGCAGTGAGAGTCAGGAGCTCATGAAAAGGGGGACTCATTGGCATGTGCTGGAGCTGTTCTATATAAGATTTGGGCAAAATGGCTGGGTCAATTGAAAAAAAGTGACCCAGCATTTCACTAAGGGGATCTGTCTTTAATTTACCTAATTTAGGACACCATAAAACTGATGTGTATTTATGCCAGTTGTCTGGTGTGAATACATTGAGGAATATCATGTACAGAATGAGTACCCTATTTATAAAGCACCTGTTTCATTTTTCTGGCGTCTAGAAGTCAGATAAAGTGGGTGAGTTCAGATTTGACCTTCTTATTACA
Organism: Bufotes viridis; assembly: GCA_033119425.1. NCBI lineage: Eukaryota > Metazoa > Chordata > Amphibia > Anura > Bufonidae > Bufotes > Bufotes viridis. The sequence goes on along the minus strand of CM065590.1, from coordinate 554,147,861 downwards.
ATTTTTTACATTTAAATGTAGTCCGTTTGGTAAAAAAATTAATTCATTAGAAATCTGGGCCATTGCGCTTTGCATTGCCTGGGTGGGATTGACACAAACGTACTGGGAAACTAGGTGGATAAGAGGGACCCATACTAAGTTTTTTCTATGGGGCCGTATGGGGTCTGTGTATGCCCTTGCTTAGCAAGTAAGTCAATTCCCAGTAAATTGTTAAAAGGGACCTGTCTTCTCACTGAAGGCAGCATAAAATAGGGACACGCTGAAATCAGTGGTCTGTCACATATGTGCTAAAGTAAAGTTGGTGCCTAATACTTAAAGGGAGGTTTATCCTCTCCTTTGCACCAGAAATGTGGCTTTAAAAGGTCGCAAGGTGAGTGTTCACGACTTTTTAAATATGACTTTTTTTTAAAAAGTTGCAAATACCTCTTTTTATGCCTCCCTTGCCACTTTTCCAAAAGGGTGTGTGTCAAGGGTGGGAAAAGGACGTGACCAACAGCAGAGACAAATAAAGCCAGAAATCTACAGCTGCTCTGAGCTGTTTAGGTGCACAGACTGCAGGAAAATATAACTAATTTATGATGAGGCCTGAGCCTCATCATAAATGTGGTCCGTCCTCCAAAAGTGCATAAAGTGCCTGTCTTGATAAATCTCCCCCTTACAGTTTAATTTTTTCAGTATGCACTAAGAATGAGCAGAGAAAGACTGAGAGACAGCACCCAGAATACTAATCTGTGTTTCTCAATAATATATATGCGTTGTCTAAGGGAGATCTGTCAGAAGAACAGAAAAATAACAGAAAGAAAAATCCTTTAAAAAACGGTACTGTGCATCAGTTATGCACATTTAGTATCAGTTTTTATAGACGTTAAAAAAAAAAAAGGACTGCATGACAGTAAAATAATAGTGATACTAAGAGGTATTAGTTCTTATTATGGAGAGTGCCTAGTATGTGGAGTACATGTGCGCAGTATTGTAGGCCAGGTGATCACCCTCTAGATTTCTGGGAAAGATATTCAAATTTGCTTTTCTAAGCCTATCTGATGCCAGCAGATGTTAGACATGATAATTTTAATATATTTTCCTCAGAAATCAAGGGGAGTGTTTTCTAGGCTACAATAGTCATCAAGTCATCACTAGTGTTGAGTGAATCAAAGCATCTGAACTGGAATTCGATCTGAAGTTTAGGAAAAATTTGATTTGCCATGAAGGAAAAATAAAAACAAAACAACACTCCTCCTCTTTCTCATGCAGAGGAAGTCCATTCCTCTCTTGAGTGGAAAAGACCTGCTGAAGGACCTGCATAGACCGTAATGACGTCACCAGTTGATAATGGCGAAGCTGTCGAATCAAAGTTTTCAAAACTTCGCTCATCTCTAGTTATCACATATATATCAACGGGTCTTCATAATAGAAATAGTACCCACCAAGAGGTTCCCCCAAGGATTTGCAACTAGAAAAGCTGTTTCTATCTGCTTTGCCCTGTTAAAGGACTCCGTACTCTGCATACTAGACACTCACCAGAATGAGAAAAAGTTCCCCTTAGACAACACATATATATTGTTCAGAAACACGGATCAGTATACTGAGTGATCTCTCTCTCTTTTCTTGGCAAAAGGTTTGCTCATCTTTACTACGCACTTGGGAATAGTCAGGTGCTGCCACAGAATAGTCCAGTTTATTCATGAGCTCAGTTTATTCCCACCCACTTGATAATGATTTGCAGTTTTATTCTGTGCAGCAAATTAAGCAGAAAACAGTCAGTCATTGGCAGGTGGGCGGGGAGGGAAGGAGCTCATGAATAAATGGGAATTTTCTCTGGCCTTACCTGACACTTGTGCTTGTTGCTAAGGTTAAACTCTAAGTTCTCAGCTCCAACTTTACTTTAGCAGATGCGTGGCAGGCCATTAGTTTCAGCAGATCTATTGCTACTTTATGCTGTCCTCAGTGAGAGAGGCATAAAGGGGGGGACAGGTTCTATTTAAGAATACTGTTAGAGCGCATTTTATTTAAGATGGCTAATGCTTACGTTACTGCTAAAAGCTTATGCAACTCATGTGAATTCTTAAATGTCACAGAAGAAAACGCATAAATGTTTCATTTAGAATAGAACTGACAGTTTTAGATTAGTAGTAATCTTCCAAATCTCACAATCTAAATCCATGCTTTAAGGGGTTTCTGTGACTTAAAGGGGTTCGCTGGGAATTAAATTAATTATTGAAAATACTGTACTTAAATATTAATTTATTATAAATTTATTCCCAAATATCTTTCACTAGTTATAATGGCTTGTTTTGTCTAGGAAATGTAAGAGGGTGCAAGGTATCATATGCGATGGCAGGTACGTGTCACCGAGGTTGCTGGCCTCGGTGAGGTGAGAGCCGGGTTTTTTGTCTGCAGCAGCTAGTGCTGCTAGACTCTGTGACTTAGTTTGGCTGCAAAGCTAATCCGGGCCGGCTCTTACTGGGAGTAGGTAAAGTGTAGGGTGGGTGCCTACTCCCCACGGTCCAGGCCGGACTTTATCCGGCCCCTTTAAAAGGCAGCCTCCTTAGCAGCTGGGGAGGTGATTATCCTGGAGCTGCTAACAGGGCTGAGGAGTTCTCTGTCCTGGAGGAAAGAGCTCAGCAAGGAGGTGTTTTGTTCCTGGCTACCTGAAGCTGGATTCTCCTGCGGCGGGGCCGACAGCGTGGTGCGAACCTGCACCTACACCTCCCAGGTGACTGAACCTGTGTTGGCCTGTTTTGCTTTGCCTCCTTGTGTCTGGCCTGTGTGAATTACCACCAAGAGACTGTTTCTGTTTATTTTTGTGTCAGTGTGAATAAAACACTGTTTGTTGCACAATTCTGGACTCCTTGTTTTGCCTCGGTACTGCACCCGCACCGCTATCTACCAGAGCGACTCCCCACATTTGGTGTCGGATGCGGGCATGCGCAGTGAGGCTGGCGTGAACGCCGAACTTTGTTTTTTGTGCGGAGCAAAAGTGAATGTCCTATATTAGGCCGGCAAAGTTGCAGCCTGTGATCTCTGGCAACATGGAGGCTGCTGTGAAGGCTCTCGTAGAAGCTAACGTGCAGCAGCGGGAGACCAACCAGTTACTGCTACAACATGTGATGGCATTACAGGCGGCAGGAGCGTCCCACCACGTCCATGATGCTCGGAAAGCGGTCCGTGCGGCGATCCCAAAGATGACCCCGCAGACGACGTGGAGACATACCTAGCGGTCTTTGAGAAGGTCGCCGTGAGGGAAAAGTTACCCCGTGACCAGTGGGCCGAGGTGGTTGCTCCGTTCCTGGCATCCGGACCCCAGCAAGTTTTTTTGATTTGGCAGACGACCAGGCTGCTGACTATCCCACGGTGAAGGGGGAGATCCTGGCCAGACTGGGGGTAAACGTGTTGGTCCGGGCTCAGCGGGTCCACCAGTGGGACTTTAAAGTGGCTGAACCCGCCAGGCCGCAGTACTATGAGTTGCTGCACAGGTTGCAAAAATGGCTGCAGCCTGAGGTTCTAAGTCCGACTGCTATGCTGGACCGGCTGCTGGCTGACATGTTTTGGAGGGCCTTGCCTTACCCCCTTCAACACTGGATCGGCCAGGTATCCCCCACCAATGCCCTTGAGATGGTCGACCTGGTGGAGCGATATGAGGCCACCAGAAACCTGCAAGGGGTTCTTTTGGGAGGGGGCCAGTCAAACCCCGGAAGTCTCCACCCCAGTCCCGGCGGCCGGCCAAACCCGCCCGGGATGTACCTCTTGCAGATCCGTCCCCAGTGGTCTGCTGGCAGTGTCGGGAGCCTGGACACATAAGGGCCAACTGTCCACAGTGGGGGAACCCATGGAGACTAATTATGGGTACCGGCCTTCCATGTATGCCCGGAGACTGTGTGCGACCGGCACCCCGAGACAATAGACAGTCGTCATCTGTGCCAGGTGCAAGTCGGGGATAACCTGGCAGTGGCGCTGTTGGACTCAGGGAGCCTGGTAACCCTGGTAAGTGCTGCCCTGGTACAGCCCACCCAGTATACGGGCCGGAAAGTGGGTGTGGTGTGCATTCACGGAGACTTAAAGGACTATCCCACTGCTGTAATGTCTCTGTCCACGGCGGCCGGCACCTGGACTTGTGAGGTGGCGATCTCCACAAAGCTACCCTATGAACTGATAATTGGGAGAGACTTCCTGGTTTTCCATCACTGTGGCCTGAGGTGAAGGTGTCTAATAGCCCTGAGACAGGGGTAACCCTAGCAGAGTGGCCTGATACCACTGGAAGGCCAGAACCCTGGGAGCCCGAGTCTGAAGGGCCAGCGGTAGGGGTGACCACTGCTGCAGCGGTAGTGGGGAGACAACCCCACTGAGTGTAATGGTGGGAGACACGGAGGACTTGCCACCGGGACCTGAGTTGGCAGACCTCAATGTCTCCGGGGAAAATTTTGGGACCGCACAACACCGGGACCAAACCCTAACCAGGGCCTGGGAGAATGTGCTGGAAATTGATGGTAAACCCCAGAAACCAGGGGCTGAATTAATGTTCCCACGATTTATTGTTCTGCAGGATATGTTGTATCGGGTGAACCAAATCCGAGGTGAACCTGTTGAACAGTTGGTGGTGCCCACAGCGTATCACAAGCTTGTCATGGAGCTTGCCCACCAACATGTTCTTGGGGGACACCTGGGGTGGCAGAAAACCCAGGACCGCATACTGCAGCGGTTTTATTGGCCCAGTGTGTTCAAGGAGGTAGAAAATTATTGTAAGTCCTGTCCAACCTGTCAGGTAACTAGCCCCCAGCCACATTTCCGTAGTCCTCTGGTACCTCTGCCAATTATTGAAGTACCGTTTGAGCGAATCGCTATGGATTTAATTGGGCCTGTACCAAAGTCTGCTAGGGGCCACCAACACATTCTGGTAGTTCTCGACTATGCCACTCGGTATCCGGAGGCGGTGCCTCTGCGACATACCTCAGCTAGGCTCATTGCCAAAGAGTTAATGGAGATGTTTTCCCGTGTGGGCCTGCCAAAAGAGGTTCTGACAGACCAAGGGACCCCTTTTATGTCCAAAGTAATGAAGTAACTGTGTAAATTGTTGCGTATAAAGCAGTTACGAACGTCCGTTTACCATCCGCAAACAGACGGTCTTGTTGAGAGGTTTAATCAAACTCTAAAAAATAAGTTAAAAAGGGTGGTGTCTAGAGATGGGAAGGACTGGGACCTGCTTCTGCCCTATCTCATGTTCGCAGTGCGAGAGGTGCCCCAGGCCTCTACTGGGTTCTCGCCCTTCGAACTGCTTTATGGCAGACACCCTCGGGGCCTGTTGGATATCGCCAAGGAAGCATGGGAACAACAGCCTGTCCCCCACAAAACTGTCATTGAGTATGTCGCCCAGATGCAGGAACGGATGGAAAGGGTGCTGCCCTTGGTCCGGGAGCATATGGAGGCAGCACAACAAGCCCAGAGTAGGGTGTACAATCGTCAGGCCCGGGTACGGGACTTCAATCCGGGAGATCGGGTTTTGGTTCTGGTACCCACCCTTGACAGCAAATTCCTAGCTAGGTGGCAGGGCCCCTATGAGGTGATCGAGAAGGTAGGGGAAGTAAATTACAAGGTACACCAGCCAGGGCGGCGCAAGCCGGAGCAGGTGTACCACGTGAATTTACTTAAGCCGTGGAAAGATAGGTACGCGGCCGACGACCACAGCCCCCGACCAGGGCTTCTAGGTGAAAAGGGTCCAGCCCCACAGTTCGAAGCCGTAACCACGGTAAAAATTGCAGACAGCCTGTCTTCCAAACAAGTTCAGGAAGTCAGGGAGTTCCTCAGTCGGAACACGGATGTGTTCTCAGACCTCCCTGGCCGCACGTCTCTCATCCGACATGACATCGTCACTGAGCCTCAGGCCAAGGTCCGGTTAAAACCATACCGGGTACCCGAGGCTCGGCGGCGGGCCATCGCGGAGGAAGTGCAGTTAATGTTGAAGCTCGATGTCATTGAGGAGTCGAAAAGTGAGTGGGCCAGTCCCATAGTCCTAATACCCAAGCCGGATGGGACGTTGCGGTTCTGCAACGACTTTCACAAGTTAAATGAAGTATCCAAGTTTGACGCGTATCCCATGCCCCGAGTAGACGAGCTTGTTGAAAATTTAGGACAAGCCCGTTATTTTTCTGTGCTGGACCTCACTAAAGGGTACTGGCAGGTACCCTTAACGGAGACGGCTAAGGAAAAACCGCGTTTGTTACCCCGCAGGGCCTATATCACTACAAGGTGTTACCCTTTGGCCTGCATGGCGCCCCGCCACTTTCCAAAGGTTAATGGACATAGTGCTGCGACCACATCGTCGGGTACGCCTCGGCCTACTTAGATGATGTAGTCATCCACAGCACCGACTGGGAAAGCCATTTACCCAAGGTGCAGGCGGTAGTGGATGCCCTGAGGAAAGCTGGACTAACCGCCAATCCAAAAAGTGTGCGATTGGGTTGGAAGAGACCAAATATCTGGGATATGTAATTGGGCGGGGAGTCATCAAACCTCAGGTAACTAAGGTAGAGGCCATTCGCAACTGGCCCCGACCGGTCACCACCAGGCAGGTAAAGTCGTTCCTGGGGATTGTAGGATACTACATGAGGTTTGTGCCCCACTTTGCCACAATAGCAGCGCCATTGACAGACCTGTTGAAGGGGCGAAAGTCTGGGAGGGTTAGCTGGAGTGAGAAGGCGGAGGAGGCTTTCTCCGCGTTGAAGTCGGCCCTGTGTGGGTCCCCGGTTTTGGTGACACCCGACTTCAACAAGGAGTTTGTCGTACAGACCGACGCCTCGGAGGTAGGCCTCGGTGCGGTACTGTCGCAGGAGGTCAACGGGAAGAACATCCCGTTGTCTTCCTGAGCCGTAAGCTCAGTCCCGCTGAGTCCAGATATAGTATAGTGGAGAGGGAGTGCCTGGCTATCAAGTGGGCACTCGAATCTCTCCGCTACTACCTGTTAGGGAGGAGGTTCCGTCTGGTGACCGACCATTCCCCCTCAAGTGGATGAGTCAGGCCAAGGAGAGGAATGCTCGGGTCACCAGGTGGTTCCTATCCCTTCAAAATTTCAAATTCTCCGTGGAACACAGGGCAGGCCGCTTGCAGGGCAACGCAGATGCCCTGTCCCGCGTCCACTGCCTCACGTGTGTTCACCCCTCAGGGTTGAACAAAGGGGGTGTGTAAGAGGGTGCAAGGTATCATATGCGATGGCAGGTACGTGTCACCGAGGTTGCTGGCCTCGGTGAGGTGAGAGCCGGGTTTTTGTCTGCAGCAGCTAGTGCTGCTAGACTCTGTGACTTAGTTTGGCTGCAAAGCTAATCCGGGCCAGCTCTTACTGGGAGTAGGTAAAGTGTAGGGTGGGTGCCTACTCCCCACGGTCCAGGCCGGACATTATCCGGCCCCTTTAAAAGGCAGCCTCCTTAGCAGCTGGGGAGGTGATTATCCTGGAGCTGCTAACAGGGCTGAGGAGTTCTCTGTCCTGGAGGAAAGAGCTCAGCAAGGAGGTGTTTTGTTCCTGGCTACCTGAAGCTGGATTCTCCTGCAGCGGGGCCGACAGCGTGGTGCGAACCTGCACCTACACCTCCCAGGTGACTGAACCTGTGTTGGCCTGTTTTGCTTTGCCTCCTTGTGTCTGGCCTGTGTGAATTACCACCAAGAGACTGTTTCTGTTTATTTTTGTGTCAGTGTGAATAAAACACTGTTTGTTGCACAATTCTGGACTCCTTGTTTTGCCTCGGTACTGCACCCGCACCGCTATCTACCAGAGCGACTCCCCACAGAAGCAATCATTAGGAGAAATAAAATGACCGCTGTCCTATTAGTACACACACAACCTGTCCTAATCACACAGAACATAGATGCCTCATCATCCTCTCCTACTTGTCAGGGATTATGATTCTCAATACAGTTCATAAGAACTTTAGCTGAATCTCTGTGGGAATGGAGTTCATGAGGAGACAACAGGATGGAGAGGATTGACTATGTTAATGTGGGGCTATGGTAATTGAGACTGCATGCAAGCTGCAGCTCATTAGCCACATCCTCAAATCCTCTCTGTACTTCATGTCTCTTCATGAGCTTCATTCCTACAGAGATTCAGCTGAAGATCATATTAAACCGTATTCAGGATCATAATCCCTGACAAGCAGAGCAGAGAGGAGGATGAGGCAGCTCTTTAGCTCAGTGTTGGGAAGTAACTTGTCCTCCTGTGTAATTAGGACAGGTTTTGTGTGGACTAATAGGATGGCAGCCATTTTATTTCGTGAAAACAAAGGCCGATATGGATAAATAAGATACTGTGCCCTACAAATGAGAACTAACTGAAGAAGAAAAAGGCACTAAAAACTAACTTTTATTGGTAACTATTAAAAGCTAAACCAACAACGGTAGAGCTGGGGTGGACATACACGACAATTGCAAGTGGAGGCGGAGGACAAAGAGGCTACATCACGACGTGCGGGTGCACAGGTAATGTTGGTCGTGAATACAGACCTCCGTCCCACTCGCAACAACAACTATACCGGCTAGATAATTAAATGAGTCATAGATGGCCGGATATCTATGTATAAAACAGCTGATGCTGTAGTGTCACACACAGAGCAATGTCCCAACATGTGATTACGCTATGTTGAGCGTAATCACATGTTGGGACATTGTCTGTAGGAGACCGTTTGACCTGCGGTTTGCATTAGTGTCAGTTCGATCCTTGTGTTGCCCCCTTATATATTTTTTGCTGCACTGCATCTTTATTTTTGGGCAAAACTCACAGGGTACCGACACCAGAGCTCTCTGATTATATTGCTCTGTGTGTGACACTACAGCATCAGCTGTTTTATACATAGATATCCGGCCATCTATGACTCATTTAATTATCTAGCCGGTGTAGTTGTTGTTGCGAGTGGGACGGAGGTCTGTATTCACGACCAACATTACCTGTGCACCCGCACGTCGTGATGTAGCCTCTTTGTCCTCCGCCTCCACTCGCAATTGTCGTGTATGTCCACCCCAGCTCTACCGTTGTTGGTTTAGCTTTTAATAGTTACCAATAAAGAGCGTAATCACATGTTGGGACATTGTCTGTAGGAGACCGTTTGACCTGCGGTTTGCATTAGTGTCAGTTCGATCCTTGTGTTGCCCCCTTATATATTTTTTGCTGCACTGCATCTTTATTTTTGGGCAAAACTCACAGGGTACCGACACCAGAGCTCTCTGATTATATTGCTCTGTGTGTGACACTACAGCATCAGCTGTTTTATACATAGATATCCGGCCATCTATGACTCATTTAATTATCTAGCCGGTGTAGTTGTTGTTGCGAGTGGGACGGAGGTCTGTATTCACGACCAACATTACCTGTGCACCCGCACGTCGTGATGTAGCCTCTTTGTCCTCCGCCTCCACTCGCAATTGTCGTGTATGTCCACCCCAGCTCTACCGTTGTTGGTTTAGCTTTTAATAGTTACCAATAAAAGTTAGTTTTTAGTGCCTTTTTCTTCTTCAGTTAGCCATTTTATTTCTCCTAATGATTTATCCCTAGACAAAACCATCCTTTATTACTTATGAAAATTATTTGTGAATATATTTGTAATAAAGTAATATTTAAGTATTTTCATTTTCTTAATTCTTGAAGAACCCCTTTAAGGGTAACTATTGTTTCAAGAATTGTATGATATATCATAGTGACATATCAAATATGTTTATTAATGGGGTCCACTTAAAAAGGGGGCAGAAAAACTTGTGTGGTGTGTGGATCCTTGAAAAGTAAAAGTGTCACGGCGGGAAGGATACAAGATACAATAAACACACAAAAAAACTCAAAACAAGCATCTAGGCCAGAAGCTGGGGATAAAGGTCACCTCCTAACAATATCTTACCAACTCACCCTAGACTACTGTGCCCACGTTCAGACCCTGAAGGTGGGAATCAACGTGCCCCCGTGCCTGAGACTGAAGATTCCTCAAAGTCCCTGAGATAGTGGAAAAGGGGGAAAGAGGCAGCCTGCTTCCTCTAGTCCTGGAGGAGGCAGATGTCTCTCTAACAGCCAAGACAGTACACAAAAAGGAAACCAAAACCAACTTATCTTGTAGCAGAGCAGAAACAGCGAACCCACCTTTCCACAGAGCAAGATAGAAGCTATAACCCGCTCAGGACACTGGGAAGGGGCATGATTTAAACTCACACAAACGACCCCACCCAGTGCACCTAAAGGGAGGTGGATACAGCTCAACTAAAGTTCAAAATAAACCAAAAACTAGCAGGTAGTCTGTGTTCCGAAATTAGATTGGGGAAGCGAGGTGCATTTAATATTGTTTCAATTCTGACATTTTACAGCGGTTTGTGCGATTGCGCTGTGGCACTGCAGCTGGTGATATATTTTAACGAGAGCAAGCACCAGGGCCATTAGCTTTCTATTTTACTTTCTATTTTGCAATTTTTTTTTTCCTTTAGGCACATACAGCACATAGATCCACACACAAAGATGTAGCATGAACTCGACCTTATAGAGATATAGTAGACTCCTCGTAGCAAGATGTTGATCGATATGAGTGACTTCATTGTTGGCATGGTCAGGAATGAAAACATCCTTCAATGTGGACAAAGCATAGAAAGTGTAGGCAAGCACAATTCTTATAAAGAACAGTTGATAGATTCTCATATACTAGGTTTAATTAAAGGGACAGGTAATTTATTAATAATGGGGCAGATTCACTACTAATCCTAAAGATGGCGTAAACTTAGAAAGGCTATCTAGATATGCACCAAAGGTATTAAAGAGGCTAAGGCTGGATGATAAATTTGGTGTATGGATAGACATATTTCTTTAACTCTATACCAACTATTGCCTGTATTTCTTTAAAACAGAATTTTCTTCCAGAATTGTGGGGCAATTATGACTCAAAATGATGAAAATTAGACCACGGCCCTTTCCCACAACACCACACTCTTTTTCTTTAAGGCATGTGCCATTGTTGAACAGTACACCAAATTATCGCTAAAATACTGTATCATTTTTATTGAGTCCATAACATTAAAAGGGTTGTCTGGGACTAGAACATTGATGACCCATCCTCAGGATAGTCACATGAATAGGTAAGAGCGGCACTCATAGGTCCATATGACTCCAATGGAATGCAACAGCCCCGCAAAAGCCGCAGATCCAAGCGGCCAACCAATACGAAGAAGATCAAAAAGCAGCGGCAGCATTTCACATTATCTTCTTTATTAGGACTTCACTGCATACACAGTACATAAAAACAGCAACGTTTCGGCTGTAACCAGTACCTTGGGAAAATACAGTATGTAGACAAATTCTTGCTCCCTTAAACATGCATTCACAGGTTATAAAATGAAATGAAATTCAAATGATCAGAAACTACTGTACATCTTCACACTTTAAGACACACATCCTCATTTAGAATCATTTTGTTCTAAAAGCTGTAATGCAAGGCACCAACGGAACAGACCAGTGTAGATGAAGCAAGGCAAAGTCCAGGCAAACTTCACTGGTAACAAATAACAGGAAAACAAAAGTGAGGGGAAGCCAAGTGTAGTCCCAGTCCATGCTTTAAATCACTGTGCACACTTGCCAGACGAAAGGATGCGTCACGGGGTATTCCGGATCCTGGGTCCCTCCGTGCCTGCTAACAAATCCCAGGTCGCCAAGTGTCCACTCCCCATAGGTCATGAAACTGTCCTACATCTGTGTACAAGGCCTTGGCCGGTCATTGGCCAATTAGACCAATGCCGGCCCCCTAATCTACTTTGAATTTGTGGCCAGGTGCTATTCCCATCACTGATCAGTGAAGCGCATAAGAAGTGCATACACGCGGCCACGCATCCCCTTGCGAACCCGTTCCCGAGCGTAAACGTGGACGCACGACAGGCTCAGCGAGAGTACACGAGCGCGTCGACATGGACATCGAAGTGGAATCCGCAAGAGGTACCGGAGACAAGCCTGGCTGCGGCGTATTGCCACTAGCCCGGCCAACCTGTCCCCGAGACCCGGACGGTCTTACCCTCCGGCGCGCATGCGAATGCATCCCCGCCTCGGTTCGCAAAAGGGTCCGATCTGGTGTATTAGTGGAGACACGCGTAACCTACTTGTCCCGCCGCTCCACGAGGACCCCTTTTGGTCACACTGGAGTGCAAGACAGGTGAGGATCTTACAAAAGCCTTATACAATGGGAATACAATTGATACAACAATATATATCAATAAAACAATAACAATGCAAATTATATTTGCTATACCGTGGTACACCTTAATTTTAAAGCAAATTTCATAAAGGCATCTACACATTAATTAACCTATTCTACATAACCTATAAAACCTATTCATTTAAGAATAATGCCCTTAGTTGTTTAACAGGAAACCACTCTGGTGCCTCTGGGCTTCTCAAAAGAAAAAAGAAAAAAACTCTATGTATTTTGGACTAACAGGCATTTTTTCTCATAAAACTCTTCTTTTCTTCTGATCTTCTTAAAGGCACAGTCTCACAGTCTCTTACCCCTTCTTTCTCTGTATTGATGTATGAGGGGATTTTAGGTATAATCACAATTCTAAGTGCAGGTTTCACAGCCTCCTTTAAGTGGTTGTAGAACAGTTCATACACTTGTCTGTAGGAGTAGCTTTGACACTGCGAGCCCCTCCACTTACCGGTAAGCAGGTCGTTGTAAGATCATTAGCCATGTTGGTTGGTTGGTGTACTGCAGGAAAACTTGGGCAAACGATTACCTTGGTGGCCCATCTTTGGACAACAGTAGTGCAAGCAACAAGACCTTTTTCAAGATGGCAGAAAAGTTTTTAGTCTTTTCTTGTTGGGTGAAAAGTAGACCACCAGAAGCTTTGTCTTACCACAACTGGTGTCATTTGCTTCGGCAGCATCTGGGCACTGCTGAGGTTGTCAGTCCTGGCTCTGCTAAACAGCTGATGTATCCTGCACTTAGGGAAGATGGAATTGAAAAAAAATAACTGTTTGAAAACAAATTTAGTTTGGTAGAGCTCAGTCCATGGGTTTTAACTATGTCCAAAATAACTAAATCAATGGCAATGTCAGCCAATGTATTGCGGTAGAGTAAGTTTTAGAAGCTCCTTGTGTGTCATTTACTTCCCACCAACCCTGCATCAGATGGATTAAACAAAACAAACAAATGTCCCATTATGACCTTTGTTGATCCAACACTGCTTTAACCTCTTAAAGACACAGGACGTACCCGTACGTCCTGTGTCCTGTCCCTAAAGATGGAGCCCGCTCCTGCGTCATGCGGTCGCCATCGCTGCGTGTCGCCACCTGCTTATTCAAGCAGACCCCTGCAGCTAATGTTCGGGATCGCTGCCGATCGCGAACATTTAACCCCTTAGATGCTGTGGCCACTCCTGACCACGGCATCTGTGCGCGATTAGAACCAAAAGTAAAACTTTTGGCAGCTCTCCGGCTCCCCCTTGTGGCAATCGGGGGAACCAGAGCCTGTCAGCAACAGCCATGGTTTCTATCAATGAAACCATGCTGTTGCATATTATTTCCTATGGAGCCCTTGTTAGTAATAGGGCTCTATATGAAACTAGTAAAATCATCATAGACTCCAATACAAGAGTATTGGAGTTTATGATAGAAGCAATCAGATGACTGATTTATATAGTTTCCTATGGGAGCTATATAAAAGTGTTAAAAAAATAAAATAAAAGAATGAAAAAATTTAAAAAAATACACATCATGGGTGTCGCAATGTGCGAAAACGCCCATAGTATAAAAATATAGAAATATATTCCCCATACGGTAAACAGAAAAATCGGAAAATCGGAAAAAAAAACGAAAAATGGCCGATTCGCTGTTTTTGGACGCTTCATTTCCTAAAAAAAAAGAAATAATAAGTGATCAAAAAGATATACACACTCTATAAAGGTATCAATTAAAATTTCAGATTGTCTCTCAAAAAATAAGCCCCCATACAACTTCGTACACATAAATACAAAAAAGTTATAGGGGTCAAAATATGGCAACAAAAAAATAAATAAAAAAATTTCCCACTTTTGAATTTTTGAAACTATACATATTAGGTATCACCAGATTCGCACTGACCTGTAGAATAAGACTAACTTGTCAGTTTTATCACACATCGAATGTCGGAATTTAAAAACCCAAAAACTGTGGTGAAATTGCTTTTTCTTGCAATTTCACCCCATTTGGAATTTTTTTTACCGCTTCCCACTACATCGTATGCAATATTAAATGGTGGCATTGGAAAGTACAACTTGTCCTGCAAAAAACAAGCCCTCATATGGCTATGTGAACGGAAAAATAAGAAAGTTATGGCTCTCGGAAGGTAGGGAGCGCAAAATGAAAACGCAAAGCTGAAACAAACATGTGTCCTTAAGGGGTTAAATAACATTGCCCAATGGAACCATAGAGGTCCTCTGCCAAAGCAAAATACATTTTTCTAAACCCTGTACGTTATCTAGTTATCTCTATATTAGGCTCAACTCAATAATAATCCTCCAACTCAACTCAACATATACTCAATTGGTAATAATTCTAAAAGATCTTGCTTTTTGCCCCTAGCTAACAGATTCAATTAATGCATAACTCATGAAATAAAGTGTCATGGTAGAACATAGTATTACCTTTATAGAAACTTATTGCAACATTTACAAATGTGGTCATTGCTCTTTTAAGGTGTTTGTCCTCTCGTTGCGTTAAATGCTTCATATTTCAATAAATGACCTGCATAGTTCCTAAGAGAGCGATATAATAGAGTTGTTTGACATTTCTGACCAGTGTGTGACATTAATCCCAAGCGTACGCTCATATTTCTGCAAATACCAGGTGCTGGTCAACACAGCTATCAAAACTAACGCTTGCCTCTTGATGTTTGATTGGCTTTGCATGACTGAGACCAGCTGCAATAACCATGTGGTCATGATCAACCAAGTGCCTAACTGTGTAACACCATGTCCAAATTGTAGTCATGGCAGATACCAGACATTTTAATGTTCTTTTTTTGCACTTTATTAGTCTACAATCTGCATTTTGATTTGCACATCTATTGGCATTCGAATCAATAGCATGCAATGTCAGAGGAGCGTTCCGCTCAGCAACACATGCCATTGATTTAGTAACATGTGTTGCTTGGCGGAACACGGTTAGAGACTATTGTAAGAAACCTATTACTGTTTGTAACGCATGGACACGCATTATATATAAGTGGACAGGTGCATAAACTCATACATTTACAGGATTTTAACAATCCAGGAAGAATGTTTGGATTTAATATCCATTCTGCTAACTATTTATGATGGCTGAACAAATGCTGTCTTCATTTTCATTATTTGTTCTGGGCACCTGTTCTAGAAGTACATGGGATGAATGCATTTGTTGAAATGTAGATTTCCAACTTGTCTTTAGATTAATTTTTATTATATTCATTTCCAAAGCTTTTATTTCTGTGAAAAAGCAAAGCAGCATCCGAAAAGAAAAGAAATCTATTTAGTACATTTTTATTTCAGTGTTTTAAAGAGCACCTGTCAGAAGGGTCAACCCTACTAATCCGGGCATAGTGACCAATAGGTTTCACCCAGCTGATGAAAACAATACCTGTCTTGTGAAAATTGGTTGTGGTGCTCCTAAGGGGAGAAAAAAACTTTTATTCTTTAGGCAAACTAGGGCTTCAGTGCACCAAGGGCCGGGGCCCACCAAGGGCCGGGGCACTCCAGTGCTGGTTCCGCCCCTTGGTGTCCAGAAGCCCTTATTTGCATACAGAAAAAAAATATTTTTCTTGGGAATGCCACAACCGATTTTCACAAGACAGGTTATATTTTAATCAGCAGGATCCCACCTACTAGGCAGTATACCTGGTTGAATAGGGTTGGTCTAGCTGACCAGTGAACTTTAAAAGGAATCTTAAAAATGAGAAATGCAGTGTCAGTAACATCAAGAATTCACCAGCTACAAACCTTCTTCAGTTTTGGAGGACCGGTTTAAGGACTACAAACTGATTAGCTTGATTGGCCATTATGCAGACAGAGTGCGGGAAGGACATTTCATATGCAGCAATCTCCCAGAGAATAAAGCAGGCATTGTCTTTCTTCTTTTCCCTCAAATGCTTTATTCCATATACAGTACATCAGCAATAAGGAAGAAAGATTCTTAGACTCATGTAGGCCAGATATATTATTCCTAATCTATGGATTTATATCTGTCAGAGCAGGTCAGATCAGTGAAGTAATGGATATCACAGAAAGTCTTGCTAGAATTTTAACAGTAGTAGCCTTTTTAGGATAAATTTTATATTTTGATGAAATGCTGGGCTGCTGCGTGATACCACCACATGGCACCTTAAATGAAACGTTCTCTCTTAGCACTTTTTAGGTAGAATGTCATTATAGTATGAAATCCAATGGTATATATTCCAATTTTTTGTTGGATTCAGTATGCCTTCAAATGAAACCAGTGGGATATAAAGGTACTGTACATTAAAACCACATACATTTAAATAGATACCGTATTCAGGTTCGTATCCATTTTACACAAATCAAAAGTACTCTAATTGACCTGAAAATATGTGTATGCCAGTGTGAGGTCTCCCAAGACTCATATTTTCTTTATTACCTGTCACTTTTTTTACATCTCTCTCAACTCCCATAGACTGGAATGGAGCGGCAGCAAACATGTGCGACTACATTGATGAGGCCCCCAGTGTTTGGACCCTGTGGATAAAGGGTAAGTGTATTTTATTGGGAAACACATCTAATATGTGTTAAATCTATTTTATTAACAAGTAGGGTTAGTTCTAAGAGGCAATGGTAGGGGCAAAATTTGAATAATCTGCCCAGGGCACCTAAATTCCTTTTTCCAGGCATGAATAAAAAAGTTGAATCACTCTATAAATTAAAGATTCTTTTCTAGATATTTCTTGGCTGTCATTGGCTGAAAACACATATTTAAATTCAGAGATTTCAATACAATATTGTGACGCCCAACAAGACCCTGACAGGCTGCAATTCACATCAGAACCACTGGGTGGCCACACATCGGTACACATCTTGTGACAGTGTATCCCAATATCACGTTTGTTTGTGGGGGTTTTTTGTTTTGTTTTTTAAACCGGTCATCTCCCACCACATATCTCTGGATATGTTGAGCCAAAAGAAAGTATAGAAGGAATTATCTGTACAGGCAATAGCTAGTCCTACTCTCAGATGATAAGTGCATAGTATTTTTCTCCAGTCTAGAAAATTACCTAAATGAGCTAAATACATCAGCAACCACACAAATCTGCTACAAGTTTTTATTCTCGACGCCAGGATGGTTAGCTCACGAGCATTAGCATTAGACTAGATACAGGACTTGGTATTGGTTTTTAGGATATGAATGTCAACAAGAGAGCTCTAATTCACTGACAACAAACTAATAATTGTAACACAACGAGGAATTAAAATACAAAGTACATTAGAAAGTTCGAAAAAAAAGAAAATCTCTTTAATTGTCTTATCTTTTTTGGAATGTCGTGTAAACAACCCAGACTTATAATTCCAATATAACGAGGAGGTGGCATTTTTTATTTGTAACATACCTCTCATTGTTGCATCATTATTGTTTTTTATGATTTCCCCCACTTGTAAAGCAGTGACATTTTTATAACATTGATAGAGTAATAGATTTCAATGTTTAATGCAGTCAAGCTCCAACATCTCCCTGTTGAAAACAAACTCTTAACTCATAATACGATTAAAATCAATTTGTAAATGTTTCCATGAATCTGCAGTTCACATCCTTGTGGCAATGAATGCTGTTTGTATTAATTTGCTTGTTTTGCTGTTTAGACTATTCATATTGTTAAGAAGTAACCGTGTCAAAGCATTTGGTTGTAAATTCAAATTTAGTGTTTCATCTATCTTGGCTTTTTCCAGTCGCAAGAACAGCCAAATCAAATGGTATTTGCTGTGCAGATTCTTCTTGTATTACACTAGCTAATTATTGCTGATTTAATTTGTTTCCTATTATATTATTCTTTTCTACCTATTATAGAATTCTATTAAAACAGAGTAAAAACATCTATGAACTTAAAACTGTACTCATTGTCAAATTATATTAGAGATAACTCATTTTTGCAATGGAAAATTGATATCCAAAGTTTTTTTATGCAAACAGAAAACAAGAAAGAAAAATAATAACATATAATCATGCTAATATTTAAAAGACAAGCTTTGTTGGCAATGACTTTCATTTTCTCTGATTGGCTTCAGCAGTTACATGGTGTTATCACTTCACTTCAGTCAATTAGTGGCAAGTTGAAGCAGATATACTGTACATATTATAGTGCTGTCACTGCTAAGGTATGGTTTATCAGTCTGCCTCTCATCTCCCTGCATGGACTATTCTAATAAATGTGCTCTTTTACATGTAAACTGTATTTACTGGAGCACATTTATCAAAACTGTCTAAAATAAAAACAGTTTGTTGCATAAGACAACTAATCACACAACAGTTTTTATTTTACCAGAGCAATTTTAAGGGGTTTGCTTATTCCTATAACCATGAAAAGGCCCCGGAACTGAAGGAAAGCATACCACACACACGCAACATGTTCTCCGTTCACTGCTATGCCAGTTCTGAAAATTGCCAAGCGAGTGTGCTTGACTATTTTTGGAAGTCCCATATTGTTGAATGGAGATCTAACCTTGCATGCAGGGTCACCTTTCCATTCACGGCAGTGGGACTATCTGAAATAACCAAGCCAGCAGTGAAAGGAGGGTGGTTACGCTTGCATGAAGGGCTCTCCCTCACTTCCGGGGCTCCCAGAGGTGGGATCCAAAATTATCTGATATTGATGTCATATCCTAGTGATATGCCATTCATTTCTGAGATAGGAATACCCCTTTAAGAAATTAAAGCCAAGCTCTGATTGATTGCTATGGCCAACAAACATAGTTTTATACAGTGTTGATACCTTAAGCCCATTGTACATGTAATCTATTTTAACAGTATGTACATTATACATTTCCAGTATCTGTGTCAGTAGAAGCGTACTGATTAATTGACACTCCCAGCATAGTTGATGAGCATATTGCCTTGCTCCTACTTCTTTAAGGAGTAAGTTCTGAGTGAGGGGTCAGTGTGTGAAATGCAATCAGTATAACAGACATGAGGGGAGGAAAAAAAAGGTAAAAACTGTAAAAAAACATAAAAATTTTAAAGCCACATGCCTGAGAGGGTCCACATGTCCTGCTAGGGAGGATTATCCTCCTGCAAATGCTTCCACATTTTGAATTTTAATCTTTCATGAAAAATTAAAGAAATGACCAACAAAAATGTTCTAGATCCCATTGTATTTTTTGCACAGTGGGTATACATGGGTGGTGACAGATGGGGCCGTGATGGTATACACGGGACTCAGTGGTGGCATACCCATTGGACAGTGATGGTATAGACTAGACAGAATGGTTGCTGCTCAAAAGGTACTGATGTCATACCCAGGGGGCAGAGTGGTGACATCAAAGTGATGGTGCATTAAAGGCCAGAGGTTTCTAGAGCCGATTTAATTTTTTTCCCACACTAGCTATGCCATATACCACATGACATCAGTAGGAAAGTTAGCCATGTCTTCTCATATAACCAGCAATCCTGTAGCCTCTCTGGTAGCCAGGAACTGCAGGAGCCCACATAGACTGGCACTTTTTCCTATAGTGTGCAAGTACGGCCACTGCTGCTGGATTTCTGGGTGTTCATAACCCCTGCAAACGAGAAGTGTATAATACAAAATGAATCCAACCAGCAAAGTAGGGAATATGGAGAATCACAATACATTAGTAAGTGCTTTGTATTAACTTTCTCAACATGATAAATGCCATTTGCTGAAGTGAGACAACCCCATTAACACTGAATAAACTTCAAGGTGTATTGATTCTTAATATGGCAACCAAAGAAGCCTGTGGGGTCCTATTGTACTTCTGTATGCTTCTAATTGCATATGATGGAAAATTACGTTTTTTTTTCATATGGAACCCAAGAAAAAAAATGTGATATTCTTCATCATCTGTATTATGGAGTAAAATCCCCCTCTAGAAAACAGAACCACATGGAGGTACATTTGTGTCTACGCCCTTACTGTCTATTGAAGACTTTATAAACCAGTATCAATACAATAATGCAATAAGCTTTCAAGAAAACTTGAAGGGATTGTGCAAAGTTTAAAACCATCTCCTATCTGATCACTGGGAGTCCCACCGTTGGGACCATCACCGCCTCCGAGAACCAGGAGTCCCTTTCTCTCTATTTATTCTCTATGGGACCGCTGGAAATAGCCAAGAGGTCCTTCTACAGTTTTTCTAGTAGTCCCCTTATTTCTGTTGGTTGGCAATTCTAACTTATACACTTGGCATAAACCTTTGAGCAGCCTACAATTAACATCATTACCACTGGGTGGCCATACATAAGATAGGCATCTCATGACACAGTATCACAAATCTCTTACATCTTAGGATATTTTGAGAAAAAAGTAGAAGGTAAGTATGGACAGATCTGTACTGTAGTATGGAGCCCAAAGGACACGGGCCCCTGTCCAGTCTCTATATACAATGCTCTGTTGTGTACATTGGACCCTAAACAAGATGATTGTGTAATTTGTGTTAATAGTGTCAATTTGCATGGAATAATTTGGTATAATTTGCCTTTTCTAATATCAATAGTAGTACATTTAAGGCCAACAAGTCTGACAAACTGTTCTTCAATTCCTTCTGCCAGATATTTTCATTTGAATACATTTTTATTCAACCAATATATCATTTTGCAGAATACAAACTGCCGAGTTGAATTGAATTGTAAAATTAGATCAAGGCTCGTGTTTTGGAGATTGGTAAACAGGCAAGGAATCTGTTGCACTGACTTCAATCATATGATTCAGTTTTGCAGAAAGATAGAGGTTAAAATATCTCATACCATATACTGCATACCGTAACAAGCTAAAAAGAGCTTGATGATAATGTGACTTTAATGAAAGAGGAAAATCAAATTATATAATTTTCATTAATAAATGCATCTTTAAATGGTCACTAACATTTCACACAACTTTGCATAAATCAATTGTTCAACCAGCCACAAGAAATTTTGTAATGTGCCTTCTCAGTGAGAAATGTCTAGTTCTCCTGTTATCAGCTGTTTATCAACTCCCTGCCAAACCACCCAACATCCCCCTTCCCGCTCCCCACCTCACCCCCAATAATTGCTTTTCACTTTGAAAAATGCCTTTTTTCCCATCCAGGAAAGGATCATCTCTGCAGGAAGAACATATTACACGTCAATGCAAGTCTATGGAGGGGGAGGGAGAGGAGTGAGCAGGAGCTGAGGACACACACACACACACACACACACACAGCTAAATAGGAAGGTTATAGTTTATCATCTCATTTGCTAAAAGCTTAATGTATCTGTTGATAATACCTTTTCAGCTCAAACATCAGCCTTTGTCTAAATAAATTAGTCAACTCCATGCAGCCAACCTGAGAACCAATAAGAAATCTGCAAAAAAGTGCCCCTAAAAGGGGGGTACAGGGGTGTACCACCCGAAATCTGCCGCCAAAATATCGAACTAGCTGAAAGGGAGCAGTAGTAATTGTTAAAATGTAACTTTTAATATGACTCATATAAAGTCGGGAAATGAATGAAACACTCTAAAAGTGTGTCAAGCCTCAAGTACAAAAAACGAAGTCCAGATGGACCAAGAAAAGACAGACCACACATAAATCTGAAAAGAAAACAACCAAGGGCCCTGCGTAGCTAATAAACATAGGACGGGTAAGGAATAGATGTCTCTTACCAAAGTGTTGGTTCAACAGCATATGGACGTAGCTTCAAAGCAGGGTAGATGTGCGATGATTCTGTCCCATTCATGTAGTGCCCTTCTCTATCATCTCACATCATATCAATCATGGAGTAAGGCTCCGAGACAGGTCACATTAGTTCAAATTCGGTCTTGCTGATGTTGTTTTCAATGGATGGTACACCTGGTAAGTATAGGCAAGGGCTCTGATCCAAAGCTGACCCTAGTTTGCCCTACAATGGCTAACAAACCCTGATGGCCTCCTAATACGGAGTAATCTCCCTAATAAAAGCGGCCCCGTCTGGAAACGTTCCCTGCTAACGGGCCCTAGACATCCCTATCACTGTGCAAAAATATATCTAACGGGAAGACAGTGCCAAAAAAGGGAAAAATGAATACACCCAAAAATTTTGTAAAAAAACCATACACAAAATAGAAGTAAATCTAACACATATAGTGTCCCAACCCGTTTCATCCAATTGTAGCCCCATATTTATAAGGGGACATGGGGCTCAACGTGTACTATGCAAAGATGAATACTGTATGACACTATAAGGCTGGGGATCTCACCACATTGTATATAATAATGAAATCCCTTTGTCTGGTAGGAGTGGCAAGTGGAGATGTGGGATACCCCAGCATCAACAAAATTATAGGAGGGACAAAGTCACAGTCCCTACCCAAAATTGGGTATGGCAGCATACGGATGACAGGACACTACCTGGTCCTAGCGTCCCGACTTAACGCACTGTAACATCAGCAGATGCATGTGGGCCGCTATAGAATGGGGTCTAAATGTACTTGGGTGGTCCGGCCTCATCCCTCGGTCCGTGATGTAGGCGCGGCAATGGTCCGTACGGTGCACCGTCATCCGGAGCATTTGTAAGACGATGAATCGAGGCCGAAGGAAGGCATAATAAGGAGCTCACGTGAATCAAGATGTAAGGCTCCACCTACACAATGAATAATCATAAGGGGGCGGCACCATAGTTAAAGCCGCAAGCTCTCGTTTTAATTGCAAGCCCTGTCTACAGTCATGGGCTAGTTATTAGAATAGTGGCCATTGTATGATTACTTTACAAAAACACATCGGGCAGAGGGTAGAGATTTATTTGGCTTGCACACAGACTATTTAATGAAATAATAAGTAATGAATCATGATGTGGCAATATTCACTAAAGAAGACAACTAGAAAGGTCAGGTGTGTTACTCCCTGTGGATGGCATAGGAAAAGAATGCACAGGAATGCTATCTCAAATAAAACAAACTAAATTCAATTGTTCATTGAGACCATGGGGATTTGATGTGTTAAATATCCACCAAGTCTCTCTTTGTAGGATGTGTCTATCGCAATCACCACACCGTGGTAACCTACTGACACGTTCGATCCCCTTAAAGGTGATGGCACTCACACGACCATCATGCATCATGTGAACATGTTGGGCGACAGAGGTATCCCTATCATTGAGATGTTCACCTACACGGCAATGGAACTCTCTGCGTGTTTTCCCAACGTATCTTGTGCTACATTTATAAGTCATCAAATATATGATCCCTATAGTACATCAGTTAATAAAGTCACAGATATAGTGAACATCATCCGTCCCTTCACCTGTCAAGGATTTTCCGGGCTGTATGAATCTGCAAAAACTACAGTTGCCACATCTGAAACATCCTTTAACTGGCCTGCCAAGCCACGTATGCAGTCCATGTGGTGGGGTGTAATGACTGTGTACGAGATGGTCTCTCAAATTCCTCCCCCTTCTATAAGTAATGGCTGGTTTAGGACCTACAACGTCCGTTAGGTCTGGATTAATCCATAAGGTGTCCCAGTGTCCATGTTTCGGACCTCTGTTGCAGCTACATCAAAAGTTCCTATCAGTCTGATCACATCAGGTGTGGTCTGGCCCCATCTACTAGTGGGATGTAGTAGAGAAGTATGTGTCTGTTGCAATGTGCGTTGGTAGGATGTACTTAAAACCCTGTCTGGGTAACCTCATTCACGTAACCTCACTCTGAGTCCTCTGAACAATTCCATCTAAGTCTCAAAAATTGTCCAATAGGGATACCTCTTTTGAGTGGGGTCGGGTGATTGCTTTCCCATCTAAGTAATGAATTTGTTGAGGTGGGCTTCCGGTAAATGGTAGTTTCTAAACCACTATGGTCATTTTTACAGATAAGTATATCTAGGAATGGTAGGCAATCATACACTATGACAGATGTGAATCTCAGATTAACCGAGTTCACAATCAATCCAGTGACAAAGTTCTCAAAATCAACCTCTGTCCCGCTCCAATTGACAAAAATGTAATCTATGAAGCGGGACCAGAGGAAAACTTTGTCCAGGCATTCTGTGGGAGTTTCTCCATAGACGATAGTCTCATCCCACCAGCCCAGGTGCATATTTATCCTTATCCTGCCAACTCCATGGTTGATATGGTGTGAGACGATAGAGAAGGTCACGACATGTATGGGACAGAATCATCGCACACCAACCCTGCTTTGAAGCTACGTCCATATGCTGTTGAACCAACACTTTATCAAGAGATATCTATTCCTTACCCGTCCTATGTTTATAAGCTACACAGGGACCTTGGTTGTGTTCTTTTCAGATTTGTGTGGTTTGTTTTTTCTTGATCCATCCGGACTTCATTTTTTGTACTTGAAGCTTGACACACTTTTAGAGTGTTTTATTCAGTTCCTGACTTTTTATGAGCCATGTTAAAAGTTACGTTTCAGCAATTACTACTGCTCCCTTTCAGCTAGCTCGATTTTTGGCAGTAGATTTAGGGTGGTACACCCCTGTACCACCCTTTTAGGGGCACTTTTTCAGATTTCTTATTGGTTCTCAGGTAGGCTGCATGGAGTTGACTCATTTATTCGGACAAAGGCTGATAATTGAGTTGAAAAGGTATTATCATCAGCAACAGATACATTAAGCTTTAAACAAATGAGATGATAAGCTATAACCTTCCTATTTAGCTGTGTGTGTGTGTGTGTCTTCTCAGCTCCTGCTCCCTCCTCCCTCTCCCCCTCCATAGACTTGCATTGACATGTAATATGATCCTCCTGCAGAGATGATCCTTTCCTGGATGGAAAAAAATGGCATTTTTCTAAGTGAAAAGCAATTATTGGGGGTGAGGTGGGGAGCGGGAAGGGGGATGTTGGGTGGTTTGAGTCATATTAAAAGTTACATTTTGAACACAACTGTACCTGATTGGGAAATATATTTTGTAAATTTGGCAGGGTTTAGAGTGTTGGCTGATATGTTCCCCTTTTTTCTTTTACACTACCCCTGCACTGCATACCTCACTGGGAAATATATTCTGTAAATTCGGCGGCGTTTGGATTGTTGTCTGATGTAAAATCTGCATGATGTCTCCATGATAAATCTGCAGCGTGGGGGCCCTGTGTGGCTTCTACACACTTTCAAAATAATCCTTCAGCGTGGCGAATAGATGCCGGATGACCGGGACACTCCATGACCCCTTTTTTCTTTCAAACTACCCCAGCACTGCATACCCGATTGGGAAATATATTCTGTAAATTTGGCGTCTTTTAGATTGTTGGGTGATCTGTATCGCTTTTTTCTTTCACACTATCCCTGTGCTGCTTTACCTGACTGGGAAATATATTCTGCATGCTGGTAGACGCGCTGCTGATGGCATTCCCACCTGACACCGGGGCCTCAGTGGAAGCACAAGGCGAAGGCAGAGGAGAAGGAAGAAGTCGCCAATGCAGGTGGGGCACCACCAGCACCTCAGAAGGCAGGGTTAGCATAGCCAAAATGTGGAAAAGCTTTGTCAGCACGCCACAAGAACCAGCACCACCAGCTGATATGGAACGTCTTAGCAGGAAGCAGTATTTCAGCAACATGGTGGAACAGTACATGTGCACACGCCTACATGTACTGACTGATGGGTCTGCCCCATTCAACTTCTGGGTCTCCAAATTGGACACATGTCCTGAGGTTTCGCTTTACGCCTTGGAGGTGCTAGCCTACCCTGCAGCCAGTGTATTGTCTGAACGTGTATTCAGACACGGCAGGGGGCGTCATCACAGACAAGCGCAGCTGCCTGTCCACAGCCAATGTGGACAAGCTCACGTTTATTAAAATGAAACAGGCATGGATCCCACAGGACTTGTCCATACCTTGTGCAGAATAGACATGTATACCGGCCTCAGCCAGCCTTTGTTATACTCCAGCGCACTTTCTCTTTGTTTTCTTTTCTATATTTCCCAATGTTTTGGGGTCTACCCAAATCTTTTAAAAAAAGTTAAAAACAAAAAACAATGTTGTTGGTAAGTCTTCTCCTCCACCACCGCTTCCACCTACACCGCCACGTCCACCGCCTCATCAACCACCTACTCCATATGGACCTCCTCCTCCTAGTTCGAGATAATTATTTTTAATTTTTGTGTATTTTATGTTATTTTAAGTCATTTCCCTATCAACATTTGTATGCATGGCAATTGTCCAGCTCTTACCCCCATTTTGCTTCCTTTTGCAGCCCTCTAGCCCTTTCCATTACTTTTTCAGAGCCATTTTAGTGCCCCAAAGTTCGGGTCCCTATTGACTTCAATGGAGTTCGGGGTCAAGTTCGGGTCCCAAACTCGAACTTTGCGACGAAGTTCGGCCGAACCCTGCGATCCCGAACTTCCTGGTGTTCGCTCAACTCTAATCATAATGATAAATAATAAAATCTACAATCAGAAAATTGACTACAAAAGAGAATAGGTATCTTATAAGTGATAAATTCCCTTTACGAGACAAAACAGTCAAAATTTGAGGGACCTGATGAATAAATAGGACTAACATTCAGGTGCAAGTGGAGCATGCAGAGGACCATGCAAATATATGAACATTCATTCATTTTACTCTAAAAGATTTAGAAAATCTTAAACAGCAAACTAAGCTGCAAAAACCAGTTTCAGGCAGCTGCTGCCAAGGCCAATAAGTTAAATGGGTTGCATCAAAAGGGGCATAGACGCCTGTGATGAGAACATAGTCCTACCACTTTACAAATTGCTAGTCAGACCACACATGGAGTACTGTGTACAGTTCTGGGCTCCTGTGAACAAGGCAGACATAGCAGAACCGGAGAGGGTTCAGAGGAGGGCAACTAAAGTAATAACTGGAATGGGGCAACTACAGTACCCTGAAAGGTTATCAAAATTAGGATTATTCACTTTAGAAAAAAGACGACTGAGGGGAGATCTAATAACTATGTATAAATATATCAGGGGTCGGTACAGAGATCTGTCCCATCATCTATTTATCCCCAGGACTGTGACGAGGGGACATCCTCTGCGTCTGGAGGAAAGAAGGTTTGTACACAAACATAGAAGAGGACTCTTTATTGTAAGAGCAGTGAGACTATGGAACTCTCTGCCTGAGGAGGTGGTGATGGTGAGTTCACTAAAAGAGTTCAAGAGGGGCCTGGATGTATTTCTGGAGTGTAATATTATTACACTCGTTGATCCAGGGAGTTATTCTGATTGCCAGAATGGAGTCGGGAAGGAATTTTTTATTCCCCTTAAGTGGGGAAAATTGGCTTCTACCTCACAGGTTTTTTTTGATCTTCCTCTGGATCAACTAGCAGGATGACAGGCCGAACTGGATGGACACTGGGTGTCTTTTTTCAGCCTTATGTACTATGTCACTATGTAAAATGAAAGCCTATGCTGGTCATAGATGAGATAATACTAAGAATTTGTTTTTTCTACTATGGTTTCTGTTTTTTTTATTCTCTTTGTGAAGTCCTTGATGCAGATCATTAAAAAAGTAGTAATACACCCTTCTTAATGGTGTTGCCTGTACAGCC
Organism: Bufotes viridis; assembly: GCA_033119425.1. Taxonomy (NCBI): domain Eukaryota; kingdom Metazoa; phylum Chordata; class Amphibia; order Anura; family Bufonidae; genus Bufotes; species Bufotes viridis. Next base: position 554,120,230 of record CM065590.1, on the reverse strand, counting down.
TCAAGTACCCTCACCATCATATTAATTACGTGACTGAAGTCCTGACAATATGTTTATTTTACACTTTAGCCATTTCATACTGCTCTCTTTCAGCTAAATGCTTGCTTGATACTTAGCAATGATGCTTCCATCTTCATGGTCAAAATTGTAATCTAGGAGAAGTGGAATCGCTGTACTTTAGTCATGTACTATAGATAAAGTCATGCACAGTGTCATTTAGACTGCCACATCATTGCTATTTACAATATATTTTCTATTTTTTTATTGCCAAAATGCATCTACAATAAAAAATGAAGTAACTTTGCCAATAGTCTTGATTTATTTTTTTGCTTACAGGTCCTATTCAGACTCATGTGTTGCCTTAGTAACAGATCACAAACACGGTGGCAAATGTGGCCATAGATGAGCATTCCAGTTTTTATTTTTTAATTTATTTGTTTAAATAATAGGAAATCATACAATTTTCTAACATACATGTACTTAAAATTCTGCATACTGTACATACCTTTCGTATATCAGGCGGTTGACCACTATACACAGTAGAATGCTATTGCCCCTCTGTCAGTCCTCTGTAATGTGTCCATGGGTTAATGAAACATAGCATCAGTCATGTGACACTCCATATCATATTGTGCTTTGAATGTAAAGATCAGGTGGCTTCAGATGGGAGGGATAAAGCATCAAGTTAAAGATTTTATAACATGTAGAACTTCTTAGGTAGTATATGTTGTGTTTTGTCCCTGCAAAAGATTCTATATTGGTAAAACTATACGCCCACTCTTTGAACGGATACGGGAACATGTAAATTCGGTTTGATCAGGCAAGGGGTCGCCCCGCCTGATCGAACATGTCCGAACATGTGGACATGTGTCTCTCTTTTGCGGGATTGGAGGTTGTCCGACCCTTCCCTAGGGGAGGGGATCGGCACCGGCTATTCCTGCATAGAGAGGCAAGGTGGATTATGCGACTGGCGCTAAAGGACTTAATGAAAAAAATTACATGGCTGTGTTCCTTTAAAAAGTGATTGCAATTGCAGCGATGCATTGTAAAAATGAGAATAGGTCGGCGTGTATGCTTAAGTAATGGGCCAGTAATATTAACAAGTAAATGAACAGTAAGTGTCCTGTGTTTTGGTGCAAGTATAAAGCGGTCCATAAAGGATTGATATTATAAGTTTGATTAATGTGCATAGATCACCTGTATCCGTAGCCTTTCACATGTTGTGGTTTTAATGTCCGTTTTTAGTAAGAGCGTCCGGTCGTTGCTTAGGTGATGGCGTGGGGACCCCCCTTTATATAGCGTATTGTTACGCATAGACGTCAGTGCGGCCTGAGGAAGAGCGACTCTGTGCGTTAAAAAACGGCCGTAGTCGCCGACCGCCTGTACAAGCTGTCCACCCCTGACCCCGTTCATGTATATTTTGATTAGAGGAAGAATAAAGATTATCCTTATCTGTTCATACATGTTACGTGTGATTATCTACTTATCTACTGCTGAGCCCCACAAGAGGAACAGTGAAGCTGAATTGCTGCATGCTGCCCGTGGATGCCTTATGTGAGATTGCGATCAAGTTACTAGCAGTGCCACCGTGTTCATTTTTTTATCCGCGGACTCCATATCATATAATTCCTGACATTCCAGAAGCAGCAGTGTTACATGACATACATGTGCTGGGGTAGTGTACAGGACACACTCATGTGGTAAGTGAATAGGACTAGTGATAGTTTCTGAAATTGGACTTCGATTTGCTCAACACTAGTTATTACAGTAACTATATTACTGTGTCAAAATGTTTACACTCCTCATCTATAATTTCTCCAACAATTTACTGCAATAACTGTTTGTTTCTTCCTTCACTGATATCGATCTCCTTTACATCACTTGACTTATTTACCTGATTATTCCGTTGTACTTTGGTGTATAAATATGTCACTCTTCAGATACTGTCTTAAAAGATGCCTGAGGAATCTGCTATTTACTGGCTAACACAGTACAAATATATGGGGTAATTTATCAAACTAGTGTAAAGTAGAACTGGCTTAGTTGCCAATAGCTACCAATCAGATTCCACCTTTTATTTTCCATAGCTCCATTGGAAGGTGGAATCTAATTGGTTGCTGTGGGCAACTAAGCCATTTCTACTTTATACCAGTTTGATAAATTGACCAATATTTTTTACTTTTCTACTGATACTGACAGACATGATGAGATGCTGCTATAGGCAGTAATATTGTATATACTGTACATGCTCTGTTCCTCAATTCACCCGTTAGATACCTGGGAATTTAATTGAAAGTCAAGTCCATGATACTTGTGAGGATTGTGTGGCAGCTCACAGGACTGACTCTATGTTTAGTCCTATCCAGCTCTCCTATCAGGGTTGCCAAACAGAATTTTTCTTCTTTCTTATCCCAAAATCACGGACAGCCAACATTTTTTACGGACAGATTGGAAAACCATAATGAATAATATAGATTATAAGTGATACATGTACTGACAAGAACTCATTACCAGAATTTACTGTGATTTGTAAAATGATGATAACTACCACTAAAATAATTTATTCAAGTACCATCAGCTTCAAAAAAATCATGGACACATCTATTTTTTTTCATTGACACAGGAAAAAAAAGTTGCCTATTTTTACAGACTATCCAGAAATTTCTGCATGGTTGCAATGCTGTCTCCTATAAATGCATTTTACAGGGCTGTACCATTTTCTTTATGGAGAGGCTACTGCATCAATATAATAAACGTCTGCAAGCAAAATTTTCTCCCAGACCGCCCGTGGCAATTGACCTTACAAGGAAATTTCCTGGTGGGCCAGTGCTCAGAGGAGCACCCAAGTCCTCCCTTCTGCTGCTGGCCATGTACATAATAAGTAGAGATGAGCACCGTTTCAGGGAATGTTGATTCGATAGCACGGGGCACAAGGAAATTCGGCTTCACAGAGAAACACATTTTCCCTGCAATTGAGATGAAAGTCAACTTCAGATACTGTGATTTCCTCAACACTAATAATGAGAGCTCAGTGGTAATTAACGCCAGGTCGCTACCTCTTGAGGAGGATAAGCACACAAGGCAGCTGGTCCGGGCGGACCAGTAGGTACCTGAGAAAGGTACCAGAGTTACAGGCATGGTAAGCAGGCTGAGTCGTAACCAGGAGCAGCAGTGCAGGACCAAAGAATGAGGCAGAGGCGAAGTCAAACGAGCAATAGGTCAGGATGGCACAGGTACAGATCAGGCAATCTGGCTCGGCAACAGAAGAGTCAGTGGAAGCAGGCAGGGATCAAACAGGTAGCAGAGTCCAGGAATACAAGCACGAGTCAGGAACACAGGAACACCAGCGGATATCAGGAACCTTAGCAGGACACAAGGACCTCTATACTGAGACATCTGGGAAGGGGGCTGAGCCATGTATATATGTGCAGGAGGGCTAGGATTGGTTGGTGAGGTCACATGATTCAACCCATAAAACACAGGAAGTGACATGCTCCGGCCCTTAAGGAAATGCTGCAGGAAACAAGCAGCAAGCATTCTGTGGCCAGGGCTGTAAGGAAACACTGGCAGAAGATCACCGCTGAACACGGCACCCGGGACCGCAGCGGTAAGCAGGGGAACAGCGGCGCACAGCAGCTGCTGTTACAATCAGGTACTCAGTGACTATGCACTATATTGTGCTGCTCTGTGGTATATGGTTCTCCTGGGAATGTATTTTGTGCTATGGTATTGCAGACCTTGCCTACTTGTGTTGGCCCATCTTCTGTCAATTTGGACCCCCTACAACATGGTGCCACTTTTAGTTTTTTTTCCAGTGCACCGTTAAGTTCTCATTCTGGCCCTGTGTACTGTACTTACATGATGATGGGATGAGATAGGAACTGACTGTATCATAAATCACTAAATTATACAGTCAGTAATGAATCTCAATGATGTATGCAGTCCTGGAACAGCCGTTTGAGGGTGCATATCTTTGTTCAAAATGTGAGCAAATTACCCGTTTGGAATCGCACATCGAGTCTCTAAACGGGCATATTGCAACACTGAGAGCCACTGACAATTTGCAAAAGAGTTTGCTGCTCACCGAGCAAGCAGTCTTTGGGGTAGATGTGGGGGAGGGTGGTAGCGAGGAGGCTGAGGAGAGTGAGGTAGCTAGCTGGGTGACAGTAAGAAAGCGGGGTAGAGGGAAGAGTGCCAGGGAGGCTAGCCCTGATCTGACACACCCCAACAAGTTTGCACGTTTGGCAGATGAGGGGATGGCAGCTCAGGGACAGCATCGCTGCAGCCAGACACTTCCTCTGCCGGTCAGGGGAATGTCAGCTCCAGTAAGCAGGGGACCAGGAGAGCAGGGCAGGCCAGACAGGTGCTGGTAGTGGGAGACTCAATTATTAGGGGAACAGATAGGGCGATCTGTCACAAAGATCGTGATCGCCGAACAGTGTGCTGTCTTCCTGGCGCTAGAGTTCGACACATCGCAGATCGGGTTGACAGATTACTGGGAGGGGCTGGAGAAGATCCAGCAGTCATGGTCCATATCGGAACCAATGACAAAGTTAGAGGAAGGTGGAGAGTCCTTAAGAATAATTTCAGGGATTTAGGTCAAAAGCTTAGGGCAAGGACCTCAAAGGTAGTATTTTCCGAAATACTGCCTGTACCACGGGCCACACAAGAGAGGCAGCGGGAGATTAGAGAGGTTAACAAGTGGCTCAAGAACTGGTGTAGGAAGCAGGGTTTTGGGTTCATGGAGAACTGGGCCGACTTTGCTATCGGCTACAGGCTCTATCGTAGGGACGGGCTGCACCTCAATGGGGAAGGGGCAGCCGTGTTGGGAAGAAAGATGGCTAGAAGGTTGGAGGAGTGTTTAAACTAGGGACTGGGGGGGAGAGAAATTACATTATAGGAGGGGAAGATAGTGCAGATAGAGACCGGGGGCAAGGTAGTGGGACTGGGAGAGAAATGGAAGGAGGGACTAGAAAAGTTCAGAAGGAAAGGTGCAGGGCAAAAAATATGCATAAACCTCTCAAATGTATGTATACTAATGCCAGAAGCCTGACTAATAAAACTGGGGAACTGGAATTAGTGATGTGTGAGGAGGATTATGACATAGTGGGAATAACTGAGACATGGCTGGATGATAGCTATGACTGGGCAGTTACTGTACAAGGTTACAATCTGTTCAGAAAGGATCGTCAAAACCGGAGAGGGGGAGGGGTCTGCCTTTACATAAAGTCCTCTCTAAAGCCCACACTCCGGGAAGACATCTGTGAGGGACACGAAAATGTGGAGTCATTGTGGGTGGAGATAAATGGAGCCAAAAACAATAATAAATTACTAATAGGAGTTTACTATAAACCACCTAATATACTAGAGTCCGTAGAAAATCTATTACTAAACGAGATAAACAAGGCGGCAAACCATAATCAGGTGGTTATTATGGGGGACTTCAACTACCCAGATATAGACTGGGAAACTGAAACCTGTACATCCCATAAAGGAAACAGGTTCTTGGGAATAGCCAAAGACAATTACCTTTCCCAAATGGTTCAGGACCCAACTAGAGGGACGGCCATACTGGACTTAGTATTAACCAATAGACCTGATAGAACAAAAGACGTGCAGGTCGGGGGACACCTGGGAAATAGTGACCATAAAGTAATAACCTTCCAATTATCCTTCAAACGAGAGTTTCTACAGGGAGGAACAAGAATACCGGACTTCAAAAAGCTAAATTTAGCCAACTAAGAGAGGCCATAGGCTCAATAAACTGGGACATAGTCCTCAAAAATAAAAATACAACCACAAAATGGGAGATTTTTAAAAGCATTGTAACATCAAATTGTGATCGATGCATACCTTATAGAAATAAAAGGCTAAGAAATAAGAAGAAACCAATGTGGATAAATAGAACCGTAAAAAAGCAATAAATGACAAAAGAAAGCATATAAATCACTAAAACAGGAGGGGAGCCAGGAAGCACTGATAAACTATAAGGAAAAAAATAGAATATGTAAAAACTAATAAAAACTGCCAAACTAGAGACTGAGAGATTAATTGCCAAAGAGAGCAAAACTAACCCTAAAATGTTTTTCAATTATATAAATGGTAAAAATATAAACCTGAAGGAGTCGGCCCTCTACATAGCAATGAGGGGGAGTTGCAGAAAGCGATGAGGATAAAGCCAAGCTATTAAATATTTTCTTCACCACTGTTTTCACTGAGGAAAATAAACTGTCAGATGAAATGCAAAATGTAAAAGTAAATTCCCTTTAAAAGTGCCCTGTCTGACCCAGGAAGAAGTACAGCAGCGACTTAAAAAGATTAAAATAGACAAATCGCCAGGACCGGATGGCATACACCCCGTATCCTAAGGGAATTAAGTGATGTCCTAGCCAGACCCTTATTTTTGATTTTCACGGACTCCATACTGACAGGGAATGTTCCACCAGACTGGCGTATAGCAAATGTGGTGCCAATATTCAAAAAGGGTCCAAAAACAGAGCCTGGAAATTATAGGCCGGTAAGTTTAACATCTGTTGTGGGTAAACTGTTTGAAGGTTTTGTAAGAGATGCTATCTTGGAGTATCTCAATGAAAATAAGCAAATTACACCATATCAGCATGGCTTCATGAGGGATCGGTCATGTCAAACAAATTTAATCAGTTTCTATGAGGAGGTAAGTTCTAGACTTGACAGCGGCGAATCAATGGATGTCGTATATCTGGACTTCTCCAAAGCATTTGACGCTGTACCACATAAAAGGTTAGTATATAAAATGAGAACACTTGGACTAGGAGAAAATATCTGTATGTGGGTAAGTAACTGGCTCAGTAATAGAAAACAGAGGGTGGTTATTAACGGTACACACTCAGATTGGGTCACGGTCACTAGTGGGGTACCTCAGGGTTCAGTATTGGGCCCTATTCTCTTCAATATATTTATTAATGATCTTGTAGAAGGCTTGCACAGTAATATATCAATTTTTGCAGATGACACTAAACTGTGTAAAGTAATTAACACTAAAGAGGACTGTTTTCTGCTACAGAGGGATCTGGATAGATTGGGGGCTTGGGCAGAGAAATGGCAGATGAGGTTTAACACTGACAAATGTAAAGTTATGCACATGGGAAGGAATAATGCAAGTCACCCGTACATACTAAATGGTAAAACACTCAGTAACACTGACATGGAAAAGGATCTAGGAATTTTAATAAATAACAAACTAAGCTGTAAAAACCAGTGTCAGGCAGCTGCTGCTAAGGCCAATAAGATAATGGGTTGCATCAAAAGGGCATAGATGCCCGTGATGAAAATATAGTCTTACCACTTTATAAATCACTAGTCAGACCACACATGGAGTACTGTGTACAGTTCTGGGCTCCCGTGAACAAGGCAGACATAGCAGAGCTAGAGAGGGTTCAGAGGAGGGCAACTAAAGTAATAACTGGAATGGGGCAACTACAGTACCTCGAAAGGGTATCAAAATTAGGGTTATTCACTCTAGAAAAAAGACGACTGAGGGGAGATCTAATAACTATGTATAAATATATCAGGGGTCAGTACAAAGATCTCTCCCATCATCTATTTATCCCCAGGACTGTGACTGTGACGAGGGGACATCCTCTGCGTCTGGAGGAAAGAAGGTTTGTACACAAACATAGAAAAGGGTTCTTCACGGTAAGAGCAGTAAGACTATGGAACTCTCTGCCTGAGGAGGTGGTGATGGTGAGTACAATAAAGGAATTCAAGAGGGGCCTGGATGTATTTCTGGAGCGTAATAATATTTCAGGCTATAACTACTAAAGATGGGTCGTTGATCCAGGGAGTTATTCTGACTGCCTGATTGGAGTCGGGAAGGAATTTTTTCCCCTTAAGTGGGGAAAATTGGCTCTACCTCACAGGGGTTTTTTGCCTTCCTCTGGATCAACTTGCAGGAAACAGGTCGAACTGGATGGACAAATGTCTTTTTTCGGCCTTATATACTATGTTACTATGTTACTATGTAATGATACAGTCAGTTTGAGTCAAAAGCAACTGCGGTTGTTTCGGGAGATGTAGTCGATACATCAGATTTGTTTCCCAGACTGAAAGCGATCGAATTAATCAGCAGTTAATCCAAAGTTTTTAATAGGGGACTTTAAAGAACAGAAATATTGTGGATAAAGCCTGGACCACGAGTGTTTGACACTGAATTAAAAGAAATGGTCAGTAAATAAGTAGATCACTAGCAACCATAGGATCATAAAATCCTGCAATAAACTATGCTACCAGATATTGTGAACATTTACCAAGGGGCCATCAAGTACTAATTGCTTCCACTCAGAAACATATATGTGCTTTAGGTAAAACATAAAATTGCTCGGTCAGAAGCAGATTTTTAATACTAAAATAGGATACATTACTATATCAGCATATTTGATATCCACTCCTCCTCCCAATATAAAATCTGTAACTGGCTACTATGTTACTATGTGTAATATGTACTATATACAATATATATAATGGCATGTGCCATTTATAATACTTGTGCTGTCCCAGCTACTGGCGCTTATTTAGAAGTCATATTAATTGTAGTGTTATCCATTATACTTAGTGCACTTTGCTGCCATCTAGTGGCCATTGTTCTATTTGGTTTATGTAAGTTATCTATGGTGTAATTCATTATGTCATCCATATTGTACCTCATCCTCTTCTGTAAAGTCATATCCTGTGTCCTTCAGTCTTTTCTTGTTTGTCAAATAAAATAAAAATGAATACCGGCAGTCATTTTTTTATTTTTTTTCAATATATCTGTTTTATTTCATATTGAAAAAGAAGATGCGACTGCCGGGATTCATTCTTATTTTACAAGTGGAGGATGCTCCTTCCTGTAGCAGCTTTCTCAAATGGACGAGTGCCGACCAGCTATATTATTTATCTGTTTTCTTGTTTGTCAGACATGTTTAACAGATCTGAAGAGAGAATTTTCCTTTGACGTCTGTCATCATTACTCAAGATACATTCAATAAATTACCTAAAGGCATATCCATTGTATCTCCATCACTGGTGTTGCAAGGGGAATGGTTATAGTGAGTTCATTCCATTCCACTCACATTAAGAGACTTCTCTCACATTCAAAGACGTCTCTCATGTACATTGGTTGCCTTCTTACATGGCCTTTGGGTCCCTATTGGGTATGATTGCTATTTCTGCATCTTCTTTGGCTAGGCTCCTGAATGGATCAGCTACCACTGATTGCACACATACCTGATGATAAAAGCCTGAATGTCTTTTATCCATCCATCCTTAATATCATTCTAAAACATATTTTATAGCATATTAAAGATTACATATGCTTTACAAGAGCAGCAGTATTTCCAATAATGATTAAAAAAGTATGTAAACAACAGCTTAAAGTGGTTGTCCAGAGGATAACAATTATAGGGAAAGGTCTCAGAATGGGATAAACAAAATTGAAAGAAGCCATACTCATCGATCCCCTTCTGCTCCTGTTCTGATGCTTTCCAGGTCCCCGCTTGCCTCTGTTGCCTGGTTCTGTCGCAACACGCAGGAATTGCCTGGTAATTCTTGCTCAGCCAATTATATTCTCCCAACTACTAGCAGGCATCTGTAGACATTTCCTTTGGGCCAACAGAGGTCGGGGCAGCAGAAACCGATGGTAAGCATCAGCCCTGAAGTGGCATGGGATCAATGTGACTTTTTTTGGCTTTTTTTTTTTTATAGCACTCTGAGGTCTTTCATGGCCATTTTTGCTCCCTCTAAAACCCCTTTAATTAAAGTTCTACAGTTTGCCTTTCTCATATTCTTTCTACTCTGTTTAATAGATTTCCAAGACTTCTTTGCACTTGGAGCCTGGGTTACCACCTAATGCTTTAATGCAAATTTTCCCCTGTTCAGATTTTTCCTAAGGACTGATGATAAAATCCTAAGAGGGTGATTATTGTAGCTGCTTAGGGAAAGTGGCATAGTAGATTTTACACAATGCATGGATAAATTTCAGGCCATTTAAGAATAAAACCTGTCTGATTTTGCAGTGACAGCCCAGCGGCTAACAAACACCTTCCTCCAACAGGCAATCATTGTGCGCCAGTATGTAGGGCATGCCTGTACTTATCGAGCACATCAGAGCTTGGTGCAAACTAGATGAATTTATAATGAAACAATGACAGCTCATTTCAATATTTAATGCTATTCAACTTGTGTATTCTACAAAAGATTATGCAATTTCCATGGCTTCCTGCTTGACAAGGGGAAGGTGTACAAGAGGAGTCATCTAATTTACCTGTGTAATTTGGCCACCAGAAGCACAACAAGATGAGACAGCTAAAATTGGGTCATCACATTAACAATAAGTAATAAAACCGCTTATCTTTGGAGGAAAAGTGTTCTGAGTACACGTGTAAAGTGGTTCCAGATGAATAGCTAATCTGATGGGAGACTTCATTTTTTTCCATATTATGTGTCCTAATTTTACCAGGTCTACATTAGTGACAAAAATGATTACTCCCTCAACATCAGATTGCTAATTGTTCAATTTTTGTATTTTACCAGCAACACCATGACGTTTATTTTTTAATGGGAGAAATTAGTTGTCAAAATGACAAATCTATACTCAAGTTTCCTAGGTGAAATTGTTTTTTTAGTACAGAAACAAAAACAAGTTTAAGGGCCAGCTCACATTTGTTTTTTTGGCGCTGATTTTGGAGCTTTTCCACCTCAAAATCAGACTCGAAAGAGCCTCCCATTCATTTCAAATTTTTTTTACGTGGAAAAAAGACACAACTTGACCTATCTTGGGGTGGAATTCACACTGAATCAGCCATTGATATGAACGGAAAGCATCAAAAAACTGCTCTGCAGGTGTCCATGCATTTTTTAAGCATTTTATGCCATGCCAAATAGTAGAGATGAGCGAATTACTTGAAAATTCGATTAATCTGATTCGCCGAATTTCACTAAAAAATTTGCTTCGTGACTAATTACTTTGCCACTAAGCCCTTTTTTTTGTAAGTAGTGGGTGCAATGACAGGGAGCTGCGATAGCGCGGCCCCCATCATTGTACCCCTCAGGTGCCGCGTTCATACATGATCGCGGCATCTGAGTGTACAAACAGTGTGCAATTAACATTAAAAAAAAATCACATCAAACTTACCGCGTCCATTTGCTTGCGACGGACCGGCCGTAGACATCTTGCTTGAAGATCTCGACCGAAATCACGTGCAGCAAGTGATTACATCATCCCACTGGCCGGCGTGATGATGTAATCTCACGCCGGACTGGATTTCGTCCGAGATCTTCAAGCAAAATGGAGGCTGGCGGCCCTTAGCACGCAAATGGAAGCAGTAAGTTTAAATTTCAGGATTTATCCATTCGCTGACACGAAGCACGAGGAAATTCGGCTTCTAGTCGAATTGAATAATTCATGAAATTCTGATCGAATTCGCTCACCTCTACCAAATACCACAAGCTGAAAATTAAGTAAACACCCATTGGCTAAAAAAAACATTAAAAAAATGTAAAAACCGGCAAAAACCGCATGAAATGCATGTAAAAACTCCCTGTAAAAAAAACAAACACTTGAGGATTCCACTCTAAATTTTGTAGTCACATTTTTTTTAAATTCTTTTGGGTATGTTCACATGACATATTTTAAAAATCCGCCTGCACAATTAAGTGCAGATTCCGCGCATGTTTTTTTTCCAGTGTGTTTTTCGTGCAATTTTTGATGCACTTTTTTTTAACTTGGACGGAGATATACAGGGTGGACATGTATGAGACAGTTTTTTGATGCTTTACATTAATTTCCAAGATAATGCCTGCTGTTTCTTATATAAAATAAAAAAGCAAGTGCTGCTTTCCAGTGAAATTAATGGGAGGTTGTTTTGAGGGGTTTTTAGAGCTGATTTTGAGGCAAAAAAGATGTCAAAATTAGCACCAAAAACTGTTAATGTGAACTGGTTCTAAGACCCTCCACGGTTGTGTCTCCCTGATCTCCAGTATGCATCAGGGATGGTGGAGTTTCAGAGCAACTCTATTAGTTGCATTTATACTTGGTTTGCTATGAATTTCCCTTTTGGTGAAGAATTGATTGGGACAGTAGTAGACACAGCATTAATTCCTGAACAAGATCTTGCTTAAAGAGTTTATCACATGAACTGTATTTTCTATGTAATGAATCGGACATTTCAGATGAGATTTTACTGCAATAGAGAAAAAAATATAGTTTGTTTAAAAAAAAAAAATTCATTTTCATTGCATTTTCCTTTCTGGTAGAACCCCCTTTTGTTTCTGCTGTCTCCAAAATTCTGGTCCACCTGGTCCACCTGCTCATACTGTACATTCAGTGATGGACTCACACTCAGTAGCTTCCTTGCTCTTTACCAGCAGTGCCAGCTTAATGAGTTCAAACACAAGCATATGAAGTGGGCCAGACAACTTTCACTCATAAATTCATTAACTGTATAGGTACTGTACTGTATATCTTTAGACAGCGGAAAAGAAAATGATGGGGATGGGGGAGGCAATGCATACCATACCAAATATATATTAGTGAAATTGCTGGGGTTGTGTGTAAGAGACTATTTTATATGCAGGAGAGGAAGGCAGGAGAACTCAGCTTCTGCAACTTGTGGGCACAGAGTTAGCAAAAGCTGTCTGCAGTGCACTCCTGGGAGGTGCAGGTGCTTGATGGTCACATGACACAATGTCACAGCTTGGAGACAGTTTGCCGTGACACTTTTGCCGCGCATGCTGGTTGCTGGTGGCAACATGTTGTTATGTCTAGTTTGTATTACATGTCTGGCCTGTTGTTTGGTCCTTCTTCCCCTGGCGAAAGGGGTATCGCCGTTTATGGCACGGTTCGTGGTTATTGGTTGGCTCTTACCTGCCTATCCAGTTGCTCTTCACTGCCAGTCCTTACCTTGCAGCTAGGCCAGTGAGACTCCTATTTATCCATGCTTGGGATGTTCAGGTCGTCTCAGCCCTTTCTTTATTTGAGGGATTATCAGGGTGACTCAGGGTCCTAGATTTCCTGGGTATGAGCCGCCCTACCATCCAGGTCTGCTCATACGGTGAGGAGTAAGTGCTAGGATTAGGGATGCTATAGGAGGTGAACAGCTCTCTTTTCCCAGTTTCCTGGCTTAGTTGCTCCCCAGTCTTCTTGGACGTTGTTGGGGAGGGGGGGTTCCCCCACTCACTGCCGTAACAGACAAGCTGTTGTAGATGTGTATTTTGTATGGCATCACTCTCAACACAATGTTTCAGTAGGACAGAACACTCATACTCTAGCTACTCAGATATTCACAATTTTCTTTGACTCATCAACCTTATCTATTAATTAGTAATGCCTAACTCAACATCTTCAGAGATAACACTATAGACACCTAGGGAGTCATTTATTAAAACCGGCATTTTAGACACTAGTTTTAATATCTCCTATAGCTGGCGGTGGATCCACCAAAGTTCTCTAGAGGAGTTTCTAAATGTAACGCAGTTTGCTAGTTGTCTTACATATAGAGCATTTTCTGCAGCTAAACCAGGCGTAGAAAATGGTAAATGAGTCGGGCTTGCTGGCCTGTCCCTTTCCCTGCCCACTTTTTTTAGAACTGGCGTGAGCGGGGAAAAGTCCTTTGCGGCGCAAAGGACCTTTGCTCTGCAGTCTGCGTCAGCGTCCGAAATACACCTAATATAGGCGTATTTCTGGTTAGTAAATGACTCCCCAAATTTATTGTAGAATTTTGCCGTAAAACATAAAAATCTTTGTGGTAATGTCCCATGTACACATCTCTTGCTTTGCATTATTTGCATGGTAGACTGATCAACATCAATGTTATCACATACAAGGGATCCTTGCAGATCCTTGGTTGTCGCCCTAGGGTCGTTTGAGTCATGAGAATTATATATCATGCCCTTGTTGTTACACAGTCTTAGGGTCCATTCACACATCAGTATTTTTCTTTTCCAGATTTTCATTCCATTTTTTGCGGATCCATGTTTCCGCAAAAACCTTCCATTTTTATTAATTGTACATCCGTATCCATTTCGTTTTTCTGCAATTAAACTGAAGAAGGAATGTATGTTGCTAGGGTACTAAAGAACATTTTTTTTTTATTTCCCGGAAACGGATCCGTAATTGTAGATGACATGCGGATGACATATTGATGCATTCCGCAAGTCATCCACATTTTTACAAACCCATTGACTACAATAGGACCACGGACCGCATTTTGTGGACAAGAGTAGGACAAGCTCTATTTTTTTTGCGGATCCGCATAACGGAACGGAACGATGAATGCAGACAGCACACTGGACCCTTAGAGAGCAGAGCAATGGTGCTGCATACATTCATTAAATATCTGCTTCAAAGTGAACAGATGGAGACCCGATATTTTAACCCTTTCAGCCCCGGAGGTTTTATTCATTTTTTCATTTTTGTTATTTCATTTTTTATCTTTCTGTTCACATAGGCGAATGAGGGCTTGTTTTTCACGGGAAAAGCTGCACTTTCTAATTTTACCATTTAATATTACATATGATGTGGTGGGGAGCTGCAAAAACATTCCAAATGGGGTGAAATTGGAAAAAAACTATGCAATTCCGCAACAGTTTTACGGGTTTTGATTTTACAGCGTCCCTTATTCAGTAAAACTGATCTGTTACTTTCATTCTCAAGGTCAATGATTACGGCAATACCACATAGGTATTGTTTTTCTTGCGTTTGAATACTGAAAAACAATTAAAAACCTTGAAAAGAAATTATTTTTTTCTTTTTGTTGCCATATTCTCACCCCTATAACTTTTTTGTAGTATAGTGTATGGAGCTATATGAGAGTTCATGGCTTGCGGGGCGATCTGTGCTTTTGATTGATATAATTTTGGGGTGTCTAAGACTTTTTGATCAATTTTTATAAAAAAAATTGTGGGAGGTGAAGCAACCAAAAACCATTTTGACTTTTTTTTTCCATTCCACCATTTGCTGTAGTATACAGTGCTGCCCATGATGTGTATTATTATTTTTTGTTTATGTATTTTTATTTTCATTTTGGGGAAAGGGGGTCATTTGACGTTTTATATTTTTTAACTTTTTTATTTTTAAAAACTTTTTTTTACACTTTATTATAGCTCACATAGATAACTATGAGTAATAATCGGATTGCTATTCTTATAGACTCCAATGCACTACCATTAGTGTCTATGATGATTTTACTGTTTTCCTATGGAGCTCTGCCACAGGCAGGGGCTCCATAGGAACTAATGTGTGGCAGCCTCGTATTACTCAGGAATACAGAAGCTGCTGTGCACACACTTTAGCTCCCCGATCCTTACATTACCGCCAGTTGCCGACATTAGGTACCGGTGTCTGTTGTTTTAAACAATAGGCACCCGGCGACTATGGCCGCTTGGCATGCTTGTGAGCAGGTGCCATCTTTAAACTCCTGGCCAATGGATGGAACCTGAAGCAGAAGGCTCTGTACATTCTGTAGTGGCTGTTACTGTGTACTGCAGCTCAGCTCTCATTAAAGTGAATGGGAACTGAGCTAAAGTATGTCAGCGCCAGAAACTACAGAGCCTTCCATCCACTGCATAGTATCCAGCCCCAATGGCTTCCAGAAAAATATGATCATGGAAGTGGTAGGTGTCAGCCCCCTCCACCCCCCCCCTCCCTTATCCACCTAAGGATAGGTCATCAATATTAAAGTTCCATAAAACCCTTTTAATGGTGTTACAACCCCTTGAATGTATTACTTTCATTAGAAATTATGGTCACATATACAGACATGGGGTGGCACTGTGGCCTTGCAGCACTGGAGTCCTAGGTGTTTAAATCTGACCAAGGACAACATCTGCATGGGGTTTGTATGTTCTCCCCGGTTTCTTTGGGGTACTACGGGTTACTCCCACACTCTAAAGACATACGGTACTGCTAGAAAACTTACATTGTGAGCCCCATTGGGGACAGCTTGATGCTAATGTCTGTGAAGCGCTATGGAATATAGTAGTGCTATATAAGTGCATAAAATAAATAAATAAATTTATCCAAGATTCCAGATTACTGCAAGGAGTTTCTTCTTTAAACTATATGTATCTAATACATTGAACTGGAATCAATTTCCTGATGATTAGCATAACTATATGTAAATTATATAGTTGCTTCTGGGATCTAGGTAAACTAATTTCTTACCATGTGCGATCATAGAATATTGAAGCATTATTGGGCCCATTAGTACCACACTATAGAACTATGGCTGGTCTTAATATAACACACAAAAAGTTGATTGTTCCCTTTGTTTAAAATATGAGGGACATCTCATCCAAGTAAGTCACTCAAATGTCTTGCCAAGTTGAATAATAAATCTGTCACTTATCTACCAGGCTGAGTGCCAACCCTGGTGTACGTGGCTAGTTATATTTGAGTTGTAAACCATATTGGGAATCTGTTTTCTGCAAATATAAAAAAAATAAAAAAAGTTTAAAAATCCAGTTGCGGCTAAGAGGTCATAAATTCCTGTTTGTGGTTAACGATCTTTCATTTGGATGGATTTCCCCCCATCATTATTGTTACTTCTCCACCCTCCAGCTACAGTAAACATTTTATAGATTTATCTGGAATTGAAAACTCACTGAGTCTGATTGGCAGGACGATTGTTGACAATTGGTCCTAAGTAGATTTTGGGACAAGCATCATTTCCCAAAATTTTGAGTTGAAAACTGTAGTTCAGGTTAGACTACATGCTTGTCACTCTCTAGTGTTGGAGGGAAACCCCACACCAAACATAGGATGGAAAGGGGAATGGAAATAAGACCTGAAAACTAGGGAAGGAAGATGTACACCTCCTAGTGAAAACCATAATCAAAGCCCTGACTGACTACCAGTATGAACAGACCCCAGAGGTAGTTTAGTTCATACACAGGAATACCTAAAGTCCTATCTAACCCTAAAGGACCCTGGTACAAATGACAGGACTAATGACAGGAATGAGACTACCTGTTCCTCCAAAAAGAAGGATGAACGGGGGTCTCCATAAGGCCTAAGTACAAAGGGAAAGGTATCACTTAACTTCCAAGAAGCTATTGCAACACCAGGAACTCAGCCGAGATACAAACACCAGCTATCCACAGGTCCAACTGAAGCTATAAACCGCACAGCATTGTGGGAGAAACAACTATAAATCGGGAAAGTTAAATTACCTCAATAGCAACACCTGGAGGTTAAGGGTGTGGCCAGTGCCAGAAACAACAAAGACGCCTATTGATCCACAAGGTAAACATGTCAAATCAAACCACGTGTTGCCAGTCTCAAAGATCTCCTGCCACTCACTGTTGCGGGGACATTCGTATGTCTCCATACATCCCTGACAATGCTCCACCACATTGACACTTCCTATCTCATGTCTGTGATTGTGCTGCCAGAATAACTCATCCTATATGCTCCTATATGTCTAAATTTCTTCCTGAATCTTCATCCCATGGTCATATTTCCCAGGCTCTATTATATAGCAATAGTCCAGTAATGATCATAGCACCAAATGTGTCCATATTCGTGTAGCTCTTATCCTACTGTATAATGTGTGCTGGGAACTCTACTGGGTTACTTTATATTACCAGTGTCTCACAAAGCAAAGCTGGGAATGGATAGTCCTCACATTGTATACACATTAACCTTCCTGTGGGGGTGTATCTGGAGTGTATACAATGAATAGGAGCTTATGTCTGTAGTATGTCAGCTTATATGCTTTTGAAGACATTTTAAAAGTGGATGTAGTATGGTCGGCTGCTCTGAGGGATTCAGTGCCTCCACAGTAAATATTATTAGGCTGAAAATATCACAAACTACGCACAGACTTCATATGCAGGTACTCTGAAGACAGTAAGTCCTATTAGCAGTGGCTGTCAGCATCTTCTCTTTCTTGGTAGACAAAGCTGCAAGAATAATCACTTGTCTTGTAACGTTGGTCTGTTGGCAATCCATGCCATGTTGGCATATTTCTTCTACTGGTGGGCATGGCCTCTCGGAGTAGTTATAGGTGCTCCATGCTGTAGGCCTCTTCTTCTGGCCTCCTCAAATGCAGCATGCTATTTTCTGCTGTGTAGGGTGCATGTTATCTCCTAAGTCTCACCTCTTCCTGTTTACCAGATTGATCCTGTGCTTCCTTCCTGGACTCCAGCTTGACTACTTGATTGACCCTTTCCTGCCTGTCTTGACTTTCTGCCAGTTTACCAGATTGAGCAAACTCTGCCTGTCCTGAACAACGCTTGTCCTTTGACTTTGCGGTCATCTCTCCATTTGGTCACACACACTGGTGTCTTTCGAGCCGGCTGGGTCAGCTGTCACTGAATAGAGACTACTTCATGAGGTAGTAGCCAGCCTGGTATATTAGGGTGCTATTATTGTGCCTGGACCTGCCAGAGGATCCCCTGATACTCTACTTCCCTGCATAAACCAATAAATGACATGGTAACTGCTACTCATTCTTTTTCTTATGGTTGATAAGTTGTTTGTGACTATGCACATATCCAGTTTCCGATAAATGACTTGTAGAACTGCTGTTACATGAAAGTATCCATTTTTTTGCACATATTCTCTTTTATTTATTCAAAGGATAGGTAATCAGTGACTAATTGCCGGGGGTCTGACCACTCAGACCCCCAATGATCATGAGAATGGAGGTTCTTGATCCTCATATAAATAGGGAGGTAGTGCATATTCATCTCAATCATTGAGTGTGTCAGCAGTCAGACCTTCAGCGATCAGTCACATGTCCTAAGTGCAGTAAATAAGGGATATGTGCTCTCTGTGTGAAGAACCTTTACACGTGAAGGTTCATCTGTACACTAAGAATGTCTTGGGGTTTTCCATTCACATGAAGACTTCAGTGCGTTGGCAATAATTAAAAAACTATGGCAACCAATGATAAACTAAGAGTTGAAGAACTCCTAAGCTGGCCATACACATTAGACCTGCCAGGGAAGTAAAAGATTGAATATGATGGATTTCAACTGTCCAGTGCCCAGTCCTTTTATTCTTAGTAGATAAGTTGCTGCCAGACCTGTCTCCTTTCTCCCCTCGCCCCATTTACTACATATGCATGCTTAGCTGAGCCGAACATGCATCTGTATGGAAGTTTTGGAAAAGATATCTTTGTTTCATGGCCTTTAAACCGTTATCTCTTGTGCATGAAAGGGCACTGGGCTTGTTTGAGCAATTAGTGGTAGTAACAGGGCACAGACCCTAGAAATCTTTATAATTATCAAAAGATGTGTAAAGGTGGACCTTCCCTTTAATCAAGTAATTTTGGAGCAATACATAACTTTGCTTTGTAACCTAACATACCATTGCATAATAAATATTGTTGACTGAAAATGTCCCATCCATCTGCCAAGGTATCCATGTTCCTTTGTCATCCCTGCCAATGTTTGTACTCTATTATTCTGCCAATGTACCATTGACCTCATTGATCAGTGCTGAAAAATATATTGGCGCCTTATAAATGAACATTTAAAAATATCAGCAATGAAAACTGTGGCCAAGCCTGTGTTTCATCCTAGATACAATGGAATCCAAATGGTCCTCAAGGTACTCTCAAAGCTCTGGGACATAAACCATAATGACCTGCTATGTCACATGTAATTTTTAGAACAGATAAATGAATGCTCATTAAAGGGGCATTGCACAATTTTAAATAATAGTCAAAGGTTTTAGATGTCTTGCTCAAAAATACTGCTTTATAAAGGCCATCTGTGACTTTAATTATAATGTATCCTTCGGGTGCAGTGGTTCTTTGGCCAATATCCCATGACTTTGTGCTCAGTTAGAAAAAATAAATAAATACATAGTTATCTCATTTTTATATAAAAGAACCATGGATTGAACTGGTAATCAACATACACTCATACAATTTCTTAAAATGGCATCACTAATTTTGTGGAATTTACAAAGAATACAAAACAAAATATATCTTTGTTTTAAAGAGTAGGTACACTTTTTCGAAACTTTTAAAATGTCATAGGGACATATCAAATGTTTTGATCAGTCAGGGTCTCAGTGCGTGGACCATCGCCCCTATGACATATCAAAAATTACAAAAAAGTGTAGCCACTTTTTTAGGATAAGCATTTCCATGAAATTTAAAGATAGAAACTTCAAACTCAAGCCACAACCATTATGACATAATGATCCTCATGCACACGACCGCAAAACAAGAATGGCGTCTGTGTGTGTTCCACAATTTGCGGAATGGCACAAACAGCAATTAATATAACTGCCTATTCTTGTCCGCAAAACGGACAAGAATAGGACATGTTATATTTTTTTTGTGGGGCTACTGAATAGAGATGGCCCGAACCAGGGGCGTAACTAGAAATGACTTGGCCCCACAGCAAATTTTAGTATGGGCCCCCTGTACACAGGGGCCAGGGGGCACAGACAAGGGCCAGGGGGGGGCACAGATAAGGGCGAGGGAGCAGACAAGAGTGAGGGAGGGGTCACAGATAATGGCCAGGGTGGCGCACAGAGGGGTCAAGGGGCAGAGACAAGGGCCAGGGGCACATACAAAGACCGGGGAGGGCACATATAAGGGCCAAGGGGTGCAGACAGGGGCCTGGGGACAACAGGCCAGGGTGGGCACAGGCAATGCCCAGAAGGGCACAGTTGGGTCAGGAGCTGTGCTGAAAGGGCCAGGGGCTGGCTGACAAGGGCAAGAGGAGCATTGCTTTAATTACCTGTCCTGACCTAATCTATCTTTTTCTTTTTACATTCCCAGTTTCCCACATAGGAACTTCTAGGGGCTGGGAAAAGATGGTGGGTCCATTGCCATGCTGGCTGGTGGGTCCATCGGGACTCCCCATGGACCCACCAGCTAGCACGGCAATGGACCCACCATCTTTCCTAGCCCCTGGTAGGGAGAGCTAGCTGGTGGGTCCATGCTGGGGAGAGCTAGCTGGTGGGTCCATGCTGGGGTGAGCTAGCTTGTGGGTCCATGATGGGGTGAGCTAGCTTGTGGGTCCATGCTGGGGTGAGCTAGCTTGTGGGTCCATGCTGGGGTGAGCTAGCTTGTGAGTCCATGCTGGGGTGAGCTAGCTTGTGGGTCCATGCTGGGGTGAGCTAGCTTGTGAGTCCATGCTGGGGTGAGCTAGCTTGTGGGTCCATGCTGGGGTGAGCTAGCTTGTGAGTCCATGCTGGGGTGAGCTAGCTTGTGGGTCCATGCTGGGGTGAGCTAGCTTGTGGGTCCATGCTGGGAAGTGCTAGCTTGTGTGTCCATGCTGGGAAGTGCTAGCTAGTGGGTCCTTCAATGAGAGGGGGAGTTGGCATCCAGGCAAACTTTATTAGTAAATCTATTAAAGAACCAGAGCTAAGCAGCACAGACTGGGAGCCAGCCAGGACACAGAACAGTGGCAGCAGGAGCTGAAGGGGCAAGCAAGCAGTGCATCCAGCAGACAGACACACACATCACATACCTGAAGCCCTGCACAGGGACTGAAATGGTTAAGGTGCTCTCTGCTCTGCCGCTGCCTTGCTGTGCTCCTCTCCTGCCTGTCACACTCTTATTCTCCCGCCTGCTGCTCAGGTCAGGAGACGGACTGGAGACGGACTGACTCCGGTGGGTGGGGGCCTGGGGGAGGTGGATTCTTCCACATGATGGTGTATTTAAAGAGGCCAGGCCTGGCCTGAAACACTTTATTAGATAAGTTAATTAACTCCTTGCTTGGACAGTGTCAGGCTGCTGGGCGCCGGGCCCCTTGTCAGCCCGGGCCCCGAAGCAGCCGCTTCCCCTGCTTCCCCTGTAGTTACGCCACTGGCCCGAACTATCCGCCGGCGAACAGTTCCCGGCGAACATAGCTAGTTCGCGTTCGCCTCAACGGGCGAACAAATGCGATGTTCGGTCCGCCCCCTATACATCATCATTGAGCAAACTTTGACCCTGTACCTCACTGTCAGCAGACACATTCCAGCCAATCAGCAGCATACCCTCCCTCCCAGACCCTCCCATCTCCTGCACAGCATCCATTTTAGATTCATTCGGAATTTGCAGTCTTAGTGAGAGGAGGGAGAGTGTAGTTGCTGCTGATTTAATAGGGAAATCGATAGCTAGGCTAGTGAATTCAGTGTCCACTCCAGTCCTGAAAGACTCATCTGATCTCTGCTGTAAGGACAGCGCCCTGACAGCACCCCAAAAAGCCCTTTTTAGGGCTGCAACATTAGTCTGCTTTTTTTCCCTTTATATACATATTGCAGTTGCCTGGCCTGCCTGTGTGAGGAGCTGCAGGCCCACAGACTGTAGTGTGCCCACTGCCAGTGCCCACCCCTGTCATCCCGTGTGGCACAGGACTTTGCATCAAAAAAGGCACTTAATTTTTACACTTTAATCTAAGGTTAGTTGCCTGCCAGTGTGCGTCAGGCTGACTTCCACTGACTGTAGTGTGCCCACTGCCAGTGCCCACCACTCATACCGGCTGGCACAGGACTTTGCATAAAAAGGCATTTAATTTTTACACTTTAGTGTAATTTCAGCTGCTTGCCTGCTGCTAGTGTATGTCAGGCCGACTTCAACTGACTGTAGTGTGCCCACTGCCAGTGCCCACCCCTGTCATCCCGTGTGGCACAGTACTTTGCATCAAAAAAGGCATTTAATTTTTACACTTTAGTGTAATTTCAGTTGCTTGCCTGCTGCCAGTGTGTGTCAGGCCCACTTCCACTGACTGTAGTGTGCCCACTGCCAGTGCCAACCACTGATACCGGGTGGCACAGTAGCTTGCCGATAAATAAGGCATTTAATTTTTAGACAGTAGTCTAAATTCAGTTGCTTGCCTGCTGCCAGTGTCTGTCAGGCCTGCTTCCACTGACTGTAGTGTGCCCACTGCCAGTGCCAACCACTGATACCGGGTGGCACAGTAGCTTGCCGATAAATAAGGCATTTAATTTTTAGACAGTAGTCTAAATTCAGTTGCTTGCCTGCTGCCAGTGTGTTTCAGGACCACTTCCACTAACTGTAGTGTGCGCACTGCCAGTGCCAACCACTGATACCGGGTGGCACAGTAGCTTGCCGATAAATAAGGCATTTCATTTTTAGACAGTAGTCTAATTTCAGTTGCTTTCCTGCTGCCAGTGTGTGTCAGGCCCACTTCCACAGACTGTAGTGTGCCCACTGTCAGTGCCAACCACTGATACCGGGTGGCACAGTAGCTTGCCGATAAATAAGGCATTTAATTTTTAGACAGTAGTCTAAATTCAGTTGCTTGCCTGCTGCCAGTGTGTGTCAGGCCTGCTTCCACTGACTGTAGTGTGCCCACTGCCAGTGCCAACCACTGATACCGGGTGGCACAGTAGCTTCGCCGATAAATAAGGCATTTAATTTTTAGACAGTAGTCTAAATTCAGTTGCTTGCCTGCTGCCAGTGTCTGTCAGGCCTGCTTCCACTGACTGTAGTGTGCCCACTGCCAGTGCCAACCACTGATACCGGGTGGCACAGTAGCTTTGCCGATAAATAAGGCATTTAATTTTTAGACAGTAGTCTAAATTCAGTTGCTTGCCTGCTGCCAGTGTCTGTCAGGCCTGCTTCCACTGACTGTAGTGTGCCCACTGCCAGTGCCAACCACTGATACCGGGTGGCACAGTAGCTTGCCGATAAATAAGGCATTTAATTTTTAGACAGTAGTCTAAATTCAGTTGCTTGCCTGCTGCCAGTGTGTTTCAGGACCACTTCCACTAACTGTAGTGTGCGCACTGCCAGTGCCAACCACTGATACCGGGTGGCACAGTAGCTTGCCGATAAATAAGGCATTTCATTTTTAGACAGTAGTCTAATTTCAGTTGCTTTCCTGCTGCCAGTGTGTGTCAGGCCCACTTCCACAGACTGTAGTGTGCCCACTGTCAGTGCCAACCACTGATACCGGGTGGCACAGTAGCTTGCCGATAAATAAGGCATTTAATTTTTAGACAGTAGTCTAAATTCAGTTGCTTGCCTGCTGCCAGTGTCTGTCAGGCCTGCTTCCACTGACTGTAGTGTGCCCACTGCCAGTGCCAACCACTGATACCGGGTGGCACAGTAGCTTGCCGATAAATAAGGCATTTCATTTTTAGACAGTAGTCTAAATTCAGTTGCTTGCCTGCTGCCAGTGTGTGTCAGGCCCACTTCCACTGACTGTAGTGTGCCCACTGCCAGTGCCCACCCCTGTCATCCCGTGTGGCACAGTACTTTGCATCAAAAAAAGGCATTTAATTTTTACACTTTAGTATAATTTCAGTTGCTTGCCTGCTGCTAGTGTGTGTCAGGCCCACTTCCACTGACTGTAGTGTGCCCACTGCCAGTGCCAACCACTGATACCGGGTGGCACAGTAGCTTGCCGATAAATAAGGCATTTAATTTTTAGACAGTAGTCTAAATTTAGTTGCTTGCCTGCTGCCAGTGTGTGTCAGGCCCGCTTCCACTGACTGTAGTGTGCCCACTGCCAGTGCCCACCATTCATACCGGGTGGCACAGTACCTAGCACGCGTAGTACCACTTATCTAAAAAAATGACAGGCAGAGGCAGGCCAGACTCGCAGGGGCCGTGGTCGTGGTGCTGTGATTTCCACTGTCCCTGGAATAATGCCCAGTGTTCAGAGGCCACGTACCCTGAACCCAAAAAATTCTGAGGACGTAGTTGACTGGCTTAGACAGGACACCCAATCTTCAACAGCTTCCGCTAAGAACCTTGATGCACCATCCTCCTCCAGCTCAGCTTCGGTCACCTGCTCTCAAGTTACCATGCACCCGCCCGTCGCCACCACCACCACTACCACCACAGCCACCACAGCCGCTTCACTTGATCCGTCAGAGGAGTTATTTACACATCAGTTGGATGCAATTAGTGATGCGCAACCATTATTGCCAGATGATGTAGATTACGGGATATGTCTCAGTCAGGCAGGATTACACACATGGACGTACAGTGTGATGATGATGATGATGATGTTGTACCCGCTGCTGCTTCCTTTGCTGAGGTGTCAGATACAAGTGAAGCGGTTGATGATGACGATGTGTCCACGGATGCCATGTGGGTGCCTGCTCGAAGAGAAGAAGAGGGGGAAAGTTCTGAAGGGGAGACAGAGAGAATGAGGAGACGAGTTGGAAGCAGGGGGAGGTCGTCGCAAGGAGTTAGTGGCACAGTCAGACAGCATGTATCGGCACCTGGGGTCAGCCAGACAGCACGCCAGTCAACGCATGCTGTTGCCACCACCAGAATGCCGTCATTGCAAAGCTCAGCAGTGTGGCATTTTTTTTCACAAAAGGCAATCCCTGATATGGGACGTAACAGGGATTAAACTGATGAGAATAGTACTACAGAAAATACCACTCATATCGGGTGTGACAGTAAATTGCACGGCGCAGACGCAGTCACCGTGGATTAAAACAGAGTGGAGGAAGCCATTGTTTTTTTAACCATCTCCCCGTTCGAAAAATCTATTTAATAAAGGGCCCCCAGATTAGGGAGTCGGGGACGTTAGAGGGATTAAACTGATGAGAATAGTACTACAGAAAATACCACTCATATCGGGTGTGACAGTAAATTGCACAGCGCAGTTGCAGTGACCGTGGATAAAAACAAAGGGGAGGGAGCCAGAGTTTTTTTTAACCATCTCCCCGTTCGAAAAATCAATTCAATTCACCTTTTGGGGACCCTTGGTGTTGTACGTGGCTGGGTGGAGGAAGAAACCTTCAATGACATCACCGGGACGTGGCTAGCTTGGTATCCAACCTTGTGCAAATGGGGAGTTTGCGGTTGTGCAAATGAACTGTTTGCGGTGCATTAAAAGGGGAGTTTGGTCTGTCAATGTCTGTGAAGCGGGCGTAACCCTTACACTACCTGATCGATACAACATCATACCTGATCGTATACACACACTGGATGTTTTAAAGCACGTTATTCCAAACAATTTAGGAATGTTAGTTGATTTATGCCCTTTATGGATTAAAACCCGACTCTGCGTCCACTACGTAATTATCCATGGGAGTTTTGCCATAGATCCCCCTCCAGCATGCCACAGTCCAGGTGTTAGACCCCTTGAAACAACTTTCCCATCACTATTGTGGCCAGAAAGAGTCCCTGTGGGTTTTAAAATTTGCCTGCCAATTGAACTCTATGGCGGTTCGCCCGGTTCGCCCGTTCGCGAACATTTGCGGAAGTTCGCGTTCGCTGTTCGCGAACGGAAAATTTTATGTTCACGACATCACTACTACTGAACAGAGCAACGGATGTGGACAGCACACGGAGTGCTGTCCGCATCTTTTGCGGCCCCATTGAAGTGAATGGGTCCGCATCCAAGCCGCAAAAACTGCGGCTCGGATGCTGCCCAAAACAACGGTCGTGTGCATGAGCCCTTATGCTAACATGGCATCAGGCCAAATCCTAAGCATCAATACAACATGCCCACTGTAGGTCCTTTTGATAGGTGACACTGGTCAGCATAGGTGTTTTCACTTCACCTGTCTAAGGCTATGCAACCACATACATAGTATAGTTTGTGTTCTGACACCTTGTTACCATAGCTAGCATTAAAGGGGTTATCTAAGACAATTTTTTTTCAACAGACCTCTCCAGAATGGCTGGACCCATGGTGAGGTTAATAGTTAGGGCTCCTTCACATGACCGTAAGCCATCCATGCCTGTGCTGTGGGCCACAAATTGGTTTTGAATTGATTGGTCTTGAATTGACTTGAATTGGTTTGTCATCCACAATATATAGGAAAAGATAGGACATGTCCTATCTTTTGTGGTGCGGAAGCATGGACTCAAAAGCCCACGGAAGTCCTTCGTAGTGCTTCCATGGGCTTCCGCTCCGTACCTCCGCTCCGTATCTTGCAAATTGCGTCCTTACTTGGTCCCCGCTGCTTGGGCCAATTTTTTTCAACTGCTAGGGGCACGATCCAGTGACATATCGTATGGGTGAAAGGGCACCGCTGCGGCCAGTGATTGGCTGCAGTACTCATGTGACACCCGCCGACAGGTTGTTGATTCCCAGTGACCTGGGACCTGCAAAGGCAGCCATGGAGAAAAACAGCTGGAATCCAGCGGTTGGTACCAGCTAAGTATAAACCCCACCACTCGTAAGAGGTCTGTTAAATACATTTAGTCTTGGATAACCCCTATGTGGTATAGTAACTCTTCTGCAGCACTGTAGAAAACAGGCTAATCTTCAATCCCAATGTGCATCCATGTTCCTTGGATATCTATGACTCTGTCACAGCTTCACTGATTGTCCTTTTTTGGATCACTTTTGGTTGGTGACATTCTGGTAATGCTCTGACCCAGTTGTCTTTCCATTACATTTTGCCAACAGTCAATGACTGGCCATGTGGCCACTTCATCCGATTGATCTGACACAGTATTTGTACTGTATATTAGCATATCGCTTGATATTATCTTGTGGCTGCTGTACTGAGCTAGGAACCACACAAAGTGTGGGTACGGTAGGAGACATGTAAAGGCCAATGAAAGCTCCCAGAAAACTGACATTTAATTTACTCTTAGTAACACGACCACTTATGGAGATTAATGATCTAAGACCTATGAGATATAGTAATAGAAATATGCTAACATATAAAACCAATGTAACAAAAAATACATTTTGTATAGCATTAAAGGTAATATTTCCTGAACTTAATCTCAATTTCCTTCATTAGATGTAAATATATAAATGAGAAATAATGTATTTGTTATTGTTGCCATCCTGCCTTATCTAAGCCTCCGGCAGTACAATAGACCTGTCATTAACTTAGTTGTAAAAGTGGAAGGCATCCAGCACTGGGGAATGAAATCCAACGGGGGGAAATTTATCAAGACCGATGTTTTCTACGCTGATTTTGATATCCTCTGTGCCATTGGAAGATGCACTTAATTTATGACCTTGTCTTAAATTAAGCACATCATCCGGCAGTCCATGTGCCTAGAGAGAAATCTACGCTAACCCGTAGCTGACAAAGAATTCAGTCTTCATCTACACCAGAAAACCGGTGTAAATGATGATAAATATGCCAGGGCCAATGACCCCTCCCAAACCACGCCCCATTTTTGGAAAGTGCCGAGGGCATCGTGAAAATGCCATTTGACCAATGTTAAGTTGTAGGGTTGATAAACGACCACCAATAATTTTCTTTGGGACTCATTCACATGACAAGTCCATGTGTCGGGCACATCTCCCAGAGCGACAGTGGTTCCCCTGACCTGAACTGACTGCATTGTACTGATTTACGATACATTCAGTTCCTATATGTTCGGGGAGCCATTGTACTGTACTCACATCATCATGTAAGTACAGTACAATAAACTCGTGATCAAATAGGAACTCAAGTCACTGCATCATAAATTACTATGGTGCAGTCATTTCAGGTCAGGGGAGCTGCAGTCGGTATAGGAGATGTGACCAACATACGGGCGATGTTACCCAGACTGACCACTGTCGTGGCATAAAAACATACACAGCTCAACTGATTACACTATGATTAACTTCTCCAATTATAATGAGATGACTCTGCTTATATTGTCACAGTCCATACAGCAAAGCTCACAGCAAAAAATGTGTCTACTGTGTCTGTTCTAGTGGCCAACATGAAAACTGCAAAACATTTCTAGATTCTTTAATATAGATACATCGGAAACAGCACTAAAAATGTTTTTACAAATTGTTTATAATAAAAAAGAACTGATTTAAATATTTCATATAATACATTATTTTTCTTGGTATATATAAACTGCATATGCTGATGCATATACTGTGTATAAATAACAGACCAAACCAGGGCAGGTAGAGAATAACAGAAAAAAACAAAAAACTTAATAAACTAAATCCTGAGCAGAAATTCCACTATGAACAAAGAAATCATTCGATTAGAAACTGCAAGTGTAACAAACGCTCGGCTAATTGAATTAATAGCAAACGCTGCAGACTGCAGAGGAATCTAATTAACACAATGCAGATTTATCTCCGATTTCTTTCCAAGAGAACAGTAAAAGTGCTGGGTAGAGAGAGTGACTGAATAGCCCAAGAGAATTACAGAGGTTTAGGGAGCTGTTTTATGATGCAGTGAAAGAATATGGAAAATTTGGAGATAGGAAAGGCTTGTATGGAGCAATAAGTGATGTCCTAGAGGGGTCATATAAAACAGGGAGGAGCATTGATATCTATATTGTACAGCTAAATTCAGCAAAAGAGTGAATGAGAAGGAAGGATATAAGATGCTGTAGGAGTTACAGGGAACAATTACTAGAGAAGATCTGTAGGGAACGTTATATTGCACAGTAAGAGCCATTGAAGAGGTTTTATGCCATTATACACATAGAGCAGTTCTCTCCTACAAGGAACCATACTTATAGAGACAGTATCACCTGTTTTGTTACTCATTCAAACCAGATACTGTACAGTATTCTTTCTTTTCTATTTTTTTTTTTCTGATGTAGTTTTTTACTCTACATTCTGCAAAGGATTATGGGGGCGACTATCTTGCCCGAACTGTTAAAGGGGTTTTCCAAGATCTTTGTCATCAGTATCTGATCAGTGAGGGTCTGACACCAGGGAGGGATTCCTGCCGATCAGTTGTTTGAGAAAGCATTGGTGCTCGCAGTAGCGCTACGGCCTTCTCTCAGCTCACCAAGCACAGCGCCATGTACTGTATAGCTGCTGTGCTTGCTTCAATGGGCCTGAGCTGTGCCTAGGCCATGTGACCAATGAAAGTGACATCACATTGCCTAGGGAAAGCTACAGAAGGCTGTGGTGCTACAGTGGATCTTATGTGTGTTTACCCGCAGGCGGCCTTATTCCTTTCCCTGTCTGACCTCCACCACCATACTCTATCTTTATGGAAAGAAGTCTATGATACCTGATCACCTCTGATCATTTGCATTTTATGGCTGGGTTTCCACTTTTAGATTTCTGAAGCCAATGCCAGAAATGGATTACACGTGGAGGACACTTCATCCAGTTCTGGCATTGGCTTTAAAAGTTCACCAGAAAACCTGAACATGAAAACTTAGCTTTATAGAACTGTCACACCCTGTCTGAGTGAATGTCTTTGGATCTTGTCCACTTGTAAAGGTGTTGTTGCTTGCATCTTGGATATGGATATCATCCCTGCCCTGACCTATGTCTGCCGTAGGCAACGGCCACATGGTCAAGTTTTTCCACACAGTTTTGGAAGCCAAGATCAGAAGTGGATTATAACAGTGGACAGAAAGTATAAAGGGTGGAATCCACATCAAGTATTAACGTGGTTTTGGTTGTGGTTTCGGCTTAGTGATGAGTAAAGCTTTGTAGAATTTGATTCAGTTGCTTTGTCGAATTTTACAAACAAATTTGCTTTCTGACGAATTACTTTGTCATGAAGTGCATTTCCTTGTAAATAGTGGGTGCAATGACAGGGAGCCGTAATTGCGCCGCTCCCCGTCATTGTACCCTTCAGATGCCACGTTCATCACTGATTGCGGCATCTGACATTAATATTAACTGCTTCAGGACCGCCGTACGCAGGATTGCGTCCTGCGGGCGGTCCTGCTCTTCTGTTCGGATGCGCCGGGGCGTCATCTCGCGAGACGCGAGAGTTCCTGTGAACGCGCGCGCGTGCGCGCGTTCACAGCGTCGCGCATCTCGAGAGTTGGACTACAGCCTGCCAGCGATGATCAATCGCTGGCAGGCTGTAGATGCGATATAAATCGCATCAAACAGCTATATCAGACGCTGTTTTATGAACAGCGTCTGATATAGCTGCTACCTGGTCCTCTGGTGGTCCCATTTTCTGAGATCGACCACCAGAGGACCAGGTAACACAGTAAAAGTTGCACCAAACACTACACTAAACCCCCCACCCCCTCACCTATTAACCCCTTGATCACCCCATCTAGACCCCCTGATCACCCCCTGTCATTGATCACACCCCTTGTAAGGCTCCATTCAGACGTCCATATGTGTTTTGCGGATCCGTGGATTCACGGATCCGTGGATTCACGGATCCGCGGATCCGATCCGCGGATCCTCAAAACACGGACACCGGCAATGTGCTTTCCGCATTTTGCAGATCCGCACATTGCCAGAACTATATAGAAAATGCTTTTCTTGTCCGCAATTGCGGACAAGAATAGGACATGTTCTATATTTTTGCGGAACGGAAGTGCAGACTCGAAGCGCGGATCCGTAATTCCGGATCCGAGCGGGACAAAGTCTGTCCCCATAGAAATGAATGGGTCCGCAATTCCGTTCCGCAAACAGAATTGCGGACGTGTGAATGGGGCATGAGGGTCCCTTATCACCGCCAGTTAGCTAGCTACTTGTTAGGTAGCTAGCGCCCAGCCCACCGCACCGCAGTCACTGATTTTGGCAGAGATTTTTTCATCCACATTGCGAATGAAAAAATCTGTGCCGTTCATTTTTTTTTTTTTCAGCGCAGAGGCTGAACGGAAAAAAAAAATCTCATTACCCGTATGCTCAATATACGGAGAATCGCAGAAACTCCTAATGCTGGCCATACGTGTAATGATTGCGGAGACCCTCAAATGCCAGGGCAGTACAAACACCTCACATGTGACCCCATTTTAGAAAGAATCCAAATGCGTAAAAATGGCCTGTGAAATCCTAAAGGTACTCATTGGTTTTAGGGCCCCTTTGCGCATCTTGGCTGCAAAAAAGTGCCACACATGCGGTATCGCCGTACTCAGGAGAAGTAGGGTAATGTGTTTTGGGGTGTATTTTTACATATACCCATACTGTGTGTGAGAAATATCGCTGTAAACGACAACTTTTTACATTTTTTTATTCAAAGTTGTCAATATACAGAGATATTTCTCTCACCCAGCATGGGTATATGTAAAAATACACCCAAAACACATCGCCCTACTTCTCCTGAGTACGGCGATGCCACATGTGTGACACTTTTTGCAGCCAAGATGCGCAAAGGGACCAAATTCAACGAGTACCTTTTAGGAGGGTATTTTTACGCATTTTTCTTCTCACGCTTTAGGGCCCCTAAAATGCCAGGGCAGTATAAATACCCCACATGTGACCCCATTTTGGAAAGAAGACACCCCAAGGTATTCGCTGAGGGGCATAATGAGTTCATGAAAAATTAAACTTTTGTCAAAAGTTAGCGGAAAGGGAGACTTTGTGAGAAAAACAATAAAAATCAATTTCCACTAACTTGTGCCAAAAAAATATTCTATGAACTCGCCATGCCCTCATGGAATACCTTGGGTGTCTTCTTTCAAAATGGGGTCACATGTGGGTATTTATACTGCCCTGGCATTTAGGGCCCTAAAGCGTGAGAAGAAAATGCGTAAAATGCCCTCCTAAAAGGTACTCATTGAATTTGGCCTCTGCGCATCTTGGCTGCAAAAGTGTCACACATGTGGTATCGCCGTACTCAGGAGAAGTAGGGCGTGTGTTTAGGGTGTATTTTTACATATACCCATGCTGGGTGAGAGAAATATCTCTGTATATTGACAACTTTGAATAAAAATATGTAAAAAGTTGTCGTTTACAGCGATATTTCTCACACGCAGCATGGGTATATGTAAAAATACACCCCAAAACACATTGCCCTACTTCTCCTGAGTACGTCGATACCACATGAGTGACACTTTTTTGCAGCCAAGATGCGCAAAGGGGCCCTAAAACCAATGAGTACCTTTAGGATTTCACAGGCCATTTTTATGCATTTGGATTCTCACACTTTAGGGGCCCCTAAAATGCCAGGTGAGTATAAATACCCCACATGTGACCCCATTTTGGAAAGAAGACACCCCAAGGTATTCCATGAGGGGCATGGTGAGTCCACAGAATTTTTATTTTTTGGCACAAGTCAGCGGAAATTGTTTTTTTTTTTATTTATTTTTTTTTTTTTTTACAAAGTCTCATATTCCACTAACTTGTGACAAAAAATAAAATTTTACATGAACTCACCATACCCCTCACAGAATACCTTGGGGTGTCTTCTTTCCGAAATGGGGTCACATGTGGGGTATTTTTACTGTCCTGGCATTTTAGGGGCCCCTAAAGGGTGAGAAGAAGTCTGGAATCCAAATGCGTAAAAATGCCCTGTGAAATCCTAAAGGTACTCATTGGTTTTAGTGCCCCTTTGCGCACCCAGGCTGCAAAAAAGTGGCACACATGTGGTATTGCCGTACTCAGGAGAAGTAGGGCAATGTGTTTTGGGGTGTATTTTTATATATACGCATACTTTGTGTGAAAAATA
This sequence comes from Bufotes viridis, assembly GCA_033119425.1. NCBI lineage: Eukaryota > Metazoa > Chordata > Amphibia > Anura > Bufonidae > Bufotes > Bufotes viridis. The sequence continues at coordinate 554,087,022 of CM065590.1, read as the reverse complement.
TCTCTGTAAACGACAACTTTTAAAAAATTTTATACAAAGTTGACAATTTACAGAGATATTTCTCTCACCCAACATGGGTATATGTAAAAATACACCCCAAAACACATTGCCCTACTTCTCCTGAGTACGGCGATACCACATAAGTGCCGCTTTTTGCAGCCTGGGTGCAAAGGGCCCAAATTCCAACGAGTACCTTTAGGTTTTACATGACGGCTCACAATTTAGCCCCGCCCAAAATGCCAGAACAGTAAACACACCCCACAAATGACTCCATTTCGGAAAGTAGACACCCCAAGGTATTCACTGAGGGGCATAGTGAGTCCGTCTGAGATTTTTTTTTTTTTGCCAGAAGTTATCAGAAATTGAAACTTTTTTTTTTTTTTTTCTCAGAAAGTGTCATTTTCCGCTAACTTGTGAAAAAAATGAAATGATACATGAACTCACCAAGCCGCTCCGCGAATACTTTGGGGTGTCTTCTTTCTAAAATGGTGTCATTTGGGGGGTATTCATACTATCCTGACATTCTAGCACCTGAAGAAACATGACAGGCGCTCAGAAAGTCAGAGCTGCTTCAAAATGAGGAAATTCACTTTTTTGCACCATAGTTTGTAAACGCTATAACTTTTACCCAAACCAATAAATATACACTTATTGGATATTTTTTTTATCAAAGACATGTAGAACAATAAATTTAGAGAAAAATTTATATAGAAATGTAGTTTTTTTTTTAAAAATTTCCAACAGAAAGTGAAAAATGTCATTTTTTTGCCAAAATTTCGGTAATTTTTGATTAATAGCAAAAAAAGTAAAAATGTCAGCAGCAATGAAATACCACCAAATGAAAGCTCTATTAGTGAGAAGAAAAGGAGGTAAAATTCATTTGGGTGGTAAGTTGTATGACGGAGCAATAAACCGTGGAAGTAGTGTAGTGCGGAATTGTAAAAAGTGGCCTGGTCATTAAGGGTGTTTAAGCTAGGGGGGCTGAAGTGGTTAAAGTGTACAGTAAAAAAACAAAATATCTAACTTGCTTCATCCATTTGATCGTGTAGAGTTGGCAACCGCCATCTTGATTGAAGATCCAGGTCGAAATCTCATGCAGCCCATGATGACATCACCACGTTGCCCGGCGTGGTGATGGCATACATCACTGCGCACGGGATTTCACACAAGATATTCAAACAACATGGTGCCAGCCAGCTGTTCGCGCTCAAACAGGTAAGGTATGTTTTTATTTCTTTACCCATTTCAGGGAAAATTGATTTGTTACCACGAAGCACAAGGTAATTCAGCTTCGTAGCAAATTAAATTTTCCCTGAAATTCAGATTGAAGTCCACTGTTTGGCATTTTGGTAGCGGATTCCATGCAGAATCTTTGTCAAGGATGAAGAGGACACTTTATTTTTCCACAGAATTAGAAAGCTCATGCAGAGACGCACAGCATTATAAATCATTATAATGCCATACGATCCTGTGAAACGAGCGGTGTCCATAACAGGAAATCACACTCACACACGGAGAGTGTTTTCTGCACTAGACACGCTCGTCTGAATGATGTCTAAGTCATCAATTTAAATTTTAAATCGGAAATATTTTTGAGAAAAGTTTCAGACTGACCCACCAGAGTACCAAAAGATCCCCCGGTGGGTCCAGGTTCTTGTACCATACTAAGTAGAGATGAGCGAATCAAATCCCATGAAGTGGAATTCGAGCCGAGTTTCAGGAAAAATTTGATTCGCCTCGAAGCCGAATTTCCTTGTGCTTCGTGTCAGCGAATCGATTTAACCTGAAATAATGTAAAAAACAAACCTCCTCCACTTGCTCGTGACGGGCCACAAGCCTTCATCTTGATTGAAGATCTCAGCCGAAATCCCGTACGTGGTGACGTCATACGTCACCATGCCGGCAGGCGTGATGACGTAATCTCCCGCCGGACGAGATTTCGCTCCAGTTCTTCAAGCAAGAAGGCCGGCGGCCCGTTGCGAGCAAATGGAGGCGGTAAGTTTGATTTTTTAAATGTTAATTTCACACTATTTTACACTCAGATGCCGCGATCATGTATGAACGAGGCATCTGAGGGGTACAATGATGGGGGGCGGCACTATCGCTGCTCCCTGTCATTGCACCTGCTACTTACAAAAAATATGCAAATTTTTTTAAAAAAATTTGGCGAATAAGCCGAAGCGACCTTTTTATAAATTCGCTCATCTCTAATACTGAGCCCCAAAGTCCAGGACAAATCAAAATATTTAGAGCTGCCTTGGGAGTCAATTACTTGCCAATAGGGTGTACTATATCTTTTATTTAAAATCTATTAGGCTTTATCGATGATGGGGTTTGAGACCCGAGAATAATTTCTTCCGATGTGTGGGCCCAAGAAACCCCAGTCTGACCCTATTTATAAGTATGTGTGTTTTACCAATATAATATTCAAAAAATGCCTTTGAATAAATTCAATGCAAAATGCTAATTGTTTGTGGTTCTTGATGTGGTTTAAATTAATTGAATATTTTTTTTTTTGCTAAAATTTGTTAAAGAGATTGTGCCCTAGACTATGGTACTTTTCACTCTAAAGCTTACTTGGATTTCTTTTGCAGTGATACGTATCCTGACATCTGCAGATCATGTGACACTAACCACGCCCCTTGTTCTACGTCACAAGAGGTTCCAATGTGGGATGTAACCTACTTTACCTCTTTACTGTCAGCAGGTTTGTCCCTATGACACTGGCTGACCTGTTACACGTGCACTTGGCAGCTGAAGACATCTGTGTTGGTCCCATGTTTATATGTGCCCGCATTGCTGAGAATAATGATGTTGTAATATATGCTAATGAGCCTCTAGGATCAACGGGGGCGTTACCATTACACCTTGAGACTCTGCTCTCTCTGCAACCCCTGCACTTTGATTGACAGGGCTAAACAGGCAAGATCACTTTTACACTGTCTGGCCCTGTCGATATAAGTGTAGAGGATGCAGCAGTTGCAGAGAGAGCAGAGCCTCTAAGTGTAACAGTAACGCCCCCGTTGCTCCTAGAGGCTCATTTTGATACAACAAAACATCATTTTTCTCGGCAATGCGGGCACATATGGACATGGGACCAACACAGATGCCTTTAGCTGCCAAGTGCACATATAACAGGTCAGCCAGTGTCATAGGGACAAATATGCTGACAGATGCCCTTTAAATATTTGACACTGATATAATAACCCTTGCCTAGTCATTCAGATAATTCTCCTGCTATCACTTACACATGATTTTACAATATCCTCCATAAAAGAATCTTCAGCAGAAAGATAAAATCTCTCCTGCTGGTTCTTCTCCTGGCTCTTCTACATTAAAAAACGTTATTTCCATAAATACAAAAAAATGATATTCATTGCCCTGTGCCATGCTACAGACTGGCAGCCATCTTATCCTCAGTCCTACTAGTGCAACTTCAATACGTGCTCCAAGCATCTTTTAGAATATTAGGTGACGACACTGATCTTCGTGGAAGCATGGAGATCCAAGATAGCCACGCGCCAGTCTTGGCACCTGTTGCTAAGCAATGGCATGAGCAAATTTGGGCACTGCCAAGCATGAAAAAATAAAATATTCATCAGCGATTCATGGGATCCTCAAGTTTTTCCCAGGGAGCGCACGATACTTTGCACAAAATATCAGTGCACTTTAGAGGAACCTCTGTGTATTAGAGGAGCATGTTTACCTGCTACCTGTCATCACTTTGGCAGCAAATAATCCAAACTGTCAGAAAACACTTTTTAGAATATTGTTTAACTTTTTCCCTTCGGAAAACAATAGTAAACGCTCAATTGGCAGCATTAGGCCGTCAAGAGTATTAGCCGATGTGAAATATAAGCACGGTCTTGTCCGTCTTTGAAACACTTGTCTGCCGGCGTGTCACTGGATGTGCTTCTGCTTTTAACTGTTCATTACTTTGACAGATGAGAAATGTATTTATTAAAAATAAGAACCACAAGTGATTTGTTTCCTTGGCCGTCATTTATATTTCTTCAGCATATCCTGTTAGAAAAAATGCACTTTTATTAGGTACGTAGGTAGCAAGCTGGAGAAATTTGTGATCCATCTCATTGCGGAGTGGAAACTCCATCAGCAGCGGAGCATGCATTAATAGCTTGTATTATGAAGGATAACCATGAAGTCTACGAAAAATGATTAATAGCGCTTTTTTTTATTCCAAGGGCATTGACACCTGATGTAAAAAAAAGGACCAGTGCATGTGCTTCCAAATCCTTCCCTAGGTGTCCCTGGATTATTAAGACACCATCTGCAAGCAGAGGGTGCCTGAGCTTAAGGTTCCTGGTGACCAGCAAAGGTCTTGAAGTCTAGTAGTGCTTCTGTGACTCTCCTGCCCTTTGCCTGCTCTTATCCTGCTTTTTTCCTGTCGGTGCTCCAGCTCTGTACTCGCCCTGACTGTTTGCTTCTACAATTCAGCTCCAATTGTCTTCATGTCTAAGTTTAACCTTTCCGTCTGCCTTGTTCATGGTCCTGTCAAGTACCCAACCTGCCTGTGTCTTTACTATCACCCAGCCTGCTGGTTTATCCTGTGTCTCCATTCAGCTACACTACCAATGTAAAATGTCATAAACACTTATTTACACCTATCAACTGGTGCATAGTGTCTTACGTACTACCATTAATCACTCTTGGCTTACCAGGAATATTAGACCCGGGAATTATAAGTGCGGTCATTGTTCCTTCTGTCCACAAAATGCTCAGAGCAAAATTTTGAACTTGGGTGGAGTTACACATAGAGTTCTCCATTTCATTACCTGCAGGTCCCCTTACGTCGTCTATGTGGTATTTTGCGATTGTCGCAATTTCTACATAGGCAAAACTATACGTCCAATGTTTGAACGCTTTAGGGAACATGTTAATTCAGTGAGCACAGGCAAGGGGTGTCCCCGCCTTATTGAACATGTGAGGGAAAAACATAATAGTAATCCCCGCTGTTTAAAGTTTGCAGGCATTAATATCATCAATGTCCCTGAAACAGGAGGAGATCGCCATAAATTATTATTACAGTCTGCATCTAGGTGGATTATCCGCACCCGAGCTATGGGGGGTATCGGTTTAAATGATAAGAACGATTTGTCAGTACACCTATAATCATTCTGGGATTTGCAGTCCTCTTTCCCGCAGTGCTACATGCATGTTTATAATCGATTAGATGCAGTTGCAGTATATTGGTGGTTGATAATTACTCGTATTGTCATGAACTCATGTAATTAATGTCTATCCTTTTCATTTTGCATGTTGTATTGTTTTTATGACCCGGTTATTGGGGGCGTGGCTTTCCACACCTGTGCAAGGTGTGACGAGTATGTGCGTCCTATTAATTAGCGTGAGCTCACGCTCGGGCTTTCAGGTGGTCTGACGAAGCGCAGTGTTGCGCGAAACGGCCGTCGCCACTTTACCTGTTTGCGATGGTTTGGAAGTCCGCCCCCCATCCAGTTGTTGTATTACTGGATGCTCGTAAAAAAGGACATTTTCTACACACGTGGACGAGTGCCGCTACTTTCACCTTTTTACTACAAGGTATCTATGGACTATTACTATTTGGGCTGAGCACCGCATATCCCGTGATCCTGACCGGAGGAGTGTTTGTTAACACAGCGTGGGTTTTGCTAAACACGGACCTTTGTAGTGCTGATCGTACTCTTGTTTCTACTGCATACTTATTTACACCACATTCTTATCATTAACATAAGAACTGAACTCTAATAAGTGTTTATAAGGTCAGAGATCAGAGATTAGGTGCCATTAGCTGAGCTGCCCAAGTAGAACACAGTAAAAACAAATAGCTACTAGAGAATCTCCAGGCTGTACAGCAAAAGAAGCTCAACATTTTTAATAAAGATTGATAAAAATTTCCCCCAAAGGTGTTCATAGCAATTTATATATTCTTATTTATTTTTTCAAGTACAAAAACAATGGAGTTGAGGCTGTTTGGCCCTTTGTACGCATTAAACTTGAGATGAGCGATGTTTTGAAAAATTTGATTTGGCAACTTTGCCGAAATTAGCCAAGAAATTTGATTCGTTCCACATTAATTTGTCACAAATCGTTAGAAATCAGGTATACCCAGGCCACTCTGCCTTAGGTACGGCCACACGGAGTGGCTGTGCTACGGGCGGATTGCGGCCATGCTGTGGTGAAGAACCAGGGGCCAATTAGCTCACAGCTGCCTTTCATTTAATAATGAAGTCCTTCTTCATTGTTAATGGCCGGGTGGCAACTTTAATGCACCTTTAAACAGGGGCTATTGCTGACATGGGGTTTGGCTGGTTAGTTGGGGGTACAATATACATATTATTGCTGTTCTTGCCTGCTATCTCCTGCAGGTTATTTGATAGTAAACATTGAATATTAATCAGCTCTGACATACCCACTTCTCCAACCCCAGCACTCTCCTGCCCTACAGGTGGGAGCCCTCGTTCTGCCATCTGCTTTTCCTCCTTTTCCACATCATCTAATATCGATTAGAATATGTCATCAGGAACATTCAGCTCATCCTCTCTCTGCATCTTGTTGACTTTTCTAGGACATGGAGACTTTGAAGGATGATTTGAAAGAAGTAAGGCCAGCAAAAGATAAGGATGGTCATAAGACCCCTAAGGGGTGCAGACAGGATGGTATTGGTTGGAATAAATAAAACTGATGCAAAATAAGTCTCCCTTCACTCTCCCTTCACTCTCCCTTCACTCTCCATATACTCTCCCTGCAGTCACCCTGCACTCTCCCTCCCCAGTATTCTTATATTAATTATTTTTAGCAACACTGTCCCTAACCCATGGGCACTTGCCACATCGACCTATGCTCAGCTCACCTGACAATGTCAGAGACCACACAGGATGTGTTTAATAGGGCTGTGACATCACAGGTGATGGCTATCTGAGGATTAGCTGGCTGCACAGCATTATGGATAATCTTGTGTTCCCGGGCTTTTTACTTTGTAACACGTGCAGCTGCCATTTTAGGAAAAACGAATTCCTTTCCAAGAAGCGCAAGGAAATTGGGATTTGTTGCAAATTGAAGTTTTCCTACACTTCGAAAGCTTCGCTGAACACTACATTAAAAATACTGCAAACCTCAAACGCCTGGTAATAGTATTAGATTGCATATACTGTACACCGACATACATTCGAGCTGAAGAGAGAGAGAGCTGTGCAGCCTGTTATCAGCGCATCCATGAGCTTCCCGCAGCAGTTTAAAGAAGATGTTGAATATTTTCCTTGCATTTAATATCTGGTAACTTTGAAATATTTAGCACTCTCCTGCATCCCTTCAAGCCCTGACACTCGCTTTCTCTGCATAATTAACTCAGTACAGATGTTCTGCTTATCACTCAGGACGTCTCCAAGGAACAAAATTGATGTCTAAAATACCTTTTGTACTTTGTGAAGTCCTTCTAATTTAGTCTTACAAACTGAAGTGTGAGAAGGCAGAGAACACACAGGTACAGATCAAACACCAGCTTAAAGGCACATCTATTGTGACAGTGATGGTGGAAAACCTTTCTCTGTCACCGAATCCTCTTGCAATGCAAGTGACAGATCCTGCTTTTTTTGGTGCGCTCTATTCAATATGTAACTAGACGAAATGGGAGAAACTCATTACAAAAGACCCTCCTCTCGATATACCTTCAATCGGGAGCTGATCTCTTGTGGACTTTTTGAATTTTTAATTTAACCTATGTATGATTTAAAGGGGACATGCAATGTTTTATTTTTTTTTATTTTTTATACTAGTGCATGTGAAACCATCATTATAGGAGGCTTGTATTCAGTGGGGAGATGTAAGAATTAACATCCATTATAGATAGCGGCTGATATGTGAGAAGCATTACCTCTCACACTGACAGCATGCGTGAATCTTCAGAGATCTCCCCATAGGTAGCGGTAATAATAAACTATCGTCACTAAAAATGCAAGCTGTCTCTGAGAGGTTCTGAAGATCTGACAATTAGGCCTCAATAATAATTTATTTATCTTTGCAGTAGATGAACTGGCTCCTGGTGGACTTGATGGACCTGTCAGGGTAAAATAGGACATAACGTTATAAAATAAAATAAAAAATGAAAAAAACTCTGCCACTACCTTGTCCAGGTAGACCTTAGGCGATTTCAAATATGTCCTGAACATCTAATACTGGAATATCTTCCGTTTGCCATTTATCTATTTTGACATTTGGGGCTGTACTAAGGACAAGGTCACCTGGACCTGTCACCTGTCAGGCTACGTCTCCATGCAGTAGTCAGAAAGCAAAGCTCAAGCAATGGTACATAGGGTTTTTTCGGTGTTTAGACAAAATTACAAAAGTTATTGCAGTGCATATAATATCAGTGGAGCTGTACTGCAGGCCCTGCTTTATTTCTCTGTTTAAGGCCTCATGCACATGACCGTGTGCCAGCCGTGTCCGTGCTGCGGACTACAAATTGCATGGGTACTGACCATGTTCCCGCCGTCTACAGATGCAAACCCATTCACTTGAATAGGGTCCGAGATCCGCATCCGACGGTCCGCACCGCAAAAAGCGTGGTGCTTCCGTGGGCTTCCAATCCTTGCCTCCGTTCTGCACCACATCCTATCTTCAAGTGAATGGGTCCGCATCCATGATACAGTGCACACACAGCCAGGGTCCGTATATTTTTCGGACTCGCTGTTTGCAGGCCGCAATACAGGCACGGACCTTCTAAGGTTGTGTGCATGAGGCCAGTTAGGATGCATTCACACAAGATGCAGGTGCTCCCCAGCAGCAGTGCGATGTGTGACAGTACATCATGCTGCTGCTTGGGAGCGCCGGCAACTGAGAGGAATAGTGAAGCGGGGAGTGGATGGATCTGCTTCACCATTACAATCAGCTGAGAGCGAGACATAACTCAGTCGTTCCAGAACCGTGGGACAGACACTGAAATCCTGGACTGTCCCACTAGATCAGGGACAGTTGGGAGGTATTCTTTCAGTGCTTTGCAGTGTGTTTCAGGACACTGCACTACTGAGGCCAGAGATTAGCTGCAGAAATCACAGTACCAAGCTTGTTGGGAATGGGGCAGCAGTGCAGGCATAGCAAGACCACGGACAGGTGAATATTTTAATTTTAGGACCATTGGGAATGTCGACTCCTAATCTAGATAACCGCTTTACGTTACAACCGTGTCCACATATACCACTCAGAGTCTGTAAGGTCTGACTACCTCCTACAAATATTTTCTCTTTTCTACAATGGATTATCTTGGAATTGAATGCCTACGCTTGATCCTTTGTTTTGGTAATTTCAAAAGGACGGATGTTCGTGTGGCTTTTAAAAGAAAGTTGAAATGGCATATTTTAAAAGTCTGACAAGTCTCCATTTCTCGTCTGGAATGCTAATGGTATGGTTACGTTATCGTAATGTGGGAGTAACATGTTCATGTAGCAACAGTTAGTCTGTGAAACAGTGCCTGGAAACGGCAATAAAATGTCAATTATTTGCATAGCAAATGTGTGTTTTGCCTCTAGATTGCCTTGGTTCCTTTATTGATCTCATGCTAATGGGCTAGTGGCATAAAGACCCTCATATTTTTTCTTAAATAGCAAATCAAGTTTGTCGAAATGGCTTACCCTGCTGAGCCACCAAAGTCTTAGTGCACACACGATAACATTTGTGTGAGTCACTCCATTTCTGTCTTGTAGAGAGACATAACCTATATGACAGTGGGTTCACATGTAGGTTTTTGCTGGCATTTTTCTGTGCTTTTATGTTTTTAAGGGCTCATGCACACAAACGTATTTTCTTTCCGTGTCCGTTCCATTTTTTTGCGGACCTTATGCAGAACCATTCCTTTCAATGGGTCCGCAAAAAACTAAGGTACTCCATGTGCATTCAGTCTCCGTATGTCCGTTCGCGACCCGAACTTGACCCCAAACTCGAACCCCATTAAAGTAAATGGGAATGCAACTTCACTTTATTGTTTACCGTTATAACATGGGTATATCAGAAAATAATAGCATTCTTAAGATAGAATGCAAAAAAATATGCCCATTTAAGGGGTTAAAAAAACAGCAACAACAAAAAAACAGCTCACCTCATCCACTTGATCGCACTGCAGCAGTCTCTTCTATCTTCATTCAGCAACCATGCCATACTTCATTGGCTACCATATCATAATCCAATTCTGATGGGACCATACAGGCCATACAGCTGCTACAGACAGGATCAGTTGTGTGTCTCATTTTTTCTTCCTTCTGACAGATCAGAAGAAGGTTCAAATAAATGATGATGTCGGCCAGGCCAAAAAGGAAAAATAGTCGCCCAGTCATGAAGTGGGGAGAACAGCATGAGAAGTCCACAAAGTGGCCCAATGACATAGTGTTGAAATGACAGCAGCATCAGGAGACCACAGGTGGCAAGGTGACATAGTTTGGAGGTGGCAGCAGCACCAGGAGACCACAGAGTGGCTCCTACGGCTGCTCCTGCTCCTCCTCTCCTGCCACCTTTGTAGAAAAACCACCCATTTCGCTACACTTTGCTTGTGCTCCAATGTCCTCCTCTTCCTCCACCTCCTCCAGTTTAGCCCCCAAAGGGCTCATATGGCTGTGGGATGTAGGGATCTGAGTAGCCAGATTTACCAGCATCTTTTCCAGGATATGAATCAGTGGAATGATGTTGTTCATCCCGTAGTCCTGGCTACAAATAAAGTGGCCTCCTCAAAGGGCACGAGCAAACGGCAGGTGCCACGCATGAGCTGCCTCTTGCTAACATCGAAGTTACACAGGGGAGTACCTCTGTCCGCCTGTATCATCAAGAAATCATTTATGGCCTTACTCTGTTTGTACAGTCCAACTTATGGAGGGTGGAATACCGTTCTGCCGCTGTAGCTCAAGGAGGGTGTGCTTGGCAGTGTATGAGTGGCTGAAGCGCATGCAAAGTTTCCTGGCCATTTTTAGGATGTCTTGCAGATGGGCGGAAAACTTCAGGAAACTCTTGACAACCAAACTGAACACGTCCGCCATGCAGGGCACATGGCTCAGCCCTCCTTGATCTGGCACCAACACCGTGTTCTTCTTATTGTCGGTCATCATGGTTCCAATTTTGAGTTATCGCGGAGAAAGCTAGGATTCGATTTCTTGAGGAAGGACGCTGAGCCGTTCCTCCCCTGTGTGACTCAGTTTACCCAGGAAAACTAGGTGCAGAACAGCGTGACATGGCTGTGCCCTGAACATGTGGTATGCTGGTGGGGCACTATGAATTGTCCCTGCAGTGGAGGCTGAGGATAAGGTGGTGGATGAGGAGGCAGAGGCGGACATTGTCGCAGGACCAATGGTGTGAGAACGTGGAGGCGGAAGTGGCATTATCTGTTGCTGGTTTGGCTGGGCTGGAACCACATTTACAGTGCAGGGCTGGTACTGCCTTTTTGGCAGAGCAATGACGGCTTGGGACTCCAGAGTCCACCACTTGGACGGCTTGCAGAGTCCACCACTTGGAAAGGGAGGGACTGGAGTACCAGCAACTTGGCCACATTCAGCTTCTGCACCATTGGATGAGTGTATGCATACTGTTGTCTCAAGACAATAGCTTTGGTGATCGATTGTTGACAGAATGGCTGATTAGGAGGAGGAGAAGCAGGAGCATTAGGACCAGCAGATGATGGGAAGGACAGACAGCTTCCTTCGGCTGATTTGGTGGAGTCTTGACTGCCTGAAATCGGGTGCGTGTCACTGGGTGATGCAGCTGTTGCTGCGGAGGGCTGGGCCACCACATTGGAGCCACAATTCTCCCAGGCCACTTTATGGTGACGCTGCAAATGTTGATGCAGGGCCGTGGTGCCAACATTGGCACCCTGGCCATGCTTCACCTTCTGCCCACAGATTCGACAAATGGCCATGTTCACCTCCTCCGTCGGATTAACAAAAACTGCCACACCGATGAGTAGGGGATTTTTCCCCCAACACTCCGCGCTGACTGACTGCTACCTCCACTGCCTCCGTGAACCCCTGCACCACTACTTACTGGGCCAGTAGGCTCCTGCAAAGCAGGTGGTCTACCCCAGGCACATTTGGCTCCCGACCTCCCACTGCTGCCACCCTGCTGACTCCCAGCCATGCTACTGACTTACTGGCTCCACCGCTGCCTCACGCGCAAGCTGCCACCCTCTTCTCCCAATGATGATGAAGCCCCTTCATCACCCGGCTCCCAATTGTGATCGGCTACATCATCATCGAGTACTGTCTGAATGACACTGATGTCCTACTCAACGGTCTTTGAGCCAGGAGCCTGACCGCTCGCAACACCAGATCCCACTCCACTCTCCTCATTACTACTTGCCCACCTACCGGAGGATGCGGCGGAAGTCTCCTTCTGATCGGAGCTGGGCAGTAGCCACTGACTGTCCTCTAGTAGCTGAGCCCACAGCATATAGTACTGGCTGAGGGAACAGAAATGGACAGATGCAGGTTGAGAACAGGTGAGGACACAGGGCACTAAGGGTTGTGTCTGAAGAACCCACCGACTCTTGACTGGGTGTGTCTGATGTCACTTGTGATGAAGTCAAAGATCGAGTCCAATCATTCAAGAACCGCTGGGTTGCTGGTCAAGACACTACCGCTTGCTTACACTGGGAGCTCAGGCCTCTCAAGATGGCCCCTGCTGTCACATCCCCTTACTCTGCTGTGACCTGTGCCTGCGCCAGAAACATTTAGGCCTGTGCCCCTTCTCTGTCTGACATACTGTTAGATCAAATAATTTAAAAAAAGGAAATTAATACATGCCAAAAAGGACTATAATTTTCTCACTTCACCACAAAACGGCTAATAAGCCCCCCTTTTTTTCCCCTACTGATACAAGCCAAAAAAAAGGCTTTAGAACATACAGTATAACTGGGCCGTGAATAGCAAATAATATTTTTTTTTACACTAATACTGGCCAAAAAGGGCTGTCATTTTCTCACTTCAACACACAATGGCTAATAAGCCCCTTTTTTACCCCCCACTAATACACAACAAAAAAAGTATTTAGAACATATATATAACTGAACCTCACAAGGGCTAATAAGACCCCAATAACAAGAACGGTTTTGCTGGAATTACAAAGGTATCTTCTATTGCAAACCTGAAATGAGCAGCAGTATAATTGCAATTTGGATCCCCAGTCAGTGCAGCAAGGTGTAATAGGATTGCTCCTATTACCCAGATTGTAACCTCCTCTACTGAACCCTGTTCTACTTCAATACTGTGGAATAATTCCTCCCTATCATTTCCCTACACTTCTAATGCACTTTCCCTGAACTTCTGTTGAGCAAAATATATGTTTTTAAGTCTTTCTTAGCACTGTGCCTAGCGCCTGCACTAAGTACACTGGGAAATCCAAGATGGCTGAGGCTATTTATAGGGCTGTGACATCACAGGGCTGGCTGGCTGCTGATTGGCTGCACGGATGGCATTGTGGGTGATCCCTCGTTCCCAGAGTTCCTTGCTCCATGTCCTAACACGTGCAGCAGCCATTTTAGGAAAAAATGAGATTCGTTACCACGAAGCGTTAGGAAATTCGGATTCGGTGCAGATAGATAGATAGATACTGTAGATACTATACATATCAGGCACATTAGCACAAGAAACAGTATTTCACAATGCAAAACATAACCATGAAACTGTTAGAGGGAAGGTGTAGACCAGAAAACTGGGAGATCTAACATCTTTTACCACTCCTTGTATGTCTTCTTTTCACTCCTGCAGTGTTGTACATGCCTTATCAACATATATAACCTACACGTGAAATAAATATATACAAATACAGACTTATGTGCCAATGTTAAAGGGGTTCTCCGGGAATTAAGAAAATGAAAATACCTAAATATTGGCCTAGTTTAGTCTGGGGATCAATAATTAGTACGGAGAAATAAAATGGCCGCCATCCTTTTAGTACACACAAAACCTGTCCTAATCACATAGCAGGACACAGCCACATCCCCACCTCCTCTCTGTACTTCATGTCTCCTCATGAACTCCAATCCTACAGAGATTCAGCTGAAGATCAAATTAAACTGTATTCAGGATCATAATCCATGACAAGCAGAGCAGTGAGGAGGATGAGGCAGCTCTTTAGCTCAGTGCTGTAAAGTAACTTGTCCTCCTAATAGGACGGCGGCCATTTTATTTCTCCTAATGATTGCTCCCTAGAACAAACAAGCCATTAATATCTAATGAAAGGTATTTGGGAATATATTTATAAGTTTCACATTATCGGCAGGGGAGTCCGTCAGGCTGTTCTGGCGGGTGAACAGCATGTCGCATCCGTCCTGCCGCTAGTTCACGTGTGCCCCCGGACTGACGCTCAATCTCCATTGACTATAATGGGGACGGGGGAGGAGTTCCGGCTGCAGCAAGGCAGTGCATGGCGACAGGCCGCTGGACTAAAAGTACTGCATGCAGTATTATAGTCAATGGGGACGGAGAGGCAGTCCGGGGGCAGGCATACCTGAACTAGCAGCAGGACGGATCCGACAGGCTGTTCACCCGCCGGGCCTGACGGACTCTCCTGCCGCTAATGTGAAAGTACCCTAATAAAGTAATATTTTCGTATTTTTTTTATTTTCTCAATTCCCAGAGAACCCGTTTAATTTTTTTCACAGGTCAATAATAGGCAAGTGCCTACTGTGCCCTTCTAATGCAGCTTCTTCACATAATACAGTGTGACCCCTTATCCTCAATATATTTTCCTAGGAAAATAATAAAATTGTCTTAGTCAGTTGTCGACAATGATAGTTTGTATATTTTATAAATGTTAGATCCATATGAATGATTATAATCTCTGTCCCAGGCAAAGAATATTTATTTCCAATAATTGTAATTCACATAGGAAGCAGTAAAGATTTCAGGACATGGATAATCGGAAGACCTGTCCACTACCCTTTTGTTTATCTCTTAGGAAACGATGGTGACAGGCCCTCTTTAATACCATCAAATATACATTGGTTTTCAAGAGACTTGTTGGAGTTTCAAGCTAGCTTTGTTCCTGGAGCCAACAAGGATTTCACCTTATCAATATGTAATGTAACCACATCAGCTTTTGTTTATTGTCATAGGAGGTAATCTTGTGTTTAAAGTATTGCGGTAGGACATATCATCCCTTGTGTGCGCTAGTAAACTGCTGTCTGTACCTCTTAGTCAAACGGGGAATTAATTTAGCTTGCCATTTTATAGTGTATGGCCTGCTCATTGGGTACGGCCACACGGTCAGGTTTCCTGATGCAGTTTTGAAAGCCAAAATCGGGAGTGGATCTTAAAAGGAGAGAAAGTATAAAGGACAGATACCACTTCTTCTTTTGAATTCACTCCTAATTTTGGCTTCCAAAACAGCATGCAGAAACCTAACTGTGTGGCTGTACCCTTTAGGTATGTTTGTTGGAGATACAATAACTTACAGCTTAGTCTGGATTGACTGCAGTTCACAGTTATCACATTAGATGTCGCTGTTACTAATGCTCACTTGTAGTCTCTCTATGCATTTCTATGATGTGTTGTATTTCCTGTACATTGAGGTGAACTCACTGATTTATTTTTCCTGTCTGTGCCATTCACCATATAAGGTGGCCTTCCGTTATTGCACGCATGTTCCAATAAACCTAGTTTCTGTTACTCCACAATGTCTGGTCTGAATTGACTCTGCTGCACCCAGCAATCATACTCTGCAATAATGTTCACATGCAATAGACTTGTCACCAGGGACAGATTAACAATGGTACATGTGGAGTAACTGGTCCAGGCCCCGCAGTGCACCATTACTGGAGGGGCCTCAGTCATCAGGTCAATTTACCTGGTTTCCAGGGACCCCTGAACTCAGTTGTGTCTGTGTTCACAGGACGCAGATACAGTTAAGGACCTGGCAGTGCCAGCGGGACAGTAAGGTAACCAAAGGTTCCCTTAACCCACAATTCCAACGAAGTAACTGGCTGAGTGACAGAAAACAGAGGGTGGTTATTAACAGTACACACTCAGATTGGGTCACTGTCACTAGTGGGGTACCTCAGGGGTCAGTACTGGATCCTATTCTTTTCAATATATTTATTAATGATCTTGTAGAAGGCCTGCACAGTAAAATATCAATTTTTGCAGATGACACTAAACTGTGTAAAGTAATTAACACTGAAGAGGACAATATACTGCTACAGAGGGATCTGGATAGATTGGAGGCTTGGGCAGAGAAGTGGCAGATGAGGTTTAACACTGACAAATGTAAAGTTATGCACATAGGAAGGAATAATGCAAGTCACCTGTACATACTAAATAGTAAAACACTTGGTAACACTGACATGGAAAAGGATCTAGGAATTTTAATAAACAGCAAACTAAGCTGCAAAAAACAGCGTCAGGCAGCTGCCGCCAAGGCCGATAAGATAATGGGTTGCATCAAAAGGGGCATTGACGCCCGTGATGAGAACATAGTCCTACCACTTTACAAATCACTAGTCAGACCACACATGGAGTACAGTGTACAGTTCTGGGCTCCTGTGAACAAGGCAGACATAGCAGAGCTGGAGAGGGTTCAGAGGAGGGCAACTAAAGTAATAACTGGAATGGGGCAACTACAGTACCCTTATCAAAATTAGAGTTATTTAGAGTTACTTTAGAAAAAAGACGACTGAGGGGAGATCTAATAACTATGTATAAATATATCAGGGGACAGTACAGAGATCTCTCCCATCATCTATTTATCCCCAGGACTGTCACTGTGACGAGGGGACATCCTCTGCGTCTGGGGGAAAGAAGGTTTGTACACAAACATAGAAGAGGATTCTTTACGGTAAGAGCAGTGAGACTATGGAACTCTCTGCCTGAGGAAGTGGTGATGGTGAGTACAATAAAGGAATTCAAGAGGGGCCTGGATGTATTCCTGGAGTGTAATAATATTACAGGCTATATCTACTAGAGATGGGTCGTTGATCCAGGGAGTACTTCTTTCCTCTGGATCAACTAGCAGGATGACAGGCCGAACTGGATGGACAGATGCTTTTTTTCGGCCTTATGTACTATGTTACTATGTTACTATGTTACTATGTTACTATGATTTCCTGTGACATAGGCGATGCGATGATCCACAAAAGAAGACCCGCCAGGAGATGCCCAGTCCGCTGCTGTCATGCCCTGCTCTGGTGAGGTGCGGAGGTCTGTCAGGTTGGCAGCACGTGTGTAGTTTTCTGTTTACTTGTAGTGAGCTGTACCTGCCTCCCTTCAGGTGCACTGGGTGGGGTTGTTTGTGTGAGTTTAAATCAAGCACCTACCCAGTGTCCCTTGTGGGTTATAGCTTCTTTCTCACTCAGGGGAAAGTTGGATTGCTGTTTTTGCTCTGCTTCCAAGATAAGTGTGTTTTTGGTTTCCATTTGTGAACTGTCTAGGCCAGGGATGTCAAACTCGTGGCCCTCCAGCTGTTGCAAAACTACAACTCCCATCATGCCTGGACAGCCTACAGGTATCAGCCTACAGCAGGGCATTGTGGGAGTTGTAGTTTGGCACCAGCTGGAGGGCCACGAGTTTGACATCCGTGGTCTAGGCTGTTAGTTAGACACCTGCTTCCTCCGGGATTAGAGGAAGCAGGCTGCGTTTTTCCCCCTTGTTCACTATCTCAGGGACTATAGGGTTTATACAGTCTTAGGCACGGGGGCACGTTTACTTCCACCTTTGGGGTCTAAACGTGTGCACAGCAGTCTAGGGTCAGCTGATAGGATCTTTTGCCTAGACCAGGGGTAGGCAACCTTTGGCTCCCAGCTGTTGTCAAACTACAACTCCCAGCATGCATAGTTGCTCTGCTCTTCTAAGACCTTACATAGAAATGAATGGAGCATGCTGGGAATTGTAGTTTCACAACAGCTAGGAGCCGAAGGTTGCTGATGCCTGGCCTAGACGCTTGTTTGTTGTTTCTTGTGTTTCCATTGTATCTTGTACCCTTCCCGGCGTGACAGCTGCATTGCTGTATCGTGGTACAAGGGGACAGGTAAGTATATAGTGGCCTGGGATTGCGGAACAGATGCGGACCTATAAATACAGTCATGTGAATGTACCCTAAAACCGTTATTTAGGGGGTGTAAAAATGCTGCAAACTATGCTATGCACTATATATCTTTTCCCCTCTCTCCATTCATAGTGAAGCGTTGTCCATGCATATGACCACATGTTGGTCTATAATTAAGTAAAACATCTAATGAGTGTTTGTGAGTAGGTAAGTATGTAGAAGTTATTACGTCTATATTAGGGCTTGGCCATTATGAAAAAAATCTAAACCCGAGATTAACTGAATATTTAATCTCAATTACGATCAACCCTTTCAGCCCCAGAGGTTTTTGCATTTTTTTCACTCCCTGCCTTTCCAGTGGCCGTAACTTTTTTATTTTTCCATTCCCATAGCCTTATGGGGCCTTGTTTTTTGTGGGACAGGTTACACTTTTGATCACTTTTTATTAAATTATTTGTGGGAGGTGAAGTGACCAAAAACGGCGAATCAGACTTTTTGACTTTGTCGTTTGCTGAATGGGAGAAATATTTTTTATATCTTAACAGTATGGGCATTTTCACTCGTCATGTCCATGATGTGTATTTTTTTCATTGTTTATGTATTTTTATTTTTATTTTGAGGAAAGGAGGGTGATTAGAATTTTTATATTTTTGTTTTTATTTTAAGGAACTATAAGAAGCAATCAGATTACTATTCTCATAGATGGTATTTTACATATGTTCTTATGGAGTCCTGCCACAGGCAAGGGCTCCATAGGAACTAATGCTCAGCAGACTTTTGTCACTCAGGAGAAAAGATGCTGCTGTGCTGATCACACTTTTGGGATTTTGTGTGTCCAGATGGCATCTGAAGGGTTAAAAGTCCCTGATCAGAAATTACCTCCGGTCGTGGACATTAGGCCCAGGTGTCGTTTCATTTAAAGGGGCATGTCTACACCCAAAAAAAATTTGTGTGGCACTTCGGCTGCCACAATCTCTGGTCTTCTGCAGACCATTTCTCCTGGTTTACTAAATGTCCTTTAGTATGTGGTGGAGGAGGAACCTTGTTAGTTGGGGTGGGGATGACCAATGAATGGAATGCTTCGTATTCCAGGGACCCTTAATCTGGCTCTGCTTGTCCCATATATTTCTCAGACTAAAAATCAGTTCCATCCAACTGAATAAGGCTGTTTATGAAGCAAATAGATTTGTTCATTTTAATGAGTTCTTCACCTGTGAGGAGCAAACCCCCCTGCTGACAAAGCTCCCTCCAGCTGCTTGATGGAAAAGACATGTGCCACTGCTCTAAGTAGAGGCAGAAGTGCAGAGGCTCTGGTGCCAATAGTGGAGCAATAGTGTGTACCGCTACACTTTCTGGGCAGCAGTGCATGAACAATCACTGCTCCAAAAAGAGAAGCAAAGTCTATCTGCTTACACTGCTACTTGGAGCAGGAGCAAACTTGTCCTACATTCTTGCACAACCCCTTTAAGAACTCATTATGATGGACAAATAGATATGTGCAAATCGATTTGCTCATCTCTAGAAATAAGAACATTTCCGTAAATTTGCTTCTGGTCCTGTTCTATCGATTTAGATGTCAGATTTGATTAGATCCAAATAAATTCAACCTGAATGAATGTGTTCAGATAGTGATGAGAGGCAGGGGCAATATTCAAATTCATGATATTTTGGGAATATTTGGGCGAATATTCGATTATTTTCTTGATTGCGAAAATCGGTAGTGTATTATTTGCGTATTGTGCGCGCAATACAGGCGGGGGTCACTTTTGCTACATTTTTCAAGCTGCTAAAATTTAACTGAGATGGGAAAAAATGGTTGGCACAGCAGAACATTACAATAGTTTTACATGCAGAATATCGCCACTTTGAGTATTAGCGAATATTTAGAATATCGTGCTATATATTTGTATTCACGAATAATGTTGATCACGAATATTCTAATAGCGAATTTATAGCGAATTTATCGCTAAATATCGGCACTTAGCAACATCCCTAGCAACCAATAGGAAAGTTGCCTACCCCTTAGTGTTGATTGTGAACATTCTATTCGCAAATTTTCATCGCAAATATATTACATTGCCAATTTTCGCAATTAAGTAAATAATGACTGGAGATCACGAATTCTCGAATTTGCGAATTTATGGCAAATATTCGGCTATAAATTCGCAAAATATCGCTAATTTGAATATTGCCTTTTGCCTCATCACTGCAGATAAAGTGTTTCAATATATTCGCGATTGCGCAAATCGGCAATTAATGATGCACATATTTTTGCGCAATACAGGCAACTTCACATTTTAGCAGGTCTGACTACATAATACTGATTGGTGCAATAAGTATTGTTGTGAACTTGTGACATCACAGCACTATGTATGTAGCATGTATGTACGGACAGTAGAACCTGTCACACTACCTAACACCCTGCACTGGAACCTATCAGCTATACTATATCACTAATCACTATCTAACCTACACTGACTATCTCCCACTAACTATCTTTGTTATATATATATATATATATATATATATATATATATAAGCTAACTAACTATCTAACTAATGTAATGTGGCAGCAAAGCACAGAGCACAGCAATGACACTGCTCTCTCTCTCTTAGAACTGCAAAAAACAGCAGAAAATGGCTGCTGGGAGGTTCTTATATAGTAAGGGGGAGGCAACTTTCCTATTGGTTGCTAGGGATGTTGCTAAGCTCAGACAAAGACATTGCAGACTTCTCATTTGCCCACAAGCAAGAAGCAGGGAGGGATCATGGGTTCAGATGGGGAAAAAAATTACGAATATTCTCGAATATGAATATATGGCACTATATTCTACATATTTTTGAATTCTCAAAGTGGCGATATTCACAATAAATATTCGCAATTCAGATATTCGCGTCCAACACTATGTTCAGAGGGCCCGGAAAAGTCATGTATGAAACTTGGGTGTCTCCCAGGACTGTATCCAACCCCTTTGAAGCGCTTCAACGCCAAAACGACATTAGTAATGGCAAAGTGACAGCGACATATAAGGCTATATGTAAATGGATGATAGCCAGTGTAAGACGACTAAAAAGTATCTCTGTAAATTAATTATAAAATCTGACTAGCTATTGTTTTCTCTTCACTGTGAAATAACCTCTCGGACCATAAACTAGAAGTACAGTGTTTTTTAAAGGGGTTGTCTCACTTCAGTAAGTGGCATTTATCATGTAGAGAAAGTTAATACAAGGCTCTTACTAATGTATTGTGATTGTCCATATTGCCTCGTTTGCTGTCTGGATTCATTTTTCCATTACATTATATACTACCGTACTTTTTTCCATAGCGATAGCCTTCCATGATGGAAGCAGGTGATTGGACCATGTGACCCATTGACATCACTGAAGGTTATTTCCCCCCTACCCAGCTGAAGACAGAACAGGAGACCGGCAGCTACTCGATCAAATGGAGGAGGTGAGTTGTTTTTTTTATAATTTTTAACCCTCTATTGCCCTTTTTACTTTGCATTCTCTATTGAGAATGCTATTATTTTCCTTTATAACTGTGTTATAAGGGAAAAAAATGAAATATACAGAATACTCAACCCGAAACCGGACTTTAGTGATAAAGTCCTGCTTCGGGTCTGGGTACCAAACATGCCGATTTTTCTCACGCGCGTGCAAAACGCTTTACAACAGTTTGCACACTGTTTCAAGTAACATAAAGGTTGACTAAGGGTTATGAATAGGGTTGAGCGAACCCGAACCGCAAAGTGGTGAGCACGGTGACGTCACCGCAGGTCCTGCAAAATGAAGATAGAAAAACTTTCTATCTTCATTCTGCAGGACCTGTGGTGACATGCTAAATGTGGAGTCCCAGTATTGGGTCTACAACACAATGAAAGCCAGATATCCCTCAAAGGAAGGAAAACCGAACAAAGGGGTGTCTCCATTACAGAGATCACCAAATCCACCATATTATGTGGCCCCTATATCAAGATCCCACTTTTTTACATGCTTTAAGGATGTGACGGGGAAGACCTAAGCCAGTTATCCATTCACAGACAACTGTTTTGGGGTGTTGTCCCTCATCAGTGTGGAGTAGGATTCTGGCTAACCGGGAGCAATGCCTGGGAGACTACTCAAACCAAATAATAGTTGATCTCAGGGAGACCAGCTACAGAAAACACCGCAGAGCCTCATTTAAGAGTCTCAACACAGCAATCCAAAGTGCAAAGCTCCCTGGGAAACAGTAATATGCAAAATAAATGTGGAGTCCCAGTATGGTGAGGGTGGTGACGTCACCACAGGTACTGTTCCAGCCAGATCCTGCGAAGAAGAAGAAAGAAGACAAAACCGGTTGCATTTTACTCATTTTGGCCTAAATTAGTTTTTTAACCCCTTAAAGACGCATGATGTACCGCTACGTCATGATTCCCGAGTCCTTAAGGATCCATGACGTACCAGTACGTCATGAGTATTTCCGTTCACTGCTGCTCAGCCGGCAGTGATCGGAACAAAGTACCTGCTGAAATCATTCAGCAGGTACCTTGTTACAATCCCCCCCCCCCCCCGTATAGGCGATCGCTGCCCTGTAATGATCATTGGCGGGATAGTGGTTTTAGCAGAGTGTCAGCACATTGCTGACATTTTGCTAAAAACTGCTGACATCTGTGCTGCAGATGTCAGCAGTTTAACCCCTTCCATGCCGTGGCCCGTATAGACCGCTGTATGGAAGGGGTTAACAGGGAGGAGCTCCCTCCCTCTCCCATCGGAGACTGCTGTGCCCTTGCAGCCCCCGATTCTTGATAGGATCGCAGAGGGATGGAGCTGTTCTGGCAGCTTGGGGATGGTTACCATGGCAGCAGTCGCTTTAAGAGGTGTCCTGCTTGCCATGGGAATAGTAACTCTGATCAGACTTCGGCTAAAGACAGAAGTCTGACCAGACTAGTGAAAAGTTAAAAATACAGTACAGTACACTATATAGTGTACTGTACTGTATTATACTGACATCAGACCCACTGGATCTTCAAGAACCAAGTGGGTCTGGGTAAAAAAAAAATGAAAGAAAGTAAAAATAAAAAAACACATATGACTGAATAAAAATTAAAAAAATAAAATACACTACACATATTAGGTATCACCGCGTCCGTAAAATATCTGCTATATAAAAATATCACATGACCTAACCCCTCAAGTAAATACCGTAAAAAAAAAAATCTAAAAAATTGTGTAAAAAAAGCCATTTTTTGTCACCTTACATCACAAAAAGTGTAATACCAAGCGATCAAAAAGGCATATGCCTCTTAAAATAGTACCAATCAAACCGCCTTCTCATCCCGCAAAAAATGAGCCCCTAAATAAGACAATCACCCAAAAAAATAAAAAAAATATGTCTCTCAGACTATGGAGACACTAAAACATTATTATTATTTTTTTTAAATGCTGTAATTGTGTTAAAGTAAAATAAATAAAAAAAAACAGTACACATATTAGGTATCGCCACGTCCATAAAAACCTGCTCTATAAAATTATCACATGATCTAACCCCTAAGGTGAATACCGTAAAAAAATAAAAACAATATTTCAAAAACTGTAATAGCAAGCGATCAAAAAGATCTATGCACTCAAAAATAGTGCCAGTCAAACCTTCATCTAATCCCACAAAAAATGACACCCCACATAGGACAATCTCACCAAAAAAATAAATATATATGGTTCTCAGACTATGGAGACATTAAAACATGATTTTTTTTGTTTCAAAAATGATATTATTGTGTAAAACATATTATGTATTATAAAATTAACACGTGACCTAACCCCTCAGGTGAACACAGCAAAAAGAATAATATATTATAAATAATATAAATACCGTATCAAAAGCCATTTTTGTCACCTTACATCACAAAAGTGTAATAGCAAACCGTGATCTCATCCCGCAAAAATTAGCCCCTACATAAGACAGTCGCCCAAAAAAAAAAAAATTATGGCTTTCAGAATGTGGAGACACAAAAAAATCATTTTTTCAAAAATGCTTTGTTATGAAAAACTGAAACAGAAACAACTAAAAGTAGTCATATTTGGTATTTTCACGTCCATAAAAACCTGCTCTATAAAATTATCACATGATCTAACCCCTAAGGTGAATACTAAAAAATATAAAAACAATATTTCAAAAACTGTAATAGCAAGCGATCAAAAGATCTATGCACTCAAAAATAGTGCCAGTCAAACCTTCATCTAATCCCACAAAAAATGACACCCCACATAGGACAATCTCACCAAAAAAATAAATATATATGGTTCTCAGACTATGGAGACATTAAAACATGATTTTTTTTGTTTCAAAAATGATATTATTGTGTAAAACATATTATGTATTATAAAATTAACACGTGACCTAACCCCTCAGGTGAACACAGCAAAAAGAATAATATATTATAAATAATATAAATACCGTATCAAAAGCCATTTTTGTCACCTTACATCACAAAAAGTGTAATAGCAAACCGTGATCTCATCCCGCAAAAAATTAGCCCCTACATAAGACAGTCGCCCAAAAAAAAAAAAATTATGGCTTTCAGAATGTGGAGACACAAAAAAAATCATTTTTTCAAAAATGCTTTGTTATGAAAAACTGAAACAGAAACAACTAAAAGTAGTCATATTTGGTATTTTCACGTCCATAACAACCTGCTTTATAGAAATATCACTAGATATAACCTGTCAGATCAACTA
Source organism: Bufotes viridis (assembly GCA_033119425.1). Taxonomy (NCBI): domain Eukaryota; kingdom Metazoa; phylum Chordata; class Amphibia; order Anura; family Bufonidae; genus Bufotes; species Bufotes viridis. The sequence continues at coordinate 554,062,299 of CM065590.1, read as the reverse complement.
TGTAAATAACAAAAAATAAAAAAAGTCCCTAAACAGCTATTTTTTAAAATTTTTCATTTTAATCCATTTTTCCAGTAACAAAGCAAGGGTTAACAGCCAAACAAAACTCAATATTTATTGCCCTGATTATTTAGTTTGCAGAAACACCCCATATGTGGTCGTAAACTACTGTATGGCCAAACGGCAGGGCATAGAAGAAAGGGAACGCCATATGCTTTTTAGAAGGAAGATTTTGCTGGACTGGTTTTTTGACACTATGTCCCATTTGAAGCCCCCTGATGCACCCCTAGAGTAGAAACTCCAAAAAGTGACTCCATCTAAGAAACTACACCCCTCAAGGTATTCAAAACTGATTTTACAAACTTTGTTAACCGTTTAGTTGTTCCACAAGAGTTATTGGCAAATGGAGATAAAATTTGAGAATTTCTATTTTTTTTACCTTGTCTCAAAAAAAAAAGTGTAATATAGAGCAACCAAAAATCATATTTCCCCTAATATAGTACAAACAAAACTGCCACCTTATCCCGTAGTTTCCAAAATGGGGTCACTTTTTCTGGAGTTTCTACTGTAGGGGTGCATCAGGGGGCCTTCAAATGGGACATAGTGTCAAAAAACCATTCCAACAAAATCTGCCTTCCAAAAACCACATGGCGCTCCTTTCCCTCTACGCCCTGCCGTGTGCCCGTACAGTAGTTTACGACCACACATGGGGTGTTTCTGCAAACTAAAGAAAATAGTTTTTTTTTAGTTCAAAATGAGCATGATGCAGTAATAAAAACTGTCCGCAAAGGTGTCCATAGCTATGGTATTAAGCAACCTGTCTACCTGCACATTACAAGCAAAGCCTATAAGATAACTGTCAGCAGAATCGCTGTCTAACTGATAGTGAGAATCGAAAAGACAATAATGCCTATTCTTTTTTTCCCAGACAAAACATGGTCAACAGACTCTGCTAGCAAAACCTCCTGTATATTTGTCTGGTCTTAGGTCTCATTAGTAGAAAAACAGGGATGAACAGCACTCCTTGGTTCCTGTGAGCAGCGGGTGCTCGCCTCCAGGGGGTGGTAAAAGTCCCCTTGTACGTCAATAGTCCAAACAAGATTTTGAAAAATAAAAAATGGAGATAGCACATCTAAAATGTGTGATTTATTCCAGATGCAACGTTTCGGCGGGTATACTTGACAAAGGCTTATCTGCCGAAACGTTGCATCTGGAATAAATCACACATTTTGGACGTGCTGTCTCCTTTTTTTATTTTTCAAAATCTTGCTTGGTCTTAGGTCTCATCATAGGTTCTCTCCGTCTGCAGTGATCACACACTTGTTCAATTCTAGACCTACACGTTGTGACCTGAATCCACCGGTGATGCAGTAACACGGGAGCCTTATGCTTTATGACATTCATAAAGTCATTTTTATACCTTTCCATAAACTTTACTGCCAGGCAATGAAATTCTAATCATTCTGCTCCCCCTTGATAGGATAATCTGATTATTTGGCGGATGAAATGAATATGCTGTTTACAGGAATTCTAATGTATTTGCTGGATTTATGTTGCCGACACAAGATAACTCTGGGGTCTTGGAAATCCCCAATGATCATAGAGATACAGTAGTAGTTAGTCTGTTAAAAGGGCATGCTTCTGTCAACGCCAGCCCCTTTACTGACTCGACTTCTATCCTGAAACGTGCTTATGATCCATCTGCTTCTGTGTTATATTTTTCCCTGGTAGGCAGTAACTGTGTTGACTGCAGTTTGCAGAGAAATTACAATGCACACAATGCAATTATAGCTGCTTAGCAGGAGAGCCACAACTCCTCTTCATGCTTTTATGGCCTGGAGGTCGACCATTGCAGGTTGAAGTGCACTCACAATGCTGCTACTTCATAAAGGGAGCCGTTTGCCCAGTTCTGCTGTTCTTTACGGCAGTAAGTATTATTCTGTTTGCCCGGTGTCACTTTACTTTTTTGCCAGTTTCAGGTGCCGTGTTGCTTCGTGTCTCGGGCTGACTTTAGCTCTGTCTTTTGTTCTCTAGTGTTCCTTGAACTTTTGACTTCCTCTCCGCATGAGTGTTTGCTGTTTGTTTGTGTAACATGCTGTTTATTGTGCACTAAACCCCAGCGCTGATCCAGCCGTCTACAGAACCCACCAAGGGAGCTCCGCATCCAGCAGACAAACTCATCGATTTCTCTACTCAGCGGCTTTTTGCATCAGACGATGCCGATCCCTTCAATTACACTCAAAGCATCTTGAAAGGAAATTGGCATAAGGAATGGAGAACACATTCCCATCAACTCCACTGAAGCACGAATCCTCAGTCACTGGGGAGGCCTGAAGGTGTTCAAACACAAGGATCCCAAATCTCAGTCTGCAGGTGAGAATTGTATACATTGGCTCAGTGGCGGGGGCTATCAAGAAATCAGGGAACCACATTAATCCTGAGGAACTGAGAAAGAAACAGATCCAGGCATATGCATTTTTAAAACCTCAGAAATGACGAGGACAATATACAGAAAATCTGTAAATTAACATAAATATGAATTTGATTACTTAGTGATATCCATCCTGCAAGGAACTGTGGCCAGTTACACTTTGTCATCTACTCTTATTATTTACAGCTCATCTGTCATTTCCGGTTAACTTCTCTATAAGATGTTATGTGTATATGGGAATAGCACTATATCTGGCCATTATATGACTTCTAATCTGCATTTTTCCATCTCTGATATAGTGGATGGAGACTAACTGCTATGATATATCCATATACAACACATATTTAAAGAGGTTATCCTACTCCCCAAACTCTCTGTAGCACACCACCAGATGCAACATTAGCATGAATGACATTTTACAGAAGCACTACACAGTGTTGTTGGGAATCTTGCAATGTGGTGAGACAGCGGAACGTACCTCACGCAGCAACAATATCTCTGTGTGAGTGTGCCTCTCTCTCTTTCTCTGCAGCTCTTCCTTTCCATATTCAATGACTTGTATAGGCAGCAGCTGTAACCTGATCCCTCAGTGAAGCAGAACATCCATCTGGTCTCTTCCTTTCTCAAAAGGCATTGTAGAAAGCAATGTATGGGAAGGGGGAGGAATGGTGTAAAAAGAAGCATTCATATGCAATATACATTTTTTACCATGGGACCCTAGGTGTGACAGATGCCACTAGATGGGATCTGTCACATGCTCCATATGTACTGAGTGTATATGCCTGATGGTAGGCTTGAAAGCAATGTGTACACAGCCATAGACAAACCTACCTATTATATTTACATTATATGCACATATTACACAATACGGACATACTGCACACACACACACACACACACATATTTTTTCAGCAGATCACCATCAACATTGGAGGGTAGTGGGTCCAGAGCTTTTAATGAAACTACCCATAACTTACTCAAAGACCTAGTAGAGCTTCTTGTACTACCCCCTCGCTGTCCAAACTACTGCTTTGCTGTACTACAGAGAGGCAGAAAAGGGGAAGAGATGCTATGTTTAGCATGGAGTAATGGTGCATTGTAGGGGTTTCAACACTGTAACCTCTCACCTTCACCTGACTCCCTCCAGACTGACATTACAGCAGACCATGCCAAGGCTACTGCAGGCAGCCACAGCAGATTGTCCTGGTGTAGCCATAGGGCATCCAGACTCATCATCCAAACAACCTGTAAAGCGAAGGCAGAAAGACAATATATAATGCTGTGGGAAAGTTTTTCCCCATCATTCTGCACTCAATACCCCATAATGAGAAAGTGAAAACAGAATGTTAGAAATCTTTGCTAATTTATTGAAAAGAAAGAACTAAAATCTTGCACTGACATAAGTATTCAGACCCTTTACTCAGGACTTAGTTGAAGTACCTTTGGCAGTTAATACAGCTTCCATTATTCTTCAGCAGGATGCCAGAAGGTTTGCCCACCTGGATTTGGGTATTTTCTGTCTTCTATACAGATCCTCTCTGTTTGGTTGGATGAGGACCGACGGTGGGCAGCCATTTTCAGGTCACTCCAGAGATACAGTAGAGTTCATGTCAGAGGACTGGCTGGGCCACTCAAGGAAATTCACTGGGTTGTCCCTAAGCCACTCCTGCTTTGTCTTGGCTGTGTACTTATGGTCATTGTTTTTTTGTCTCAGGCCCAAAGCACTTTAGATCAGGTTTTCATTAATAATATCTCTGTACTTTACTCCATTCAGCTTTCCCTCAACTTTGACCAGTCTCCCTTTTCCAGCCATTGAAAAACACCCCCACAGCATGAAACTGCCACCACCATGCTTCACTGTAGGGATGCTATTGGGCAGGTGGTGAGCAGTGTCTGATTTCTTCAAGACATGATGCTTAATATTGAGGCCAAGAAGTTACATTTTGTTTTCATCAGACCAGATTGTTTCACACAGTCTGAGAGTCCTTAAGTTGCCCTACGATTGTGTTGCAAGAAGGCAACTGAGGGACAGAGAGAGACCCCTCTCTGTATAACTGCTGAAATTTCATGGATGCTATTTACTATGGATTCTGAGTGGTTAAACGTCAGAGATATCTTTGATGATGGGTTTCAACTGTGTAACACACATTTGGATCAAGCTTAGCTCTTTAGTCTGCTCCATTCACTCCTCGTGAACCTGTGATGGTCATGTACATGTACAAAGCGGGTTGAAGGGGTTTTTCGGGACTCTTATATTAATAACTTATCTTTGAAGCCTGTCATCTGATGGCTCATGTGTAGCTCTTATCTCCTCTTATCTTATCTCCTGACCTCATAAACACTAATTATAGCTCAATTTCACATAGATAAGAATATGGCTTAAGGGGGTTCAGCTCTGAACCCGGACATATCCCCTTCTTCAACCAGATAGCCACTGAGCTGAGCAACGGTGCTGTATCGTGCAGGGCAAGGGCTTTTTCTGCAGATCCGATGACGTACCGGGTCTCTGTTAGGCGGAGGCTTCCACCTAGCAGTGTTCCCGGTGACATCACCAGCACTAATGGGTGGGCTTTAACGCTGCCCTAGCCTGTAGAATGGCTAAAGCCTGCCCATTAGTGCCGGTGATGTCACCGGCAACACTGCTAGGTGGAAGCAGAGGTGCAACTAGTCTTTCTGCTGCCTGAGGCAAAAACTGAAACACGACCCCCCACCAATGCCAATTTCTTAACTGAATCCCTTTGCCACAATGAAAGCGCTCATTGCCCATGGCCCTTCCACTGCTCCCCTCTTGCCCCTACCTGGTGCTGCCTGAGGCGATCACCTCACCTCTCACCTGGCCTCATTGGTGGTGCACCCCTGGATGAAAGCCTCTGACTAGCAGTGTAAAAATGTAAACAAAAAAGCTCTTACCCTGCGCGATTCAGTGCAGGGCAAGAAAGAGCATCGGAGCTGCCTGGTTGAAAAAGGGTATATATCTGGGTTCAGCTCTGAACCCAGACAACCCCTTTAAATAAGCTGTCACAGAAAGTGACACCTTGCAGACTGATTTTTTAACCCCTGTGTCTCAGAAACAGTTGAACATTTTTAATAAAGACCAATTAAAGATATATATATATATTTTTTTTAATTCATTATTTATTTGTAGTAATTGAACAGAAGCAAGACAGCGTATATTCAAGCATTGTGCAAACGCACAAAATAGTAGGTCACAATATGTAAAGTGATACAACACTCAGGAAACAACAGCAAGATATGCATGAGGTGTACAGACCGGATAGATATATATATATATAAGATATATATATTTAGACCAAAATGTAAAATGCAATAAAAAAAAAAATGCCCCTACAGGTAGTGATGGACGAACATCGGCCGGGATGGTTCGCGAACGCGAATGCGCGCTCGCAATCAAATGTTCGTGAAATGCAAAATTCACACCCATTGACTTTAATAGCAGACGAACCTGAAAAACCTTCAGGTCATATTTGCAGCTACCGAATACAAACTACAGTACGAGTGCACAAATGCTCCCACAACAGGTACAGTGACATACCAGAGGGGGATCATTGGCAAAAATTCCCATTAAAAAATTTGTTTTAATCAGGGTCCATTTTTATGTGTCTTAAAGGGAAACTCTCAAAAATGTACCCTGCTGGAGCCTAGAAAAAATTTACTTCCTATCGGTATTGATATATACAAATGTGCAGCACTCCACGTTTTTGTATCCTGCAGAGTTCAGTAAAAAAATGCATACGTTAACGTAATTTTTTTTTTCCACCATGGAACTGTATGGTCAACGGACGCCACTGTATGGCATCAGTCTGAGGCATCTGTTAACGCATACATTTTTGGTATGCATTAAATGGATGGCAAAAGTAGCATGTGAACCCAGCCCTAGTGTCAGAATAAGCACCAGTACAAAGCGAAGCAGCGTGACAGAGAGGGGAGGCCGCCATGTACTGACAGAGCGCTACCTGGTCCTTGTGGTCAGGGATGAGGAGGCGTTTCCCAAGGATCCTTTTTCTACTGGGAAATACAGGGCACAGTCTAATGCACTAGAATCTATATACTATAAAGATATTAGCTCTACCCCCAAATAATAATACAATTAGGTAGTCATTTATTATATAGAAATATGTCTATGTTAGGCGTATTTCTGACACAGATTGTGGCGCAAAGGTCCTTAGCACCACAATCTGCATATTTTTCCCGCTCATGCCAGGTCTAAAAAAGGTGGCGTGGGCAGGGAAAGGGATACAGTTAGGGCCATCCAGTTATTGGATACCAACACCACACAATAAAACGGTATCAGAGGGCACAGTACAGGGAATGACTAGGGGCACTGCACAGGGTGTGGTAAGAGGGCACAATATAGGGTATAAGGGGGCACAGTACGGGATGAGGGGCACAGTATGGGGTGGGGGGCACAGTCACATGACCCTGTGACATTAGAAGGGTCTTATGGTGAATATGGTTTATACGCCACCATAACGAGAGGCAGAGGAGTGACACAGGGGTGTGGGTATGTGGCTAAAGATAAAAATGTAACTGTCGGCCAGTACAGGCCTCAAAAATTAGCCAATAGGCATTCACCTGACAGCAAAGAACTTTGGATTCTGTGGCTGGAGGTACATTCGGCGGTCACAGGATAAAAATGTAACTGTTGGCCACTACAGGCCCTAAAAATTAGGCATTCACCTGACAGAAAAGGCCTTTTACACCGCTGTATATACATAAGGCAAGGACCATTCTTTGTTCTGGGTGGTGGCAGATATGTGTTGGCTGGCATGAGGAAATTCAATTACACATGTGTTGAATCATCACAGGTGTTGAATTCCTCCGAGATCCATGCCTCATTTATTTTTAGAAATGTGAGGTAGTCCACACTGTTGTGAGCTAGGCGTGTGCGCTTATCGGTCACGATCCCCCCTGCTGCGATGAACGTCCTTTCAGACAGGACACTCGACGAGGGGCAAGCCAAGAGTTCCATGGCAAATTGTGCTAGCTCTGGCCACAGGTCAAGCCTGCACACCCAGTAGTAAAGGGGTTCCTCGCATCTCAGAGTGTCCACATCGGCCGTTAACCCGATGTAGTCGGACACCTGTCGGTCTAGGCGTTCCCTGAGGTTGGATCTGGAGGGCGACTATCGAGGTTGGCTGCAAGAATGATCTCATATCCGAAATGACCAACACATCTTCAAACCGACCTCTTTTTGCAGTCACGGTAGGATTGGTACCAGCACCTGTTTTGCTGTGGGTGGAAATTCCTCTGCCAGTGCCCGCAACAGCAGAATGCAGCATCTCTTGCAGCAAGGCCTGGAAATGCTGCATTCTGACAGCCCTCTGAGATGCTGGTAACATGTCCGCCATTTTGTGTTTGTACCGGGGGTCTAAATAAGTTGCCACCCAGTACAGGTCATTGACCTTTATGCGTTTTATACAGAGGTCCCTCTTCAAACACTGGAGCATGAAGGCCCCTATTTGCACTAAATTGGAAGCGGTGGAGCGCCCTGGCTCCTGCTCATCGCCTAGGAGAATGTCGTCCTCGGTCTCCTCCCTCCAGCCACGGACAACACCAGGGATCCCCGAAAAGTTTAAAACCTGCTCTTCTTGCTCCTCCTCCTTCCCCCAGCCACCATCCTCCTCTGACTCCTCTTCAGACTTCTGGTGACTAGTCTCAGATGGAGTTACCCCCCTGGGAATTCATTCAGCATTGCGACTTCCTCATTTTCCAGCTCCTGCTCCTCGACGGCTCGATTAATGACACGACGCAATGTATGCTCCAGAAAGAAGGCGTAAGGTACGGTGTCACTGATGGCGCCCTGGCTGCAACTGACTAGTTTGGTGATCTCATAAAATGGCCACAGAAGTCTGCATGCGTCGCGCATGAGCAGCCACTGGCGAGGTGAAAAGAAACCAAGCTCCCCAGAATCTGTCCTGCCGCAGAGTTCGTACAGGTAGTCGCTAACGGCACATTTCAGCTGGAGCAGCCTATCAAGCATATACGAGGTGGAGCTCTAGCACATCGAGCAGTCACAAATCAGACGTCTGACAGCAAGTGGCGTCGCTGCTAAACGTCAGCACGGTGAGCCATGTGGCCCTGTAAGATCTTCTAAAATGGCCAGGGATTTTCCTGGCCTGCCTCAAGAAGTCCTGGACCCCGGGGGAATTTGGCAACGAGTCACTGCACGACTAAGTTGAGGACGTGTGCCATGCATGGCACGTGTGTCATTTTGCCCTGTTTCAGAGCGCTCAACAGATTGGCACTGTTGTCGCACACCACTTTACCAACTGTCAAATTGAGCGGGGTTAGCTGCTGATTAGACTGTGACCGCAGAGCTTAAAGCAGTGCAGGACTAGTGTGGCTATTGGCTTCAAGGCACAACAGCCGCAGCACAGCATGGCAACACCTCACCTGGGACGTCGAACAAGTTCTGGGGAGCCTGGGGGATGCAGCGGAAGAGGCGGTAGCAGTGGAAAAGGAGGAGTAAGCCGAGGAGGAAACAGAGGATGGAGTAGGAGCATTCAATCCGTAGTGGTAACACCAAATTCACATGGGTGCCACGGGTAACATGCTTGACGGCTGTCAGAAGGTTCACCCAATGGGCAGTAAAAGTTATGTACCTTCCCTGCCCGTGTTTGCTAGACCACGTGTCTGTGGTCAGATGTATCTTGGCACCGACACTGTGTGCCAGAGATATATTAACTTGGCACTTAACATGGCCATATAGCTCAGGGATGCCCTTCTGGGAGAAATATTTCCTTTTGGGGACCTTCCATTGTGGTCTGCCAATGGCCACAATTTTCTAAAGGCCTCCGAGTCCACCAATTTATATGGCAGTAGTTGGCGGGCTAGCAGTCACTACAAGCCAGCGGTCAGCCGTTGGGCAAGAGGATTATCCGTCATCATAATTTTTTTACGCTTCACCATTTGGGCCACGGAAGCTTGCCTTGTGCCAGATGAACGCAACAATGGCATGGTGGAAGGTGTAGTGGAGGACAAATGGGAGGAGAGAGGAGAAGGAGAAGAGGCAAGACGTGGAGCGCCGGGAGTGTGTTTTTGGGGGTTCTGACAGCGCTGCTCCCACTGGGCTTGGTGATGGGATGCTAGGTGCCTTCTTAAGGTGGTCGTCCCTAGATGAGTGTTGGGCTTACCACAATTTATGCGATGGCAACTCTATTGTAAGCAGCTGACACATTAAAAAAGCCCACACTGCTGAGCCATGTGTCTCAGTCCTGGGAGTGCCAGAAGTGACCATGCATGGTGGATGGCTCGCTCCAGATACATTTACAGTCTGCTTTTTGCCTCCTGTGCACTGCGAGTTCTGCCTGCTTCTCCTCCCTCTCTGCTGCTCCGTCTCTCCCTCTGAACTTCCCTCATCTTCCTCTCTTGTGGTTGTGGGCACCCAAGTGATGTCCATCGACACGTCATCGTCACCTTCACCACTGACATTAGAGATCTCGGAGTAGGCAGCAACAGCAGGGACCTCCCTCGTTGGGCTGATCTGGGTACTGTCAAACCACTGGGTGGCGGTCATTGCTTCCTCCTCTTCCTGATCCGATGCCAAGAATGGCTGCGCATCGGTAAGGTCTGGGAATGGATGGGAAAATAATAACTCTGGCTCGAGTGGAGGGGCTATGGTTGTGGTGGTGTCTTTGGGGTTGCACACAGCAGAGAGTAAGGAGGTTGCACATACAGAGGATGAGGATAGTGCAGAAGTGGAAGGCTGAGTGAGCCACTCAACCACGCCTTCTCCAACTTCCCACTTAGGCTTCGGCCTGGTGCACCTGCCTGACCCCTACCAACCTTGCGGAACAGCCTGCCTCTTCCGCTGCCTGTCATTTTCTAAATGACCATGTGCCTAAGTCCGTAGGGAAGAGCAGTATTTGTGGAAGCTGATATATGGCAGGCCTCAATCAGTTGTTAGTTGAAGCAGGTATATCACCCTTAAGGGCTCTTTCACACTTGCGTTCTGAGGATCCAGCGGGCACTTCCGTCCCGCCGGATCCGTCAAAACGCAAGTGGACTGACAGCATTTGAAGACTGATCAGTTTCCTGATCAGTCTTCAACATGCTTTCACTGTTACCATGGCAGCCAGGACGCTACTGGAGTCCTGGCTGCCATGGTACTCAGCAGCAGAGTACTTACCTGCGCTGCGGCCGCCGGGCGCTCCTTAATGACGTCACAGGTCCGGGCTCGGACCTGTGATGTCATAATGGAGCGCCCGGCGGCTGCAGCACAGGTAAGTACACTGCTGCGTTGTACTTATCATGGCAGCCAGGACTCCAGTAGCGTCCTGGCTGCAATGGTAACCAATCAGAGCCCCAGCTTACACTGGGGCGCCGGTCGGAACGGCTGCTGCGATGCGCCGAATCGATTTTTAACTTAATGCCGGATCCGGAATAATGCTCTTCAATGGGCATTAATTCCGGATCCGGCATTGCGGCATGTCTTCCGGCTTTTTTGGATGGAGACAAATCCGCAGCATGCTGCGCTTTTGTCAACGTCCAAAAAACGTTCACATACTGAACGGAAGACATCCTGATGCATCCTGAACGGATTTCTCTCCATTCAGGATGCATTGGGATTATCCTGATCAGTTTCTTTCCGTCCTAGAGCCCCGAGGACGGAACTCTAGGACGGAAAGAAACAACGCTAGTGTGAAAGAGGCCTAAGCAGTAATTTTGTGGACGTAGGTATATAAAAAACCTCAATCAGTATTTTGTGAAATCTGATAGATCACAGCCCTCAATCTGTTGTTAGCTGAAGGAGGTATATCACCCTTAAACAGTAATTTTGTGGACGCAGGTATATGAAAAACCTCTTTCACTGTTTTGTGGAAGATTATAGATCGCAGCCCTCAATCAGTATTTTCTGGAAGCATACAAATGCACTATAATATACTTTCTATGTTAGAAAGTATATTCTAAGTATATTACATCCCTCTGTGTATCGATAGCACAACGTTACCAGTCCCTAAAAGGACTTTTGTGGCCCTATTAGCTAGCGTTTGGTGTCCCTAAGTTCCTAAATGCATGTCCCTGCTCCAAAATGCAACCTCTCCCTACACTGAGATAACACATAATGTAAAATGGCTGCCAGATCGTGTTCTGTTATAGGGTTGGGGGTGTGTCCATGTCCTGAAACTTCTCAATTGGCTGTCATGTCCCACCTGATGGATGTGTCATGGGTCAAAGTTCGGTGCAATGCAAAAAAATATGGCGCATGCGAATATCGCCATATGTTTGCATGTTCGGTGATTCGCTAATGCACAAAGTTTTCTGCGAAACGACCGCCAGGCGAACCACAAGGCCATCTCTACCTACAGGTGTACATAGCCTTTAAAGTGAACCTGTCATCAACTTTATGCTGACCGTACTAAGGGCAGTATAAAGTAGTGACAGAAATGCTGATTTCAGTGGTGTGTCACTCATGAGTTAAAAGTGAGTGAGTGGTTGCTGAGAACCAGATTCATAATTATTGCAGAACAGGCCTTGAAAAGAGTAAAATCTACCTGAGAAGAGTCATGGTTAGTCATGAATTTCTGCACTCTCACCTATCTGCGTGATTTTCCTATTTTATGACGTAAAGTCATGATTTTATGAAAGACACGGAGGCGAGTATTGCTTTAACCCTTTCTTTACTGGCCACCAACAGCAGCAAAGAAACAACATAAAATAGAAAAAATAACCATAGTAACTGGCCCCTCCCCATCCTGAACCAGTATATATGACCCCACATCCTCAAGCTCTTCCTCCTTCTTGGCGAGATGCCAAAGATGCAAAACAACCAAACTCGGAACAATCTTCGTTAACAGATGCGCCACGAACAGTCGAACTCACTGGAACTGAAATAACACTGCCACTACATGGTGAACTTGGCCTCAGAACCAGAATGCGAATGAAACAAACTAAAAAAAATTAACTGTCTACAGTGTCTTCGGTAGGTGCTCATTTTTTGCGGGATGAGGCGACGATTTTAATGGCACTATTTTGGGGGGCATGTGACTTTTTGATCGCTTGCTATTACACGTTTTATTATATAAGATGACAAAAAATTTCCTTTTTTTGAACCTTTTTTTTTTTTTCGTGTTAATCTAAGGGGTTAGGTCATGGGGTATTTTTATAGACCAGATTATTACGGACACGGCAATACCTAATTTGTCGACTTTTTTAATTATTTTAGATTTATAAACTGGCTACAGTGGCTACATGGAAATGGGGATAATAAATTTAGTACTCCATGGAAGTTTGGTACTCCCTGAAGCAACCAATAACACAGAGGCCCGGATGTGTGTCCTTCCGTATCCCCCTCCTGCGACACACTCTGCATCTTTTTTGGGTTTGTCCCTTCTTTCCAGTATGGGGGACCAGACCTGGAAAGTGTTGGCCAGGGACGATCCGGGTGCCTCCAGTTCCCGAGCTACTCCGGCCAGCTCTTTCCTAGTCAGAAAAGATCAGGGCCTTAAGGACTGCCTCATAAAGCTGAAGGAATTTCCCTGTGTTGCCAGCGCACTGGAACAGTACAAAAGAGTTGTACATGGCAACCTGCAACAAGTAGACCGCAACTTTTTTGTACCATGTCCTGGTTTTGCGCATGGTGTTATATGGCTTGAGGACTTGATCAGAAAGATCAACTCCTCCCATATACCGATTGTAGTCGACGATACAATCGGGCTTGAGGACCGTTGCCGTGGGTAACAGGGACAGGGGATATGTCATTACAGTGAATTCTGGTCAGCAAAAGGACATCCCTCTTGTCCTTATATCTGACAAGCAGCAGGTTTCTACTGGTAGGTAGGGAGGCCGCGCTGATTTTTCTGCACGGTCCCACAAGCGGACGTGGATCTTGCGGCGAGGGACCTAAAAAAAGGGGATACTAGTATAAAAGTTATCCACGTACAGGTGGTAACCCTTATCTAGTAGTGGGTGCATAAGGTCCCATACACGTTTTCTGCTAACACCCAGAGTGCGGGGACATTCTGAGGGTTCAATACGGGAATCTCGCCCCTCGTATACCCGAAACTTGTAAGTGTACCCTGGGGTACTCTCACAGATTTTGTACAGCTTCACCTCGCTGCTTAGAGGGAACATACTGGCGGAAAATAAGTCTCCCCTTGAAAGCAATGAGAGACTCATCAACCACGACCTCCATTCCAAGTACATAGTCCTCTACAAATGTGGTCCCAAAGTGATCGATGACCGGCTGTATGTTATACAGACGGTCACAGGCAGGATCACTACGGGGGGGACATGCTGCATTATCTGCATAATGCAGGCATTTCCAGAGGCCTCAAACCGGGAACTTGTCATGGCCGTACTGTAAAGTGGGGTCTGGTAGAGGATGTCCCAACTCCAGTACAGCCTGGCACTGGGTTTCTTGACTCGGCCCATGTGCAGCACGAGGCCCCAAAACATCCTCATCTCGGCTGCACTGACCGGCGTCCAGCCACTGGGCCTAGCCAAAAAAGAGCCCGGGTGTTGAGCAACGAACTGTTGGGCGTACAGATTTGTTCACTCCACTATCAGATTTACAAGAGGGTCACTGAAAAAAAGACTAAAATAGTCAAATTCAGTGAAGCCCACTGTGGGAAGCTGTGATGTGGACCCCAGACACCCTAAGAGGGTGATGCAACACAAAAAAAAAAAAAAAATAACTCTAAACTGTCCCTAACTCTCCCTGCCTGAATTAATGCTTGCCCTGGCTTTCCCTAACCTGCCTGCAAGTGCCAGATGGCATTTTGGATGGGCACAGTCCGGTGGAGACTGGGTGCTGGGATGTTGGGCTCTCTGGATTCGATGCAGGCTATTCTCTCCTCGTTCCTCCAACGCAAAATGGAGGAGGAGAGCAGGGGGAGCTAACCCCCTCCCACCATGCAGCCAATTAGAAGCGATCCTGTGAGGTTACTTTTTGAAGTTTCTACTCTAGGGGTGCATCAGGGGGGCTTCAATTGGGACATGGTGTCAAAAAACCAGTCCAGCAAAAACCGCCTTCCAAAAACCATATGGCGTTCCATTCTTTCAGTGCCCTGCCGTGTGACCATACAGTAGTTTACGACCACATATGGGGTGTTTCTGTAAACTAAAGAATCAAGGCAATAAATATTGAGTTTCGTTTGGCCGTTTACCCTTGCTTTGTTACGGGGAAAAATTTATTAAAATGGAAAATTTGCCCAAAAATACCAGTTTTGGCACAGTTTTTATTTTTTATTATTTACAACGTTCATCTGACAGATTAGATCATGTGCTATTTTTATAGAGCAGGTTGTTTTGGATGCAGGGATACCTAATATGTATACTTTTTTTAGTTATTTAGGTTTTACACAATAATATAATTTTTGAAACAAAAAAAAAAACGTTTTAGTGTCTCTATAATCTGAGAGCCACAGTTTTTTCAGCTTTTGGGCAATTGTCTCAGGTTGGGTATCATTTTTGCGGGATGAGATGACTGTTAGATTGGCACTATTTTGGAGGGCATACGACTTTTTGATCGCTTGCTATTACACTTTTTGTGATGTAAGGTGATTTTTTAAACCTTTTTTATTTTATTTTTTTGACAGTGTTCATCTGAGGGGTTAGGTCATATGATATTTTTATAGTGCCGGTCGTTACGGACGTGGTGATACCTAATATGTATACTTTCTTTTATTTTTTTAAGTTTTACACAATAATATTATTTTTGAAACAAAAAAAATAACATGTTTTAGTGTCTCCATAGTCTGACAGCCATAGTTTTTTTATTTTTTGGGCCATTGTCTCATGTGGGGGCTCAGTTTTTTGCGGGATGAGGCGCCGGGTTGAATGGTACTATTTTGGCGTACATACGACTTTTTTGATCACTTTTATTACCGTTTTTGGGAAGTAAGGTGGGCAAAATTTCAATTTCATCATAATTTTTATTTTTTATGGCGTTCACCATGCGGGGAATATAACATGACCGTTTTATAGATCAGGACGTTACGGACGCGGTGATATATAACATCTGTAGGGAATTTTATTTTATTTTTTTTAATCAGTGGTAAATGTTTTTTTTTTTTTAGTTTTACTTTTTTTCACTTATTTTTGACCCAGACCCACTTGGCTCTTGAAGATCCAGTGGGTCTGATGTCTGTATAATACAGTACAGTACACTATATAGTGTACTGTACTGTATTTCACTTACACTTCTGACTGAACAGATCTCTGCCTTTAGCACAGATCTGTTCAGCACCATGGACAGCAGGAGGCCTGAGAAGGCATCCTGTTGCCATGGGAACCTTCCCGGTCTGCCACAACTGAGCAGAGGGGGAAGGAGGGGGCTCCCTCCCTCTGTGCTCCCTTTCAAGAATCGGGGGCTGCAAAAGCACAGCAGCCCCCGATGGGAGAGGGAGGGAGCGCCCTCCCTGTTAACCACCACCATACAGCGGTCCCTACGGACTACGTTATGGAAGGGGTTAAAACGGCTGACATCTGCACAGATGTCAGCCGTTTGAATCAGAGTGTCAGCAATGAGCTCACACTCTGATCTAACTGCTCGGCCATCCTGAAAATGAACGGGGGGCGGGCGGATAATTTTGCGCCCGCCCCCCACACTGCTGCACGCCTCCCGCCCGCCTCCCACGCCGCCCGCAATCCTCCCCCCCCTGCTGCGTCCGCAGGCACAATGGACACAGGGCTGCAGGGGGGGGGGTTAACTATATTATAAAAACTTATTTGCAGGGATCAGAAACTTGCATTAGCGCTGCAAACCGCAGGTCTGAATTGACCTGTGGTTTGCAGCGATCGGCAATGCGGGGGGGGGGGGGTGTCACAGGATCCCCCCGCGCATTGTCACAGGGTGCCTGCTGAATGATTTTAGCAGGCACCCAGTTCAGATCACTGCCAGCCGTGCGGCAGTGATCGGAACTACACATGTGTCCTTAAGGATTCGGGAAACATGCCGTACCGGTACGTCATGTGTCCTGAAGGGGTTAACATACATATATCTACTTTAGAAACCAATTTGATCCTAAAGGGTTAATTCAATCTGAATGAGGATCTCCTGTAAACTAAACTCTGTGCCCTGTCATTTCTCTTATCTCTCTGCTGACTGTCCTGTCTGTCCCTTATCACTGCTGCAATAAACAAAAGCAATAGACTCAGTAGTGCTCTCTGCTCTGTGGTGACAGGATTCTTTTAACTCAAAGAATCAAATGAGTCTATAAGTTGGAGGATCATTTGGTTCTTTTAAGGCCTAATTCACAGGTCCGTAGTGTGTTTTTCGGAAACACGGAACCGCAAAACACGGACGGCTGCAATGTGCATTCCGCATTTTGCGGACCGCACATTGCTGGCACTATATAGAGAATGCCTTTTCTTGTCCGCAATTGCGGACAAGAATAGGACATGTTCTATTTTTTTGTGGAAACAGAAACGTGGATGCGGAAATGCAGATGCAGACATCACATAGTGTGCTGTACACATCCATTCCTGCCCCTTTGAAATGAATGGGTCTGCAACCCTTCCGCAAAATTGCAGATGGGATGCGGATCCATTTTGCGGACGTGTGAATTAGGCCTAACTCATAGACTCATTCGATTCTTAGACTCCATGTACTCTGTCTGGAGACTCAAAGAACTGGTTGCCTCACATCTCATTGATTGCAGGGCAGGGGGGCGGAGCTGGCAGCAGCCTGGCTTACACTCTAGGATCAGGTTAGGCTCCTCCCTGCTGCTGCTCTCTGCTATCTGACTGAGCTGATTCAAACGATTCAGCTCAGTCAAATTAATCGACTCCTCTGGTTCAGGACTACTAACTCTGTCCTCCATCGCGGCCGGCAGCCCATCAGGCGCAGCTGCAGCCGCAGCGATGTGGTCAGTGGCCTGCCTGCCGCCCAGAGGCTGGGGAGCTGGCCTGCGCCCTGAGGCTGGAGCCTCCCCAGCCTATGTGTCGACCCGGCCCTGTATACCTATATATATTAGGAGACCTGTGTGCAGAAAAAGGGAAACCTATAACCCCCATAAGTGGAAATGCAGGCCAAAAACCCAATGACAGGAAGAAAATTGTACTCATCTGGTGGCAGCAGCAAAAAAAGAGGAAGAGCTTGAGGATGTGGGGTCATATATACTGGTTCAGGATTGGGAGGGGCCGGTTACTATGGTTATTTTTTCTATTTTATGTTGTTTGTTTGCTGCTGTCGGTGGCCAGTAAAGAAAGGGTTAAAGCAATAGAAGCCTCCGTATCTTGAAATAAAATTGGCAGTTCTCTCCTAGAGAGAAAGGGAGAAAACTAGGGCGAAGCCTGTCAGTCATCAGCAGGTGGGCAGGGAGAGCAGGAATTCATGAACAACCAGGACTCTTCTCAGGTAGATTTGACTCTTTTAAAGGCCTGTGCTGCAATAATTATGATAATGGTTCTCAGCAACCACTTACTTTTAGCTGATGTGTGGCACACCGGTGACATCAGCATTTCTGTCACTACTTTATACTCCCCTCAGTGAGGTCAGCACAAAGTTGATGACAGGTTCCCTTTAAGCCAAATTTCGTAATAAGAACTCACCCCATATGTCAATCGAAACTAAAGATATGTAGTCTTCCTTCACCCATGAAAACCAACTTCAGTACTGGAGCTATAAGTGTAGACTGTTTTCAGGATGAAAATGTAGTTAGTAGAGACTGTAAATGCATTTAGGAGCAGGTTGGAATAAACTACAATTCTGACATTCATAAACCAGTGCGGAATATTGATCCATTGTCTGTACAATACTGTAGAACATGCTGAAAATCGTTTGTCATCCGGGATTCCTGGGTGCTTTTGACCTCTTCTGTATCAAACAGGGTTTGCCAATAGCAAAGACTCTATATGATAAATAGGCGTCTTTTTTTCAAGCTTTGTAACAGGCATGTAATACACAACTCTGAAGCTTTAAGGGCTGAATGACATGACCGTGGTCAGCCTAGAAAACATGGTCTGTGTGTCAGCTGCCCGGCTCCCCTGGCCAGAACTGACTGCGTCATAGTTTTGTTTCGTATGTGATTGCAGATCTATTGTACTGTCCTGACATGGTGATGTGAGCACAATACAATAGATCCGTGATCACATATGAGCTGACTGTATCATAACTTTCTGTGATGCAGTTGGTTCAGGTTTGGGGAGCCGAGGTCATCCCAGGAGATGCAGCCAACACACAGACCGTGTTTGCTAGGATGACCACGATTGTGTGAATCAGACCAAAGTGATTCATGTTTTTCATTAATATTTTAAAGCCAAAATGAAGAGTTGATGCCTAAGAAGAGAAGAAAACCTTTTCTATTTCCCTGGTGTTTTGTCACTTTCACATGGTCGTATTTTGCGTCTAAATTTGTAGGCCAAACGAGTGATGGAACAGAAATAGATAAAGCTTCACATCTCTTCTGTTATTAGTCAAAAGTGTCTAGCTATTCAACAAATGGATCATACAGCTTAAAGGGTTTCTGTCACCAGAAATACCTAAATTAAACTGGCTGCCAAATCCTAGTTTTATCCATGCCCCCGTTATTTCATAAATGTAACTTTTATAATATGCAAATTAGTCTCCAGGAGCAGGGCGAGTCTTGATTGACAGGGCCAGGCAGCGTTCGCATCCTCCTGACGGCCCTGATTGTATGGTACATCCCGCGCCTGTGCCGTTCAGAATTCAACACAGGCGCAGTAAGGAAGTCGGCAGCCAGTGAGTGTCCTTCCTTCACTATACCTGCGCCGAATACTAAACGTCACGGCGCAGGCGCGAGATTTACCATGTACTTAGGGCTAGGAGGGAGGTGGGAGAACGGAGTCTCTAGGAGCAGGAGCAAGGCCCCCCCCCCCCTGCTCCTAGAGGCTAATTTTTATATTATAAAAGTTACATGGATAACACTAGGAATAGGCTAGTTAGGTTCAGCTGACATTAGCACATCGCTAATTTCTTCCTCAGGCAGTAGGAAGGCTATGTACTTCCCTGCCCCTAGTCACAAAGCACTGAGAGAAGGGGAGTCCAAGTTGAACTCCTGCACCAGGGCCCATGAGCCTTTAGCTATGCCCGAAACATTTAAGAATATAAATGACAAAATTACCATCACACATGAAAAAGCCACGTATGGGGAAGATGTCACCCATATGGGGGTGGGTTTGTTGGTGATGAGTTATGCATGTTTGAAAAAGGCTCTAAGTGCCGAGATGCGTCACATGTATACACATCATGTGATAATAAACTTATAAGCCTATCTACAAATACAGCACGTGCCGGTCTATTTCCTTCAATACGTGTAAATAAGGACAGACTCAAGCCAATAGGGCTAAACTATGATATCAGAAACAGTCTATGCACCAGAGAGGCGCTGTTGCACAACCAAAAAAATGCGGTCCTTTTTTTCCTAATACCAAACAACCCTTGTAAAACCTAGATAAAAAAAGGGAATTGGAAACTAGGAATCATCTGAGACTCTTAGGTCTGGGATCCTTTGGCCACATCTAGAAGCTTTTCTATTGTCATAAATTTAGCCTCGAATTCAGGTGACTTAGTGACCCTGGATATATCCGGCCATTGTTGTGATATGTAATTTGTTTTGAGGCTTCGTTAATGTTATTTCGTCCAGAAAGATAAAGTGCTTACGTGATAAGCCATTTTTCACGCTGTATTCGTTCTAACAAGGTATTGTAATTTTACCTGTGCACCAGGAGAACGCATATATCATTATTTAGACAGCCAATAGGTCCAGCCTCCCCCATCCCCCCCTGCATAATACTGCACCATCAATCCATACTAATAAAAGTGATGGTTTGCCTATGTACATTATATCTAGAAGGGCTTGCAATAGATCATGCTGTGCAGGTGCAGATGCCCTGTGCGTCCTATACCAATCAAAACTGTTCCATTAATGCTCATTTTTATTCTTTACTCTTCTTATCTTTTTTTATGGTCTTCACACCTAGTTACCGCATATACTGTTACATATCGAAAAAATCTCCATAAAAAAGGGATGCAAATGTTCATCTGCAAGTATAATGCGCTCATCTGACGTGATTAGTTTTGTATTCGTCTGCATGGACCTGTTACAGGCCGCTGATTGATAGCGCACATGAATAGCCACTTCATTTAGTATTACTAAAATTTATAAACAGAATCCATGATAATATTCATTACAGCTTGTCTTTCAATATGCGAGCGGCTGGCATTATTCTTAATCACTTACCGCCCCGTGTTTTCATTCAGCAGAGCTTTCATTTTAATAAACCTAATATTCCACTGTTATGTAAACTGATGTCGCTCTCCACGGACGTCTTACGTGTTATCTAGCAAGCGATTGACCTACTTCGTCGGCTATAGAAATGGGCACATTTGTGAGCGCACATATATAACACCTGTCTGCACCGTGATCGGAACGGTGTGTGGTTAATCTCGATAGGCCGCGTGGATGCAACAACTCCTGCTGAGTGTCTGAGTTCAGCTGGGGCTGCTGAGGGACGTCGTAGTCCATGAAGTAGCAGCGAGCTAAACAATACATGGATGGGATCCATCACTAACCGGAATGGAGTGTTATACTGCTACCATAGAGCCTACAATATTTGGGTAGCGTGGTGCTCATTCACTTTCTATGAAAATAGCCACATTATGCAAACAATGAAGAGTGTCTGCAACTCAATATGATTGGGTTCACATCCGTAGACGACAAAGGCGTCCATGTAGCCCAAGCCTTAGGCCCCCTGAACATGGCATCATTAGGATACGACTAGAGATGAGCGAACTTCAAAATTTAGTTCAGCGTTCGGGTTGGGGTAATTGCCGCATCCCGTTATGGATTCCACTACCGCGGACTATCCCGGCATATGGAATCCATAAGGGGCGGCTTCCACGAACCCGAACTTTGGAAAAGCCGAAGGACCTGGGGTGATGTCACCATCATGTAATCAGTGCAGGGGGCGTGGATCAGCACTGGATTTGATCCCGTGCTGAGCCACGCCCCCTGCACTGATCACATGACGGTGACGTCACCCCAGGTCCTTCGGCTTTTCCAAAGTTCGGGTTCGTGGAAGCCGCACCTTATGGATTCCATATGCCGGGATAGTCCGCGGTAGTGGAATCCATAACGGGATGCAGCGATTACCCCAACCCGAACACCGAACGCCAAACTAATTTTTGAAGTTCGCTCATCTCTAGATACGACCACACAGCGCAGTCATGTGGCATTTGGGATGCGATCATGCTGTGATAAAGAACCATGTGGATGTACGGGCCCTAATTTAACTAATGAGATGTCACTGTTTTAGCCAGTCTGCATTATTAATGGCATTGCGGTATTCCTGACTTTCTGACATTTATCGCAGACATTTCCGTGAATGGAAATCAGTTCCAAACTGCATCGATTTTTGCCAGCTCCATTCAGATAGATTGGACAGTTGTGGAAATTCCTGCTACAAATCTATTGCATGTGAAGAAGGGTCCCTACACCTGGTGCAGATATATGTGCAGAAAATCTGCACCAAAACCGGACATAATAAAGCACATAAATCCACACTATTTATCCTGTTTTTGGAGCATTTTTAATGCGGGTTTTTGGTGCAGATTTGATGTAGATTTTCCGTAGATCTCAACCTTCCATTGAAAAGGTTGGAATCTGCACAAGAAAAATGCAACCACAATTTGCACGCAGCAGATTTCAAAATCCCCACAGCAGGTCAATTTCCACAGAAAGGAGCAAAGTGTGCATGAGAATTGTCTAATCTCATACAGTGTGCTGGTTCTGTATTACTCGAAAATCCGTGCGAAAAACCACAGGTAATCCACGTCCTGTGCAGGCACCCTTAGGCCTCTTTCACACAAGTGTCGCGGGTGAGGGCCGGATGCGATCTTCATTCAGCAGAACCTGCACTGACGTCAGCTCACGTGGTGAGCGCGATGACGTCAGCGCAGGTCCTTTTGCAGGTCCTACAGGAAGAAGAAAGAAAACTATACCGGCTGTGCGATCAAGTGGATGAGGTGAGTTTATTTTTTTTATTTTTTAACTCCTCAATGAAAATTTTAGTTAGCATTCTGTATTAAGAATGCTATTATTTTCCCTTATAACCATGTTAGAAGGCAAAATAATAAAATCAACAGAACACCTAACCCAAACCAGTGTAGAAGTCTGGGTTCGGGTCTGGGTACCACATTCAGTTTTTTATCACGTGCGTGCAAAACGCATTGCACTCGCACAGACGAAACTGAAGTTTACAAAGGAATTTGATTTGAGACAAATTACTTTGTAACAAATTGCATTCCATTGTATGTAGCAGACACAATAATGAGGAACAGCAAACATGCCACCCCATGTCATTGAACCCCTTAGATGTTGCATTCAACATTGATCGCGTCATCTGAGAATCACATTCAGCCTATCAGGGGGTTATTCTGGGGTTAAAAAAATATTATATATATTATATATATAATTATATTATATTATATAAATATATATTTATGAACTCACCTCATCCATTTGCTCTCGGTTGCGGCCATCTTGATTAAAGAAAATGCGCCAAATATTGTCAGACGGAGTGATGTCATTACTGATGCCGTCAACGCTCTCGGCCAGCGTATTGACATGGAGACGCCACATAGCAGCGTGCCAGAGATTTGCTGCGTTGACCTCTCTGCGCGCAAATGGATGAGGTGAGTACGTATTTTTTTTATTTTTGCCTCCATTTCAGGAAAAAATGATTTGTTACAACGAAGAGCGAGGAAATTCCGCTTCATGACAAATCAAATTTTTCCTGAAGTTCGGATTGAAGTCCACTTCGTAACTGCGATTCGCTCAACAATAGATATCATGCAACAAAAGGGCAACAAAATTGTACCATGGGGTGAAATGCATTTAAAGAGGCAAGTAGAAGACATATTTGGGAGCTTTCTTTAGGTCTTTCTAGGTCAATTTGGTAGATGAACTATCTGTAGAAGTTGTATTTATCCCATTGCATTCTGAGACCCTTGGCTCAGATTTACACTGAGAAGTATAAAAGTCAGGTCCAAGCCATTGGTCTTTTTTTAGCCATTTTAATTTATAAAACATAGGCGTCCGAGTTTATGTGAGGAACAGACCCCAGACATTCACATTATCCGTACAGAGCCAAAAGCTGAGAGTTAGACTTCAGATGTCTGAAATGATTCACTGGACAGAAAATAATGAGTGAATTGTTGTAAATCCATATTTATGTGTCTCCATTTTCCAGCACAAAATGGTTTGCAGACTTATAGGGCCAGATACACATATATCAAATGAGCTGGAATGGCGACATAGAAGACAATCTTTCTGCATTGCAGTAAGATTGTGGTCTCAGGTAATTTGTTTTTTCTACATCACCTACTGTATGACGCCCCATGTTTATCCTAGTTTCTTCCTTAGGCTTCACTTTTCTTTCATAGTCTAAAATCATAGTCATGAGTGAACTAATAGTTTGATATTCCTGATGATATAGCTATGGATTACTTAAAACCACAGGCTTTCTCATAACTTTATTGTCTTGAGTCCCTTCTAACACATAGAATCTGTCTAAAGTGGAGACTTCTATGGAATTTGAAACTGTTTACTGTTTTATAAGCAATGTGAATGTAATGTCATGCAATACACCTTGTTCACCAGCAGATGGGGTTCGCTTGGTAATGTTTGGTAGCAGGAATGGAACTTACCATTCTCATTCTTCCACTCTTTGTAGGAGTAGGCTGATCCAAATTCCTGCCAAGGGTGTGGCTGAGCTAGAGATACTCAGTCTACATATGTAGAGAGGAGAGTGAGGAGTGAGGGAGAATGGGTTCCATCTCCTGCTCCTCCAAGCAAGCTGGACCACAGAGGAGGCTCACCTAGTAGGATGTAATTGTCCCAAGGAGACTGCAGGGTCCTAGGCCCTATGGCATATTGGAGTTAGCAGAGTGATCAAGTGAACAAGATTTGAAGAGTCTGCTGCAAAGTGGTGGGTAAGAGTCTAAGACATCATCATGAGAGACAAGACAAGCATAGCTAGAAGCCTGCATCATTCAGTGGCCACCTAAAGTCACAGATGCTAGAGTAAAGCCATAAGGAAGGAAGTCCAGAGAGAAACAACGTCAGCTAGCAAATTTCTGAGTGTCATCTTCTGCCACGTTGCCAGCCACCATACCCCATTATCTGGGAGGAGAGAAACTGCACTTTATACAAACTGCTGCAGATGTTTTTAGTTCTACAATTTATGCCTGGTTCCTTTCATTATCACCTTATTCACTGCACCGAACCCAAGAGAGCGATGGCCTAAGGTAGAAAACAGTGTCAGAACAACATTATCATCAGAGGCACTACCACTCGTATCCTCTACATCGATTTCCACAGGGCCTTGCTCCACTTTCATCAGGTAGCAGTCACAGGAGGGTATCTACATGGAACAATTTTTGAGTTACTGTAATCAACTCGCAATGATGGGGTAAAAGCTTATTCAGGTGAACAAATTTAATGTCTGAGTGCTGTCCTTGTGTAGAACAGATGGCACCTGGATTTATCACCAACTCATAATCATGAAAATAATCATGACCTATTTTCAGGGTGGTCATATCAGTGACCCCGACCGATCAAATGTTTGAGGATGCTGCAGCACTTCTTGATCACTGTGGCTCCCCCACAGTTTACCATGCAGAGCCCTGTGTATTTTATAGCAGCTATTCTTGGTATTGCAGTTCAGCACCATTCACCTAATTGGACTGAGCTGCACAAAGGTCATGTGACCGATGAACGTGATAAGTAATGAGCGAATCAAAGCATCTGAAGCAGAATTCGGACCGAAATTTAGGAAAACTTCAATTTGCAACTAATTCAAATTTCCTCACACTTCGTGGGAATAAATCAGTTTCTCCTTAACTGTTGGCTGCACATCTTACAAAGTGAAAGTAAGAAGCCCGGGAACGTGAGATCACCCATAATGCCATGCAGCCAGCCAATCCGCAGATAGCCATCCCCTATGATGTCACAGCCCTATAAAACCCTGATCCCGCATGGTCTCTGCCATTGTCCTGTGAGCTGAGCATAGGGAGATACATGACAATCGCTCATGCGCTAGGGACAGTGTTGTAATAATCCAGCGGCTATGTTTGATCCATCCTTCATGTTCGGCCATCTGGTTTTAAACCTAATTATTTTAAAAGCAAAATACCACTAGGTTCATAGTGTGGAGGGATCCCGGGATTATGGTAATCCCTGTTATGAATCCCTCAGTGTTATTGCTTTGAAGAAGGTTTACCCAAATCAATCCTGTGTACCATCTCTGGTACCATCACACTAGTGGTGTGAAATCTAGTTCATTTTGGGATTAGTTCATTCTGATCTAGTTCACCTGAAAGCTTAGTTCAAAATATTAGTTCCTTTGGTTTCTGTCGGTGTCTCTGTGATGCTACTGACAAGTGATTAGAAGCACAGATTTGGTCTATTACACATAAGATTTACAGCTACTTGGATGAGTTGTAGTTTTGTTAAAAGGATCAGATATATTTATTATTATCCAGCAGTGTGAATAAGAACAGGCAGATGATACTTGAAGTGACTAGAACTCTAGTATAGCCTACTGCCTGCCCTGCCCTGAGGAGGCTAATAGGGAGCCTGTGACTTGTGAACTAGATTTACTGTACTAACATAACATGTGGTCAGAAAAGAGTTCAATTCCAAGCCTTCACATTGAAGAATATGATTAGGCAGAGTGGCCTGGACATACCTGATTTATGAAAACTTAATTTGGAACTATTCAAGTTTCTTGATGAACTTCGGTGAAGTTGCCGAATCAAATTTTTCAAACCTTCGGTTCATCAACGTGATGTCACTGGCCTAAGAAGAGTGCAGAACCACAGCAGCCTATTTAGATATAGTGTTGAGCGGGAATATTCAAATCGCTAATTTTAATCACGAATATCGCCCCTTCGAGAATTTGAGAATATTTTAAATATAGTGCTATATATTCGTATTCACAAATAGTGTTGGACGCGAATATTCTAATCGCGAATTTATCGTGAATATCGGCACTTAGTAACATCCCTAGCAAACAATAGGAAAGTTGCCTACCCCTTAGTGTTGATCACGAATATTCTAATTGCAAATTTTTATCACGAATATATTACATTGACGATTTTCGCAATCAAGTAAATATTGACTGGAGATCATGAATTCTCGAATTTGCGAATTTATGGTGAATATTTGGCCAAAAATTTGCGAAGTATCGCAAATTCAAATATTGCCTATGCCGCTCGATATTATCACTATTTAGATACTGACCAGGATAGGTCATCAATTTCAGATCGGCAGAAGTTCGATACCCTGGACCCCCGCCGATCTGATATTGATGACCTATCCTGAGGATAGGTCATTAATATCAGAATCTTGGAAACCACTGTAAGGTCAATGGGCCAATTCACATGTGGCAAAAAATTACACTATGCAGTTTTGATCTTTATCCCTGAAAGATTCTGTTGTTAAATGGGTCTGTGAGAAAATCAGACTGCACATAGATTCCTTCCATGTGCCGTTTATTTAAACGCTGGTCAGAACATGGACTGTTTTGTCTTGTTTTGTTACTTGTTTGTTTTGTTACTTGTCTGCTCTTAGAACTTAAAATGGGTTATCCGACATGTATCTCTCTGGTAGTGCCCCCTGTTTATCCCTATAGTCCACCTTTTCCTGCATTCAGTGGTGAACTGACATATTTACTAGCTTACCTGCTTCCTTTCATTTCAATCAGGGCTGGTCTAGTCTTCTCATAGACATGCAGGAAAAGTGGCCTACATCTTTCATTCATTCATTCATCACTACTTCTAAATTCATAAAAATATATAACTATATCTCTGTCTAGACAGAAAATTGTGGGAGTATTACATACCACATGTACCTGTGGGCTTTTTTGTATGTAGGCGAGGTGGGGGTTTACAAAAGCTTATAGCAATTACACTGACCAGGTTTAGGGTGACCCAAACGCTATGGTGGCACCATGTGTTTCTGCTGTCTGCGGGAATGGGAAGGCATGGTGCACCCCTAAGGGAAATAAGTCCAGAGGGTAAGGGCCTGCAGTAATCCAGTTTACTTTTTTACTAGAGGAGTGCAAAAAAATACAAGCAAGGCACTGAGCTGGCTTCTCCAATCTACTCCCTTTCAGAAGAAGCTTTGGTGCTGAGGAAAGGCCTGAGCTAGCTGTCCCTCGTGCTCTCAGATGGCTGATACCATGGTCAGAGGCTGGTGATCCAAGGTCTGTGGCAGAGTATCCCCATCTCTGCATTTTCTTCTGGTCACTCATGCAGTCTGGCAGAGTTTCTGCTTCTAAGCATTAATCCCTAACTGCAGAACACTAGGGGCTCTGACTGCTCTCCTTATATACAGCTTCTAGCTTAACTAGAACCTTCTAGTGGGAGGGGGGAGTGGAGAAACTCAGCCCAAACAGATACAAAGTTACAATTTTCATCTGTCATAGACTTGCATTAAAACTTCAATGGAGACGATGAAGTGTTTTTTCCAGACAAAAACAAGTCTTTAGACATAATAACATCTAAACCAGACATCCAAAAGCTCAATCTGTCTGGTTTTGGTGGTAAACAAGTCTGGCTTTTTCCCTCCAAAACATCCTCTTCTTTAACCCTTATGGTAACTTTGGAAAATTACAAAGTTTCAAATTATAAAGTACCAAAAATGTCTCAGTTTTCATTAACTGTTTCCACAGTTTGCAAATACAGAGCAAATGAACAGGAGTTGATGATTTTGCATAGGGAAATAGGGCTAATTGTCCACAAACAGACTTCAAAGTTACCAGGGAATTAGACAATGCATCCTGGGAGATGCAGGTGCTTGGTGAGCTACTGCCCACCCACATTAAAACAGTCCTCCAGATATGTGGTAACAAACTGTTTAAATTCATGGGATCACCTCACATTAAATAGTGAGTCAAGCTGCCGCTGTAACGGTTTTGACTGACTAAAGTTTTTCAAGCCAACCTGCACTCATTCCGGATTACGCATGGTTTTTCCATGTGTTTTTATTTGTTCGGGAAAACCGCAGTATAATTCAGTACAAGCAAAGTGAATGAGATTCAACATAACTCATGTACACTTTGCCTTTTCTTCCGTTCAGGCATTGAACTACCTTAAGGGTTTAGAGTTAGCATTTCAATTGTTTGTGCAATTATTTTTTGTGCAGGTTTCAACTTTGCAATGCAAAGAGTGAGATCTGTGGCAAGTTCGCATCAATACTGCAAAAAAAAAAAATTGCAAGTGCAGAAATGCACAGAAATCTGTACGAAAATCCATACCGAATTTCTGCTTGTTAACCCGCACCCATGAACAGGTGTCCACTCCTTAGTGAGTTTCTGCAGGTGAAAGGATGGCACGGCAGCAGACTATGCTACTGCAGCTTCATACCATTTATGTGATTGTCTCTTTCACGAGACATGATGATGTGTGTCTTGATGCACTGTCTGAGAATGAGCAACTTTCGTACTTTCAGGTGGACAATTCCCACTGCCTGTGAGATTTTTGTTTTACCTACTTACAGATATTGACTGACATGATTTTCCCATCCTTGCGCTTTTTCCTTTTCTCGACTGAGGCTTGAACACATTGCAAAGACAGAAGACACGCATCACATTAATAAACTTGGTATTAAAGTTATGCCGACAGCTCTTATGTGTCAGAGCAATTGCAATATCTCTCACTGCTGGTCACTACTTCTCGAGGACAGACATGTCCAGGTTCAGTGCCTCTCTTGTCTGGGGGTTGTCTTGAGCATTGCATTTCAGCCAAATTCAGATAATTTTATTTATTTAATTACTTATTTATATAGTGCCAATGTATTCTGCAGTGCTTTAGAGACATTGCAGAGATCTTAGGGTACAGCCACACGGTCAGGTTTCCTGATGCAGTTTAGGAAGCCAAAATCAAGAGCAAATCATAAAAGGATAGAAAGTATAAAGGTTGGTTCCGACTTCTCTCTTTTTATTTATTTTTTTAAATTCACTCCTGGTTTTGGCTTCCAAAACTGCATCAGGAAATATGACGGTGTGGCCGCACCCAAAGGGCTCATGCACATGGCGGTTGTTGGACGATGCCAGTATTGCGGCCTGAAAACAGCGAGTCCACAATATACAGGCATCGGTCATTTATGCACCACATCATGAATGTGGACTTGAATGGGTCCGCAATCTGGAAAGTGTGGTGCACTGCAGAACAGACGCACGGTACCCCCTGGAAGCACTAAGGAAATTCGCTTGATACTGATTTTCTTTTGTTGATCAGAGTCTCTTTTCTTAATATACAATTTAGGTCTTTGGTGCAAAGAGGGAGTCACCATTGCTCTTGTCGCACCCAAGCTCCCTCCCTGGCTGCTCTGCCACTGCCTGGCCCTGTCAATCAAAGCAACCAGGGAGAGGCTTGGGTGCATCAAGAGCAATGGTGACATCCTCATTGCACCAAAGGCCTAATTCATATTAAGAAAAAGTATCATAACTTCGGAACAGAGCCTCAGATCATGAAAAGAAAACTGCGTATTAATCAGGTGTCTGTGCAAACAGTTGGACAGGGAGGTCGCTGGTGACTGATTCCCTTTAACTTAATGTATTTAACTTCTTCCCGACCGCCGAACGCACGGATGCGTCCAGGCGGCGGCAGGTTTATTCCTCCTGGACGCATCCGTGCGTCATCTCGCGAGAGTCGAGATCTGCTGTGAACGCTGCAGCACGCGCGCGTGCGTTCACAGCAGAGGCGGCTCTGCAGTTGTACTACAGCCTGCCAGCAATGATCAATCGCTGGCAGGCTGTAAATGTAAAATAAATGAGATCAAAGTGGTATATCAGACGCTGTGTTGCTAACAGCGTCTGATATATGTACTCTAGTCCTCTGGTGGTCCCATTTACTGGGATCGACCACCAGAGGACCAGGTAACAAATGTAAAGTTGCACCAAACACTACACTAACCCCCCACCCTCTCACTTTATAACTACTATTAACCCTTTGTTAACCCCTCGATCACCCCATATAGACTTCCTGATCACCCCCTGTAAGGCTCTCTATTCACATGTCCATATGTGTTTTGCGGATCCGCGATCCGCGGATCCGCAAAACACGGACACCGGCAATGTGCTTTACGCATTTTGCAGATCCGCACATTGCCAGAACTATATAGAAAATGCTTTTTCTTGTACGCAATTGCGGACAAGAAAAGGACATGTTCTATATTTTTGCTGAACGGAGTGCAGACCCGTAAGTGCGGATTCGTAATTCCGGATCCGAGCGGGACAAAGTCTGTCCCCATAGAAATGAATGGGTCCGCAATTCCGTTCCGCAAACAGAATTTCGGACGTGTGAATGAGGCATAAGGGTCCCTTATCACCGCCAGTTAGCTAGCTACTTGTTAGGTAGCTAGCGCCCAGCCCACCGCAGTCACTGATTTTGGCAGAGATTTTTCATCCACATTGATTGATGCGAATGAAAAAATCTGTGCAGTTCATTTTTTTTTTTTTCAGCGCAGAGGCTGAGCGGAAAAAAAATCTCATTACCAGTATGCTCAATATACGGAGAATCGCAGAAACTCCTAATGCTGGCCATACGTGTAATGATTGCGGAGACCCTCAAATGCCAGGGCAGTACAAAAACCTCACATGTGACCCCATTTTAGAAAGAAGACACCCCAAGGTATTCTGTGAGGGGTATGGTGAGTTCATGCAAAATTTTATTTTTTGTCACAAGTTAGTGGAATATGAGACTTTGTAAAAAAAAAAAAAAAAAATCAATTTCCGCTAACTTGTGCCAAATTTTTATTTTTTCTGTGAACTCGCCATGCCCCTCACAGAATACCTTGGGGTGTCTTCTTTCCACAATGGGGTCACATGTGGGGTATTTATACTGCCCTGGCATTTTAGGGGCCCCTAAAGCGTGAGAATCCAAATGCGTAAAAATGTCCTGTGAAATCCTAAAGGTACACATGGGATTTGGGCCCCTTTGCGCATCTTGCCTGAAAAAGTGTCACTCATGTGGTATCGCCGTACTCAGGAGAAGTAGGGCAATGTGTTTGGGGTGTATTTTACATATACCCATACTGGGTGAGAGAAATATCTCTGTAAATGACAACTTTTAATTTTTTTTATACAAGGTTGTCAATTTACAGCGATATTTTTCACACAAAGTATGGGTATATGTAAAAATACACCCCAAAACACATTGCCCTACTTCTCCTGAGTACGGCGATACCACATGAGTGACACTTTTTGCAGCCTGGGTGCAAAGGGGCCCAAATTCCAACGAGTACCTTTAGCTTTACATGACTGCTCACAGTTTAGCCCCGCCCAAAATGCCAGAACAGTACAAACACCCCACAAGTGACCCCATTTTGGAAAGAAGACACCCCAAGGTATTCACTGAGGGGCATAGTGAGTCCGTGAAAATTTAACTTTTTGTCAAAAGTTAGCAGAAAGGGAGACTTTATGAGAAAAACTATAAAAATCAATTTCCGCTAACTCGTGCCAAAAAAATCTTCTATGAACTCGCCATGCCCCTCATGGAATACCTTGGGGTGTCTTCTTCCAAAATGGGGTCACATGTGGGTATTTATACTGCCCTGGCATTTTAGGGGCCCTAAAGCGTGAGAAGAAAATGCGTAAAAATGCCATCCTAAAAGGTACTCATTGGTTTTAGGGCCCTTTGCGCATCTTGGCTGCAAAAGTGGCACACATGTGGTATCGCCGTACTCTGAAGAAGTAGGGCAATGTGTTTGGGGTGTATTTTTACATATACCCATGCTGGGTGAGAGAAATATCTCTGTAAATTGACAACTTTGAATAAAAAATGTAAAAAGTTGTCGCTTACAGCGATATTTCTCACACCCAGCATGGGTATATGTAAAAATATACCCCAAAACACATTGCCCTACTTCTCCTGAGTACGGCGATACCACATGTGTGCAACTTTTGCAGCCTGGGTGCGCAAGGGCCCTAAAACCAATGAGTACCTTTAGGATTTCACAGGGCATTTTTACGCATTTGAATTCTCACGCTTTAGGGCCCCTAAAATGCCAGGTCAGTATAAATACCCCACAAGTGACCCCATTTTGGAAATAAGACACCCCAAGGTATTCCGTGAGGGGCATGGCGAGTTTACAGAATTTTTATTTTTGGGCACAAGTTAGCGGAAATTTATATATTTTTTTTTTTGTTTTTTTTTACAAAGTCTCTTATTTCACTAACTTGTGACAAAAATAAAATTTTACATGAACTCACCATACCCTCACAGAATACCTTGGGGTGTCTTCTTTCTAAAATGGGGTCACATGTGGGTATTTATACTGTCCTGGCATTTTAGGGGCCCCTAAAGCGTGAGAAGAGGTCTGGAATCCAAATGCGTAAAATGCCCTGTGAAATCCTAAAGGTACTCATTGGTTTTAGGGCCCTTTGCATCTTGGCTGCAAAAAGTGTCACTCATGTGGTATCGCCGTACTCAGGAGAAGTAGGGCAATGTGTTTGGAGTGTATTTTATATATACCCATACTTTGTGTGAGAAATATCGCTGTAAACGACAACTTTTAAAAAAATTTATACAAAGTTGTCAGTTTACAGAGATATTTCTCTCACCCAACATGGGTATATGTAAAAATACACCCCAAAACACATTGCCCTACTTCTTCTGAGTACGGCGATACCACATGAGTGACACTTTTTGCAGCCTGAGTGCAAGGGGCCCAAATTCCAACGAGTACCTTTAGGTTTTACAGGGCTGCTCACAATTTAGCCCCGCCCAAAATGCCAGAACAGTAAACACGCCACAAATGACCCCATTTCGAATAGTAGACACCCCAAGGTATTCACTGAGGGGCATAGTGAGTCCGTCTGAGATTTTATTTTTTTGCCAGAAGTTAGCAGAAATGGAAACTTTATTATTTTTATTTTTTTCCTCAGAAAGTGTCATTTTCCGCTAACTTGTGAAAAAAATGAAATGATACATGAACTCACCATGCCCCTCCGCGAATACTTTGGGGTGTCTTCTTTCTAAAATGGTGTCATTTGGGGGTATTTATACTATCCTGGCATTCTAGCACCTGAAGAAACATGACAGGTGCTCAGAAAGTCAGAGCTGCTTCAAAATGCCGAAATTCACTTTTTGCACCATAGTTTGTAAACGCTATAACTTTTACCCAAACCAATAAATATACACTTATTGGACTTTTTTTATCAAAGACATGTAGAACAATAAATTTAGAGAAAAATGTATATAGAAATGTAGTTTTTTTTGAAAAATTTTACAACAGAAAGTGAAAAATGTCATTTTTTTGCAAAAATGTCGTTAAATTTTTATTAATAGCAAAAAAAGTAAAAATGTCAGCAACAATGAAATACCACCAAATGAAAGCTCTATTAGTGAGAAGAAAAGGAGGTAAAATTCATTTGGGTGGTAAGTTGCATGACGGAGCAATAAACGGTGAAAGTAGTGTAGTGCGGATTTGTAAAAAGTGGCCTGGTCATTAAGGGTGTTTAAGCTAGGGGGGCTGAAGTGGTTAAGGATAAATGTAAATCCATCCCCATTAAATGGTATAAGTGTTCTATGTCCCTGTGTGTAAAGGACAGTTATTTTATAAGAAAGGCCAGTATATATTTTGACAAGCTTACATACAGTGCCCAAAATGGTAGGTGAAATGGTTGTCTGTAGATCGGAGTCCGATGATATCTCTGTTATATCCCTATGCATCAGCAGAAAAGAAGATTTTTATAATATGCTAATGAACCCCTAGGTGCAACAAGGGTGATGCCGTTGCACCCAGAAACTCCACTCCCTTTCCACTATGCATCTGTCCCTGAAGTAAGTTTGGCACATGCTCAGTAAAGGGATGAAGATTGCCTAACTGCACAGCGGTCTCCATCCCTTTACTGCGCATGTGCCTAATGCGCTTGTTGCACCTAGGGGGTAATTTGATTATTATAAAAAGCCTATGGAGATATCAGAGATATCATCAGACTCTGCAGACAAGCACCGATCTACGTTTCACCTACTGGTAAGTGATGACAGATGCCCTTTAACAACTGACTCACTTTTGCAGTTTTGTGAGAGGCACTCTGACAATTTTTAGAGCTGTGTCTCCTTCAAGCATTTCCAGGAGACACAATGAACATGAAAGAAAAATACTAACCCATTCCCTTAGTTTAGCTTTTAACTGGAAGTCTGGAAGTAACTTCGTCTTTTGTACATATAAAGCAATGGAGGCTAAATTCAGAAGCAGACTATTTCATGTGCTTTTGATGGGGTCACCCAGAGGAGACTTCAAACACTGAAGTGCATCCACTTTCTATATTTTTTTATCGTATTTTTCACATAAGCTATTTTATATATTTGTAACCATGTATCATTTCCCTTCTTAGATATCTCTTCTCAAGATAAAATAAATGTTTTTCTTTTAATCTCTTTTAATATTTTTCAATTTTTTACTGGATATGGATTCAGTGTATTTAATGCAAGCTTGTTTAATGTGAGTTTATATGTTGTAAGATTTCCCTTTAACATTTAATTCTATGGCTTTGTGTAGGGAATATGGGGCATTGCATCAGAAGAGTACCAACTAAAAGATATTATAAAATGAATAAGAGAATTTTAAATTTCAGTTTCGCTCACAGATACGGTATCAGTACAGTGTAACAACCACAAAACCCAACAAACCTAAAAATAAATGCTTAGTTGTACCCACTGTTTGAATCAGTAAAGTCCATATGCTAATAATGGTGACAATATTTAAATATAAAACTTCTTACAATTTTACTATACACAAAAATTATAGTATATTTGCGGCTAAATTTCTTATTCATGAAATGTGTAAAAAAAAAACATTCAGCCAATTAAACTTAAAGCGTACTTGAGGTTTCAAAAAAATTTGCATAATCGCTGTGCTTCCTTGTACAATCATAACTGTGAAGGAACTGGTCATTTTTTGGACTTCTCTAATGTATCTTTAAGCCATATCATTCCCTATTTCAGCTGCACAGCTACATACATTTCACTCAGAAGCAGGGGTGTCTCCCTTTTGTGAAATCTGCCAGGACTGTACTGCTGTGACATCCTTTCTCTTAATAATGCTTTTTTTCAGCTCCAGAGATCACAGAACAGATAATGATGGGAAAATCACACTTACAGAAAGGCAGGAGGCTCCTGTAATCCAGAAGCAGTGTAGAAACATTTTAAATCAGGCTCACAATTTCAGCTAGCTCTGGCACGCCCTCCCTTCCTCTCAGCTGGCTTCTGTGTCTCTGTTACTAAGGATGGATCTTGTCTGACAACGGACAGTGGACTGCAAATCAGGTGGAAGTGAAACCCCTCGTGGCCATGAGATTTTTTTCAGGTGGATGCAGGCAGATTTTTTTAACTCCTTAAGGACACATGACGTATGGGTACGTCATGTGTCCAGTCCCTAAAGATGGCGCCCGCTCCTGGCCGCTGCGGGCACCATCGCTGCGGGGGTCCGGCTGATTCCTGTAGCTGACCCCCGCAGCTGATGATCGCTGTCGGCAGCGCTGCCGACCGCGATCATTTAACCCTGCAGATGCCGTGATCAATCCTGATCACGGCATCTGCACGCGCTAAAACCGAAAGTAAAACTTCGGCAGCGCTCGGCTCCCTAGTGGTGATCGGGAGAATCGGAGCGCTGTAAGGGATAGCCTCAAGCCTTTCATTCAGCATGAGGCTATCACTTACTATTTCCTATGGAGCCCTTGTTAGCAATAGGGCTTCATAGGAAAGTAGTAAAATGCTCATAAACTCCAATACAAGTGTATTGGAGTTTATGATAGAAGCAATCAGGTAACTGATTTATATAGGTCCCTATGGGATCTATATAAAAGTG
This sequence comes from Bufotes viridis, assembly GCA_033119425.1. NCBI lineage: Eukaryota > Metazoa > Chordata > Amphibia > Anura > Bufonidae > Bufotes > Bufotes viridis. The sequence continues at coordinate 554,026,062 of CM065590.1, read as the reverse complement.
TAAAAAATAAAAAAATAAAAAAAATAAAAAAATAAATAAAAAAACCTAAAAATTTAAATCACCCCCTTTCCCCAAAATTAAAAATAAAATAATAAAAAAATAAAAAAATACACATCATAGGTGTCACAATGTGTGAAAACATCATAGTATAAAAAATATAAAAATATATTTCCCATACGGTAAACAGAAAAACGGAAAAAAGCGCCCAAATGGCCGATTTGCCGTTTTGGGCGCTTCATTTCCTCAAAAAAATTAAATAAAAGTGATCAAAAAGTCCTACACACCCCATAATGGTATCAACTAAAAGTTAAGATCGCCCATAAAAAATAAGCCCCCATACAACGCCATACACTTATATACAAATACGTTATAGCGGTCAAAACATGGCGACAAAAAAAAAAAAAATTTTTCCCACTTTGGAATTTTTTCACTATCAAAAGCGCAAGAAAAGCTATACATATTGGGTATCGCCGGATTCGTACTGACCTGTAGAATAAAACTAAATGGTAAGTTTTATCGCAAATCAAACGTCGTAATTTAGAAACCCGTAAAACTGTGGTGAAATTGCTTTTTTGCAATTTCACTCCATTTGGAATTTTTTTCCCGCTTCCCACTACACCGTATGCATTATTAAATGATGGCGTTGGAAAGTAAAACTTGTCCCGCAAAAAATAAGCCCTCATATGGCCATGTGAACGGAAGAATAAAAAAGTTATGGCTCTTGGAAGGCATAGAGCGCAAAACGAAAACGCAAAAATGTAAAAACCCTGTGTCCTTAAGGGGTTATATGAAGTGATAAAAAAAAAAAAATATTGATCTAAATTTGTGAAAAAATATGTTGCTTTCCCATAATGGAATTTTTGTTGAATGAGATAATAAAAACAAGCTGCAAACTTAAGAGTTTAGCGCAGCTACCAAATTTCATGATCGCTGTGGTTTTGTAAGCCTCAGAGGAAAAATTCCTCTTCGTATTCAGTTGATGAGATTGAATGAGACTTTTAATTGTAGTAAAATCTTACCTAAAGTTCTGACACTAGAGACCAATCCAGAGTTTTAGAAATTTGCCCTCCATTTTACATTTAAAAATTCTGCAGATTAGTGATGAAAACAGGCAGGGAGGTTGATGATGGAGACTCATGCGGCCCTGAGTGGGGCCAGGCCGTCAGGCTTGTCCACAATGATTTGTAGTCAGCCTGGCAACCAGTCAGGAGGGAGCATATTTACTGGTCTATCAGGCACTGTTACAATTGTGGTTCATGGCCGCTGCTGTTCTGTGCGCAAAGGTGCCAGCTTCCTATGTGTGGATTAGGGCTTGCATTCATTATACATGTGTCTTCAGCACTGCTAGGGTTAATATTCTACTGTCTTGTGAGCTGCTACATGGCTGTGTGCAATTGCTAATCAGCTGCTCCAATGTTTACTTGGCTGTTTTTTAAAGAAATTGTGTTCAAACCAGCACCTGGATCTGAATACTTTTGTAACTGCATGTAATTAAACATTTATTATTCAATAAAATGTATCTTTATAGTGCCACCCACTATTTTTCTTTCTTTCTTATTTCTCTGTCCACCTCACTGAGAAGGCCGCACATGCTCAGTTCTGTCTTTCAACTGCCTCCTGAGTTGTGATAGGGAGAGCATGGACACGCCCCCTTAGCTGCAGCAGAAAGAGACACTCCCCTTGAGTCTAATATAAATCCAACAAAGCAATAAATAGGGAGGTCTCTGGACCCATATGAGGTTCAGAGCTGGTTCTAGATTTGTTAGAAAGATGTTGTCATGTACTATATGCTCTCTGATATTCATTTTTTACATTAGTCATGGGATAACCCTTTTAATTCTGTGCTTGTTCAATGATCTTGCTAGGTCTCTCCTCTAGCTGTCTAGAGCCTGTAAAAAAAACTACTATCCATTTGTCTTTCTTGTTTGATTCCTGTGCCTGTTCACCATACTGATCCTATGCCACCTGCCCTGACCTCTGCCTGTTTTATGTGTATTGCTTGTTTCCTCTGTGCCGTGCACCATTGTCTGTGATCCCCATGGATCAGCACCAACTGCGCCGCGACTAGTCCAAGAGGGAATGACCTGGTTGCTCCTCTGCAGCAAAGTCCAGATCCCTATATAGGAGTTAAATAATGAATACTAGGGGACTGCCCGCATAACACCTTTAGGTATAGGTCAAAGTCAGATTGGCAGATTGGTTGGCATAGCAGTTCCACAACCATTGCCCATAACAGGCTCTATGTTAACTGTGATGCCCCTTGTGAGCTCAGCCACTGATGTAAAGGGATATGTCTGCCATGTCTCTGACACACACTAATTAGACACACAAGCCAGCCATTTTAGGTTCTTGCAGGGACAGTGTAGGGATTGTGAAGAAGATATATTTAGTTAGGCAGACTGAATTGCGTGGTAGAAAGTCAGATTTTACCATTAGGGACAGGTACTATGTGTATGTAGCCAGAGCTCGAGCTGTTCAGAACTTTGTGTGTTGCACGACAGAAAAGACAGTACTCTTTTGCGGCCTTTCTTGCGGCCTTTCTTGTTCAAAAACCTGCTGCAAAGCTTTTACAATTTCTATGTATTGCAATAAGCATAATTTAGTGGATCAACAAAGTGTTCTTTATATTTTGTTCTCACCTGGGGAACTAATCTGCAGGCCAATTGGAACAATTTTGAATCAGGTAGAACTGATTAGGACCCGAATCGAATTTTATGAATGTTGATTTATTACAATCAAATGCAGAATGCATTTCACGAAATCCATCTCTATCTGGCACACAACTTTTTCCTTCTTTTAAGACCTTAAAAAACTAAAGATATATATTGTCATTTATTTACACATTTTTTTGCCTGAACCCTTATGCTGCTATTTTTTTTCACAAAATTTGCAATGTTGAGTTTCTGGAACAGGGGTTTAAGTGTCTGGAAACACATTAAAGGGGTTGTCTGCTTTAGAAAAAAGATATAGCTAAATGGAGTTAGGTTCCTTCTCTCTTGGGCTACAGAACAACTACAGTTTGTACTCCCTCGCCAATCACAATTTCTTTTTGGATATAGAATATATGCTAGGCATTGTTAGAGTAAGATAATCACATGACAATCACAAGTAATCATCTTCGAAGAAGCATTCAAGGAGGTTATTAGCTTTCAAGTGCTGAGATGTATAAGCACTGGAACCCTTGGGACAAGTACACAGTACACTTTTATACTAGTAACTTTGAATGTAATAACGCAGCCTTATATTTGTAAATGTACTGTAGTAATTAAAAAAAAAAACTTTGCTCAAGGGAAGAAAATGTGATAAAATATCAAAAGAAGCTTACATTTTACTCATTTATTCCCCTGTCATTCCAGCTACACTGCTCTGGTCCTCCTTGCCAGTCTATGTTTACTTGGCTGTAGCAGTGACCTGGCTGTATACACACGTGACTTCTGCAACCAATCACAGGGTTATTCAGCACCAGACTGCTGAGGCCAATGATCGGCTGCGGTGGTCATGTGGGTATATTTGGTTATACAGAAATGTCCCTGATGTAGCCAAATAAAAAGGGATTGGCAGGGAGAAACGAAGCAGTGCTTGAACCAGTGGTGTAGCGTCAGTTGCCAGCACCTAGGGCAAGCCAAATATTGCCCCCCCCACAACCTGTGACATGTGTGCACCGAGTCAACTGGAGGAAGCAGCATAGCTGCATAGTGCTCATTGAGCTCTTTTGACTGAGCAAAGGAGAAGGCAGAAGCAGTAAAAGACTGCTTCTGTCTTCTCTTCAGGGTCCCTAACAGCTGGAGATCCCCCCGTGAGCACTATTGTCCCCTGACAACCCCTTCCTCACTGGCAGCAGCATTCTCCCCTGACCACCCATCCATAGTATTGTCCCCATATGTTTCACCTCTCTCTGGGGTATGTAGGACAGAAGCAGTGCGGATGTAGTTGGAGGGAAAGAGTTTTTCTCGCAGTTCTGGTAGAAGCTAAAATGGAGTGGGTAAAAGGAGGCATGACCTCCCTGTTCACATGTCGCAATTGGTCACGTACCTTTAGGCTATATAGGTAAAGTGTGTAAGTGCTTCCTCTAGTCTGAATGCGGCTGTGTGGGTTAAAGTTAGGGGTTAAGGTTTAGGGTTAATTTAGTATTATTTAAATCTTGGATCTACCTAGGTTGCAATATTTGGCATGATATCTAGATGGATGCAGAGGGGACATCATGTATGTAGACAAAGAAATTACTTTATCTTGGTTCATCCTACCTGCATCCAGACGTACACTGTGAGAATATATATACATCACTCTTTGCTAAAAGACGTCACAATCTTATTGGCACACTTGTATTTTTAGGTTTTAAGGGTGACACCCTGGCATTGCTAATAAAAAGGGACTACTCTTCTCCTGTTTTGTAGTCTGAAGAGGAAAACTCTTCTCAGTCTTTTACCCCTAGACTAAAATTTAAGATATGGAGTATGCAGACAACATGCTAAGATCCCTTGTTTAGGGATTATACAAAAAAATGAAAGGTCCTCATTTAACCACTCCATTCTAGTCTGGTATAAGCTAGAATGGAGTGGGTAAAAGGAGGTGCAATATAACAGGCCACGCTTTGCCTATGGTCGTGTGGTACAAGGTATCCTTCGGACCTCACATATCAGTACACTGCAGTGCATCTATAATACCTCATAACTCATTTATCAGTACACTGCTTTATATACTATATATCTGTACCCACTCCATCTATTATACCATATCATACAAGGAGTGTGTACAGCTATATAGTATATACAGCGGTATACTAATATGTGAGCTACAAGGGTAGAGTGGGTACAAATATATAGTATATAAAGCAGTGTACTGATAAGTGAGTTATGAGGTATAATAGATGCACTTGGAAAATATATCTCCATTGTATCCATTGCATTTATTTTACCTTGTACCTCACACATCAATGCACCGCTGTATATGTAATGGCCTGGAGCAGGGGTACCTTGAAGCCTGGACATTTGTGGACATTTGCCCCTGTTTCCCCTATGCAACGTCATCAACTCCTTACTTTATTTCACTTTAAAGGGTTAACTTGCACTGATATGTACTGTTTAACCTCTTAAGGACACAGGAAGTATGGGTACTCCCTGATGTTCGAGTCCTTAAGGACACAGGACGTACCCATACATCCTGAATAAAATAGCATGTAAAAAAAATCGGGCTAGGAACATGGTTCCTGCTGTGGTCGTGCAGCAGGAACCATGTTCAAATGCTGTGAACCCCTCTACCCCTGTTTCAGCGATCACTGCAAAACACAGGTCAATTCAGACCTGCGGTTTGCAGTGATATCTGACATTGATGATCCCCGCGGTCACAGACAGTTAATTGTGCAGGGCGGCGGGGGGGTTGCGGGCGGGGCTAATGCGCTTGTTCAGATGCCAGCCGTTTAACCCCTTCCATACAGAACATTAACAAGGGTTAACAGCCAAACAAAACTCAATATTTATTGCCCTGATTCTGTAGTTTGCAGAAACACCCCATATGTGGTTGTAAACTGCTGTATGGACAAATGGCAGGGCGCAGAAGGAAGGGAACGCCATATGGTTTTTGGAATGCGAATTTTGCTGGACTGGTTTTTGTTATAGAATGTCCAATCTGAAGCCCCCGATGCTCCCCTAGAGTAGAAACTCCATAAAAGTGACCCCATCTAAAAAACCACACCCCTCACGGTATTCAAAATTGATTTTACAAACTTTGTTAACCCTTTGGGTGTTCCACAAGAGTTATTGGCAAATGGAGGTGAAATTTCTGAATTTCTATTTTTTGTTACCTTTCCTCAAAAAAAGTGTATAATAGAGAAACCAAAAAATATATTTACCCTAAAATAGTACCAACAAAACTGCCACCTTATCCTGTAGTTTCCAAAATGGGGTGATTTTTTTGAAATTTCTATTCTAGGGTTGAATCAGAGGGGCTTCAAATGGGACATGGTGTCTAAAAACCAGTCCAGTAAAATCTGCCTTCCAAAAACCATATGGCGTTCCTTTCCTTCTGAGCCCTGCCGTTTGGCCATTTAGCAGTTTACGACCATATATGTGGTGTTTCTGCAAACTACAGAATCAGGGCAATAAATATTGATTTTTGTTTGGCTGTTAACCCTTGCTTTGTTACTGGAAAAAATGGATTAAAATTGAAAATTTGCCAAAAAAAAATCTAAAATCTAAAATGTTATCTCCATTTGCCATCAACTCTTGTGGAACACCTAAAGGGTTAAAAACGTTTGTAAAATCAGTTTTGAAGACATAAAGGCAGATTTATCATTGGTGTAAGTCAGGTTTTTGGCGTGGAAAAGTCGCAAAAATTTGCGCAGTTGGTGATTTTGCGCAATTTTTTGCGACTTTTGGGTGTTTTACGCCAGCCACTCCATTTTTCAAAATATGGGCGTGTTGACATATTTAAATGACTTTCAAGTTACATTTACTATTGCGACTTTTGTAATAGTCGCAAAAAAGGCGCAAAAAATTGCGCAAAATCACTCCACTCAAGAGTATGCTTAAATTCCTCCCATAGTCACAGTAGCCTTAAATATAACTAGCAACATATGATCCATAATTTACTTATCTTAGTTTGATCACTTCGAACATTATTGAATATCTATATGAAATTGATGAAATTAATTAAATTCTTTTATTTAGATTGTAAATTACAATTAATGTAAATTTTTTTTTTTTTTTTTTTTAATGTAATGTCGAAATAAATTAAAAATTTGTTTTTTTTAATCTTGTGGTTTGAATATTTCCCTTTAAACGTTATGATTCCCAAATGGTGTCTGCATATATCCATTTGGATGGATATTTCTGCATTTTTACAGAAAGTGTAATTAATAATTTCTAGCCTATCTTATTACTGGTTTTCATTTCAAAGCTTTATAAGATGCAAAGCAAACATATAAAGCAAGAGTCTCTGCTTTAGTTCTTTAGCAAAAGTAGTCGTTTGCTTCTTTACTCTAAACCAGTGATGCCCAACCTACGGCCCGCGGGCCATATCCGGCCCGCGAAGCCGTGTCAGGCGGCCCGTGCAGGCCAGGACAGACAGCTAGGACTCCTCCTTGTGGTACAGGGTTAGGGTCCGTTAGAGCTCACTTGCGGGCCCAGGAGGGAGGGGCCGCAAGTGCTGGAAAGGCACCAGTCACATGTTACCCCGGAACCAGGAAGCATGCACTCTGTATCCTGGGGAACAGCTGGTCTGAGGCGCTGCGCTGTGTCTGCTGTGTTCTCTCTCGGGAGGCAGTTCGCTGCGGCTGAGAGCTGAGTATGAACACTTGTGTATACATGACAGTATGCATGGGCATTCATGTAGTGGCCGGTGGTAGAAGGTGCCCTGTAGCAGTGGTGACTATTGTCTCCATTATTTCCCTGGATAGCTGATGGCACCAGCCGCTGATCCCTCGTGTGGGGCAAAAAATCAAATATATACAGAGTGAGAAGGGGCGAAATCAAATATATAAAGAGGAGAAGGGGCAAAATCAAATATATAAAGAGGGAGAAGGGGCAAAATCAAAAATATACAGAGTGAGAAGGGCAAAATCAAATATATACAGAGTGAGAAGGGGCAAAATCAAATAAATACAGAGTGAGAAGGGGCAAAATCAAATATATAAAGAGGAGAAGGGCAAAATCAAAAATATACAGAGTGAGAAGGGCCAAAATCAAATATATACAGAGTGAGAAGGGGCAAAATCAAATAAATACAGAGTGAGAAGGGTGCCACCCATATATACCCCATAACAGTAGTGCCACCCATATATACTCCACATGCTCCACTCAAAGTGGTAATGCCCAGATGTGCCCCCTTTATAGCAGTAATGCTCACATGTGCCCCTTCACAGTAGTAATGCTCACGTGCCCCCTTCATGGTAAAATGCACAGATGTGCCCCCTTTACAGAAAAATGCCCAGATATTTGCCACTTCACAGTAGTAATACTCACACGTGCCCCTCACAGTGTTTGCATTTCTTTCTGGAAAGTTACCTGGTTCTGGCCCGCGAAATTTATATCATGTCTAGTGCGGCCCTCAGATGAAAATGGTTGGGCACCACTGCTCTAAACCAGTGGTGCCCAACCATTTTTCATCTGAGGGCCGCACTAGACATGATATAAATTTCGCGGGCCAGAACCAGGTAACTTTTCCAGAAAGAAATGCAAACACTGTGAGGGGGCACGTGTGAGTATTACTACTGTGAAGCGGCAAATATCTGGGCATTTTTCTGTAAAGGGGGCACATCTGTGCATTTTTACCATGAAGGGGGCACGTGAGCATTACTACTGTGAAGGGGCACATGTGAGCATTACTGCTGTAAAGGGGGCACATCTGGGCATTACCACTTTGAGTGGAGCATGTGGAGTATATATGGGTGGCACACTGTTATGGGGTATATATGGGTGGCACCCTTCTCACTCTGTATTTATTTGATTTTGCCCCTTCTCACTCTGTATATATTTGATTTTGGCCCTTCTCACTCTGTATATTTTTGATTTTGCCCCTTCTCCCTCTTTATATATTTGATTTTGCCCCTTCTCACTCTGTATTTATTTGATTTTGCCCCTTCTCACTCTGTATATATTTGATTTTGCCCTTCTCACTCTGTATATTTTTGATTTTGCCCCTTCTCCCTCTTTATATATTTGATTTTGCCCCTTCTCCCTCTTTATATATTTGATTTCGCCCCTTCTCACTCTGTATATATTTGATTTTTTTTTTGCCCCACACGAGGGATCAGCGGCTGGTGCCATCAGCTATCCAGGGAAATAATGGAGACAATAGTCACCACTGCTACAGGGCACCTTCTACCACCGGCCACTACATGAATGCCCATGCATACTGTCATGTATACACAAGTGTTAATACTCAGCTCTCAGCCGCAGCGAACTGCCTCCCCGAGAAAGAACACAGCAGACACAGCGCAGCGCCTCAGACCAACTGTTCCCCAGGATACAGAGTGCATGCTTCCTGGTTCCGGGGTAACATGTGACTGGTGCCTTTCCAGCACTTGCGGCCCCTCCCTCCTGGGCCCGCAAGTGAGCTCTAACGGACCCTAACCCTGTACCACAAGGAGGAGTCCTAGCTGTCTGTCCTGGCCTGCACGGGCCGCCTGACACGGCTTCGCGGGCCGGATATGGCCCGCGGGCCGTAGGTTGGGCATCACTGCTCTAAACCATCCTCCTCACATGCATGTGATCGTTGCTCCATATGGCACTGACCTTACATTTGTCTAAAATTCACAGCTTCAACATTTTTTGGTTGGCAAAAAATGTTATATAAAATCATTCTAAATGCTGTCCAGCGTATTAAACATTTGAAGTTGAGTCTTTGGTTTTAAAAATTAGTCAGAGCGTCTTGGGTTTTTCACATTGGTTCAATTGTTCTGGGCATTTTCTAAATGTGTATCTTTTATGGTTTTTTAGGGTTATTTTCATTGATTTATGTAAATATTTACAAAAAAATGTACCATAAAATAAAATGTCCTTTAAAGTCTTTCACAGTCTACTGGATAACAAACCAGCCACCAGGATCATTTTTTGACTTTGCATGCAACACTTATTTTTAAATTTTTTGTAATGTACCAAATGCATTTAAATAAGACCCCTTAATTTACATGATATTATGTTATTAAAGTGCTGGAGAAGCTTGTGTTTTTAAAGTAATTTTTAAAAAGAAGGGACAATTGAAATTGTCAACATGACAAAACATCTTGGTTTTCGGTAAAATGATCTTCCAAGCATGGGCGTCCACGAGGGTGGCAATTCCCCCACAGTGGGTCCGGGGCAGAGGTAATTGGAGAACTACATTGGCAGTGCTGTTTTGATGGGTGTGTGGGCTGCACTAGGTGACTCCAGTCTTATGGTGTATCACCCGCCAGACATGTTGCCAAACTTTTACACTGTGGCTTCAATGATCTACAGAATCATTTGTAACGCCATACACAGGACTGCTATACAAGCCACCAGGCAGGTGAGGAAGAGAGACATCAGACTGTTTCATGAAAGAGGGTGGTGTACACACTGGCGATTGACACATGAGGGGAGGTAGAGGCGCTGTGCTATTGCAAATGTGCGGGGTTTTGTAAATTAAGCACTTGATATAGGCACACATGGTGGGTTAGAGACACTTGGAGGCTGAAATGAGCTTATCCAAATGGTTTTGGGTTCATTTTAAGTTTTCGTCATTTTGATAAATTTACATACAAACATGGTAAATGGCGTTAAAATGGAGGTCGAGTCGGAAGGTTGCACTGGCGAAGTCCAGAATTGATAACATCTATCTCGAAGTAGACAATAATTGATTGAAAAGGTAAGTAAGTCGAATCTCGGAATCGATGGTATCTGTCGCATAACAATTGGGGTCATGCCATTATACTCAATTTAGTGTCACTCTT